>OZ018376.1:101193095-102403871 GCA_963969555.1 Polydrusus pterygomalis | reverse complement strand
AACTGGGCATAAACTACAAGGAATACAAATGGGATATTTGGTACTTATGTATCACTTAATATGCACTTTAAAAATAGTGAATAAAATCTAGGGTGGGCGTATTCTAATATGAGACACACTATATTATTTTTTTTTATAAAAAAGACCACAACTAAAAATGTTAACTCTCGTGCACAAACTTTTTTCCAAAAAAAAAACTGTACTGGATTTACTGAATTTGTTCCCAGTTACAAACTTACATTGTGTACCGGTTGTACCTACAACTAAAAAGGGACGGCAGCTGTATCTTGGAAACTGCTTACCGTACGGCTTGCGGAAAAAAATATTTATGACAAAAGGGACAAAAAGAAAAGGCTGGAAATTATTTTTAAGATTCTAGGTTGGCTGCTAGGGGGGTGTAACTGTGGTACTAAGGCAGAACCCGATATGTCAAGAAAAATTAATTTTCTGTTTTTAAAGCCAATATATGCAGTTAGTGGTGACGAATATGATGGCAAAACCCGATATGGTTCTGTGACTCCTATACAATGTGGGTTAATAAAATAAGATCCCGATATGTTTCATAAATGAAAATTGGTCGCTGGCAAAACCCAATATGCTAGGCATATCGGGTTGTGGTGTCGTCGCGCACCGCCAAACATTTGTTTGTATATATCCCGGTTTGTCTGACATATCGGTTTATGCCAGTTTCAACTTGTCGGAATTGGTTTTACCAGTCCAGTCGTTCGAATGTTTTAGGACCTTCGTAGTCTTCTTCCACTGATTCATTCTGATTGTCACAGTTTTTGTTTAAATCTGGAAACCAGCGCTAGGGTATCAGAATTATTATCGAACGATTCCTCTGAGGAAAATGAATGACGATATTTTGTTGTTAAAATTTAAAGTAAAGAATAAAAAAGTTGTTTGTTTTTTCTTATATTTGCCTACGCAAATGTTAAGTGATGCCACTGATGCCTAGTAATAAGTACCTAGGTATCTATATGTCTTTGTATTTACAATGGTATTACTTTTGTTTACGAACAGTTTCTTACAGAAAATCAAAGGATTGAGGTAATAAGTCCAGTAAGCAAGACGGTAGAAAGTAGGCAAACACCGATATGGAATCGCAATACGCGACGTGTCAATTTTATTGGTGAAACTAAAGAGGGAAAAACACGATATGTCCAACTAATATAAATATCTTCGTTATTCGAAAAAAATTTTACCTTGAAATGCCACAAGCGAAAAGGATGTTTATCGTAATATATTTTAATGGACTTGCCAAGTTACTCTGTAAATGCAATCTTAATTTGGGCGATATCGCGAACTTTAAAATTCGTGTTCTGAAAAATCAAGTATTTTGACATATCGGGTTCTGCCTTAGTACCACAGCTATAGTAACAAAAAAAAGCAGGATTTAAAAAAAATTCCATTCAATCCAAATCCATTGTAACCAAAGGTAGCATTTTTGAAAATTCTGGATAACTTTTATTTTTGATTTTGAAGAAGTAGTCCATGCTCAAAGTGGAGTTAAATGTATAGAAAAAGAAAAGCACAAAGTATTTCTCCACAAGTTTATTGGAATAGCTAGGCGAACCTAGAATAATTCTTAATAATTCGACATGTTTCGAGTGTAGAAACACTCATCATCAAGAAAATAAAGTAAATAGTACAATACTGATGTTGTTAGCAATAGAGAAAATAACAGGTGAGACTGAGCCGTAATGGAGCTTTTATTGGTGTACACAAGGTGTAAAATATGAATAGTCAGAAGACCGACAAGAATTCAGTATACTGGAAAGTCAAGGGGTAGTGAAAAGGTCTGTCTTGGGCAGAACAATGCAGAGAGCAAAAGAAAACGAGATAGTTTTAACAGACTTTGTCAAAATCATTTAGCTATAAGTAGTGAATTGAGGGAAAGAAAAATTTTAAGTTTCAATAAACTTTGTCGGAGACGTAAAAGTAGTGAAATGAGAGGGAAAAAAAATTGGTTTTCGTAAAAGTCAAAGTATCTGTAAAAGATAAAAAAAAGAAAAATGTATCAAATGAATAAAATGAGGTAGATTGGCTTACCATTTAGCTTGAAGTAAAATGCTGTTGGGGTACCAGGCTTGTTACGGCCCAGTTACCCCGGCAGGAATCAAATTATACATCACACTGTGCGCAAAATTAATAAATTTTAAAATACAATTTTAATTTTACTAGAACATCTTAGAAAAACTAACTTTTTCTTTGTTAAACAAGTTCAACTGCAAGCAGCACGTGTCAGAAGGGAAATGAACTTAACATTGTAAAAGGGAACAAGTGACAAGTGTTTTGGAGGTTAAATTGAAAAAACCTTCAAGTTGATATGCTAAAAAATAAATGTTATAAAGGAGAAAAGCTCAATTAAGGCTCAAAATTGCTTAAAAAGCTAAACATCACTAGAAATACAAGATAAAACCAATACAATCCTTATAAAATAGAAACAAAAGGGTTTTAAAACCCTTGAGCGCCCAGCCTACTAAAAGCAACGTAAATGCCCAACCGGGGTCCCCAAGGGACCCCATAGTAAATAAACATATGGATATGCATTAAAGTGTATTTTAATTATCAAACACAAGCTTAAGGTTATAGTGTTCAAAATATTTATTAAATATTTAAAAATTAACTTACAACACCTTCTGAAGAATATTAACAAAAGCAAAACAAATACTAATATGTAGGTATTATACTATTATCTCTGAGGGACCCCACCTACCTAATAGCGTTATAACCTGGCACTGTCGCGGCGTCGGCGGCTCAAACCAAACTAACACGTGCTAACACTATTTTCAAGCACATACCTAAAGGCGCAGTTGCCAGATTTTTTTTATTCCAGAAATACTAAGGAAAATACTGTACTGGGGTCCCGCAAGGACCCCGCTTAGGCATTCAAGGGTTAATTAGAAATATGATGCTCAAGGGTTAAGAATAGGTGTCTTAAATATTGGTTTTATCTTGTATTCCTAGTGATTTTTAGCTTTTTAAGCAATTTTGATCCTTATTTGAGCTTTTCGCCTTTATACCATTTATTTTTTTAGCGTACTTAAAGGTTTTTTTAATTTAACCGCCAAAACACTTGTCACTTGTTCCCTTTTACAATGGCAAATTAATTTCCCTTCTGACACGTGCTGCTTGCAGTTAAACTTCTTTAACAAAGAAAAAGTTACTTTTTCTAAGATACAACGGTATATTATTGGTAAATTCTTGCCTACAAATATCGTATTTAAACGTGAGCTTGTTCTTATGTTGCTCATCTTTATATTCTATTTTCCATATCTGCGGTTCAAAAAACGATATGAAATTGCGGCTTTCATTTTATTATTAGATTTAAAATTTTTGAGATAAATGAAGACATTGCTGATTCTGCTAAATAGCGCCATCTAACTGACGCAACGGAATTCAGAACGTTTCGTTTTTAATGAAAAAAAAAATTAGGGAGTTTAAATGTATCAAATTCCGATAAGCCAAACCAAAGTTGTGAATATTTTTGCATAGCAATATTTGTCCTAACCCCCTTAAACAAAAGATAGAACAAAAACTCCAATGCAAAAATTATCCAGATTTTTTTTTAGATTGAAAAATTGCTAGCTTTAATATATGTTTACTATGAAGATTTTTGAGAAAATCCCGCTTTTTGTTTGGCCACTATAGTTACACTCCCTAGCGGCCAACCTAGAAACTTAAAAATAATTTCCAGCAATTTCTTTTAGTCTTTTTTGCTATAAATATTTCTTCCGCAAGCAGTACGGTAAACGGTCCGGTGACTACGGCAGTGATGTTTCTTAGGTCCTTTCGACTGTGTTGTAATAGTACTGCCTCGAGTACTGCGGTTTTCCTTCCCTCAAGTAGGGGCCACAATTGCCTGGAGATGCTACAAGTTTCCATCACTGTCCATCTGCTTTGTGCAAGTTGTTTAGCTATCCGATCTATATCCTCTTTGACTGATCCCAGTGGTCTAGCCACAGTATTCTCTGCTAGTTCGGCAGACCTTCTTGCGCCCTTCCTGGCGAGCGCATCAGCAGTCTCGTTGCCATGTATTTTGCTGTGTTCAGGAACCCAACACAGGGTGATTCGATGTTGAGCACCAAGTGTGCAGAGATTATTGCGACAGCGCCTTATTAATTTTGACTTAGTGCTGCTGGATCAAATTGCCTTTATTGCTGCTTGACTGTCTATATAGATTGCCATAGACGCAGCTGCTTTCAAGCAGTTCAGTTTAGTTTCGAGTATGCATAATAAAAACTTTGCTAATTACTTATTTTACTTCTGATGGCTCTTCTCCCGACCAATCAATGTGTTATTGTTAATGTCATATGCTCATGTCGGGGTTTTAACTACGACCGCCTATAATTTTTTGCTATTCAATGAATACAACATTTTAAGTCAGCACAATTTGGCTCACTCAGTAAGTTAAACGAATTAATGTAAGAAGTTTACCAAACAACGAAGTGTATATTCATCGCTTCTATTTTAACGCGAGGTTTCAGGTTTACAAAAATATGATTTTACGATAAACTTTAAACACAAAATTTTTCAAATACGTTAACTATCAAATTTCGAAAGTTCGCACCCCGCTACTAAATATTATAGTTTTAAGTGGAAAATAAAAACGGTTCAGTTCCTAAGAATATATAATAATTGTTTCACCTGTTCCAGGGAATTATTAAACATTAATTTTAGTTAGTACCTACCAATTCTATTAAATCCGTTTAAAAACTCACTTATTAAATACAAACGATAACATAAACGACCTTATTATCTCGATCTCGTGAAGAGGAGCAGTCAGAACTCACATTTGACATTTCCGCCAGTGGGCGACCTTCTGGTGCGGGCGGATTGTAACATGGCAACTGTGCATCGCCGACGACCTATGAGGAAACCGTACGGTCGGTATGCAAGGAGGAATGTGGGAATTACCATTTCTATAAAATGTAGCTTTACATGTGGTTATGTGATACAATTTTGAATGAAGGTCTAGTAAACTTAAATGGAATTGTTTTATTTTTGTCGTTTTAAAAAACTATTTTAGAACGCAGACAAATAATTTATAATTAACAATAGAGATGTGCAATCCGAGTCTTTTTTGGAATTTGGATCATCGGTTCTGGATCGGTAAAAAGATCTGACTCTTTGAATCGGGTCGCGGCACTGGCGCTCAAAAAATTACAACTTAAATCTGTCTTTCACTTCTTCTCGGTCGCCTTCGACTTTGGATCTGTGTATAAAGGATGTGACAATTACTATTATTTAACACACAAGAATTACATATAATAGACAAACGCAACCTAAAATAATTATTATACTAATCAGTAGCACTAAAAGTCCTTTTCATTTCGATACAAATACAAGACCATTGATTTTATTGACGACACTGGTAAATTGGTAAACAGCGAGCTTTTTTTTACAACCAAAACAGTCTCTGAAATCCCATCAATTTACGCAGACGTCGAGAAACTTCATTTCGGGACATTTCCTTCAAATATGCTCAAAAGACAAGAGACGCAAAGCGAAACCAGTTCCAAACTTGTCAAGAAAAGTAAGTTCAAAAGCGTTATTTATTTATTTAAAATACACCATTCAACAAAAGATACAATTACTAAATGGGTATAAACGCAACTAGTAAATAAGAATTTCTTACAGTAAATATTTATATTCACAAGCTAAGTGCTAATAGGAAATAATTCATGAATATATAGTATTTAATTTAGACTTAGCTGATCTGCACTGAAAAATATCAAATTTGTATTGACAATGTTTATAGAGGTTGAGAAGCTGAGTTGCGTGGAATCAAAATATGTGTCTGTTTTTGGCATTTAGAAACATTTAATTTTGTTAGGAAGAATTTTAAATAAAAATTTACGATCGTATATCGTTCGATGGTCCTCCAAGTAGGAGAGCGAAGGCCTTTCCAATAACTGGTTGTGAGGAAACCAATATCCGAGTATATACCATACATCTTAAGGCTGAGGTACTAGAAAAAACTCCGCTAAATCTTTTCGAGACTGCCGATTTGCTTCTTGTAGAAGGAAGATCAAATAGTAGATACATACTCTCTGATCTGACAAACCAAAAAACAATAATTTCAAAGTGTGCTCGTTGGAAAAATCTCGAGAATTTTTTATTTTAAACTTCAATGCTCTAAAGCAGGATTGAGTAAGTTCCAGAATATGTGGGACAAATGACAGTTTACTATCGAACATAACTCCGTGGTCACGAAAGGTCATCTCACGGTTCAACCGAACGCCCTCAAAGGTATAGTCAAATGTTACTGGTTATTGATTAAGATTGCATTTGCTAGCATTTAATGGCAGATTATTAACAGAGCTTCACTCTATTAATTATGATTTTAGTCACCGAAAACACAATAAAAACAATTATTAATAATAATAATAATAACAATAATAATAATAATAATAATAATAATAATAATAATAATAAAAGTTTATTCAAATATTTTTTTTTACATTTAATGTTAATATATATTTTTTTTGGATAAACTATCAATTCCGAACTCAGAAGTAAAATACTTGTATTGAGATAAATATAATAATAAGTTCAATATAAATTTAATTTTAAATAATAATATAATATTTATTGTAAAGAATATATTTCATAATTCAGGCACAACTAGATTATAATATAAAACGAATATGACAATATTTTATTGGTGTATTTTATATCACTATAATATACGAAGATACAATAGGTTATGTATATAATATATATATATATATATTTATTTATTTTATTCATTATTTATTAATGACGTTCTTGAATATATCTCTTGGATTAGATAATAATAATATCCAATTTTTAATTTTATTTTTATAATTATTTAACGATTTAATTATTTTAATTGACTGTGGTAGCATATCAAAAATATATGGATTGATGTTTAAAAAATGTTTGTGTGCTATTGTTTTATTTACTCTATTTTTACATGTAATAGTATTTTTATGACGAGTTTCATGTGTGTGATTAATATAATTTATTATATTATTATGTTTATAAATATATATTAACATGTTAAAAGCTGGGATGGAGAAAATCCCGATGGGTTACAAAAAAGTTTTTCCATTTTTGTTCACACCAATTATTAAATAAATTATTCATTAAACACTAAAACCAAATTGACCTTTTGCCTAACTTATTCATGTTATTTTAAAATAAGCCACATTAAGGTACTTTTTTAATATCTGGAGTGGAAAGTCTATCTATTCTTGCGGCGGTTTGGTTCTAAGGATTTTTTTCGCATCTCCAATAATAAGGGTGCGGGATGCTGGTAAATAAATTATTACTAAAAGTACTGTATCTTCCACATATGTTACGCCATTTTAATAAATTTGGGCTCGTTTAAAAGATAATTTCATGCCTAATATAATCGTAGTTTTGTTTCTCGGCGTTAATTCGTATTTTGTTTTGACGCTATGTATAAAAGTTTCAGTTGTTCTTAATCTACTTTAAAAAAATTAATGTTACGGTACACTTTTTGTATAACCTTTTTAAAAAGTATAAAAATCCTATATTTTGGCTATAACGGCGTTTCGATATTGAAACGCACAGACACAGGGCTGTTTTTAACGTAAAAAATTTTCACAAAATTTTCTAAGGGTAAAATAAAATAACTAGTATTTTTGGGATCAGTAATATGTGCAGAGGACCCTCCGTTTAAAAGAGCTTAAAAGCCACAAAAGGTGTAAAATTTTACCCTCTTATCAGCAAAACTGCAAGCAGGTCAATTTCTTTAGTTTTAGAAAAACAGATGGCCACGCGACGCGTCACCAGTCCTGAAGGCAAAGGTGAACTTATAAAAGCGATCAAAACGAGGCTCAAGAGAGATTCGATATTTCCCAATCACAAGTTAAGGTCGTTACGCTACCAGTTTGTTTTTGGTGTCGGCAATCTATTCCTTATTACAAATTATCGGATTTTTCATACTTATTCCAGATCCCTTCCAGCGCCGTTCAATCGTACGGTTCACCACTCCGAAAGTCGACACCCAGTGGGCTAGAAATCTTTGAGAACGGATTTAAATCCAAGCGCTGAATTGGAGTATTGACAACAATTTGTTGGGAACAACTGCAAATTGATAAGACAATATCGGCGCAAATCTACGTTTACGGTTTACTAATCCGGGTGTTAGCTCATGGTGCTTTTGTGTCACCAAAATGCAGTAGAAAAACCCGACGATTACAGTTAATAAACAAAGACAGCAACAATCATAATTATTTAAAGTCCGAACTGTATAACAAATCTAAATATTCTATTACTTTACAATTTATAATTGGTGTACATAAAACGGTGTGATAGGTTTTTCTTAAAAATACTGTCCGACAGCAGGAATGACTTGAGAGTCCACTGCTGAAGACCTTTGTGGCTCGGATTTTCACCAACTACGAGTATGGTCGCAGACCAAAAATAATGATAATAAAAAAGTGGTATTTTTGGGAGGTAAAGTGTCACCATTACAGTCGCTGGTCGTTGGTAACAAAAGGAAAAACAACATTGCTTATTATTGTCGCAGACATAATAAAAGGTAATATCTGAGAAATGCGTGACCGTTCTGTCGCAGGCAGATGTTGGTGCAAACGGGCTAAATTATGGGAGACAGGTCATCTTACACTAAGTTTAATGAAATGTAATAATTAGGGATTGTTTATAAATTGTATATGGCACAAATGCTTTTATAATAGATTAGAGTGTTTTTAAACCCTCTTTAATTTTCATTTACTGGCAGCGGAATACCGCATCATAGGGAAATCGTCAGAATAAGATTAAAGCTAAAAAATCTTAAACCTGACGAACCTTTACTGTTGTCCCAAACTTTAAAAGAACCCGAATATAAATACATAGACAGGGTCGTAACACATTATATTTGATGATTACAGCTAGAGTGACGAATTTCTGCAGGTGATGAATACACCAGGGGTCGGTTAGTTTCAATAGTTTAGTCGTTTTCGAGTTATTTCCAAAAACCTTATTTTTTTCATAAAGAAATTAATGTTAGCGATTTAAAATGATTTTATACCTAGAATATGTATTGAGAAGGCCTTAATCCCGATAATAGTAGGCGGTGAATATTCCTAAACGGAACATTTTAAAATATCGGTGTCTCCTGATACACATAGTAATTTTAGATATTTTATAGCATGGCGAATCATTTAAACCTACTACTAGCAATGAAATTTGATGGGTCGTGAGTTCTTTAAATAAACAAATGACAACTACTGTCAACATTCTAAACTAAAATAGATTTAACCCTAAGAGAAAATAAATTACTAATAATTAAAAATAATAAAAAATTCTATTTAGGAGAATTCAGCGCCTACTATTATTTTGGTTAAGTAAATTGAAGGCCTTCCTAATAAAGAAGCTACCCATCAAATTAATTTTAAATGGCTAACAGTCTCTTGTCTTGTGAAAAAATAAGGTTATTGGCAAACAACAAAAACAGATGCAGATATTAAATCGCTTTTTTTGCTAAAATGTAGGTCATTTTATGCTTGTCAAAAATATTATACAAAAAGTATAGCGTAGGTACCAATAATTTTTTTAAAGAAAATAAAGAACAACTGAAACTTTTATACATAGCGCCCTCTGGCAAACAAAACACGAATTAGCAATAATAAACAAAATCAAATTTGTATTAAGCATGAAATTCTCTTTCACATGAGCCCAAATTTATTAACGTTGCGTTAAAGATATGGAAGATACAGTACTTTTAGTAATAACTTATTTACCAGCATCCCCCCTCTCAGTAATTTGGGATGCTAAAAAAATCTTTAAGACCAAACTGCAGCAACAACAGCTAAGTTTTCCATTCCCGATATCTAAACTGTATCTTTTATTAGGCTATTTTAAAAATAACTGGAATTTGGGATTTTGTCCAGTCAGCTACGCCCTCTAGCGGCAATCGTACAACTTAAAAAATAATTTTTGTAGTAGAGTGTTTTCGATTCGTTAAATCGATAAATCCATCTCCAGACGATAAATGCATCTCCAGACGCGTTTTGCCATATCATGGTTCATCAGTGAGGCTAGGCTAGGATCTGACAAAAAGAAAGGAACACAAACTTTCAATTATGAACAATTTAGGGCGAGTACCGTCGAAAAGATGATGCGCTAAACGCCATCTAGTGTCGAAGTTGGAATACTTCTAAAACATACCCGCACCTTCAACAAAGCTATATAAATACGTAAAATGTTGATAGGAAATTTCTTGTAAAGATATGTCACAATTACAGGAGTGGTAGGCAGAAAATATAATAAGAAAAAAATTATTTCGAGTGTTTCCTTTTTGCCGGTTTATCTATAAAAAAATTCCCAAAATAAATGATAAATACTTCTCGATTTAAAGAAGTGAATTAAACAGCATATACTACCCTTGAAATCTGGCATAGTACATTATAATATTGTATATTTCAAAAATAAAAGTGTACTGTAAAAATCGGTTGCATCAGACACAAAGTTAAAGGATTCTTTAAATAACTTAAAACTGAAATCAATCGTCAATTTAGAAACGTTTGCGTTCATTTTGCATGCCGTAATAAACTCTTAAGTAAGTTCATATAGGAATATCGTCGTGATGAAAATGAATAATTATAAAGTTAATTTATTTGCTTTTTATCGTGTTTTTTACATGAAACCCATCATTCAGAAACGGTAAATTAGATTTTATTTTAAATTACAAGCGTTATTTATAGGCATGACGTATCTTATTAAATTACAGAGAAATATTAAAAGAAAATGTGTCTGCCTTTTAATTTTTTGCATCAAACAATAAATATCTACTCGGCTATATTTTGCAGACCATTCAACTACTATTTTTTTCTTTAATACGACTTCTTCATTTTAACCACACTTAAAAAAATGCGAATAATACGAAAACCACTTAAATATGTTTTAGTTCCAATGTGGTTTTTCGATTTTAAGACCCTTTTATATCTTAACCACGGCATGCGCTAAACTTTTTTTTTTTGGATATAAACAGATCTTTTGCCAAGGAATTTGCACTAACAAACCAACCATAGAGGAGTTGTGGTTGTCGTTTTCGTGCTGCTCAGTAAACTTTTGCTATTTGGCTTTTGATGTATTATTATATTATCATTTAGCATAGCCATCTAGAATGAGGAAAGTAGGTGTACATCAAGGCCTTCTGAGATTTAAGGAGGGGTAAGTGAAACAGAATACAGGCCTGTTTATTAAAAAAAAATTTAGATATTTAACCTATGAAGCAAAGATACAAACCAAACTGTTTAGTCGACAAGCAAACCAAAATGGCAGTTGTATTTTCATATTTTTGTCACAGAAAATAAATATATTTATTTTTGCCGAGTCACGAATTTTTCAAAATAATCAATAATTACAATCTTATTATTTCAAAGTAATGAAAAGGCTTGTACCTCTTCATAGGAATTTTTTTTTATCGATGTTGGTACTTTTTGGAGTTTAAATAAATGGTGATAAAAAGACTTATATCCGAACAGACAATGTATTACGTATCCTATCGAGTTGTTTAAATCTTTTGTATGGTTTTTAATCACGGTTTAAAAATCCTTCTTTAATGGCTTCTTTACCCATATAAACTATGTTTTTACAAACATACAAATTATTTCACTAAATACCAACCTACTTTTCTGTAATTTATATTAGTATTTACTTGTTATTTCAAAAGTTGAAACAGAAATATTTCGACCGGCATTTATATAGTTGATGGACTTGCATCCAAAGACGCAACAACAATATGGCATTTTCACTATAAAACTTGAAAAACTAAACCAGGAATGTATTATGCAGTAAAATAGAAAATGGAGATTCACTTAGTATTTAATATGCGTAAAAGAAAATCCGTGCGAATATGTAATCAACATCGAATAAATCCAGCTGATCTCGTAAGATTACGAGCCACAGAATTCATGGCGACGAGCCGGCAGTGTTATGATAAAATGATAATATTTCAGTCACTTGAAAATATACTGTGATTAGTGTTGATTGTATCTTTTCGATAACTTTCCTGATTTTGGCAATTATTTTCAACGTACCTTCAAAGGTTTTCATAAAAGAATACAACTTCCTAGTTTTATTACTTTGATAAAGCAATAAGACACTTTTAGATTTAAATTAAACAATTTTATTTTAAAATATGATGTTTAAACACTTACTTAAGGTGGGAGTATCAACATGCTTGCCAACCTATAACCTATTTCGCGTAGATTTATTTATGTTTTCTAGCTTTTATACAAAATTTAAATAAAATCAGTATCGACTTGATATTCTATAGGTAATAATTGACATATTTAATAAATATCAAGGAATTTCATAACTTATTTTAGGAGAATTGTATAGCGAAAAATATCTGGTAAGATTTTTTTTAATGTTATTATGTCATTGTCACTCATTGTTCTTTCACTATACAATTCTCCCAAAATTAGCAATGAAATAAATTGATGTTTTTGTAATAAATCAGATATTACCTAAGTAATGTGCCGACGATACTGATTTTATTTAAATGTTAGTTTAAAAAATAATAAACTTGAACAAACAAAGCGAAATAGGTTATAGGTTGGCAATAAATTGAACGACGTTGCGAATTCAACCTTAAGTAAAAAACAAACCGATGTCAACGTGTTGTCATGTTTTGACAAGCAAAACTAACCTAAACTAAAATTATTTATTTTTGAAGAAGTAGTCCATACTCAACGTGGAGTTAAATGTATAGAAAAAAGAAAAGCACAAAATCTTTCTCCATAAGTTTACTAGAATAGCTAGGCAAACCTAGAATAATTCATAATAATTCGACATGTTTTGAGAGTAGAAACACTCATCATCAGGAAAACAAAGTAAATAGTACAATGCCGATGTTTTTAGCAATAGAAAAAATAATAAGTGGGATTGAGCCGTAATGGAGCTTTCAATGGTATACACGAGGTGTAAAAAATGAATAGTCAGAAGACCGACAAAACTTCAGCATACTGGAAAGTCCAGGGCTAGGGCAAAGGCCCTGTCTTGGGCAGAAAAATGAAGAGAGCGTAAGAAAAATTAAAGGGGTTTTAACAGACTTTGTGAAAATCATTTAGGTATAAAAGTAGTGAAAAATTTTAAGTTTGATTGAACTTTGTCGGATACATGTAAAAGTGGTGAAATGAGAGGGAAAGAAGAAAGAAAGAAAGAAGAAAGAAAAAATTGGTTGATGCTTTGAATTTTAATATTCAAAGCATCATTTAGCTTGAAGTAAAATGCTGTTGGGTTACCAAGCTTGTTACGGCCCAGTTACCCTGGCAGGAGTCAAAGCATACACATTGTGTGCAAAACTAAAAGATTTTTACCTCGTGTACACCATTGAAAGCTCCATTACGGCTCAATCCCACTTATTATTTTCTCTATTGCTAACAACATCGGCATTGTACTATTTACTTTGGTTTCCTGATGATGAGTGTTCCTACACTCGAAACATGTCGAATTATTATGAATTATTCTAGGTTCGCCTAGCTATTCTAATAAACTTATGGAAGAAGACTTTGTGCTTTTCTTTTTTCTATTAAATTATTTGGTTGAATTCAGTGCCGCTGAGTTTAAGACGCCGTACTCAAGTAGGGAAAAACGAAATTCTAATTTAATATATTTTTTGTTGTTGTTTTGATTAATTTTTTTACGTAAATTCTGTTACCTACTATTATCAATACAAGGTAAAGGGCTATTCATTAAAATGATTATTTAAAGAAAAAAATAAAAAAGTGTTTCACGGATTTGAGACATGTAGTAACGGTACTGAGATATTTAATCAAAAGTTATATTGTCTAACAATTTTATTAACCATTTATATTAAAGTAAGAAATACAGCGTAGTAAGAACAAAGAAATACAACTTATACTAAATATTGGTAGCATCTAAGGTTTATAATGTAACAGATAGGTAAGCATAGTTTAGAGCTTCGTAAGGGTATTAAAAAAATTTCCATTTATATTTGTAATGTTGGGTAACTCAAAGAAATATTGACCACATCTATTTTTAACTGGGTAATTTAAAACAGATAAAATATCATCATTGTTAATGACGGATGTATCATTAATGACTGAAAATGTAAAATAATTTCCGGTCACGGACTTTCTTAAAAATTTCACAAGATATTCTTTTGGGCTTAGTACTGACGATACTTCGGCTATATACATTTTTTTATTTTTTTTTGTTAATAACTGAACTAAAGTCTATTCAGCCAGTAAACCTGCAAGATGGCCGACATTTCATATAACAAAAGTCATTTAAAATGTAAAAATTTATTTTGTTTAGCTGGAATATGACTTTTGTCATATGACATGTCGGCCATCTTGCAGTTTTACTGGGTGAATCGACTATACGACAAAATCATTCATGTTAAGGGAATGGGAGTTATTAACCAAGTTGCTTAAAGGAAGATCGTCTTCATCGCTGTCAGAATAAACATTTTGGTAGCGAAGCCTCTGATTTATATTTGTATTTCCATCTATAAGAAAATAATTAATTAAAATTAAATTAGTCACCATTTGAAGTAGGTGAGACCATATTGCTCGTTTCAGTTTGTTGCTCCATGGATAAATCTAGGTAAAGCGTTAAAAAGTGAAATATCAGTTCTGTTACATTTGAACCATGCATGGTATTGTCTTACGTCATGGTTTGTTTTACCTTTTTCATGACTTCTCATTTGCGTGATTACAATCTCAGCTTCGTTACATTAGTACCTATAGTAACGGAGCTGAGACCACGGAGATGAGGATTTTTAACCTTTTTACACGATATTTTGATTAGTTATTATTAAAAATTATTGTAACTTCAAGATATTGTTTAGAACATTGTTTGGAAAATTACGTGTAAAAACAGTTACAATATTATAAAAATTAAGCCAAAAAAATGCATTCACGGAGAAGAGAAAAATGGATAACGAACTTACCGCCATCTTAGAAACACTGTCACAAAACTCTTATAACGAACAAATACGCCTTTTATCGTGCACGTCCTAGAAGCAAATGTCGGCTGAATCTCCAAACTCGTACGATCTGGTCCCGCAGTGTCCTCCATCGGATTTCATAGAAGATAGAAATCATATTCACGGAGCTGAGAAATATATTGGGGACATCGAGTTTTAGTAAAATATTAACGCTGTTTTAATATTGTTTTTAAAAATTCCTTGTATGAGTATTGATCTTACCTTTGTTGTTAAGTTGATCAAAAAATGTTGACAAAGTTGGTTCGAATTATACAGCATTTCACAATAAAGCACGTAAATAATGGCGGGGGACATGACACGGAGCTGAGAAATTTACGGTTTGAAGCTGAAATACTAACGTATTTCAAAAAAATTATGAATTCTATGATTGAAAAACATAAAGACCTCAAAAAGTACCTATTGTTACTACACTTTGTTTACAGAAATTATTTCAGATTATTGGGATATTTAACGGGGACCATAAATATCCCGGTTTAAATAGAATGGCCCAAATGCTGTCTTATTGACTTCTTTATCGATAAGGGTATGGTGCACATAATATCCACATGTTCATACGCCCATTTGATATTAGGTCCTAACTATTAGGACAGATGGCATCAGTATTACCACTCTTAAATGAAATATATTCCCTTCGGAAGCACGAGGTTCGCTGCAAAACGAGATCGCAACATTGTGGTGTATGTGGTATTATTTGGAGTGAAATTCCAAAAAATTAAGGGGATTCTTACTTCTTCTAATCGAATTCTAAATTAAATTATGTAAAGATCGGTTAAAGCACCTATTTCTCGCTGTAATATATAGTAAAAATCTTGAATACTCTCGCAAGATGGGGGCAAAGTCACGTGACACTCTGTCAATTTTGGTCTATTAAATTTTTATAAGTTGGCATGAATTACAGGACCGGACTTGAAAATTATACATGTGATACCCTCTAAAACAATTTATGCAATAGCCTCATCGGTTCAACTGCTTTAATATTGCCAAATAATAAGTAATAGGTAATAATTTTTTTTGAAAGTTATGTTTTATAAATATCATAATTTAAGGTAGGTAATAGGTAATAAGCATGAATTTCTATATGGTTTAAAGATAAAGTGTTAAAATAGATTTAAAAAGTTTATAATATTATAAATATCCAAACCTTAAAAATACTAAACTAACTGAAACACAACTTAAAATAGGATTCTGTCACTCATATTTAGAATAGATTTTTTTTTGTTTTATTCAGATTATACCTATAGGTAAAATACCTACAGTTCAACATAAACTAATTGAATTCAAGTTATTACATTCACTGTCAAGAAAATCCCCATATATGACTTACGTAAGGTACGACCAGACCCAAATATGCTTTTTATAGAATTTGTTGGCTATGGTACGGTTACATTTCTAAACTTTTATGTGGGCTAACATAAAGTTAAAAGCTTCAATAAAGCTAGGGATTTAATTTTTCTGTCAATGGAAACCCTAATTTATCAGTTTTTGACTTAACGTAAGGTACGAAAACCCAAATACGGTTTTTATAGAATTTGTTGGTTATAATACAGTTACATTCCTAAACTTGTATGTAGGCTAACATAAAGTTAAAGGCTTTAGTTTAGCCAGGGATTAAATTTTTCTGTCAGTGGAAACCCTACTTTAACAGTTTTTGACTTACGTAAGGTACGTAGACCCAAAAGTTGTTTTTATGGAATTTGTTACTTAAAATGCAATTTATTGATACAGTTACATTTCTAAACTTGTATGTAGGCTAACTTTATGGTAAAAGCCTTTATTTTATTGTCATACAAACAATAATAATAGTAATATCAAATAATAATTTCAGTTATGTAAGGTACGTAGACATAGAAAATAGAATTATATATTTGTTCGCTATCCTATTACATACTAATATGGCTAGCTATTTTAACTACTATAGTAACATAATGTTACTTACTGTTACCTTACTATTGCCAAACAATAATAATATATACTAATAACAATAATAAAAATAATTCCTTCAAAATCAAATAGCTGCTTTTTAAAGGTTAATAATATGGAAAGCTGTTTTGGCATATGGTAGAACTAGGCGATACCCGGTTTTATCAACCTACCCGGTTTTGTCCAACTCTCTCCTACCTACCTAAGTCAGGGAAATACTTAATTTCTACTTATTTTTCTTGAAACAGAAAAGGATACCTAGATAATATAAAATGCGAAAATTATACATTAGAAACCTAACCTTAACGAACAAAAATTTTACAAACTAACTTTTCGACAAAAACGGCGTTCAGATGAAATAAAACTTATTACTTATCGATGAAATCAACTTAACGAGCAAGGAACACATTAATAATTATGATCCCTAATGAAAAAGAATTAAAATTTTTTAACCTGTATCTAAATTTTTGGTCAAATGAATAATTGTAGGTACTTACACAAAAGTAATTAAATTAAAATTTTTAAAATGTAATTAAATGTAACAAAAACGCAATTCATAACTCGGTGTTTGGGCTCATTACGGTCCGCTACAAATCTAGGAATATTATTATGTCCCAATATCAGCTGATCGATGACGAATAACCGCTGTCATCTGTTTTAAAACGAGACTATTCGTGATATTTAGTATAATTATTTTCGGGTCTCACCACCGTCGTTAAAAAGGGAAGCCTGTAAATAATAGAAGCGTATTTTCATCAAAACCAACTTAAAAAACAGATCTAACGCATTAAATTATTTTCAATTTTTTCAGCAAATTACAAATATGTAAAAAAAGTTTGCCAAGTTTTGGCTGACTCTTAATTTTTAAATAGGTCCATTGATTTTTTGAAAATTCTGGATGAGAAGCACATTAAATTTGAGTTATTTATACAAAAAATATTGTTTTAATGCCATCGGATAACTAGATCAGTTACAATCTCTTTTTGAAAATCCTTCAAATTTGTATCTATATTTTAAAGTATTAATTTCTTAGGCACAAAATTTAAATACATTATTAAAATTTGTGTTTTTTGTATTCTAGTTTTGGGATAAACTTTATTGTTTTGTGGCTACAGTTGATTTATTAAATATTGGAGTGTTTATTTAGCTTGAAGGTATATGGGAATTAGTTTAAAAATATCACTAGTATAGATAGTTCGTAAGTAGGTAGGATACCTCTACCGGGTGTTTCTCAAAAGACGTTCTAGAGTAGACACTAGCAGAGCCTGTTGAAAGAATGGAAAGTGGTGCACTTCAGTACTATATTATACCGGGTGTTTCTCGAAAGACGTTCACCCCTATAACTTTTCTGTATTCATAGATATTAAAATGAAATTTTAAGATTATGCATAAGAGATGAGTCTGCATTTATTGGCATAATTTTCAATTTAGTAGCACTTTCGGTTTGACCGGAAGTAACCTTCACTTTGATATTTTAAATGGGACATCTTGTATATTTTTACTTATCTGGGTTCAGCTTAACATTATGAGTGAAATGACAACTCACTATTGCTTTTCAAAACCATTCCATTGTTTTTTAAAGCCGCCTTTATATTTCTTTAGAAATGACAGGGCGTCAATAATGCATAACGCTTTTAAATTTGCGATTGGGGTATAAGGCAAATTTTTCAGGGTCAATTTTAACATAGCATAAGAGTGTATGGTATCAAATTGTTGGAAAAAAAATGCTCGTTTAAAATATCCTAGTGAACCACCATCGTTCCATTTGAAAAAATGGGGTAAACGTCAAGAAAACAAAATTTAATTTTTTAAACGCTTGTGAAACTTAGAAAGTCAATTATTATGATATAATTTTGATTTTCATATACTACTTGATTATAAATTAACAGATTTAATTAATTTGTAGCACTCTAGATTGAAAATAAAAAATAAACATAAAAATGTTATAACACGTCAAAAAATTACAAGTGAGGTGTCATTTTACTCAGAATGTTATGCTGAATCCCAATAAGTAAAAATATACAAGGTGTCCCATTTAAAATTTCAAAGTCAAGGTCACTTTCGGTCAAACCAGAAGTGCTAACAAATTAAAAATTATGCCAATAAATGCAGACCCATCTCTTATGCATAATCTTAAAATTTGATTTTAATATCTTCAAATATAAAAAAGTTATAGGGGTGAACGTCTTTTGAGAAACACCCGGTAGATACCTAGTACTTAGGTAAGACGTACTATTTTTTTTTTCTTTTAGTTTGTTCAATTATCAACAAGCCAAGCCCCTGCCGTGTAACTATAACTGTAAAAGTGTTTTAAAAGCAGGTGAAGAGAGTGTATCAGCTGTTCACTTCCCAAAAGATGAAAATCTGAAAATTCTATGGCTAAAAGCCATTCCAAGAGCTAATTGGTGACCCACACAGTATTTTGTAGTTTGTGCTAAGCATTTTGTCCCCACTGACATTATTTGTTCATCTAGTGAATATTATAGGTACTTGTTATATCTAACAAATTATATGAGAAGGAACAATAATTTAAAAAAAAGATGGTATGTTTACTAATATGTGCATATTTCATAGTATTGCATTGATTTGTTCCCCAGATAAACTTGTTTTTATGTGGAATGGTTACATGCAAGTTCGTAATTTTGGGAATTTGCATTTGTTTTCTTCATAAAATTACCTACTTACTTAGTTACTTACTTACCGCGTTACTTACTTACTTACTTACTTACTTTCTGCGCCATGGAATTCCTAATATGAAATTATTTTTGTTTAAAAGTGGTGAGCAATTCGGTATTATCAAAAGACTGATTTTGTTGAACTTGCCTTGATCGCTATTTTCTGGTGGTGGATATGATGGTGTCAAGCTAAACATGTTACCGAAATAGCCGAAATGGTGTAAGACTGTAATGGAAGAACATAGAGCTAGTGGATGTCCATAGAATGCAATGTGCGGCGTGGAATACCTACTGCCATGAAAGCAGTTGTTTCGAATCTTTGTAAGTCCAGAGAAACTAATGAACTATAAATCGTAAAAACATAGACATTCTACTTGCTTGTCAGGGGGTGGTAACATTTAAAAATGCAAGGAAAATAATTTTCGAACGTCCCGAAAATTTCTTTTACTATACGACCATAAATAATATAATATACTAATATTCAGTAATTTAGATATTATTGTAATACCAGGAAAAGGTTACGAAATTTATAAAATTAATGACTGTTATTCTACTACACCATTGTTGTTTTATGAATTTTGGTTGAATGAATGTCAAAGGTAGATAATTGTATAGTTCTAAGTAAATAAACTGATTTATGACGTCAGGGCAATACTGCCGTGCTAAGACAAAATGTTGTAACTGATAAAAATAAAATTCGGAGATATTTTCGTTTTATCAATGACAATTCGAATCTTTAAATATTTCAGTTATTTGCAAAATGTTTTTGGACTAAACGGAAAAATGAAATATAACTGATCTATCGTATGAGTTGATTGATATCCCAAATAGTACTTTAGTGGAGATATTTTAAATATTAAAAGTTACGAGTGTTACGACATTTTGACTTAGAAAATATGCAAATTTTTTGCATTGACAATGACTCATCTTTTTGACAGTTACTACTTTTGGACTTTGGATTATCAAGATACGACATATTCTCTTAGTGTTATAAAATTGTGGATATTTTGGAATATATCGTGTGAATTACAATGTAATGTTACAAACATTGTTATCATGGGTTGCGATAGGAAAATATCATTGTTCAGTGAGAAATAAAACAATAAAATGAAAAAACTGCAAATATAATATTAAGTCATTATTAACTCGAATGTAAAATAAAGATTAATTTTGAAAAATACTAACATTAACGTTAAAATAAATATTTTAGTCATCAAGATTTGTATCTTCATGATTTTCGGGAAAACTCTGCCAAAACATGATTCTACTCTGTGAAAGACCCATAGCTGTCAGTATTTTGATCAGATTTTGTTTTCTATTTAATGATGCCTCTAGGAGATTCTTTTTTTCTGGCTCAGGATCACCTTCCTTTAATGATTTGGAAGTGAGGAAGTCCAGCTAAATCGGAGCGCTCTCGAAATTTGTCTTATAGAATAATCTATATATCCCTTGACAAAAGTTACCTCGCAAATATTAGAAAGGTAAGGGTCTTGGTTGGGTTTTATTCAATTTGAATTGGGAAGAAAAATCTTTAACGTTTAGAAAATCATTGAAGCTCATTTCTATGCAGATATTTTTACCAATATTTGATTATTGAATACAATTTTTATAGTCGTAGAAGTCTAAAACCTTTCCTTTTTATTTGAAAGACTTCTCCACTATACTTGATCCAAAACTCGTATGAGAAAAACATACGACAATTCGACTTTGTATGTGATAGATAAGTCATTTTCAACTTGTGCTGTTGTATTTTTTTTTTCTAATAAGCCAAATCAATATGTCCTAAGTGACACACAGGACATTTTGCTTTTTTACAAATTAAATAAGACATTTCGACTTGCTATTTACGTGATATTTGGCAAATACGACAAAATCTTTACATTATTTCGAGTACTTCTACTACAGATACGACTTTTGGACTTGGTATACTGACAGAACTAACTATATACATTCCAAATATACCAAAATCTTAAAATCACAAATTTTGTCAGTTACGACCTTTTGTCTTAGCACGGCAGAATAATGGTATTTGTAATTATTTCTGATATTTGTCAATTGCGTTCTTGGTTTGTTAGGTTTCTCAGCCTGTACATGGTATTAAGGACCTTTTAGTATTGCGCTAAAAACAATTTATCGTTAATGAATGTTTTCTAATTTACCTTCAATCAAGCCAATAATGGCGATGACGTACCTGTTATTGTTTTTTGACGCTAAAATGGTCAAACAGGCTAGGTTAGTGTAAATAACGTTAACGGTACGGTACTCTTCAAACTACGTTTTTCTCTTTTAAAAAGCGAGTTGAGCTGAACTCGCCTATTATGATTTTCATCGGCCGCCATTGCCGGATTTAGAGTAATAGTTTCTATTTAGTGTTTTCTTAAGTTCCGTTGTGATTATGGATTGAGTAATTAGGTAATTAAGCGTAGATTATCGTACAAGAGAACGCTATTCTTTAAGGGGATTTGAAACTCATCTCGACAGTCAGTCGCCATTTTCATCCAAGGCGTCACTCCATGGTGGGGCAAGAATTATTCACAGGTAAGTCCTCCTTTCGTACTTTTATGTTAAGAAATGTATTTAGACATATGTTTAAGGGTAGATTTCATGAAACTTATTTTGTTTTCTTTATCATTTTAAGAGTTATTTTGGTATTGATTTTGAAGCACTAAGGGAGCTTCATTTTTTTTCCATTTTTTTTCGGAGATGGGCCGTTATGAATGAGCATGAGCGTGCGTAGGACCCTCAACTAATCCAAGGAGGTTTGAACTAAAATTATACTAAGTGACATAGAAACCCGAACACCCAGTAACTTCAATAATATTTTACATAAACATCCGAAGGGTCATAGTAAGGAAATGATTAAAATTTCAATCCATCATTAAAGACTGGCTAAGTTTATTCGGTTTGTTCGGGTTTGTGGAATGTGAAACTGATAAGGCTAAAAATTTAATCATACCATCCTTTTGTGATGATAAACTTGTATACAAAATATTATTAAAATTAAATCATTTTTACTGGGTGTTCGGGTTTCTATGTCACTTAGTATATTAAATAGGTTCATTCCATTTTACTTATTGGGTTATTATTTCTCTTAGGGTTTTTATTTCCTTCTACATTTTTTTTTTGTTTTGCTGTGTAATTTCCGTCTTTGGACGGAATGACGTAGAATTTAACTAATATAATATAATAATTTTACGGACCGATTTACAAAATTAACAGCTACCTTTTAAGGGAAATTTAATTTAGACTTTGCAATTTGAGGATTATTTTATTGTTAAATGATACTACCGTTATGGACCGTAAATAATTTAATAATTAACTATACTTAAATAAACATTTAGACAATTAAATTTTTCATGTTTATAACATTTGTTTAACATAGTCCAGCGTGAAAGCGACGCGGAAAAGCACAGTAAAATTTGACAGTTTTTTTAAGATGCTTAATATATTATCCCCCACCACTACGCTTACGTAAGATACAGCTGTGGTACAATATGTTCTAACTTATAGTGTTAATATCTTTGGGTATATTTTGAATTTTTAGATGCTTTCATAGGTGCGCTTTTTTTTTAAATGACATATGATTTTGGTTTTGTAAACCATTTTCTATATTGATTGTGTCGAGGCATCCATTTCAGTTTCTTAAATTCAATGAATATATAGCCGGTATTTGTTTTAAAATAAAGATCTACTATTTCATTATTCATTGTTGCGCCTGTAATTAAGTAATCAATTCTAGGGTTACTCCTTTAGTGAAACTTTGTTTAAAGTATTTGAATTGGAAAGAAAAGAAACTAAATTATTTTAACATCTATAAATAAAATAATTTTGATTTTATGGTTTTCTTCGAAAATGAATGGTACTGTTGGTATTTAAACCATGCGGCGCCCTCTTCTTCTGATAGTTGTTGTTTGGACCTAGTCCTTTCTATACTGATTAAAGGCTGGCGGCAACCAATTAGTACGTAACTACACTCACCGACTTTAAATTCGATCCATCCAAATTTTGTTCAAGTTTAATGTATGGTAACTTTTTTTTCTGTAGTCCGATTTAAATGATTTTTTTTTTCAATTATAGATACATGCTTTAGCTTTAATTGGTTTTTTTTCGTTTTTTAAAAAGCTACATACTTGGTGAAATATACAAGGGAATAAAAAGTATGTTTTTGCCTTTAAGTTTGTAACACCCTGTAGAGTGATTTTGCAATATTAACTCTAATAAAGAAGAAAGTTTGCGAAGTTTAATCTATTCCTAATAGATTGCATTTTTATTTGGCTCGATATCTTTCTCGGTTCATGAGATACGAATTTTTTAAGAAAACAGTACACATTTTATTAAAAAATTTTAATTGTAAATTGTAACATAAAACAAGGGGTGCTATGGCTTTGTATAACAAGTCATATCTTGACAGTTTTTATGTTATTATTATTCTGCTGTGTTTAAATTTTTGTCAGTTGAAAATTATAGAATAGGATCTGGCAGAAAACTATGTACAAATGCCCGAGATGATCGTCAGAGAATATATCGCTGATCAGGTGAGCGCTTTTTACAAAACGATTTCTCTACAACACAAAGTTCATACTGATGCAAGATAAAATGCTCGTCCTCACACTGCAATAATTGTTACACAATATTTAGAAGACGTAGAACGGTAGAAGTACGAAAAATGGACTGGGCATCACTTAGCCCAGACCTTAACCCCATAGAGCATGTCTGGGACATGATGGGTAGAAAGATTCGAAAACGAGTTCCGGTTCTGAATGATTTTTTTAAATAAAAAATATTTTGCAAAAAATGTTAAAATTAAAATCTTTTAATAAAATGTGTAGTGTTTTCTTAAAAAAATCGTATCTCTTGAACCGAGAAAGATATCGAGCCAAATAAAAAAGCAGTCTGTTCGGAACAGATTAAGCTTTGCAAATTTGCTTCTTTCTTAAAGTTAATATTGCAAAATCACTCTACAGGGTGTTACAAACTTAAAGGAAAAAACATACTTTTTATTCCCCTGTATATTTCACCAAGTATACAGCTTTTTGAAAATCGGAAAAAATTAAATGAAAGCTGAACATGTATCTACAATTAAAAAAGATCATTTAAATCGGAAACGGAAAAAAAAGTTACCACACATTAAACTTGAACAAAATTTTGGATGGATCGAATTTAAAGTCGGTGAGTGTACTTTGATTTATTTACCATGACTAATAAAGGTTTTTTGAAAGATATATTTTCTTGTAGTTCAAGAAAATGCGTCGCAAGAACTTTTTAAATGAAAATTATGCAAAATTTATTTCTCTATCATTGGCCTTAACTTGCCCAGTGCTCATTATGTATTTTTTTTTTTAACAAATCGAATATTGAAGCTCTTTATATTACTTACAATTTTAGTACGCTCTATTATACTGCTTAATACCAGGTCTCCTAAGCAATGCTTAAAGCATTGGTACCGGAGAATTGTGTAAATTTTCATTAACAATAATTTCATTTTGGGCGTTCTTCGATGCTCTACACGGGCATTTTTGTAAACAATTTTGTCGAAATGACATTTTCAATAAATACCGTGCGAGCAGAAATTATTTGCATCAAAGAGGGCCCTGCATCTAAGAACGTAATGCTTAGCCGAGGAGCTTAATACCTTTTGGGTGTCAGTATCTACTTGAATTAACAATCAATCAGTTATTTCGTCATCTTTGACAGTCGTTACAAGTAATTTGATTCATCGCTAATTTTTCCAATTTCTTGAACAATTCACACAATGGGCTTTACGAAATAGCACAAAACATTCATGGTTGAAGCGTATTTTCGAAACGGGCTTAGAGTAAATGGTGAGTGGCAATACAATCCGGGTTTGTGCATCGACGATTTTCACGAACATTTTCCTAACGTTGCTTTTATTGCTGGGGATTTTTATCGTTGCCTAAAAAGAACCGTGGCTGTGTTTAAGGAAACAGGTTCTATATAACGCAAAAAAAGAGCAGGAAGGCCATCTGTAAGAACAGAAGAACTTGTTGCAAACGTTCGTGAAATAATGCAAAATACGCCAACAAATTGTATAAGATGTCTGTCCCAAGAAGTGGGAAGATCTTATGGAACATGCAGGACTATTCTTAAGGAGCAGCTAAATTAATTTTGTTATAAAGTGCAAGTATTCCAAGAAATACAAGCCGCAGATTTTGAAAGACGCAGGAATTACTCTCAATGGTTTACCCAACATTTATTGAAAATAAATGATTTATTAGACGTGAAATTTTTTTAGGATGAAGCCTGGTTCCACTTTTCCGATTATGTGAATTCTCAGAATACACGCATGTATGGAGCAGTGAAAATCCCCATTTTCCTGGTTAGATGTTTTCCGAAGAAGAATTGTTGGTTCTATTTTTTTTCATGACTCAGTTACAGCACAGCAGTATAGACACAATATTTTGAATCCATTTGTGGAGCAATTACTTGACGACGAACTACGTTTTGAATATTTTCAACAGGACGGTGCAACTGCCCATATAGCCGCCGAAACTATTAACTACTTACGCAATTTTTTCGATGACAGATTGATCAGTTTTTGATCAGACATTGAATTCCTACCTAGATCACCTTGTTTAACGGTTATGGATTACTTCGTTTTTCCTCATTTAAAGAACACTATTTTTGAAACACCATTTGCAAATTTAGAACAATTACAAGAAAGGATTATGCAAGAATGTGGTAACATTTCTCCAGAGATGATGGTCAACACTTTCGAAAATATGAAGAGACGTGTGAATTTATGCTTAGAGCATGGCGGTGGCCAAGTTCAGCAATTTATTTAATTATTTTTCTTTTTCTTTTTGTATATTCTTACTTTGTAAACAACAAAAAAAAAATTTATTTGTCTACTTATTTTATTACTCATGAGTTTGGCATATTATGTCATAATATGAATTGACAAAATTTTAACCTAGATTTAGTTAGATATATCGTCCCATATCATTGTGATCTAAACCAAGCCCTCTTTGATGCAAATAATTTTTGCTCGCACGGTATAATATACATTTTGTTCTTGGCATGGCCTCTTTTAATTTTAGGAATACTAGAAATCCTAGGCGCAACATTAGTGACCTTATTGGATATGAAATAGTAAATCATTACTACAGTTAACATTACGAAAAATGGATATTGTAATTACTTAGGATAAAATTAAAGAAGGTATTTTTTTTTTAAAAGTTAGCAACTTGAATATACTAATTTTAGAAGGTAACATTTTTACCATTTCTTAAGGGAATAGTTGAAATAATGGGCGCAGTTCTCAGAAATATTCCAATATCTCAAAAACAACTATCGAGTATAGGGCATAATTAGTTAAATGACAGAGAAATTAATTCTGCATATTTCAAAATATTTATACACAAGGTGTTCTATTTAAAAACGTTTTAATCTCCAAATTTTGACAATTTTGGACCAGCGTTCTACACACCCTGTATATGCTGTTTCGGGCTTAATTTAGAAAAAGGATATAAACTAAATAATAATTTCGCTAATACATTAACAATATTAGGAAACAAAAATAGTTTTGACACATAATTTTTCAAGAGGCTGATTTTATATAACATATTTTTTTAAATCGAATAACTGAGAAACTACTCAACATTTTAAAAAACATGTTAAAATCTCGATTGCTTGTAATTGAATGTAGAATTCGGAAATGAAAAAATATATAAGGTATGTCATTTAAGATAAAAAAAAGTTGATACTTTGGCAGGAGAAACACCCTGCAGACGTCAAAATAATATACAGATTGGGGACTTTAACTGGAATAAATTCGATATTATTAAAACCGCTGAAGTTGCGCCTACAAAATTTGGAATGTGGGGGTTTTGGACCATGCGGAATTAAAAAATGGTATCGGCACTGTTGCCAGATTTCCCAGTTTTGCGCTACACGTAGTAATTTTGTTATTTTAAATGGAATGCCCAATTTATTTTTTTTGGGCGTATCAAATTTAGTAAGATCCCAAATTTACAAAATTATATCTTTACTAGTTGCTGAGTTATGGCAACACTGTTTTTCCATTAAAAAGTACCGGGACGCTTATCTACCTTAAAGTAGCGTTACCTTGTTAACATCTCCATAGTTACAAAGTTATTGACAAGCTTCAAGAAAAGTTCTTGTTGTGTCAAAATGACTTATTTAACTGAAACCTTGAAAATAAAAATTCTCATGATGATCGGTTTCGGGGACCATCAACATACTCAGGCCGAAGTTTGCACTTTGTTTCAAGCGATACATCCTGATTTGCCACCACTGAATCAGGGCACTGTGTCCAAAATTGAGGCACAATTCAGAACTCGCGGACACGTTAGAACAGTATTTCGACAGCGGCCGCGACGCGTGGACGAGGAAAGAAAACTCGATATTTTTCTCACATACCATAAAACTCCCATACCTCCAGCTAGACAAGTAGGACGAGAGTACAATACATGTCACAAAATATAATCTTGACAATTTTGAAATGAGCGAGAATTCCCCATTTAAAATGAAACCAGTCCCAGAGTTACTTGATGATGATCCTGGTGCTTTTTAATGGAACTACGGTGTTGCCATAGCTCAGCAGCTAGTGAAGATAGAATTTTGTAAATTTGGGAGCTTACTAAATTTGACACACCCAATTTACTGCAATAAAAATAAATTGGGCATTCTATTTAAAATAACAAAATTGCTACGTGTAGCTCAATGCTGGGAAATCTGGCAACTGCCCGGACCTCATAATCCAATTCCGCATGCTCCAAAACCCCTGCATACCAAATTTTGTAGGCATAACTTTAGCGGTTTTGATAATATCGAATTAATTCCAGTTAAAGTCCCCACCCTGTACTTTAAAAATATAATCCAATCTAAAAACATTTTGTATTTAACTTGTCGTCATACGTCTTACAGATTCTAAGATCGGATAGTTAGTATTTTTGGGTGGTGACCACCTTGTACATTGGTTATCATTTATTTTGTTCTTATCAGCACAAACGAACGTGTGAGAGCAGACGTTTGATATGATAACTTTTTTTTTCTTTTTAATGAACACATGTACCTACTGATAAGAACAAGAAGCTAAAACTGGTATATAGATGGTGACATCCTACCAACAGAAAAAGCTTCCTGTTTTATATCGGATTGCACAAAATTTTAACTTTGTTAAACTCATTTTAAAGTATTTCTCTAGCAATTCCCGTTTCAGCTTTTTTATAGCAACTTACCGTGCTTGTATGAAAAATAACTATACGATGCGTTAGAAGTCCGTTAAGCTATCCATTATTTGAATACCAGTTCAGAAATTTACAACTGAGGCGGACACAGCCGAATAATCCGAAACAGGGCCGCCGCTATTATGTCGGTAAGTTCTAATATTCCTAACAATAATTATTTTATAACCAAAGATAGCTTCAAAAGTTAGCATGGAAGAAGCATTTCTTAGCTTTCCTACCCATCGAATTAGAAGAAAAATTGATGAACATATATTTTCTCCTGAAATTAAAGTAAATGTTTACTTTAAGATTTGGATGCTGACATAACGGCAATTAAAGAAGATTCCGATTACTTCAACAACAAACAGTAATTTTTAATGTAATATAATGGTATAACCGAAATTAAAAACGATGAAGAACTTAAAATCAATTGTGAGAATATGCATCAAGCCCTTACAGACATAAACAGCTTATAGAGTGATATTAGTGCACCCGATTTTTATGAAGAAATTAAAGCTATTGAACCATATTTTACCACAGGAAAAGTCCTAGTGATATTCTTGAATACATTTACGAAATTAATCTATATCAACTGTTTCAAACCGTACGTAGGTATATTCCGAGCGGTCGATCTCAAAACCTAAAATGATTATTAGAAACTATATATATACGATCCTGGACGACGCAAGATAGATAGACTTTTTGCTTTAGCTATGTTATCATCTATCGAACATGAAATATGTTTTACATTGAATCAGTCATATTAAAGACATTGTCAAATGGTTTTTCAAAACGAATGCCCGAAAAGTTCGTTTTTAATTACTTTTTATTTTAATTAGTTATATTTTATTTATGGACATTTATATTTTAATTTGGAGACTTCCTAGCTTTTGCTGTTATACAGTGTCACCAGTAAAGTCCGCATCATATGGGATTTTTTTTTATTAATAGCTTTGTTCAAAATTTGACTTTGGCGTCAAGTTCTGCTGTAATCGAGATGAAAATTAAGCAAAAACATAGTAGTCACGTGACTCGCATTATCTGTCAAATTTTAATTTTTTCCAAAAAATAATTCAAAAGTGGGGTTATTTCTGAAAATATCGAAAAAAGTTATATAAAAAAGTTTTTTTAAATGCAGTTTCTAGCCCACATGCAAAATTTCAGCCGCATAAAATAATTTTGATTTTTTATCCATATTTTGTAAATTGCACCACTTTTGCAAAATGAGACTCAACGCAGCCTACATAAAACTTCTTAGTTTTGACAATGCTTTATTTCAAATACATTTTCTTTGAAGTAGCGCCTTATTAAATGTGTGTTTTTCTACAAAATCAAAATTGGGCTATTAAAATTTGGTCGCATGTGATGCAAAGTTTATTTGTTTTTGACCCTGTATAAGGTAACTTCATAAAATAAATATTTTTGAAAACGTATTTTGTGTCTGAAAGTAAAAAAATAAAAAATAAAATAAAGGGGTTTTAAATTAAATCGTTGAAAATAGATAAACTTTACGTTAAGTTAAACTAAAATTTGTTTTCCACTTAATGAACACTTTACTGATGACACTGTGTTCTTTTTTGTCTTAATATTAGGGTGTATTACTTTCAGACACAAACAACGTTTTCAAAAATACTTATTTTATGAAGTTACCTTATACAGGGTCAAAAACAAATAAACTTTGCATCACATGCGACCAAATTTTAATAGCCTAATTTGATTTTGTAGAAAAACAGACATTTACTATGGCGCTACTTTAAAGAAAACGTATCTGAAATAAAGCATTGTCGAAACTAAGAAGTTTTATGTAGGTTCCGTTGAGTCTTATTTTGCAAAAGTGGTGCAATTTACAAAATATAGGTAAAAAATCAAAATTTTCTTATGCAGCTGAAATTTTGCATGTGGGCTAGAAACTGCATTTAAAAAAACTTTTTCTAATAACTTTTTTCGATATTTTCAGAAATAACCCCACTTTTGAATTATTTTTTGAAAAAAATTACAATTTGACAGATAACGCGAGTCACGTGAGTACTATTTTCTTGCTTAATTTTCATCTCGATTGAAGCAGAACTTGATGCCAAAGTCAAATTTCGAATAAAGCTATTAATAAAAAAAAATCCCATATGATGCGGACTTTACTGGTGACACTGTATATTGCTTTAAATTATTAAGTAAGTATTTACCATTTTACTGATTACAATTGATACATATGTAAAAAAGTAGCACCTTTTATACATACATATACTATAAATATTAGTACCTAGATGGGAAGGGGGGCGGCAAATATTGAGTTGCCCACGGGCGGCCAACACCTTAGCAGCGGCCCTGGTCCGAAATTTCTAAATAAGTAAGCACACTGTAAAGTTCAAACTAAATTAATTGTACATCTACATTTCACGTCTACCGTGCTTATTTCGCTAGACATCATTCTTCGAAAATCAATTTTTAACACCTATTTCCTGCATTATAAATCAATTTGTAGCTCTTAAGGTCCGTAATTTAGTTCCAAAGCTGCCAGATAGGCAGCGTGTTGTGTGCATTATGTGTTGGTGTAAATCACAAACTGTTCTGTAGTTCTTTTTAATTTCGAGATCATGTCGAGAAATTTGTTCTGGGGATGCGATAATTCAGGTTCAACGATGAAAAGTTCATGTGAGAACTTGCGGATGTAAATCTGTTGATAAAAAATACAGTTTGCAGTTATCTTTAAAAATAAAGATAATTTTAGATTTATGAGGTGTTAAGGCATACTTTAAATTTTGAAAGCAAGAGAATACCAAAAAAGTGTTGAAAGGTGAGAACCTTTTTTTGGTGACAAGTCCTGGGCCTACTCGGAATTTGATAATTTTATATCCGTGCGAGCAAAAATTATTTGCATCAAAGAGGGCTTGGATTAAAAAACGTGGGGCTTGGTTTAGATGACTATGATATGGGGACGATATATCTAACCAAATCTAGGTTACAATTTTGTCAAATTCATATTATGACATGATATGCCAAACGAATGAGTAATAAAATAAGTAGACAAATACAAATTTATTTTTGTTGTTTACAAAATTAACAAAGTAAGAATATACAGAAAGAAAAAGAAAAATGATTACATAAATTGCTGAAATTGGCCACCGCCAAGCTCCAAGCATAAAGTCACACGTCTCTTCATATTTTCGAAAGTGTTGACCAGCATCTCTGAAGAAATGTTACCACATTCTTGGATACTCCTTTCTTGTAATTGTTCTAAATTTGCAACTGATGGTTTAAAAATAGTGTTCTTTAAATGAGGAAAAACGAAGTAATCCATAACCGTTAAACAAGGCGATCTAGGTGGGAATTCAATGTCTGATCGGAAACTGATCAATCTGTCGTCGAAAAAATTGCGTAAGTAGTTAATAGTTACGGCGGCTGTATGGGCGGTTGCACCGTCCTGTTGAAAATATCCAAAACGTAGTGCGTCGTCAAGTAATTCCTCTATACCGCTGTGCTGTAACTGTGTCATGGAAAAAAATATGACCAACAATTCTTCTTCGAGAAACAGCTAACCAGACACCAATTTTTTTAGGGTGTAATGTGGACTTTACAAAAAAATGGGGATTTTCACTACTCCACATGCGTGTATTCTGAGAATTCACATAACCAGAGAGGTGGAACCAGGCTTCATCCGAAAAAAATGTCAGGTCTAATAAATCATTTATTTTCAATAAATTTTGGGTAAACCGTTGACAGTAATTCCTGCGTCTTTCAAAATCTGCGGCTTGTATTTCTTGCAATACTTGCACTTTATAAGGAAATAAATTTAGCTTCTTAAGAATAGTTCTGCATGTTCCATAAAATCTTCCCACTTCTTGGGACAGGCGTCTTATACAATTTGTTGGCGTATTTTGAATTATTTCACGAACGTTTGCAACAAGTGCTTCTGTTCTTAAAGATGGTCTTCCTGCTCCTTTTTTCTGTTGTATAGAACCTGTTTCCCTAAACACAGTCACGGTTTGTTTCAGGCAATGATAAAAATCCCCAGCAATAAAAGCAACGTTAGGAAAATGTTACGCTTCAACCATGAATGTTTTGTGCTGTTCCGTAAAGCCCGTTGTGTGAATTGTTCAAGAAATTGAAAAAATTAGCGATGAATCAAATTACCTACTTGTAATGACCGTCAAAGATGACGGAATAACTGATTGATTGTTAATTCAGGTAGTTACTGACACCCAACAGGTATTAAGCTCTACGGCTAAGCATTACGTCCTTAGATGCAAGGCCCTCTTTGATGCAAATAATTTTTGCTCGCACGGTATTAAAAAAAAAGTTTAAGGTTAGATGACTACCGATCATAATTGGTTTGTGTACCCAGTGGCTCAGTTAAAAGAATATAAATGACAACAATTTATTTCAATTTATTAACGTTATAATAATTACTAATTGTGCCTTGAGCAAATTTCTTGGGTCCTCTTCTCTTTTAGAATGGCCTAAATGATTTTCTTGTAGAAGTAGTGTAATTGTATAAAAGTTTACATCACAATGTCGAATTTCGATGTTGAGTGATGTATTTGTGGTCTCAATAGGAGCCTGGCCTTATTTGGTACACGTAGGTACCTTACTTGTGAAATAATAGTTTTGTATTTTATTCAATCTGGGTGGCTTTGCCGATAAAGCTTTACATAAGGCTTTACCTTTAATGACCACTGTCACGATATTTTTAAATAAAAGCCTAGAAAAAAAACATAACTCGTAGATAATAATACAGTTTCAATAATTTTATTTTAATTGCATTCCTGTGGATTGAGGAAGTGACTATTAAGTCCTGCAAAGTGAAATCTGTATTTACATGTGAATTTTTTTCACAACACGTAATTATCAATTAGATTCCTCGCGTCTCAGATTAATTCGAAATCGTTTATACTGGATTAAACAACTTGTGAAAAAATTTAATCTCGTTAAAAAGTCATTAAAAATATAGACAAAGCCTATAATGTTCTTTTTATCGACATAACAGTTCTAATATTTACCTTAAGTATACGTTAAGTTGACTTTTAGGGCAATAAAAAATAGTATCATTACATTATAGACTCGTGGTTAAAATCAGGGCGAATAACGGTTCGGGAGCCATTTTTTTATTTTTACAGTGTGACAGTATGAAAAATTATTTGCATCAAAGAGGGCCTTGCATGTACGGACGTAATGCTTAGCCGTAGAGCTTAATACCTATTGGGTATCAGTAACTACCTGAATTAACAATCAATCAGTTATTCCGTCATCTTTGACAGTCGTTACAAGTAGGTAATTTGATTCATCGCTAATTTTTTCAATTTCTTGAACAATTCACACAATGGGCTTTACGGAACAGCACAAAACATTCATCGTTGAAGCGTATTTTCGAAACGGGGTTAGAGTAAATGGTGAGTGGCAATACAATCCGGGTTTGTGCATGGACGATTTTAACGAACATTTTCCTAACGTTGCTTTTATTGCTGGGGATTTTTATCATTGCCTGAAAAGAACCGTGGCTGTGGTTAGGGAAACAGGTTCTATACAACACAAAAAAGGAGCAGGAAGACCATCTGTAAGAACGGAAGAACTTGTTGCAAACGTTCGTGAAATAATACAAAATACGCCAACAAATTTTATAAGACACCTGTCCCAAGAAGTGGGAAGATCTTATGGAACATGCAGGACTATTCTTAAGAAGCAGCTAAATTTATTTCCTTATAAAGTGCAAGTACTCCAAGAAGTGCAAGCCGCAGGTTTTGAAAGACACAGGAATTACTTTCAATCAATGGTTTACTCAAAATTTATTGGAAAGAAATGATTTATTACACCTGTAATTTTTTTCGGATGAAGCCTGGTTCCACCTCTCCCGTTATGTGAATTCTCAGAATACACGCATGTGGAGTAGTGAAAATCCCCATTTTTGTAGTAGAGTCTACATTGCACCCTCAAAAAATTGATGTCTGGTTAGCTGTTTTCCGAAGAAGAATTGTTGGTCCTATTTTTTTCCATGACACAGTTACAGCACAACGGTATCGAGACAATATTTTGAATCCATTTGTGGAGCAATTACTTGACGACGAATTACGTTTTGGATATTTTTAATAGGACGGTGCAACCGCCCATACAGCCGCCGAAACTATTAACTACTTACGCAATTTTTTCGACGACAGATTGATCAGTGTTCGATCAGACAATAAATTCCCACCTAGATCACCTTGTTTAACGGTTATGGATTACCTAGTTTTTCCTTATTTAACAAACACTATTCTTAAAACACCACTTGCAAATTTAGAACAATTACAAGAAAGAATTATCCAAGAATGTGGTAACATTTCTCCAGAGATGCTGGCAACACTTTCGAAAAAATGAAGAGACGTGTGTATTTATGCTTGGAGCATGGCGGTGGCCAATTTCAGCAATTTATGTAATTATTTTTCTTTCTCTTACTGTATATTCTTACTTTGGTAATTTTGTAAACAACAAAAATAAATTTGTATTTGTCTACTTATTTTATTACTTATTAGTCATAATATGAATTTGACAAAGTATCCTAGGTTTGGTTAGATATATCGTCCCAATATCATTGTGATCTAAACCAAGCCCTACGTTTTTTAATCCAAGCCCTCTTTGATGCAAATAATTTTTGCTCGCACGGTACCACTCTTCGAATTATCACCAACTTAATACTGGAACCATGATTTTGTAGAAAGTAATTACAACTATTTTTTTGGAAATTTCAGGTAGATAATTATAAAGTATGAAGGCATTAGTACCATTGCAAGTTACTTTTAAAGCAAATTTGTAAGGGCTTGCAATGCTGGATGCGATTTAAGGAACTTGTTTCCCAAATCGCACCATGTGTTGCCCGAATCGCACTCTGAGGGTTTGGAGGGGACACCCTGTAGGGTGTCCGGGCATACTCTCAGGAGCTTATAGAGGAGGTCAAAATAACTCTACTTTGTTATATAAAAAAACCTAAAGTGTCCCTTAACGGAGTTACAGGGCCCCAAAGAGGTACCCAACGACTTACCTTTTCGGCTCTGACTTTTGAACTGACACGTATAATTTAATGAAATTTTAGTATTTTATGTAGGCCATAGAGACTCCGTACCGACAAACCGTACTACATTAGACGTTTTAAATCGTCAGGGAAGTCAGGAACGGACTTGCCACCACACTCGTTGGGACAAAACTTTGACAGGTGTCATTTTACAGAGCTAAAAACTGATTTTTTTAAATAAGTACTTTAGTTATTTTTATTTAAAAAAGGTACTTTTATTTGTCTCGATGGAATAAGCGGTTTTCGAGAAAAATTAGGTTCTGGTATATCACGTTTAAGCATTGATTCGAAATTTATTTAATAATCAAGTTTATTAACATAAGCTAGTTGAACACAATAAATAATCAAATAACTTAAAGATTAATACTACACACTAAAATAATTAAATAAATTATTACATCTCAATAATGCTCACATGCATCTAACTTATAGACAAGTACTCGGTAATTGTGTGGAGGCAAGAAGAATTTATTCTGATACATTTTTAAATCGGCGTTTACCGCATCGAAAAACTTTTGAAAGGTTGGATCGTAGCTTGACATGAATTTTCAGGATCTTTTTCATTTTAAATTTCAGAATATTTTTGTATAAGGATATAATTCAATAATAATTTATTATTATAGCACAGGTGCAATTTAAGCAACTTACTAGTAGTGCCATATAGAAAACTTGACATTTATAAGTAGAAATAAGTTTTTAAAACCAAACACTCAACAGAAAGTTCGTTTTGCATATTTATTCAACAAAATACAAGTTGTATGCCAGTCGTGAATGTGCATTTACTTATTATCATCACCCACCTTGTGCCTAATTCCTTACGACAGATAACAGGAAATTGCAGAGCCAGTAACATTCAATGTTTTCCCCCAGATGTTGATAAAACAGTTCCCGTTACTTTAATAAACTTTGATGTAGATCTTGAAAGTAATGTGTAGTTTACAAAACACCCGTAAGATACCAAATATACCTAAGAGTTTTCTGTAAATCAAGAGTGGTGTGATTTTGAAGCCGGTGTGATATCGACAACCTTACCCTACTTGTCAAATACCGATTTTCTATTAAGTTTTAAATTATTGGCTTGTCTATGGAACTTTTTTAGTATTAGCCAAAGTTAAAGTCAAAATCAAAATATGCTTTATTATCTGAAACTTATATCTTAATCGACACAGCTTCTAGAAAATGTAATTAACAATAAAATATAATATCGCTTCCGCGGTGGAACATTGATTTAAGTGCATATTTCATTATTTCTAGAAAATTTCCAATTAAAGAAAAATAATTATGCATTTCTTAGAACTGATATATTAGGCAATATCTCAGAAATAAGTATTTGTGAAATCAAATTACAATTTTCAAGGAATAATAAAATCTACACATAGATCAATGTTCCAAAATTTGCTTTTGTTCAAGATTACATAAACCAGTAATTCTTTTTAGAAAAACGAAGCGTTTATAGCCCTTTAAAGACAATTGCGTCCCTATTCTATTAAAAAAAAGGCATAATTTTTATTACTGAAACAAAATCATATGTTTTTATATACTGACGATAATGAAAAAATTAAATTACAAAATTGATATTTTCTTAAACAAATATTGTATTATTAATACTAATATTGAAAAAGAAACAACAGAACACATTATCATAAAAACACATAATCATAAAAAATTACCATAACAATGACCTAATGGCCACTTATGTCAATAGCACAATGTCTCACAATGTATGAGGGTTGGTCACTACTGTCACTTATGTCATTGTAGAAATAAACAAGATGTTTAAAAATACAATCATCTTGTTTATTTCTACAATAGCCAAGACCTAACTGACAACTGACCGTTACGGCAGGGTTTTTTTAAAGGCGGAAATAAAAACGCATGATTTTCACAACAACGCATCTGTCATCTGGCGGCAACTAAGCAAACTACAAGTATGGTTTTGTTTTCTTATAAAAACTTTTATCTTTGTACTTTGTACTTCTATGCCTTTTTCTATATCAAAACAAATTGTATCCAATATAAAAACTGAAGTTAGTATTAATTTTTTTGTGAGAGAAAGGTTTATAAGAATATCTAGGTCTTGCTTTATATAAATACATGACAGCTCTGTTCGTAAAAATAAAGGGAATTTCCTCACTAACAAATTCCATATCTCAAAAGGGATCAATCAAAGTAAAAGAAACATTTCGAACAACTGTATCATCTTCATAAGAAAGTATTCTAAGGACATAACGGTGTAAAGCTAATTTTCGACATTACTTTTTGATATTGTGTGTATCGAAAGAAAGAATTTACGTAATGTAAATTCCTAAAAATAAGGTTAATTTCGGGTTACCTAATAATAAGAACAAGATTGTCAAAAATAATAATATTATTAAGTAAAACAGACCAGTAGTCATGATTTTGTTTTTGGTGGAGCTTACAGGACAAAAATATAGCAAAAATTAATTTCACTTTCACTCGGTCACTCTATACTAAAGTTGTCGATTAAAATTATGAATTTTGGGGGCATAAAAATGGCTTATTTAACTGAATCTCGCAGAATTAAAATAATGATGAATGATGATAGGGTATGCTGATGGATTGCAGACCCAAGCAGAAGTGGAGTGATGATACCAATTTAGCAAGATACCATTAGCAAAGTTAAAACAGATCTTAACTCCTTTGATTTTTTTCTGGGCCTATCTTAAAAGTAAAGTTTACGCGGCAAAACTAGACAATTTAACGGAACATAATACGCAACGAATAACACACAAAATCTAACAAATTACTCCAGAAATAGTACATAATGTAACAAATAAATTATATTTTAGATGGGGGTTTTGGAAAGAAAATGGTGAATATTTCGAATAGTATTTATAATAAAAAAATTTATTTATGAAAACATATTTGTCACTACCTATCACAATACCTTAATTTAAAAATCTAAAACGTAAAACCTTATTACATATCCTGGGTCATCCTAGCATCATTCTAGTCTGAGGTAGGCAGGATTCTTTTTATTTCTATTATAGCTGTGGACTAGGGCTGGGCGATATTGAAATTCCAATATCGAATTTCGATATTAAAAAAAAATATCGATATAGTCGATATATCGATAATATCTATAAATATCGATAAATATCGATAAATATCAATGATATCGATAATGTCGATGAATATCGATAATATCAATTTCTCGTTTTTTATTTTTTAAATATCGTTATTCAATATATATCGATAAAAATATCGATATAACGAATTTTTGCCTAGCCCTACTTATACCTATATCAAATTAGTGTTAGGCGATATTAAATATCAATATGTGTATTGATACACTGACATTTATATTATACCAAAAGATTGACTTTATTAAACAGAAGACACATGTATAAAAATTGATTAGTGACAGTCAAAAATTACATTAAACACTAAACAAATCAGGTGAAGACGTAAATAAAGGATAAAAACAATAATGATTATCGCATTCTTCCCTCCTTTTATTATCAATGATATTCATGCAAATATTTAGGCGACATTCTTACACCAACATCAAAAAATCGAAAAATCGATATTATCGATGTGATTGGAATATCAATATTATCAATAAACATCGATAAATATCGATAAATATCAATAACATCGATAAATGTCAATAATATCGATAAATGTCGGTAAATATCGATATTATTTTCTATAATATCGATTTTTCGATATTTTATTTTTTAAAGATCGTTATTCGATATATCGATAAAAATATCGATATATCGAATTTTTTCCCAGCCCTACTGTGGACCTCTACATTTTTCCTGTATTCCTCTTCCCGGTCAGGATATGTGCTGAAGGTAATTTTTAAATTTGAAGTGGTCTAACCGCATCACTACAGTCATCCCTGAACCCCAAACCGGCCAAAACTATGACAGCTTTTCACTGCAACCTAAACACTATATCAGTATGTGCAGCATGTCCCTACACTGACAAGTGCATATTATGTCATAGATGAGTAAAAGAGTGCAAAGTAGGCCATCGCAATAGTTTCTCTCGGAAGAACTCGGACCACTACTCAGTGCGAACATACTATCTCTCAGCTTATAGATAAATTATCAAAGTGTTTGTTCCGTCGTAATAATGAGTTTATATGGACCCTCAGAAATTTAACGTCTGTGATATTGGCATTTACAGTACCCAGCTCACGCAGGAAGAAATGAAAACTACCCTGTTTGTTTTTGAAACATTAAGAAGCAGCTCATTCACACTGAACCAGCCGGCAGCAACGTCCCCAGCCCTGCATGGATCAGTTCGTCTATCTGATCGTTCAGTGAGGCTCGACCGAAGAAGAGAGAGGTGTCATCAGCAAAAATAAAAGTCGCCCATTGGTGTATTGTACAAAGTACTTACACAAGTCAAATACAATAAATAGTGGAATAAAACAGTAATTACTAACAATAAATTAAAATAGTTAAAGACTACTTATAAAATGACATTTATATGAACAAATACAATTAAAATAACATAAATTAAAATGGGGTTTAACAATTATTATTTATCGTTTAAAAATTCCTCGACGCTGAAGAACGCCCGACTGATGAGAAAGCCTTTAATGTTAGTTTTAAAAGATGTTAGATTTAGATCTATAACTGATATAGGCAACATATTAACGAATTTTATTGTAAGATGGCCAGGGCCGCCTTGGCATCTCCGGAGCCGACGATGAGAGGGTACCAGATCACTCCGTCTACGTGTGGTATACGAGTAAAGGTTATCATGTCTGAGGCGCTGGTCTAGGTAATTCTTAATTAATAACAGGCATTCCAGGACAAAGAAAGACGGCAGTTTACTTACTTACTACTCTTCTCTGCATCCTAAGACCCTCATAGCTCCCGCACTGTACCCCCAAGCCAAAAGTGAGTATCAAATGTGTAAGTGGAAAGGGGCAAAATAAGCCTGTCTAGGTCAGAAAGTCGACGTAAAAGGAAAGCTTTCGATCCCAATTTATTAACTAAGGAGTCGGTATGGGCAGTCCAGGGTAATCTGCTATCAGTCCTACCATCATCGTTAAAACGTCATATGTTGGGTTTTTTCAATATTTAAAAGAAACAGGTTAGCCTTAAACCAGTTTTCTGTTCTATATTGTGACCCGCGTGATGCCTCTATAGCCTCCGCAAGATCATGTTCATTTCAGGAAATCGTAATGTCGTCCGCAAAGAGGGTATAGAAGCTACCTTGGTCTGTCTTTGGAGGATCATTTATACAATTAAAAAAAGCAAGGGGATCTGAATTGACCTTTGTGAAACTCCTATTGAAACACCTATTTCATCTAAGTACACGATTTTCTACTTAATAGAATATAGACATTTAAACGGTAACTTATACGCAATGCGATGTAATTAGATACATAAGAAACGCTAGCAAAAATACATTACTTGATTATAAATCAATTTTTTTTAATCAAATAAAAAAATATATTAGGGTAATTATTTTACTTTCTACTATTTATCACTTTTAGTAAGATTCCTTCACATTTAACTCAATTTTTCTTCACTCTGTCTTCTTTAAATCATTAACAAAATCAACAAAAAAATCGCAATTTCTAACACACCCAACATATTATTAAATTTCAATAAAAAGAAACAACAATTTTGTATTATTAATTACATCAACACGCAGGTATAGTCGATATGAACAGTTATAATTTTAAAATTACTACTATATATCAAACTGGCACCTTCCTTAACCTTTCATTATTTTGGACGCGCACATTTTTATTAACCTGTCATAATCTGAATGTAGTGCGATAAGAAACATTCTCACGTTTTTAAATTTTATAGCGTGTACATAATTATTAATATTAGAATTAAGGACCTTTTTATTATAGACGAAGTTCTGACGACATTCTTGCTACAATGATTTTCGGATCTTCTAATTTTCAAGTGTCTCGCTACACACTTAAAAAAATGATTAAATTTTAAATCAAAATGAACCCATTAAAGCCAGGTCTACACCAGATTGATTTAAAAAATTTACTATTGCATATGTATAAGCCTGAAGCCAAAGGGTCAATGATTAAGCCGTCCTATTCAAAACTGATTAATGTAATAATCATTACTGATTATGTTTTAATCAATTTATATTAAATATTTTAATCAATAATGATAAAATTGGCTTCGATTTGTGATAGTTAAATCATTTTTTATTTAATCTTAAATCATTTTTGATTAAATTTAAAAAGCTTATCGACAATATTCAGAGATATTTTAAGCCGTTCCCAAAGAGTTTCTTAACCTATATGTTTGTATAGGATGAACTAGCATAAACTAGTTTTAAAGGCGCTATCTGTTGAATTTGGAGGAACTTATTTTGCAATGCACAAAAAATAGCTCTCCAAAATATCTTATAAGGGTGTCAGGTTTGATAAATGCTAGAAAGAGAACAAAATTATAAGAAACAAAAACGTTTTCATTTTGTTGTAAGATAAAAGTATGTTGCTGATGTAAAAATGCAACTTTACCTTATAGAGTATTTTTTTGTCAAAATCCTTGTATTAGAAAAAATGGGTAAGCGGGAAGTTTTAAAACATTGGAAGGCAAATGTGACACATAAACAAAAAAAATTATGATGAAGATCCGACAGCTTTTCCGCAGTAGCAGTACTGTACTCGACTTTAGTGGTTCTACAACCTTCCATTGGTTTCTCATGTACAAAGACAACATGAACAGGACAGGTATCGTGTGAACTATAACTACTATAAGTAATATTCAAACCCAACGACTGACTACCACCTGTTGACGTGCCACAGGCAAATTATGGGGTGGTACTCCTGACTGATTAACATGTTGCATGAATGATGAAAGAGTTTTAGACTTCCATTGTATTTTTTGTTTTAAATCACAATATTTCAACTGGTAAGTATCTCCAGTCGTCTTCAGGTGAATACCAAATAAGTAAAGTAACTACAATACTATTATTCCATAATTCCGGTTATTACCGTTTCTAGATATCAACGTGAAGAAAAAATGGCAACAGCATTCAAACTTCAGCATACAGAAAACCTACGCATACAGGTCAGTATCTCAATTTTACATCAAATCACTCAAACAACACGAAACATGGCATAGTTAAAACCCTCGTGGGTAGAGCAATTACAATCTGTAACTCGGAAGAAGCACTTCAAAAGGAAGCTCACCACATCAAGATCGACCTCAACAAAAATGGCTACCCCACAAAATTAGTTCACACAATATTGGAAAATAGTAAGAATCGACCAAACGCGCAAGAAGCAGACAGAGAGGCACAACCAACACTCAATATTCCGTATGTCAAGGGAGTATCTGAGAAAATAAGAAGACTAGGACAACAATATAACATCAACACCGTATTCAACTCGAGAGACACCTTAAGAAGCCACCTGACGAAGACAAAGCCTATAAGTCAAAAAGATAGGAAAAACTTCGTCTACCAGATCCCCTGCGAGTGCGGCCAATCTTATATAGGTGAGACATTAAGACCACTCGAGACAAGGATTAAAGAACACAAAAATAATACGTTAAAAGGAGAGACCGAAAAGTCAGGTGCAGCTAACCATGACTGGAAACATGGCCACCATATCATGTGGTCAGAAGCTGAAATCCTACATAACGAACCACACTGGAGAAAAAGAAAGTTTAAGGAAGCTGCTGCTATTCACCAGAATCCAGGCTACTTTAGTAAAGCATCGTTAGACTTAAGAAATATCTGGAGACCTTTGTCAGCTAGATGTAATCTTAGGATAAGATCGCGTGCCAACTGAACGCATGACTGCACCCACCTCAGTTGTGCTTCGGTGCACCTAGCTAGTATAAATAGGCTTGTAGTTACTTTACTTATTTAGTATTCACCTGAAGACGACTGGAGATACTTACCAGTTGAAACGTTGTGATTTAAAACAAAAAAAGACAATGGAAGTCCAAAACTCTTTCATCATTCAATAAACATCATTGTCTCCAACTTTCAAACAGTAACATGTTGCATGTTACGCATGCGTCAGCAGCTTCCAAGGCATTTTAAAATTCCTAAAATTAAACATGAATTACAAGGTTGGCATATTTTATGCAAATGATTAGTATCGATTTATAGTAATCCAATATGATTATTTTGTGTTAATAACAGTATTTACGAGTTGAATAAAATTTTAATCAAAAAATATACTTAATCAAATAAATTAAATCAGACATCCCGTGTTAATCAATTAATTTTTTTACTGTGTATCCGACGTCATCTTTATCGATTTCTAACCGTTTATATTTAAAAAATAATGTCAAACCTTTTGACTGGCTTTAAGGTTGTACCAGATTATCATAATAAGTACTCGTTAAAAAAAAAATTTTACATGTAATATAAAAGATCGGCAAGTATCTCTGCCCGCCGGCAATGTCCTATGTAAAAAATACATTTTTGGATCAGACCTTGAACCTTAGATATTTAAAGGATTTTCCGAAAAACCGTGAAGAAGGTTAAAAGTTGTGGTAAAATGTTCTCGCCCATGCATTGAATGAACAAACTGGAGTAGGTATCGTATTTAAAAAATGATGTTTTTTTAAAAATATTAATTTTTAAATATTAAAACTTTAGCAATTAGCCAGGAAAAAGTAGGTTGTTTAAAAACTTCAGTGGTTCTTAAAAAGTATTACTTTAAATTAAAAATAGAATATATTATATTTTTAATCTCAGTATACAACTCAAATCTACAATTCTTTAAAAAAATATTATGAAAAATGACTAAATAAAAAAAACATTTACTAACAATTAATAATGAAAAACTTGCTCTCCTAATCAGCGGCACCACTTATAATTACAGAGTTGAATTTTTGTATAATAAATAACACTTTAAAATGAAGTATTCGTTTTGGCTTACTTACTTCAATTATAAATTCTTTATAACCACATTCCATGTTAATTTTGTGACATTAAATATGGAATTAATTATACGTCCGCATCTTTAATTTGACAATTATTTCATCTCTTGATGAAAAGTACTTAAATCAGTAATAATTAAAACCCTTTAAATCATGTAATTTAAATTGTAATGTAATAATTTCTTTTTAAAGATTTATTGTCTATTTATTTTTTTAACAGTGTCCCAAATTCGATGCTCACCATTGGGATCTCGGAAACTATACAAGATGAAAAGGTTGACCTGGGGCAAAGTTGGATAATTTGGAGCTTAAGTCAATGCCAGTGAGAAATTAAGCAAATTCCGGCTACTTCTGGATCGAACAAAAAAAAAACTTTATTTTGGTTTCTAATTTACCAATCCACATTTCGGTTTTCAGATATCAAAATTTTTAAATACGGACCTTAAATTTAAATATTACTTTCTGAAGTATTTTGTTAAGCCAAAACATAAACCATTGAATATCAAACTATAAGAAGGCCATATGAGCCGATTTCCTAAATCTGCTACGTTAAATTCATAGATGGCACAATGAGTTCACCAACAAGAAAGCGACTATCCTTTTCACTGCCAAATTCAAAAATTGTTGCCGCCTGTCTGTTTGACTTGCTGCATGATCCTCTCCCTAATACCATAACCATACCGTACCTGCGGTACCTGGATTGCCTTGCACTGGCATAATATATAATATAGTCGGCTTAGTGCAAAAATTCATTAAGTGAAAATTTACAATTTTAGACACTTATTGAGTTTTTACTTTTGTGATATGTTTTCAAATATTGTATCGGTAGAAGACTTAGTTAAATTTACAATAATCTCAAAACCTGGAAATATTGACTTAGTGAGTTTTTGCACTAAGCCGACGAGATTATATTTATTTTTAATTGAAAAAGGATCAGACTGAGTGACGCGATATGGCTGGCAACACGTGTGCTTATTTTCAATGTGGGAAGTCGCCTCGCACCTTCTCAGGATTAAGATTATTTTTTATTTTGACGTCCCAACGTTAATTACGTGAAAACATATTGACCGCGATGTATTCTATTCGAACAGAACCAAATGACGACTCTCACTATTCAATACCTACCTAGGTATAGGTTGGGTAAAATATGAATGATGTGCGGTTTGTATAACTTGGTTTTTATTTGCAATTATTACTACTTTTCAAAATGGTTAAAATAAGTAGGTTTTACTTTCGTACTTAAGAAACATTCAGTTTGTTTGCATTAGTGTATTACGTATTTTGCTATTTTCGACGAAATAAAACCTATTTTAGTTATACTTGCTGTCGCTTTTTATCTACTTTTATTTGTTTAACATTTAACACCTAATGCAACGGTAAAATCAATATGAAAGTCGGTCCAATTACCCCGGAGTAATCAGCGTACATATTATTATCAAAAATATACATTCGGCTGGAATTGAGAACCTCCTATTTTATTGTGTGTTAAAAATGCTTGAATTCTTAAAAATTCCAATAAAATTCGATATGCGGCAACACCACGACATCACATCAGTGAATTTGAGACATCTGTTGCCGAGGCGCTGCATTATAACGACATACAGGCGACAGATTTAAGGTTAGAGTTACGATCAACTCCACAATGGCGGCCAAACCAGCTCCAATACGTCAAAAAATGGGTTGTCAACTTTTCTCGGACATCCGTCATTCTTATATAGTTTGATACTCAATGCATAAACCAATAACATATTGCCAAAATTTCAATGTTTTGACCGAAAATCGATCATCCGTACTGGTACTGGTACTGAAAGTTTTTTTACAATACGGTCCTCACATAATGGTGTGTTAGCAAAAAGAAAACTCACTCTAATAATAAGGAATTATTATTTTTACCTAGTATTTTTGAATGATTTTAGTTTATGTAAAGATTGACATTCTCATTTTTATTATATAACCCAAACAGTACTAAAAGTTGTTTACCATATATACTACCCAATAGAGAACATATTATTTTTTACACAGAAACTTCTTTGAGGCTTCCTTATATTATTTCCTATTTTAATAATTATAAGGCTTACTATAAAATTCCTTTGTTACCAAAATAGTACTTATTAAATATATTCCTTTTTGGTTACAGTAGGTTAATTTCGTACAATGCTTCACCATAAAAAGTTACATCTTTTGAGAAACAAAAAAATTGTCAAATATTCAAAAAATGGGGAGTCCAGTACCCGCTGACCCCCCTATTTTTTAGTACGTTCCAAACTATATTTTTCAGATAATCGTTTGTTTTTGATTATTTTTTGACTCCTATAAAATTTCAATAAAATGATTCGTTTTGGAGATAATTTGAAAAGTATGGGTTCTTAACTGATGCCAACGCGACTTACGGTAATCTCATGATTTTTAAATCCTAAATCAGTTCAGCCGTCGTGGTATTACTATGGATACAAGATATAATTAATTAAAATTTTGCAATAGGTGACAATAATAATGTAAACACAGTGGCGTACAGTTAAAAACCAGCAGAATGAAATTATTTTATTGCCCTACTACTTACTATTGCTAATCTTCTTCACATGACAGTAAAACGCCACTATTATCACTCGTTCATAAAATAATAATCTACTATTACCGTGAGAGCAAAAATTATTTGCATCAAAAAGGGCGTGGATTAAAAAACGTAGAGCTTGGTTTAGATCACAATGATATGGGGACGATATATCTAACCATATCTAGGTTAAAATTTTGTCAAATTCATATTATGACATGATATGCCAAACAAATACAAATTTATTTTTGTTGTTCACAAAATTATAATACTTGCAGTTTATAAGGAAATACATTTTCTTAAGAATAGTCCTGCATGTACCATAAGATCTTCCCACTTCTTGGGACAGGCGTCTTATACAATTTGTTGGCGTATTTTGCATTATTTCACGAACGTTTGCAACAAGTTCTTTTGTTCTTACAGATGGTCTTCCTGCTCCTTTTTTGTGTTGTATAGAAACTGTTTCCCTAAACACAGCCACGATTGTTTTCAGGCAATGATAAAAATCCCCAGCAATAAAAGCAACGTTAGGAAAATGTTCGTGAAAATCGTCCATGCACAAACCCGGATTGTATTGCCACTTACCATTTACTCTAACCCCGTTTCGAAAATACGCTTCAATCATTAATGTTTTGTGCTGTTCCGTAAAGCCCATTGTGTGAATTATTCAAGAAATTGGAAAAATTAGCCATGAATCAAATTACTTGTAACGACTGTCAAAGATGACGAAATAACTGACTGATTGTTGATTCAGGTAGTTACTGGCACCCAACAGGTATTAAGCTCTACGGCTAAGCATTAAGTCCTTAGATGCAAGGCCCTCTTTGATGTAACTAATTTTTGCTCGCACGGTATTTATTAAATAAATTTGATACATCATAAGAAGATAATCAATATTCAAAACAAATTATTTTCACAAAATTATGAATACGTTAGTAACAAAAAACAAACAAAATTAAAAACAAAAATATTCTAAATAGTCTATATAATCTTCATTTTTTTTGGAAACACATACGAGCTCTCTTCATTAAAGGAAATCTTAACCTTTGAAAGTCATGTGGTTTCAGCCTGAACTGCTCTCCAGCTTGAAGGATTCTTTCTATGAATTGATTCTCGCTCAAATCGGAACCATATGTACACAAAATCTTTCAGACACCTCCACACTGAATAGTCAAAGAGAGTAAGATCTCGGGAATGAAATAGCCATTTAACAGGAGCATCTTGGCACCGATCAATCCAGCGATTAAGAAAGAGTTGGTGTAAATAGTTCCTAATATTTCTAACAAAATGCGGAGAAGTACCGTCTAGTTAAAATCAAATATTTTGTCCTACCACTGGAGGCAAATCATCATGTAAATCGGGCAGAGTGTTTTGAAGAAATAGTAAAAATGAATGCCCAGTCAAAATTCTTGATAAAATTACTGTTACGTGAAAAAAATTGGCGATACTAAGTTCTTAAAGGGGCAATAAAATAATTTCATTTATCTGGTTTAGTACAATAGTTTTTTTTATCTGTACACCACTGTCTTTACATTATTTTTCGCTAGTCTTTTGCTTTCGGTATTTTCATCTATTGCAAAGTTTTACCTAATTATATCTTGTATCCATGGTGATGCCACAACGGCTGAATTGATTTGAAGATGATGAGATTACCGTAAGCCGCGTTGGCATCAGTTAAGAACCCATACTTTTCAAATTATCTCCAAAACGCATTATCAAAAATAATATAATAAATGACTACCTGAAAAAATATAGATTGGAAGTCACTGGCGCACGTACTAATAAATAGGGGGGTCAGTGGGCTCCCCTATTTTGATTATTTGACAATTGCTTTTTATATTGTTTTTCTCGAAAGATGTAACTCTTTATGTTAAAGCACTGTACCAAATTTGAAATTAATAAATTATTAAATACTCGAATTATTATAGTCCTCATTTTAAACTTTGATATCAAATATTAGGGTAAAAAATGACAAATGGCATTATAAAACCTCAAGGAATATACAGGGTCCTGCACCTCACCACCCGTCTTCTATAGCTTACTTATTAATTAAGTTAGGATTTTGATATTTTGCAGACCTTACATGTATCTTGGTGCGCATTTCAGGAAAATATTTTTTTCAAACAGGGTAGATATTCCAAAAAAGTGTGACGTCTTAAGGATGTATTTTTTTAGATTACACGCCATATATTTTCTTACTTATTTGGGTTCCTCCTATAATTACCTACATACCCCTAAAGATTTATTAAAATCGATTCAGTATTATAGGCGAAAAAAAATGAACTAAAAAATATCCGTTTTGCACCACTGGTTTTAAAAACTAATAAAAAATGAAAATAATGCATCGTTAATAAAATTATACAAAGGTACTTAAATATAGTCTAACAGTCTCGTTAACCAAGTTTGAATATTACGAATTATACAGGGTGTCCAAAGTTTAGTGTCAAACTTTGCAAATTTTAAAGCAATTTATTTTTCTTATTTCAAATAGAAACCTCTGTATCTTTTTATCTCATTCGATGCAGAATAAAAAATTAAACATTTTTCCTTATTGCAACCCTATCGCAATTTCTAACGCATCAAGACTTATTTGCAGAAAACTTATTTTATCAACTATTCCAACAGTCATTATTATGAATAAATATCGAAGGTGGCTTTGAAAAACAATTTATTGGTATTAAAGTTTATTAAAGTGATAAGAGACTACTTTGACTTTAATAATCTAAAAGTTTCAAATATTTTTAAATTGTTAGTAATTATTAACTGGAAATGATAATCGTGGATATGGTTATCCTTTAAAATTCGTTGAACTGTCTTTCGTCTACATCTACGGCATCAGTGACTGCTGGTTGACTAAGTGAAGGATTTTCTATAACAGATAATAGCACAGCCAATTGATTTTCTTTAGTTCGGACCGGTTTATTTCACACTGGTTTTGGGTAGTTTACATTTCCCGTTTGTATAAACCTCTCTAATATGTTTTGCAGGTTCCTTTTGTCTGGATGTCGTTGTTCCGGATAACGCTGTGCGTAAACTCGGCTTGCCAAAAAAGAGTTATTTTCGCATGCTCCCAATATAAAAAGCATATCTACGAGCTCTTCTTGGTTTCATTATTCTTCTTGGTCCATTACAATAAACAATATAATTTAACAATATTCGAAACTTTTAGATTACTAAAGTCAAAATGGTCTCGTTGTTACTTTAATAAACTTTAATACCAATAAAATGTTTTTCAAAGCCACCTTCGATATTTATTCATAATAATGACTGTTGGAATAGTTGATAAAATGAGTTTTCTGCCAATAAGTCTTGATGCGTTAGAAATTGCGATAGGGTTGTAATTAGGTCAAATATTTGATTTTTGTTTCTGCATCGAATGACATAAAAAGATACAGTGGTTCCTATTTGAAATAAGACAAATAAATTGCTTTAAAGTTTCCAAAGTTTGACACTAAACTTTGGACACCCTGTACAATTCGTATTAGTCAAACTTGGTTAATGAGACTGTTAGACTTTATTTAATAAGTATCTTTGTATAATTTTATAAACGGGGCATTATTTTTATTTTTTATTAATTTTTAAAACCAGTGGTGCAAAACTGATATTTTTTAGTTTTTATTTTTTTCGCCTATAATACTGAATCGATTTTAATAAAATTTAAGGGGTATTTAGGTAATTATAGGAGGCACCCAAATAAGCAAGAAAATATACGGCGTGTTATCTAAAAAAATACATCCTTATGACGTCACACTTTTTTGGAACACCCTGTATGAAAAAAAAATATTTTTCTAAAATGCGCACCAAGATACAAGTAAGGTCTGCAAAATATCAAAATCCTAACTTAATTAATAAGTGAGCTATAGAAGACGGGATGTGAGGTGCAGGACCCTGTATATTCCTTGAGCAAAAATAATATGGCTTTTATAATACCATTTTTCATTTTTAACCCTAATGGTAAGGTTAGGTTAGGTTAGAGTGGCAGACCTCTGGAATTGAACAAACGGTCACACGTCGTCCTATAGGACCGTTGTGATACCACACATGTCCCGCGGAACCTATTGCATCAGCTTCCTGATGGTTAACACGATCGTAGAAGAATCTTGACAGCTCATTCAAACCAGCCACTGCTGTTAATCAACTTAGTAAGTCGACCCAGTTGCAGGCTGCTCACTTCCTCCAGATCATTAAACAATGGTTCACCCAGTGCATTGAACCTTCTTCTCGCGAGGCCGGGGCATTCACACAAGAAATGCTGAATACTTTCCTCCTCTTCCTCATCTCTGCAACTTCTGCAGAAGTCGTTAGTTGGTATTCGCATACGTTCAGCGTGTCTACCGAACAAGCAATGTCCGGTGATTACGGCAGTGATGTTTCTTAGGTCCTTCCGACTGTGCTGTAATAGCGCTGCGGTTTTCCTGTTATCAAGTAGGGGCCACAATTGCCTGGAGATGCTACAAGTTGTAAGTCCTGTCCATCTGCTTTGCGAAAGTTGTTTAGCTGCTCGATCTATCTCTTCTTTGACTAATCCCAGTGGTCTAGCCACAGTATTCTCTGCTAGTTCGACAGACATGCTTGCGCCCTCCCTGGCGAGCGCATCAGCAGTCTCGTTGCCATATATGTTGCTGTGTTCAGGAACCCAACACAAGGTGATTCGATGTTGAGCACCAAGTGTGCAGAGATTGTTGCGACAGCGCCTTACTAATTTTGACTTAGTGCTGCTGGAGCAAATTGCCTTTATTGCTGCTTGACTGTCTATATAGATAGCTATAGACGCAGGTCCTCTCAAGCCAGTGTGATCCCGCAGGGTACTGACTGCTTTATCCACTGCAAAAATTTCTGCCTGGAAAATGCTGCAGTAGTCAGGAAGTCTGTATGACCTCTGTATTGGCATGCTCTCGGAGAAGATGCCAGCTCCCACCCCGACGTCCACTTTTGATCCGTCTGTGAAGATCGAGTGATCCGCCTCCAGTGTTACTTGATTGCCTTCCCACTCTTCCCTACCCGGAATGAGCATAGAAAAGCCCCTTCCAAAGTCTGGCAGCGAAACAGTGTAATCGGTCGGCTCTCGCAAATTTTGGCCTGGATATATCCTTAGTATGCTGCTGTGTCCGTAGTTGGCACTGGTCCAGCATTTCGACTCTTTCAGTCGTAGAGCACTTTTTGCAGCCACACTTTTTCCGTCAATATCCACGGGTATAAGATGCAGCATCACTTCCAGTGCCGCCGTCGGTGCTGAGTGAAGGGCACCGGTCACTCCTAAACAAGCTGCCCGTTGTACCTTCGTCATTTTAACCCTAATGCTCGATATCAAAGTTTAAAATTAAAACTATAATAATTCGAATATTTAATTAGATATTAATTTCAAATTTGGTACAGTGCTTCAACATAAAGAGTTACATCTTTTGAGAAAAACAATACAGAAAGCAATTATTGTCAAATAATCAAAATAGGGGAGTCCAGTATATACAGTGACCGGCAAAGAGTTCGCAACATATGGGAAACATTTTTATTAGCAAAATATTGAAAAATCTTTTTTGGGGGATTGGATGTGCATGTCCCATAACCTTAAAATCGATTTTGACATACGTCACGGGACCAATGGTATGGCGGGAAAGTTGAAAAAACCAATATGAAATCATCATAAATCAGATAAGTTGATGAGATATCGAAAAAATTCCAAGAATAAAAAGTGTTTAAAATTCCATTAGAACCTTAAATACACTGTTTGGGATATCTACTTGAAAAAGCATAAAATCGAATATTTTTGTAAATATTTTTTTACCGAATTAAAAATTTCCATATTTTTCCTCTCTTAAAGCTTCATTAAAGTAAAACTGACATCTGGTGACCACAACTAGAAATATTCGTTTGTTTTTCTGACAGTTTGGAGCAATACTTCAAAAAATTCGTTTACACTTGGATACCAGCTGTTGCAATAGTCTATTGCTAACAACGAAATAAGAATACAAAGGAAGTAGGATTTTGCATAAACCGCCTAACAAACCGACCGACGGAAGTCGGCCATTTTGAGACACCACAATATGACTCCATGTTTGTTTTGGTGTTTGACCGTGGTTGACAGGTCGAGCTGTGATTTCTGCTTTCTTGGCCGTTTTTGAGTTATTTTGAATTTTAATTAGTTAACCACCATATTTAACGAATACTAGTAAACTTATAATTACTTCAGTGTGACAGTGGAGTATACTTTTAGCGCTGGACAGCGATTAAAACATTTTAATTAGTTGTTATTCTGGGTTAATTAATAAGCTTTAAATATGGTTAGTTGTGCTGCTTGTGGGTGCTTCCAAACGCTATGAAGTAAAAAACTGGGCATTACATTTCATCGGTAAGTTTATGTTTAGATATATAAACTTTTTTAATCTGTATAGAAAAAAAAAAATTTTAATTTAATATCAAAATACACATAACCTCCGAACCCCGCATGTCATTCATGGGCGTTCGTCTTATAAAACCAGAAAAATATTATTTATTTATTAATCGACTGAGTTACCCCATTTCTACAAAAAAGCAAATTAAAAATACTTATTGGTTTTTAGTTTTCCAAATAATTACCTAAGAAAAAAGGCGTGGTTGAAAATTGTAAACCGAAGTGATTGGGATCCTATACGAAATACAGTTCTTTGCTAGAAGCATTTTCCTGAAGATTGCTTTGACAGAACTTCAAGATTGAAAGTTAGATTGGTCCCAACTGCAGTAGTGCCTACTTTTGAAGTAGCCAGGTTAAAAAATGTAAGTTTTGAAACTATTGTATCGGGTCATTACATAATATATTGGAAAATATGTAGGTAGGTAGGTACTTAAGAATATGAATACAAATAATTCTGCATTATTTATGCTTCTGAGGAAGCTGCTTTGTCACTTTTTCATAAATTATGTATCAATAAAAGTTTTTAGATGTTTTATTGGTTTAATCTACTTTTAAAATTTTAAACCCATGGATAAAGAATGTAATAAAATATGGGGGTGTAGGTACGATAAACAAAGAAATTCATATTTAAAGACTGAAGACAATGATGTTTCTAAAATGATAGAAACGTTTTCTCAATATTCACCTGAGGACGACTGGAGATACCATTGATTAAAAAAATAAATTCAAAGCAAGTCCCAAACCTTCTATCATTTAAAGAAATTCATATCAAAATATAAAAAAAAAATTTTACAAAGAGAGTTAGTATCACGTTATAGTTACTTTTGTGTCATTTGGTAAAGGTGCCAAACAAATAATTAAAAAACTTATATTTTTTTGGTAGGTACGTTCCTATGCAATATCTTATAAGACACCCTGACAAAACCTGCCTGAAGATAATTATCCTACTGTGAATCTAACTGGAACACCTTCTGGTTACAACATATATTGGACATGGCTCTTCCAGGATATGGCTCTTCCAGGATATGGCTCTTCCAGGACATGGCTCTTCCAGGACATTTTACAATCCAACAACACACCTAAGATTTTAGTATATTCCTTTAATCTTATATGACAATCATTAATGGTTACTGTTTCCGGATTCTCCAAAGTGTATGGGTTAGTCTTAAACAAGGTGATAACTGTCTTTGATTTATTTAATATCAGTTTATCTTTAGAAAACCAATAATTATTTACTTCAATCATAAATTGTTAAATATGTTGGTCGAGAAGCTCATGGTCTTTATATGCTAGGATTTATTATAAGAACTTGGTAAATACTTTAAAAATGTTAACGCCATAATAACTTTATATAAATCCCTGGTAGTTACAAAACTTTAATATGCATGCACTATTTAGGATCCTCAGTATGCCAATAAGATTGCTCTTTCAAAATCTATTCAGCGTAAATTTTTAAAATTTTTGTACTACAAGTCATTTTCAGTTTATCCACCAAGCGGTACAGATCAAGGGCTTTTGTGTAATTTGTTTAATATCCCTTCTTTAAGACTATTGTGTATAGAAGCAAGAATTATTTTCTTATAGATAGAGACAAAATAGATAATAGAGAGTTCTTAGGACTGCTTCCGTTTAGAATAGGCTTAGTCAATACTAGATCCGCACATGTATTTTATATTCCTACACCGAGGACAAATCTATACAAAAACTCACCACTTATAAGACTGTGCTCTATTTTAATAAATATTGTGGAGACATTGACATATATAATTTAAACTATCAAAAATTAAAATTAAGGAATGAACTGCTTGGGCAAATGCTAATTGAATATTTATTATAGCTTAGGATAGCTTTTAGAAATGGGGTTTATGTATCTATAATTAACTTGTTAAGTTGTTGATACTACAAATAAATAAAATGTTTGTATTATCTGCATAGTTTGTCATTTGACAATTTTCTTGTATACTAGAAATCTCATTAATATTATTTAGGTACATATTATAATAAACAGGACTATATTATACTATATTTTATTATTTTCTTGTGATTTGGTTCATGAAGAAAGAGTAAGGTTTTTTTAAAATTTTATTTTTTAACGTAGACGTTTTGGCAATAATTTTGCCGATTATCTGAAACAATTTGTTTTCTGCAATTTTTTTTTAATGTATAATAACAGGTGTTTTTTAGTTATTTAACCAGATATTTACATTAAGGACCCTTTCACCTCCGTTACCTTCTTCAAATAAAGAAATTAAAAAAAATAGTTGTATTGTTTTATTACACCAACCTTAACGTATCTTATAGCTATATATGAATCTAAATATTTTTTTAATTATTTTCGTCCAAATAAAATTTCATTAATCATTTTGTTATTACCATTTTAATGATACGCCACAGGTAAACCGGAAACACGCGTGCGTCAAATGTTGCCGCCATCAGACCCCATCCCGGACAACTGTCAATCTACCATACCCTACTTCCTTTGTATTCTTATTTCGTTGATTTCTAATAACCTTATCGATATTTTTTATATCGAAATATTCTATTATGTTAAGAAATACTTAAATTTATTAATCCGAAGCAAATTTTATTTATAACCGTAAAAAATAATTTTGAATTTCGCAAAAATCTTTAAAAAAATCTAAAAATTAATAAAAATTTAAATTATTTTATTGAGCCAAATAAACAACAATTTATACATATTATACCAAACAAAAGAATGACAAAGTATGCGTTGAAATTAAACAACACACTTCTAATAGGAATTATTGTAATTATCCCCAAAAATTAAAATAAGTTCTATTTTTTCTGTGAGTGATAGTGATTGGGGCATTTTAAAGACAAAACTTAAGTAGAAACAGTTAATAAAATACTTCACCAAGCAAAAATACCATAAAGTTGTCAAAATAAGAATACATTTATGTAGAACAAAGTGGCAGATTCCTATTAGAAGTGTCTTGTTTTAATTTCAACGCCTACTTTGTCATTCTTTTGTTTGGTATAATATATATAAATTGTTGTTTATTTGGCTCAATAAAATAATTTAAATTTTTATTAATTTTTATATTTTTTTAAAGATTTCTGCGAAATTCAAAATTATTTTTTACGGTTATAAATAAAATTTGCTTTGGATTAATGAATTTACGGATTTCTTAACATAATAGAATATTTCGATATAAAAAAATATCGATAAGGTTATTAGAAATAGACTATTGCAACAGCTGGTATCCAAATGTGTGGTGTCTTGTTTTAATTTCAACGCCTACTTTGTCATTCTTTTGTTTGGTATAATATATATAAATTGTTGTTTATTTGGCTCAATAAAATAATTTAAATTTTTATTAATTTTTATATTTTTTTAAAGATTTCTGCGAAATTCAAAATTATTTTTTACGGTTATAAATAAAATTTGCTTTGGATTAATGAATTTACGGATTTCTTAACATAATAGAATATTTCGATATAAAAAAATATCGATAAGGTTATTAGAAATAGACTATTGCAACAGCTGGTATCCAAATGTAAACGAATTTTTTGAATTATGGCTCCAAATTGTTAGAAAAACAAAAGAATATTTCTAGTTGTGGTCACCAGATGTCAGTTTTACTTTAATGAAGCTTTAAGAAAGGAAAAATATGGACATTTTTATTTCGGTAAAAAAATATTTACAAAAATATTCGATTTTATGTTTTTTCAAGTAGATATCCCAAACATTGTATTTAATGTTCTAATGGAATTCTAAACACTTTTTATTCTTGGAATTTTTTCGATATCTCATCAACTTATCTGATTTATAATGATTTCATATTGGTTTTTTCAACTTTCCCGCCATACCATTGGTCACGTGACGTATGTCAAAATCGATTTTAAGGTTATGGGACATGCACATCCAATCCCCCAAAAAAGATTTTTCAATATTCCGCTAATAAAATTTTTTCCCATATGTTGCGAACTCTTTGCCGGTCACTGTATAATATTTTCAGAAGAAAAAGATGGTTGCAAAAAATTAATTTTCATTATAAGTGAAATTCATGAAAACTATAACTTTTCGCTTATTACACAAATAGTAAAAAGGTAACAAATAACGCGTACAATTTAAAAACCCTTTCAAATATAATTTTAAAAAAACTACTTTATGACACTCCTCATGCGATAACACAGAAGCTCATCATTGGCAAATTTAATCGTCAAGGCATAAAGTTAATCAGGGCAATCGTTGTCTCACCCGGTATATCGTTTCTAGTTCGTTTTATTATTTGCACAATAAATTAGCGTATTAATTAATAATTAATGTGGATGATCAAGTTAATTTAGAAACGTTGCAATTATTCAACACTCTTATCTTATTGTATACAAAGTATAACCACTAATCCGTACCTACTCTTAACTAGTTACAATAAGCATCAATCAAGTATAATTAAACTTATAAAAAAATTGAACTAAATAATTTAAAATTATTATGAGGAAATCATAATTAAAAATGTATTTAATTGCATAAACAAGGTTTTTACTGAGAACTTATTTATCCTATAGACTTAAGTATGCATTAATCGTGTACCCAGGTACGGGGGGAGTTTTTTAATTTGCGGAATATTTACGTTGACGGTGGAAGAGAACTTATTTAAAGAAAGTAAGGGTGAAAAAGAACTTATTCAAGGAAAGTGAGGATGAAAAAGAACTTATTTAGGGAAAGTAAGAGTTGAAAGAACTTATTTAAGGAAAGTAAGGAATTCCCATACATTACTGGCAAACTCCTAGTTACAGTGGCATTTTATGTGAGTATAAGAGAGTATATAATATGTTTAGATATAATATGTTTAGATGCTCGCAATAACAGATCAATCAGTGTTGCCGCGTGCGGCGTGAACACCACATGGCGAGGCCAGAGGGAGTTAATGTATTTTCTGCCACAGAAATGCGTGCACATTCTTCAATAATTCAGTACTATTTGGAACACCTTGGAATGTTTAAGGTCAACACCCGTTGGGTACCCCAAACCCTTTACACTCAATCAAAAATTCGTTACTTATTGTTAACAACTTTTACACGGAGAAAAAGGGCTTTTATTCCTAATGAGAATTCACATACTCTTTTTATATTGGATTCCCGACACTCATAAATTTGGACGGGCGACAAAAGGACGCGGACATTTGGACGCGAAACAAAAGGACGCATACGACAAATAGACCCGGAGTAAATTGGACGCAAAGCTTTAGGACGTCGTCATTAGGACGTGGTCATAAGGACGCATAAAATTTTGCTTTTCTAAAAAAAAACAAATAACAAGTAACTAAAGATAGCAGATACCTAATAGTAGAATATATTTAAACAAACCGGGTTTTGTAAAGCAATAAAACTATGAATACAATTGTCAAATATATCAAAAAAATGCATTGTTACAGACATTTATTTACCTTTATAGGTATAGGTAACTACCGGAAATCATAAAGTCTTTTTGGTATGTGATATGGTTGTAAGAATTATTTGAGAGTGTTTTTAGGAAAACTAAAGAAAAAAACCATTGTAAAGCTCGACAAACAAATCTATAGATAAGACTGATGAGTGTAAAGGCATAAACAAGAAATTTTTAAAATTATTGTAATCGAAAAACTAATCCTTTACGAACATATTATATTAATATAAACTTTTCGTCATAAAACACATTTTACATCGACTGTTAAAGTACTGCTATTATAAAGTGACCCACACAGTATAACCAAGAAAGACTTACAAAAAAACGGGAAAAAACTAACATTCGCGTCTTTATGGGATACGTCCAAATGTAGCGCGTCCAATTGACCCCGCGCCCATTTGTCATACGCTTCCATTGGTCGCGCGTCCAAATTTCCGCGTCTTTGTGTCGCGCGTTCAAAATTACGCGTTTTTTTGACGCCATACCCTTTATACCACTGTTTAATATTATATTTGACAGTAAAGCGCTTTCCTACTTGTAAGACAATGAAAATTGCTAAACCGTTGTGTAGTGATAATATCACGGTAATTTAGCCAATAGGAAATAGGAGTTATTGCTACCATAAAATAGTTTATAGACATTATTGCTCTGAATACTCACAGTGATTATCAAGTTATATTATTGGTGTAATCTGGTTTTATATACCGTATTCAGTAGCGGATCCAGGATTTTGCTGAGGGGGGGGGGCGACTAAGTTTTAGAAATGAAGCGACGTAGCGTAGTTTTAGAATTTTCGCGACCACGCCCAAAATCAAAAATTCACTCTGAAAAGAAATGTTAAAAATAAGTTAAACTAAAAACTGTAATATTTACCTACCTACAAAGAGACGAGCAGGATAGTGTCGGGAGAAAAATTTTCTTGACCACGCCCAAAATTTCTCAAAAATTCACTATAAAAAACTGTTAAAAATAAGTTAAACTAAAAACTCTTTTTTTATAAAGTTGTACCTTAGACATAAACTATCTGAAAGATTATTTGGGAAATTTTCTGAAAAACTTAAAAAAAGATTTTTATTCATTAAGGTTGAATTATCAACGTCATTCAATCTATTGCCAACCTATAACCTATTTCACGTTGATTTTTTGAGTTTATTATTTTAATAACTAACATTTAAAGAAAATCAATATCGTCGGTACATTATTTAGGTAGTATCTGATATATTACAAAAATATCAATTTATTTCATTGCTAATTTTGGGAGAATTGTATAGTGAAAGAACAATGAGTGACAATGACATAATAATGTTAAAAAAAATCTTACCCGACATTTTTCACTATACAATTCCCCTAAAATAAGTTATGAAATTCCTTGATATTTATTAAATATGTCAATTATTACCTATAGAATATCAAGTCGATACTGATTTTCTTTAAATTTTGTGAAAAAGCTAGAAAACATAAATAAATCTACGCAAAATAGGTTATAGGTTGGCAAGCATGTTGATACTCCCACCTTAAGTCAAAAAATTGTAACTAATTCATGCAAATCTGAAAATCTTCGTTCAATCTGGCCTTTTGTAGTATCTAAAATATCATTGAAAAGCTGCTTATAATGAAGTTTCTGCGAAGGTCTGCGTGGTTTGGTTTGTTTTAATTTTAATGTTGTAAATGCCGCCCCCTAATATTTGCCGCCCTGGGCTACAGTCCTTACAGCCCCCCCCCCTAAATCCGCCGCTGCTACCAGTTAAGCCATATGCATTTATCATAAAATAACAGTGTTGATCTTTTCTTTTGTTTTTAAAACATGACAATAAATTTATTTATATCATTGTTGGCTTGTTTTATAAAATATTCTATTATTTCTATTATTAAATATGTGGAGTTGAAATTAAGGTTTTTCTTATATTTATTTCACAGGAATTCGCGAATGACGTATTTGACTTTAGGTGTGGTTAAGAAGGCTCAGGGGGGGGGGCGAAACCCCCGTCGCCCCTCCCCTAAATCCGCCGCTGACCGTATTAGTTTCGACTGGCAGTTGTAATGAAACTTGACAATAATTATAATAATATTGGCTTGCTACGGTTAATAAAGCATTATATACTTAACACTAAAAATCAGTAGTGTATAAATCTCAAAAATTTAAATAGCTTCTAGTCTGATATGGTTCATATCGCTTAACATTGCATATGATTATCTATTATGCAACATAATTTACTGAGATGTGAGAGTCCCATACTAATGCTGGGATGTGCGAAATACGAATGTTCTATTGTTTTATCTGACATGCAAAGTTTAAAAAACTTAAATACAAAGTAAAAATAAATTAAATGAAACAGGTATCGGTACGATCCATAAAATTTAAATTTAGACAGGACAGCTGGAAGACTCCGAACAACGATGTGACTTGCGCAACAAATACGTTAAATCTAATAATACCGTGCGCGGCGATTGCTGATTGCTACGAACCAACCTCTTACGTCCAACGTCTTATGGATTATAGGTTCTAACGGATACAATTCGTTTTGGGGACGCTATTCTGCTTTCTTGATTGTAGAGAAAGCGCTTTACTAGGAACAAAATGCGTCGCATTGAAAAGATACAATTTATTTTTTAATAAAATTGCTGTATTAAAAGTAGTTCATTATTCAACAAGACTGTGCTGCTAATGAAACTCATTACTACCAATAAAGACACTGTTTTAACAAATCTGGAATTGATATAACACTAAAGCGGGTTTGATATGCTAACCATTTATTTAATATGGGTTAATAAAAAATAAACTATCAATAGAAAAACTATGTCTTAGCTAACCTGTTGTATTAGATCATTTTCTTTATAGCTCTGTGAGACTAATCCGGCAATAGATATTAACCGAATTATGACTGGCGATAAAACATGATTCATTTTTATGATTCTGAATTAAAAAAAGAATCGAACCAGAAACATGTGGAGGATAAACACTGAACAGGCACCAAGGATGTTTACGAAATGCCATTAAAGGTAAATAGGCTAGAACAGTTGGCGATAGGTGTACTTAAATTCCACGATTATGGTCCTGTTAACAAGGTTTGAGTTGCCGCATCTGGTGTGACGTCGTGCAGCTATTAAGAAATTAACCATACACCATACAGTTCATCTACCGAACAAACCCGAAACCTTTAAACCATATCAAAAATTAAGAATCGCTGTTTATTGTAGGTAAATTCTAGAGCTTTGTGAGACCATTCCTGCAATAGATATCAACACAATTGTGACAGGCGATAAAACATTGATTCTGATTTATAAAGATAATCGAAACAGATACATGTGAAGAGTAAACACTGTGAACGGGTACCAAGGAAATTATTTAAGGTTGCTTAATCGGTTGGAGAAGTGATGACCACAATTTTTTTTGGAACTCATAGACATGCTCCTGCTAGATTACAAGCCCCCCTTCCTCAATACCATTACTGGAGCATACAAAGCAAATATTCGTGTTTACGAAAGGCCATAAAAGGAAAATAGGCGTTAAAGGTTCCCAAAAGGTGTTCCTAAACTCCACGATAATGTGCCTGTTTACAAGGTCTGAGTTGCCGTATCCGCTCGAGTGCGAGTTTGATGAAATAAATCATCCATCATACGGCCCTGACCTAACATCTAGCAACTATTTTTCATTTTCTATCCTAAAAAGAGGAGGGTTTTTGAGCACAAAATATTATTGCAAACAATCGTAAATAGACATTTTAAGAGCAACTCGGAAAATAGTGCAGGATTGTAATGACGTATCACTGATCGAGGAGCTGCCTTATTCCGTATGTTGATAAAACACCCATAGCATTATCTAATCAAGTTAAATTTAGAAATAAAAAAGGCTTTTGTCGGGTTGCACTAAAATTTTAAACAATAACTACTTAACCAGCAACTCTGACTGTGACATAAATGGCATTGTTTGTTAATCCTTTATTTAGCACCTGGCTAATACACAACAATTTCAGTAAAGATTTACAAAAACAATGAAGATTTAAAATAAAAAATAAAATAAACTACATACTAACAACAGACACTGTCAAAAAATACAATACAATAAAATAAAACCGTCAATGTGTTAACATATTTATTTGTCATAAAACGAATAAAACAATCATGATTATTGAATCATTCTGTGTCACAAGTGTTTCTTTAATTTATTCTTAGATATATTAAGGTTTCTATCATTCTTAATGTCTTGTGGCAGGGAATTAAAACTAATTAAAAAAGCCTTTATGATAAACTGAATTTTCCGAGCTACTTTTATTCTTTGTTGTAATGTAAACGTTCGTTTTGTTTCTTGTCGGGTATGATTCGTTAGTCAGTAACCGTTCTGTTAAGTATCCTGGTGTCAACCTATTTTTTGTTTTAAATATAAGAACCAGTGTCCAAAATTTAAGAAAATCTTTAATAGAAAGCCAATATAGTCTATCTAACATATCTCTCATAGGTGTGTCTCTTCTTTCCCCCAAAATTATCCGCATCGCCCTATTTTGCCGTTTTTGTAACCTATTAATCTTATTTTTGTTATGAGGAAAAAATATGGGGAAAAAAACACACAGTCGTCTCCACAAATAGTTTATAAGAAGTCAGTTTATACAGGTGGACATGTTTCGGCACTAGAAAGTGCCATCATCAGCACCGAAGGGCTAAAATAAATTGAGAATAGAAAAAGAATGACAAATCAGATCAATGTATGTACTTACCCCAAGTCCACTTACACGAATGAATGTAAACAAAATTTAAAAACATGAAAAGGACAAGAACTTGTTGTATAATTGGACGAAAACAAAATTAAAATATTTAAAAAGTTGATGGACTTATTTTGTTCAATTTCCAAAGTAAATTTGATGGAGGGGTGTAAAGAATTCAAAAAAGAAAACAGTAGGTGGATATCACCAAGGGATCCATCAAAGAGTAGTAAAATGTCATCGACATATCTGTAATAGAATTTAATTTTAGGAAAGAGGCGGTGTTGTTTTAATTTAGATTCTAGGGAAGCCATAAAAAACTCAGCCATGAGCGGGGAGAGGTTCGATCCCATGGCTAGACCGGACTTTTGGTTATAGTGTTTGTTGTTAAACATAAAAAAGTTCTGTTTCAGAACAATGTCAGTTAGTCTACATAAATCTATTATCTGTGAGGGGTTTAAATTCGAATTATTAGACAAGTGATTCTCAACTAGGTTTAAGCAATCTGTAGGGGGAATACTAGGGAATAAATTTTTGACGTCAAATGAAATTAACAGGGCGAAGTTAGGAACAAAAACGTCCTGGATTTTATCAGTAAGAGGCTTGGAGTTCTTTATTGCAAAAGTGTTCTGAAAAGAAGTAAGATCTGGAAGGATATTATTTAGCCAAGCAGAAAGTTTAGAAACGGGGGAGTTGATGAATGAAACCACAGGTCTAATGGGGCAGTTAGGTTTATGAATTTTGGGGAGGTCATATAAACGGGGGGTAGAGGGGTTCATGACAGAAAGAGACTTAACATTACCATTGAGAAAAATTAGTGTGTTACTGCAATCCTTGATGACTTTATTGACCCTAGTGTTAAAGGAGGTAGTGGGATTGTAATTTAACTCAGAGAAATCTTCTGAAAGAAGGAAATCGTTAACCTTTTCGATATATTGGTTCTTGTGAAGAATTACAACACAATTACCCTTGTCAGCTTTGGAAACTATCAAGTCCTCCTCGGTAATTGTGGTTTTAAGGTTTTTGAGGGTTTTGGGGGTTAGGGGTTGGGGAGTGGTGGGAAAGCGGATTGCCGGAGAGAAGGAGATTGTGGTACTTATTGAAGGATGTGGCCAGTTCACTACGTATAACATTGGCGTTATCCACCCTTGAGCGTTCTATGGCTCTTTCGCAATCAACAGCCAAAATTTGTAGGTTTAGAGGACTGGGAGTAAAATAAAAGTTAAATTTAAGACCTTTGTTGACCAAATATAATACAGATGAACTAAAAACAAGATGCGGCAAAACCAAAGTATTAAAAACAGTAATTTTTGTCCACTGGGATAAAGATGCAGCGATCCTAGATAAAAAGTTAACATTTCTTGTTACATTGTTTATAATCTGTAAAATATGCTCTTTAAAATTAAGATAGCTGTCAATAAAAAATCCAAGATATTTGATTTTTTCCACCACTTCAATAGAATTACCGCCTATTTCTACACTTAGCTTCATCTGCTTAAATTCGCTTGGATACTTACCATTACCAATCAACATGAACTTGGTTTTTTTTATGTTCAGTTTAAGTGAATTTATACTGAACCATTTATGAAAATGCCCAATTCCAAATTAATGTACGAATGAGATGATCAGATCCTTTGAAGAGAAGTATATCAACGTATCATCTGCAAATAAATGTATAGAACAGATGTGCACAACTGAAGTTATATCATTAATATAAAGTAAAAATAGTAACGGGCCAAGGGTACTTCCTTAAGGCACGCCGTTATTGTTCAATACCTCCCGTGATATACTATTGTTAATTTTGGTCACCTGCTTTCTATTTTCTAGATAGTTTATAAGCCAATCTAATGCTTTATTAATTACACCATTCTTAATTTTTTTATTAGAATTTGCATATCTATTGTTTCAAACGCACGCTGTAAATCAAGGAAAACTGCTCCAATAGCATAGTTATCATCCAAAAGATATTTCCAATCTTATATTATATTCTGAACTGCATAAACCAACATAACATTGGCCGAAATAATTTTCTCACAATCAAAGTGGTTCGGTTAGTGTAGTTCTTGATTGTCAATACCATTATCACTAGTGTTGGGAAAAATCGACTTATTTTAATAATCGACTACCGAGAATTCGAGTGATTTAAAAAATCGAATGATAATCGATTTTTTTTCACTCAAATGCTAATATTAATTATTAATATTGGCGGTTCATCGTTCATGTTGATATACAGCATTTGTATTGGGAATAACTGACTCGGTGTTGTTAATCGATTGATTTTTTGCGGATTATTAAATGTGGCGGAGATATTTGTGGATTTTTTGGCATGGTTCTCAGATCTCACAACTTACAATTTAATTTAACTAACCACTTGACTACTTGACCTTGAGATGTCACGATATTGCATAACTCATGATATTTATGAATACTGAATACTCACCACTATAATAAATCCTATTATCTTACGCAGGCAACCCGTAATGCAGTATTTAATATGAATAATATCGCCAATAATAACCGAAAACCACTCGGTGTAGCCGCTCGCTATGAGATGGCTCTGGCCGCAGTGAGTGATTGACAGGCGGGCAGCAACTTTGGAGACGCGTTGAAAAATAAAAACCATATGTTCGTCACTCATTTCGTCACTCGAGTTATTTCCGAAGATAATCGAATAATTCAAGTGATTGAAAAAATCGAGTGATCGGTTATTTTTCACTCGAGTTATCCCATCACTAATTATCACAGTCAAAGTTACCTTTTTAGTTAATTATTGTTATAAACGCTTGTGCAACCCAACATTAATGTTTTCCGCCGACAATTGCGCAAATATTATCCATGAAGTAAATGAATGATATTGATTTAATACGAGATGGTTAACCACAGTATATTTTGGTAAACGAAATATTACAGACATGATATACACACCCTAAACGCACTTACAAATGTCGTTTACAACTATTTCTATAAGTTATTGCGAAGAACACTTTCTTCTTGTAGCCCGAGCCAACCCACCTATTAAGTTCACGAGACTTGTGCACATAACAAATGTGGTGTCAAGCATGGCACCATTAGTGAAGGGTACTGCGAATATTCTTAAAATATTTAAGCGTTTATAAAGCATAATGTAGTACTAGGCGACCGTATAAGGAATTTGCTACGGATAATTCTGCATTATCTATGGGTAGAATCCCGGAAATTCAAAGTGTGACGTTCAAAATTATCCCTAAACTTTAACATTAAAAGCTCGTTTATCATATTACTTTATATAGAAGATGCTGTGTTTTTGACGGTAAAGTTGACAATACAAAATATTATATTCATTTATGCTTATAAAACAATTCGATAATAATTAGCATATTAGAAAAAATTTAGAAATAAATATTAGGCCAGGGAAGTAGTTATATTGGGTTTTTATGCGTTAACGTTTCTTTGTTTACGCTGAAACTGATTTCATTATCATCAAAGAATTGGGACACTTTATGTTAATCGTTAAATACTATCAGTTTTAGTAGATGCAGTTGGTTTTTTAAGTTGTGCATTATGCTGGGCGACTTTTTGAAAACTTACAATTTGCTATATTTTTTACATTAAAGAATAAACAGGGTATCTCGAAAAAGGATATCAATCCATTATAATGCCATTTTTCATTTTTGCCTCTAATGTTCGATATACATCATAGCGTCAAAGTTTAAAATTAAAAACTGCTTTTTTAAAATAATTCGAGTATTTAATAATATATTAATATCAAATTTGGTATGTTGCTTTAACATAATAAGCAGTTACATCTTTTGAGAAAAATAAAACAAAAAACAATAATTGTCAAATATTCAAAATAGGAAATCTTTCCTAACCGTTAGATTGATCGGAGCCAAGATGCTCCTGTTTCACATTTCACATTTTCAAAGACTTTTATTGTTCAATATAGTTTACATGTCATTAATTCCTAAAGTAAAAGTAAAGTTCTTGTAACTTTTGGTGCTCAAGTCTGGTGCTAGAGTTTTCAGGTCGCGCAAGCGCCTCTAACATGACTTAACGACCAGAGATGGCCGGGACCGACAACTTTACGTCTCCTCCGAAAGACGATCTTACACCAACCAACTAAAATTCGGTCATACTTTTAGTATTGAAAATACTATTAGGATCGTGTTTACGCAAACTTTGCATTGCATGTCGATGTCGCTCATGTCGATGTCGCTCTGCCGTCTGTCGCGGCCAACAGCGCAATATCTAGATCGGTCTTGTAACATAATACTCTGATAATACTTGGTAGAAATATAAATATGAATCAGAGTAAAGTCGGCAAGTAAATAATGAATAATGTTTAGTTTAGTTTGTGTTTTAAAGAACGCCATAGTAACTTTGTTAAAAAGTGTTTTATTGAGATAAGTTATAACTAAGGTAAGTTCACGTTATTTAAATCGGAATATTATATCGAAAAAAAAAGCGGGAGGCAAAAAGTTGGAGCACAATAATTGCATATTACAGGGTCCGCCGAAATTTGGTTAACAAATGGGATAATTTTTTTATTATTGATTTCTCAGAAAATGTTATTGTACCGGGTGATTGGTTATATTTTGCACCCCTACCTATCTCATGAAAATCTTCATGGTCTATTTTGAACGCTTGGGTAAATAAGTATAATTTAAAAACATAGCATAAGTAGGCTTAGACAATATGACCGATTGAATATAAGGCAATTGTTCACCTTGGTTGGTCTGCTATGTGAATATTATTGTTTATAAACAAATTAATATTAATTATTCTTAGAAATAAAACCATACAGTTAATATAATATGTTTTAGTTAATATACAGGGTGTCCCAAACGTAATGGGACACAGAGCAACAGCAGGCTCCTTAAGGCGAAATAATGCGATTTATTTAAACTTGCATTATCCCAAAATTGATAACAACCAAGATAAAGGGTGTCAAACTTTTATTTTTGTTTTCGTTTTTTTGGGATTATTTATAGTTCACCTTGGTTGGTCTGCTATATGAATATTATTGTTTATAAACAAATTTATATGAATTATTCTTAGAAATAAATTTTTTATTATTGTTTTCTCAGAAAATGTTATTCTACATAAAAGTTTTGCATCTTGAGTAAATCATTTTGACGTATTCAAATCTTCTGTGGCATAAACAAGGTGACTATAAAATAGAAAAATATGACGTCAGTGACTCAAAATTTTTTTTAAATTTAAAAACTGAAACAGCCATATTAAAGAACTAATAAATCCAAGATAAAAAGTTAAATAAAGTTTTTTTCTAGTGCTAATAGTTTTCAAGAAAAGTCAAGTTAAAAATCAAATTTTTGCCCTTATTGAATTTTTAAACTTTTCATATTAACTTTCCACGTTAACTGTTAATATGGCTGTTTCAGTTTTTAAATTTTTAAAATTTTTTGAGTCACAGACGTCATATTTTTCTCTTTTATATTCACCCTGTCTATGCCACAGAAGATTTGAATACGTCAAAACGATTTACTCAAGATGCAAAACTTTTATGTAGAATAAAATTTTCTGAGAAATCAATAATAAAAAATTATCCCATTTGTTAAAACCAAATTTGGGCGGACCCTGTAAAATTAAAGAACATTTTTTAAACTTTTACAAAATCCAAATTAGAATGTGGGCTTTAATTGCATGACATAGGTCATTAAAATTTTAAAGCTGTGTCAGGTATTTTCAATACATAGGATGCTTGCGTAAGGTGCAAGATCTGTGAATTTTTTTATTATGCGTATGCCCACTCCGGGAATCGAACCCGGATCGCCACGGCCGTAAGCGGTATCTCTACCACTGAGCTACGACCGGGCTTCCTACATACTATATACATACAATACAATATATAATACAGCACAATATGTTACAGTACAATACATTAAGATTACACCAGACGCGGATCAGTTTTTCAGGTAACTGTTCCTGCCCAGGACTCGCACTGGCATACGCCCGTGGGGTTGTTGTTAAACCCTGAGGTAGGGATTGTTGACGTATAGCAATTTCTAGGGTTGGCTGGTTCCGTAATCCTTTACTGCCATGAGAGAGTAGAAATTGTTAAAATGTGAAGGTTTGTATATTTTAGTTTACTGGAAAAATTGGGAAAAACCAGCTCAATCTAATCAGGTACAAGTAGCGCATTATTTGCCGTTTGGCTTAAAATAATTTGATGGAGGGTTTATTTAAGTGGGCGGAGTTTAGTTTTTGGTTGCATTTTTGTGGACGACGCTTATTGTATGCAGCTAAGGATTTTGAAAATATAGTGGAAGTTTTGAGTGCAATGGTTTATGCACTACGTTGTCATTTTGTCTTGTTTGAATTATGTCCTGTGTCAGTATTGATTGTTGTGGTTGTGTTTGGTAAAAATTTAGTTGCTATTTTGTGTATATATTGCTTTATGTAGGGCGTTTGGGTAGCTTGGTGTAGGTGGCGGATTGGCGTTCTTATTGGTGCTTTTAATATAAATCTTAATATTTTATTTTGTAGTACTTGTATTTTTTGAAAGTGATAATCCGCCATGCTACACCAAACTGGTGCTGCATATGTTAGTGCCGGTTTGATTATTTGATTATATACTATGAGTTTATTTTGTGGGGAAAGGGGTGATTTTACATTTAGTAGTTTGTTTAGTGTGTGTGTTATTGTCATAAATTTTGAAGCTATATTATTTGTATTTTGTGTAAACGTTAGAGTCTTGTCCAGTGTTACTCCTAAGTATTTTAGTGTGCTTGTCGGTACTATTTGTCGTCCACTTATTTGTATGTTCTGGTTTATGTGTTTGTTTATCATTTTCTTTATCATAACCATGCACTCACATTTGTTTTCATTAATCTCCATTTTCCATTTTTTATACCATGGTAATAAAAGGTTTAGGTGATTTGATATTTTTTGCATTGCTGCATTAGCGTAAAAAGAACTAGCATAAAGGAAAACGTCGTCCATAAAGATTGCCAAATTCGAATTTGGGAAACGCGGTATATCAGCAGTGTATAAATTAAATAGTGGAGCTGCCAAGTTTGTACCTTGTTGCAATCCCGCGTGTAGAAGCACCGGTTCAGAGAAGCTGCCTTCTATTCTAACTTTTAGTGAACGTTTGGTGATGTAAGAGTGTACACTGTAAAAAAACCCATTGTAAAAATACGTAATGGTTTATGGCATCTTTCAAGCATAAACCATTACGTAATTTTACATAGCTTCTATATTGTACATAGTAATTAGTAAAATTTCACCTGCGAATTTACAACTAATGTGTAAATTGACAGGTTGACCTTACACATCATTTTATGTATAATTCAAAATTAAATATTATATTTACACAATGTACGTAGCTTTCCATCGAATTATTACACAATTCCAATGAATTACTACATAATTCATGTAAAATTTCAATGAATTATTACATAATGCGTGTAAAACTACATGCAACATTCCAGTGTATTTTTACACAATTTTGTGTATTTTTACACAATTGTGTGTATTATTCAGCATTAAATTTACAGGATAATTATATTTACACAGGAATTTTATATTACAGCGTGTCCTGTTTTCATGATGAAATTACTGAGATTTTTGTTAATTTTAGATATGGAGGATTAGTTAAATGAAAAAAGTTTTAAAGAAAGGTTTGCCGAGTTAGAATCTGTTTTTTAAAATTTTGTATTTTGAGAAGATTTAAAAAAGTGTCGAAATAAACTCAAAGGAAATAAAAAAAAATATTCCTGCTTTTTATAGGACTGCATTTTTAAAAGATATAACAATTCAAACAAAAAGGGTTAATAAGAACATTTTTAGATACACTTTACAGTTTAAAAAATGCTTGAAATTAAAACAAAATAACTTGTACAAAAAAATTTACTTTTTATCTTGTTGGTTTGCATTTTTATTTTTTTAATAGTGCCTGTACCTTGAAACCTACATTTTTTCTTATTTTTCTTCTCATTGTATTTTAATGTTTCTAAACACTGTGTATAATAATAATAATAATAACAATTTCAATACTAATTTAAAACCAAAAACTAATTCAGAGAAAAACTTTTAAGTTATTTTATTAATATTTTTTTATTAAGGAAACACTTAAATGCTTTGAGGAAATCAGATAAATCCTATTTTTCAAAAATAACTATTGTTTGATAAGGGTCTTAAGAAAAGTCGGAACACTAATTTTTTTAAAAACTTTTATTCCAATAAATATTAGAAATGAACAGCTAGTGAGCTAGAGTCTACTTAAAATTAAACATATAACAACAGTCCATAAACAACAAACAAAGTCAGTTATAACTCACTAAGGAATATACAGGGTGTTCATTTGAAAACTTCCCACCACGGATTTTTCTGCTTTAACATGAAAATATGGAAAATCGCTCGGACCCGTCGATTTTAATTTCGAGGGGGACATCTTTTGCGTATATTGTCAATCTTGTTACTTCAAGCCCCTAGGAGGGAGGGGGGTAAGATCTAAATCTTAAATGGATACCCCTATTTTATATAATTTTTTTGGATTCTGCATAAAATTCTGAACATTTATTAAAAAAAGCATTATTAGTCTATACTAAACAGTTTCCGAGATATTGACTCTTGAAAAATGAGATTTTTGAACTTTGACAGCATCTAGCTTTCTAACAATACGTCTTAGAGCAAAACGGCTTACGCATGTCCCTATCTTCGATTTTTATTATCTTTCCAATAGTGTCAACTTCCGGTTAAACCGGTTGTAAGAATTATAGTACTTCCGGTTTAACCGGAAGTTGACACTATTGGAAAGATAATAAAAATCGAAGATAGGGACATGTATGTAAGCCGTTTTGCTCTAAGACGTACAGTGTGCAAAATGGTGTGGAAAAACAAAAATACATTTTAATGAACTGAAAATTGTTTTTTTGCCACTGCACAGTATTTTTAAAATTTTTTAAATAGGTATTTATTTATTATTTGTTTAAAAAATTATAATGCAAAAGAATAATACTTACACCGCTCTTATCTAGGACAATATATTCAAAGTCTTCTTTAAAATAACTCGCTACAATTTGTAGTACCATCATTAGTTTGGAATTCATATTTGAGAAGTCTTTACCATTATTTTTGTCAAGTTTAACAATTTTCTCAAGTTTTTCATTGGCACACTTTGTTAACGCTGAGACGTCAGATCCAGTTAATTTTTTAAAATGAAGTTTGGCTCCTTGTTCTGTGAGAAGAATGGGCCAATTTTCTTTAATATTTTTTACACTGGGAATGCTATTTAAGAATTGGCGTTGTAGAGCGTAGTTTTGTTCATCATGTTTTTCCTTTGCAGATTGGGAATCTAAATCTTTCGAATCGTCGACTTCTTCCAATACTGTTATTGCGAGGGCAGGCGCCCAGTTCGAGCATCCAGCTCGGCGACTCATATTTAACCGCTTATTTTCCTGTACTTCTGTATTCACAGGCATTTTTCGTTTATGAGGGCGATTAAGGTAAAAAATTATTGCGATCAAGAATTTTTTTGAAAATTGAATGGGATCCGTCCCCAATAACTATTCCATCTTCATCGAAATCTCTGAAAGTTTCGGGAAATTTGTCAATTAGTTTTTTGTCACTATTTTTTTTGCTGAAGTTCCTTTTTGATTTCCCTCATTTTATTTACAACAGTGTGTATAATAAAGTTAATAGTATTCCTGTCTCTTGTTCCTTTTTCACACTCTGATATTATATGCGATGGAAATTGAGTCCAATCGACTTCAAACATTTGCCACAAAAAGCTTGAGTTGCAATTAATTTGATAAGTTATAGGTTGAATAATCTCAACATTATTCTTGTTAGAATGTACAAAAGGTTCTGTCTTTGCTCCTGTTGTTGGCTCAGTATTTTCCAGATCCAGATCATTATAAAGAAATCGATTTATTTGCATCTGAGTTCTCATCATTATCAAGTGTTTCAAAGTCCAGTAACATAGACTTTTGTGTTAAAGTTGATGATGAAGACAGGTTTGAACTTGTAGATGGTGCTGATCTTTTTTTTTCATGCCATTGTTCATTAGGTTCCAATAATATAATTATTTCATCCTTAAAATGTTTAAGTACAATATCTTTATCTAACGGAGTCCCATCTGATTCTAAAACCAATGATGATCCATTATTTTGCATTTTTTCCGAAGCTAAAACAGATTTTTATACAGTGTCTCTAACTTGGAATAAATTCAGTAAAAAGTAAGTTTCTTTTCCGCAAATATGCTCTGACACGTCTACAAACAAGTATTTTTTATATTGCGCTCTTTTTGATGTACGAAAATTTTATACGGGGTGCCCCTAATTTTTTTATAACTGTTTTTGAATTATAAAAATTTTTAATTTGACACGCATGTGTAACTTGATTTACCCTTTAAAAATAGTTATAAAAAAATTAGGGTTGCAATTTTAAAAAATAGTCGATGACGTCATATCTAAAATTTGGGACACCCTGTAAAAAATATTCGTACATGAAAATGCGCAATTTAAAATACTAATAGACATGTCCGAGTATATTTCCAAAAAAAAAGTTTCTTTCATTTACTGAAATTATAGTTAATTATAATATAATATAATTATAAGTTAAAGATTCGCATTGTATGTTGTTAAATCAGCAAAAAATCCTATTAGATTAAATAAATCATTTTAACTGAAGATACTTTAAGCAAAATTAAGAGGAGAAACTACTAATATAGCCTGTTTAAAGCCTACATATATTATTTATAAAGAAAATTCAGAAAAATGATCGAACAAAAATATTAATATAATTGCTTCAACATACCTTTAAGTATTACGTTGGTAATTAAGTCGTCGTCGCCGCTTTCTGTAACGTGAACAACAGTCTTTTGCTGACGGTCTAGCGACCAGATTTTTATAAATAATTGGGACATTATCTGCAAACAATAAAGAATAAAAGCAGAGCTTTCCACTTTTGTGGTGTATACCGCAAGTACAATAAATATTATAAAAAAATATGTAGATATAATATATTTCTTTAATAATGTTTCGTATTACTAAAACTAGATCTAGATAAGGTAAATGTTGTGTTTGGACCCATACTTAAACACAATACCTTCTTCAGTCAAGAAATATTTTAAGGACAACTGTTCGTCATAAAACATAATGTTTTCACATTTAAAATTACAAATTTTACAAAAAAGTACCATACCTTCTATTATGTTATCCCTTATTAGGCACTACAATTCACTTTTAAACCGCTTCAAAGACAACGGGCAGGTAAACAACTGCAATAAAAACATCACCAATCGGCCAATCGCTATTCGTCGCGTTTGAATAGTAAGCAGGGTAAACAAGCGACCGGGGCTTCAGGGAGAGGGTAAATTACGTCTAATATTGTGGATATTTACACAACTTGACGGAATTTTAAATTTTACATATTAAAACTAGGACGTAAAAAGTAACGGTACACAACTTTAGGAAAAATTCCATATGTTATGGATATTTACATAATAAAATTCCAATAAATGTTGAAAAATACAAAATTGTATTTATATATGCCCAAAAAACTTAATAATACTTAATATTGTATGTACAGCATTATATTACATAATATTTTAAGAAAATTTCCTTAAATTTTTATGTGACACATGTGTATAGTTCCATCATTTTTTTTCAGTGTAATAGTGATGTGAGGTGGAGTGGGAATTCGCGTAGTGTGATGAGTTTGTAGATTAGTCTGTTGTACCAGACGTTATCGAAGGCCTGCCTGATGTCCAGAGACATCACGCAGGCTCCTGTTAAATGGCCACCCCGTTCCCCAGACCTTGCTCCCTTAGACTATTCAGTCAAGGCGCGTATGAAAGAATTTTTTATATATTATGATCCCGATTTTGAGAATCATTTAATAGAAAGAATCCTGCAAGCTAAGGGCCAGTTCAAGTTGAACCCACATATTTTTCAAGGGTTAAGATTTTCTTTAATGAAGAGAGCTCACATGTGTATTAAAAAAAATGTAGGTAATATCGAGCAATTTCTTAAGATTATTATTTTTTTGATTTTGTTTTTTGTTGTTGTAATTAATAAGTAATAGTAGATTGTTGTTTTAAGAACGAGTGATAACATTCGCGTTAAATTGTTATGTGAAGAGATTAGTAGCAATAGTAAATTTTTAGTAGGGAAATGGAATAATTTCATTTAACTGATTTATTAAAACAGGTTTTTAACTGTACGCCACTGTCTTTTTTTTTTCCTTCGGTATTGTCACTTATTGCAAAGTTTTACTTAATTATATCTTGTATCGATGGTAATGCCACAAAGGCTGAATTGATTAAGCATTTGAAAAATAATGAGATTACTGTAAGGCGCGTTGGAATCAGTTAAGGACCCATACTTTTCAAATTATCTTCAAAACTAATCATTTTATCGAAATTTTATACGAGATAAAAAAAATCAAAAACAAGTGACGACCTAAAAAAAATATAGTTCGGAAGATACTGGCGCACGCACTAAAAAAATTGAAAATGGGGGGGGGGATGTCACGCCGCCGTCTGTTCTCAAAATGGACTTCAAGTGACTAAAGATCTCTTACATTAATATTATCATGAAGAATTGTACACCTCTTGTATTTTTAAGTAAGTTACTTGACAGTTTCACTAATATGTATTCGTTTTTCTTAAGATTTTTCTACTATAATAATGTTTTCTGAAGAACTGATGCGTCTACAAACCCCTTTGGGGTTTACTGTTCGACGTTCATCTCGCGACTACGAAGTCTTTTTTCAAATATTTTAATTCGTTTTACTTGACAGTACCTACGTATTATTGATATATTTAAATTGCATATAGCAAAACTCTTTTAATTACTGATGTATTATCTGTTAATTTATTTAATTGGTTACAATAGGTCATCTAATATGTATAGGTACCAAGAACGACCTAGCGGCATATAGACAAAAAATAACACATCGACTTGTTATTCTCACAAAAGAATTTTAACCATCTGAGTTATGGATATTTTTATTTCAAATAGTAACAATCAATATTACCTATCAATTATACTGATTCCATGGAATTTGACGTTATCTATCAATTTAATCAGTTTTAAAATTTAGATATTAAGGATACATGAGTTAATATTGAAATTAAAAGGGTTTTTCATTGTTATACCGTGCGAGCAAAAATTATTTGCATCAAAGAGGGATTGGATTAAAAAACGTAGGGCTTGGTTTAGATCACAATGATATGGGGACAATATATCTAACCAAATCTAGGTTAAAATTTTGTCAAATTCATATTATCACATGATATGCCAAACTAATGAGTAATAAAATAAGTAGACAAATACAAATTTATTTCTGTTGTTTACAAAATTAACAAAGTAAGAATATACAGAAAGAAAAAGAAAAAAATTTCATAAATCACTGAAATCGGCCACCGCCATGCTCCAAGCATAAATTCACACGTCTCTCCATGTTTTCAAAAGTGTTGACCAGCATCTCTGGAGAAATGTTACCACATTCTTGGATAATCCTTTCTTTTAATTGTTCTAAATTTGCAACTGGTGTTTAAGAATAGTATTCTTTAAATGATGAAAAACAAATAAACCATAACCGTTAAACAAGGTGATCTAGGTGGGAATTCAATGTCTGATCGAAAACTGATCAATCTGTCGTCGAAAAAATTGCGTAAGTAGTTAATAATTTCGGCGGCTGTATGGGCGGTTGCACCGTCCTGTTGAACATATCCAGAACGTAGTTCGTCGTCAAGTAATTGCTCAACAAATGGATTCAAAATATTGTCTCTATACCGCTGTGCTGTAACTGTGTCATGGAAAAAAATAGGATCAACAATTATTCTTCTTCGGGAAACTGCTAACCAGACACCAAAAAATGGGGATTTTCACTACTCCACATGCGTGTATTCTGAGAATTCACATAACCGGAGAGGTGGAACCAGGCTTCATCCGAAAAAAATATCAGGTCTAATACAATTAAATGAATTATGGGTAAACCATTGATTGAGAGTAATTCCTGGTTCTTTCAAAACCTGCGGCTTGTATTTCTTGAAGTACTTGCACTTTATAAGGAAATAAATTTAGCTGCTTCTTAAGAATAGTACTGCAAAATCCATAAGATCTTCCCACTTTTTGAGATAGGCGTCTTATACAATTTGTTGGCGTATTTTGCATTATGTCACGATCATTTGCAACGAGTTCTTCTGTTCTTACAGATGGTCTTCCTGCTCCTTTTTTGTGTTGTATGGAACCTGTTTTCCTAAACACAGCCACGGTTCTTTTCGGGCAATGATAAAAATCACCAACAATAAAAGCAACGTTAGGAAAATGTTCGTGAAAATCGTCCATGCACAAACCCGGATTGTATTGCCACTTACCATTTACTCTAACCCCGTTTCGAAAATACGCTTCAACCATGAATGTTTTGTGCTGTTCCGTAAAGCCCATTTTGTGAATTGTTCAAGAAATTGGAAAAATTAGCGATTAATCAAATTACTTGTAACGAATGTCAAAGATGACGGAATAACTGATTGATTGTTAATTTAGGTAGTTACTGACACCAAGCAGGTATTAAGCTTTATGGCTAAGCATTACGTCCTTAGATGCAAGGCCTTCTTTGATGCAAATAATTTTTGATCGCACGATATTATTGGTACGACAAAGCACAAAATTAAACTGAATTATTTCGAAAATTTAAAAGCGGACTTAATTTTACCGCGTTTTAATTTTTACCGTATTAACAGCTAGCTCATTGGTTCAACGACAAAGAAAAGATCAAGACTTTATTGCCTTTTAAGGAAACTTTTAATAAATCTTAAAAACGAACGCAAACAGTGCAAGCCTGCCATTTTCAGTCTATGATTTTATTGGTCCTCACCAACTTTTCGGTTGGCTTTTCGCATGAGCTATAGTGTTGACAGAAAAGGTTATAGACTTATCAGCTGGCGCATAGTTCCTACTCAGCAGTGCAATAAATATATTTTACAGTGGTTTTAATACGGTTCAGCATGTGCTGGCGAATTGTCATCTGGAGAGAGGTACTAAAATATACATCAATACTTAATTAGAAATATCCATACAATTCAAAAGGATAGCTTAAGGTGCCCTCAAGCCAAATCGACCCATAGCCAGAAAAACTGAAAAGTTGGATAGTTAATGCCAAAGTACCTTAACTTTGTATACTTCATACGAAGTCAGTTGAGGCAACGTAAATATTGGGGGTACGATCAATTTACTGCATCACACACTGAAACTACAATACAAATATAACAAAATTTGTATTGATCGCTCCCTATACAGATGTTCGAAGATAGTCCACGTGGACTTGACAAGTCTGTCATCAACTTTTTTTTAGTTTTTTTGTCTGTTTCAACTAAGATCGTTTACACTTTACACAAAGTCGAGTGCTCGAAAGTATCCAATACTGTAAAGCCAGACTGCGTTGAGAGCAAAATTTTATTGAGGGTAACATACTTACTTACCTGATCATGAATTATCCTTTCGAGTATTTTTTACATTATAGGCAGTATGCTAACAGGCCGGTATTGGGAAACACTCTCAGGAGAAGCAACCTTGGGCACCGGGATAATATAAATAAAGCGAGACTAGTGTACCTTAATTCCTTAAATGGTTGTTGCTCGAGGGCTCTGCCCAAACTCCGCAACTCCATTCCCGGGATTAACTGACTCATTTTATTCCCTTTGTTTACTTATAATGTACTATTTGTGAACAGCTATTTACGGGTTGACTTTAGCAGAGGCCTTGCATCTTACGTACAATGATTAACTTGATGGTTAAATTTATATATCAAATGAATACACCAAGGATTCAGGCAATGATGATGGCATAAAGGTGTAACTATTATTGAAAAAGTATAAAACTAAACAAAGCTTTTGTTTCCAGGCAAATTGACTAATTTACTTCGGTCCACCTTGCTGATATTTTGTGATACACTTTAGCTAACAGCATCTCTTAAATGATATATTTATACATAGAAGTACAACACTTGTATTCTTCTAAATATTAGTTTCAAATAGACACGGAGCTAGTTAAATTTGGGTAAATTTGATATCTGTATTAGTTTTTAAACTAGTTTACACGTTGCGCTAGCTAAATTTGGGCAAATTTGATATCTGTATTAGTTTTTAAACCAGTTTAGATGCAGAGCTAGCTAAATTTGGGCAAATTTTGTATCTGGATTAGTTTTTAAACTAGTTTAGATGCAAAGCTAGCTAAATTTGGGCAAATTTGGTATCTGTATTAGTTTTTAAACTAGTTTAGATGCAGAGCTAGCTAAATTTGGGCAAATTTGATATCTGAATTAGTTTTTAAACTAGTTTAGATGCAGAGCTAGCTAAATTTGGGCAAATTTGGTATCTGTATTAGTTTCTAAACTAGTTTACACGCGGAGCTAGCTAAATTTGGACAAATTTGGTATCTGTATTAGTTTCTAAACTAGTTTACACGCGGAGCTAGCTAAATTTGGGCAAATTTGGTATCTGTATTACTGTATTACTTTCTAAACCAGTTTACACGCGGAGCTAGCTAAATTTGGGCAAATTTGGTATCTGTATTAGTTTTTAAACCAGTTTACACGCGGAGCTAGCCAAGTTTTATGCAAATTTGGTATCTGAATTAGTTATTCAGATTTTACTCGTGACCGTTATTAAGAAAAAAAATTAAAAACATATTTTGTACGGATTTTATTTGTCACGTAAAATAAGGCTGAAATAAAGAACCCCGCACTTCTCTTATGGAAAATGGCCTTCGGTTAAATTTTCTAAATTTTTAGTATGTTGTAGAGAATGCCATTCTGATCAAAAGTGTTCATGGCCACAACAAAATCTGCGGACCAGTTTTTGAGATACAGGGTGTCCAAGTTGCAAAATATGAATTTTCAATACATTATATTTTCGTAGTTTATAATATTAATTAGTTTTGTTTTTTTGTATTTTTGTTGGCCCTGTCATAGATAGGATAGAATACTATAAAAATAGTTTAAATTTTTTTATTATATACCGGGTGAGTGACGAAAATGATTTAATATTTTTTGTTAATCATTGTAATTTCGGCATTAAGTTAAATGTTAACAAAGTAATATTGTAGATGACATTAGCTTGGAGCAAGCTATGAGAATTTATATTTTTTATATTTATACAGGGTAACTCAAAAAAGTTATTATTTTTTTTATTAGTTTTGAAAGAAATTTTGTAGATATTTCTTTATGAACTACTTGTCGCTTATCGTATGCTTCCAAATATATATAATTATCAATGTTATACAGGGTGTTTCCGATGATAAGCGATGGAAAAATAACATAAAAATGCATGTATTTATAAATCACCCGGTATATTAAAAACGGATCGGTTAAATTTCGTTATTTTTTAATATTTTTTGCTTGAAGTGTCTTACTTACTTGTTTGCTATTGATTTTCCTTTTCCTATGACCAGTTCTGGAAATATACAGCGTCAAACAGACTCAAAAAATAAGCAAATAAAATAACAATTTGTTTTTTAATTTCAATAAAATTTGTTATGTCAGTTTATTATATGATATTTTTTTTAGTTTTTTTGTCTGTTTCAACTAAGATCGTTTACACTTTACACAAAGTCGAGTGCTCGAAAGTATCCAATACTGTAAAGCCAGACTGCGTTGAGAGCAAAATTTTATTGAGGGTAACATACTTACTTACCTGATCATGAATTATCCTTTCGAGTATTTTTTACATTATAGGCAGTATGCTAACAGGCCGGTATTGGGAAACACTCTCAGGAGAAGCAACCTTGGGCACCGGGATAATATAAATAAAGCGAGACTAGTGTACCTTAATTCCTTAAATGGTTGTTGCTCGAGGGCTCTGCCCAAACTCCGCAACTCCATTCCCGGGATTAACTGACTCATTTTATTCCCTTTGTTTACTTATAATGTACTATTTGTGAACAGCTATTTACGGGTTGACTTTAGCAGAGGCCTTGCATCTTACGTACAATGATTAACTTGATGGTTAAATTTATATATCAAATGAATACACCAAGGATTCAGGCAATGATGATGGCATAAAGGTGTAACTATTATTGAAAAAGTATAAAACTAAACAAAGCTTTTGTTTCCAGGCAAATTGACTAATTTACTTCGGTCCACCTTGCTGATATTTTGTGATACACTTTAGCTAACAGCATCTCTTAAATGATATATTTATACATAGAAGTACAACACTTGTATTCTTCTAAATATTAGTTTCAAATAGACACGGAGCTAGTTAAATTTGGGTAAATTTGATATCTGTATTAGTTTTTAAACTAGTTTACACGTTGCGCTAGCTAAATTTGGGCAAATTTGATATCTGTATTAGTTTTTAAACCAGTTTAGATGCAGAGCTAGCTAAATTTGGGCAAATTTTGTATCTGGATTAGTTTTTAAACTAGTTTAGATGCAAAGCTAGCTAAATTTGGGCAAATTTGGTATCTGTATTAGTTTTTAAACTAGTTTAGATGCAGAGCTAGCTAAATTTGGGCAAATTTGATATCTGAATTAGTTTTTAAACTAGTTTAGATGCAGAGCTAGCTAAATTTGGGCAAATTTGGTATCTGTATTAGTTTCTAAACTAGTTTACACGCGGAGCTAGCTAAATTTGGACAAATTTGGTATCTGTATTAGTTTCTAAACTAGTTTACACGCGGAGCTAGCTAAATTTGGGCAAATTTGGTATCTGTATTACTGTATTACTTTCTAAACCAGTTTACACGCGGAGCTAGCTAAATTTGGGCAAATTTGGTATCTGTATTAGTTTTTAAACCAGTTTACACGCGGAGCTAGCCAAGTTTTATGCAAATTTGGTATCTGAATTAGTTATTCAGATTTTACTCGTGACCGTTATTAAGAAAAAAAATTAAAAACATATTTTGTACGGATTTTATTTGTCACGTAAAATAAGGCTGAAATAAAGAACCCCGCACTTCTCTTATGGAAAATGGCCTTCGGTTAAATTTTCTAAATTTTTAGTATGTTGTAGAGAATGCCATTCTGATCAAAAGTGTTCATGGCCACAACAAAATCTGCGGACCAGTTTTTGAGATACAGGGTGTCCAAGTTGCAAAATATGAATTTTCAATACATTATATTTTCGTAGTTTATAATATTAATTAGTTTTGTTTTTTTGTATTTTTGTTGGCCCTGTCATAGATAGGATAGAATACTATAAAAATAGTTTAAATTTTTTTATTATATACCGGGTGAGTGACGAAAATGATTTAATATTTTTTGTTAATCATTGTAATTTCGGCATTAAGTTAAATGTTAACAAAGTAATATTGTAGATGACATTAGCTTGGAGCAAGCTATGAGAATTTATATTTTTTATATTTATACAGGGTAACTCAAAAAAGTTATTATTTTTTTTATTAGTTTTGAAAGAAATTTTGTAGATATTTCTTTATGAACTACTTGTCGCTTATCGTATGCTTCCAAATATATATAATTATCAATGTTATACAGGGTGTTTCCGATGATAAGCGATGGAAAAATAACATAAAAATGCATGTATTTATAAATCACCCGGTATATTAAAAACGGATCGGTTAAATTTCGTTATTTTTTAATATTTTTTGCTTGAAGTGTCTTACTTACTTGTTTGCTATTGATTTTCCTTTTCCTATGACCAGTTCTGGAAATATACAGCGTCAAACAGACTCAAAAAATAAGCAAATAAAATAACAATTTGTTTTTTAATTTCAATAAAATTTGTTATGTCAGTTTATTATATGGTTAAAAATAAATATATTTAATGCTATACAGGGTGTTTCGAATAATTAGGGTATTCTAACACTGCATTATGCAAATAAGAAATATATATAAATAGTATAAACAAGAAAAGTCTTAATACAAAGAATTAATTTTATCCAAAAATAATAAGTAGGCCTTGAGAAAACGTAATAGCTGCCATATACAAAGTAATAAAATTTTGACCTCTGAATATTTTCATTATTATTACATATTAAACATATCATACCTCCAACCGGAGATGCTACGTTGAGACGGATACAATTAGGATTATTCTCAAGAGTTTTTAAATCCTTCAATATTCCCTGGTGACAAGTGAAGCACATTCTGGTACCTTCCACAATTTTTAAAGGGGGCCTTCCCATAACTTCTCTCCGTATGACGGCTTGATCGTGTTTCTCCATATTATCTCCGTGAATTCTTATCATTTGTCGAACGTTAAAAGTCTTGTCACACACGTAGCACATTACTCGATTAACAAGTGCCATATTCTTCAATAAATAAATACAAAATAACTTTTTAAAAAGCAGGTAATATTAGAATGATCTGTCAAAATTTTATTACTTTGTATATGGCAGCTATTACGTTTTCTCAAGGCCTACTTATTATTTTTGGATAAAATTAATTCTTTGTATTAAGACTTCTCTTGTTTATACTATTTATATATATTTCTTATTTGCATAATGCAGTGTTAGAATACCCTAATTATTCGAAACACCCTGTATAGCATTAAATATATTTATTTTTAACCATATAATAAACTGACATAACAACTTTTATTGAAATTAAAAAACAAATTGTTATTTTATTTGCTTATTTTTTGAGTTTTTGAGTCTCTTTGACGCTGTATATTTCCAGAACTGGTCATAGGAAAAGGAAAATCAATAGCAAACAAGTAAGTAAGACACTTCAAGCAAAAAATATTAAAAAATAACGAAATTTAACCGATCCGTTTTTAATATACCGGGTGATTTATAAATACATGCATTTTTATGTTATTTTTCCATCGCTTATCATCGGAAACACCCTGTATAACCTTGATAATTATATATATTTGGAAGTATACGATAAGCGACAAGTAGTATATAAAGAAATATCTACAAAATTTCTTTTAAAACTAATAAAAAAAATATTAACTTTTTTGAGTTACCCTGTATAAATATAAAATATATAAATTCTCATAGCTTGCTCCAAGCTAATGTCATCTACAATATTACTTTGTTAACATTTAACTTAATGCCGAAATTACAATGATTAACAAAAAATATTAAATAATTTTCGTCACTCACCCGGTATATAATAAAAAAAGTTAAACTATTTTTATAGTATTCTATCCTATCTATGACAGGGCCAGCAAAAATACAAAAAAACAAAACTAATTAATATTATAAACTACGAAAATATAATGTATTGAAAATTCATATTTTGCAACTTGGACACCCTGTATCTCAAAAACTGGTCCGCAGATTTTGTTGTGGCCATGAACACTTTTGATCAGAATGGCATTCTCTACAACATACTAAAAATTTAGAAAATTTAACCGAAGGCCATTTTCCATAAGAGAAGTGCGGGGTTCTTTGTGCACTTTGAATCCAAACAATTTTTCAAACGCGTTTTTTTATTTAACATACAAAGTGTATCACAAAATCTCAGTTAAGTGAAATTAATTTGACCATAATATTCTTAAAACAAACTTAACTGACATATTATTTACGGTTATATTTAACAAAGTCTGCGGATAATAGGTACTATTTACGTACTGTATGGTTGCTTTTTACTTTTTATACAGAGTAATTAAGAAAAAACGATTAAATAATTTTTTTTGTCAAAAAATAATAGAAATTTGGTATTTGGGTTTGTCCAATGTTGCAATAAAAAAATAATTCTTTACAAAAAAATAATTCTAAAATGAAAAATGGACGTACTTTACGCTTAGCGAAATTTCCTAAAATAAAATAAATTAACTAAAATTAAAGAAAAACATTTTTTCATATGCTTCGCCCTTTCTGCCGGTCACAGTATAAACAATTATCAATTTATGTTACACTGGGAAAAGCAATTTCGTTGTCTTGGCTCTGTGACCTGCTTTTAACTAACTTTTGGCCTCTGGATTAAAAAATAACCGCACTTTTTGTCTATAACGTCAACTGCAACTACTATTTGTCTCTAAAGTCGTAAACATAGATGAATATAAAGGAAAATAAAGGGAAAACTTTCCACAAAGGGTATATTTATTTATATAAAGGATATATACATATAGGTAGTGCAAGTTAAATTGTGAACAAATAGTAAAGTTTTTTTACCAAACGGAGAGTGGTCACATTCACATAAGAGTTATTTTATTTTCTTATCAATATTTTGTTTATTATTCGTTTTCCCCCAAAATCGGCTAAATACCCGTTTTAAGCTTAAAAAAATTATTTGATAAATTAATAAAAGCAAAAAATGATATTTTGTCAAAATTGGTCATATTTCTTTTCCTGCTTCTATTAATTTATCAATTCAACTTTTTTTACCCAAAACCAAAAGGCGCCACTAATAAATGTTTGCTGGTAGATATAGAAAAAAAAACTTGACGTGGTCAAAAATAATTACACTTATAAAATCAGCAAATTTAACTCTAAAGCAGCTCCAAAAATCGAACTCAACTAAGAAAACAAATTGTTTCCCATTGAAATATTCTTTCTTTCTAGAAAAGTCGTAACTTAAAATTTTGCGAAATCTTACATTCTCATGGTTTATACCTTATTAGCGCTACCCTTTACGCACGTTCAATTTACAGTTTTACGCGAAATACGTGCAATTTTATCGGTAATGTAACGGTAGGAGAGAAAATTCAATCAAAAGTTAACGCATTGACGTAAATACTCTAAGAAATTTGATAATAAAAGGTAATATGGTATCTTCATAAATAAGTTTTAAAGTGTAGGTATTTTATTCTGGTATAAAAGTACCTACCTATTTGAAAATGTTTGAATTTCATACAGAAACGTATTAACTGTATTTGTGAATATATTTTTCATGCGTTCGCACTTAAAATATTTATGTATAACCATTTTTTACTTGCATATAAGTTTAACAAGCATTTTTAGGTATACGTAGATACTAGTTTATAAAAAGATCCCTAAAATTTGTTTCGTGTAAAAAATAAAACAATTTGAAAAATCGCCCCCTCAACTATTTCTAGTTATGCTTCTGTCGCCAACAATTAATAAATATAACTATATTAACTATAATAATTATCTTTTGCCTTAAAGTTAAAAGTCAATGCAAATTTTTTACTTCACAATAATAATTTAAAATTTAAAACAAACGACATAATAAATGTAGCATACAATTAGCAAACAATCAAATCGGCCATACAATATATAAATGTCAATAGGTGACCTTTATAAAAACCAGTGTTCAACATTTAATAATATACAAAATTACGGCATAAAAAAAGTCTGTGAGTTGAGGTAAGTAAGTCTTCTGGGTAATTGTGTCCTCTATTATTACATAATAATCGCCAGTTAGTACAATATTTTTGTCGAAGGGGTTGACTATACCGCGTGTCTCACCAAGGCGGGAGAGAATGAAGCCATAAACCTTATAAGTCTTTGGGAAAAAATTAGTGATGAAATCAAGCAAGAAAATTTGATTTAAAATGTTTTTAAGTTTCCAAAATGACCGCCAGGGGACGCAATTACTATAATTAAAAATTTATATTTTGGTAATTAATTGCTGTTAAAGTCCTCATTTATTAAGGCAAATGAAACGATCATTATTTTTTGCGATAGTTTGTTCCTAAGACCTTTTTAGTCCATAGTGCGGGTGGGTTAAGGCTTGTTGAAAAATATTTTTAAAATGGCTGTATCCTTCATACCCTTCATTTAAATTTACTTAACAGAGGATTTACCTCTCTACCAAGGCTAATGAACCAAGGATCTGAAGATATCCCAGCTGTGACACTTAACGAACTAAGAGCAGCCCTGCGTGAAATGAAAAACAATAAAGCAGCTGGAGACGATCAGATCGAAATAGAAGCTATAAAGCTGGGCGGAACTTTAGTGCACCAAATGCTCTGCAAGCTCTATAATGCGTGCCTGACAAGTTTAGTGGAATAACACCTTCCCAGTGGGAGCGAGCAGTAATAATAATCATGCACAAGAAAGGTGACATAACAAACCTAAAAAATTATCGTCCCATAAGTCTGCTCTCCCATCTGTACAAGCTGTTCATGCGAATAATTACCAAGCGAATCACAAACAAATTGGACTTCTACCAGCCACGCGAACAAGCAGGGTTCCGATCGGGATTTGGCAATAACGACCATCTCCAAGTTATTAAGGCTCTTATCGAGAAATGCATTGAATACACAAACCCCTGGTTCTCGTCTTTGTTGATTATGAAGAGGCATTTGATATGGTAAATCAACAACAAATGCTGTACGCCCTAACAGAATGCCGTATAGACTACAGATACGTTAATATTATTAAAAACGTCTATGAAAATGCCAAAGCTTGCATAAAACTGCACGACTATACGGAAGATTTTCCCATTGAAAGAGGTGTGAGACAGGGTGATGTTATATCTCCTAAACTTTTTACGACCCTATTAGAATACATGTTTAAAAAGATCGATTTTGAGGCTATGGGACTAAACATCAATGGCGAGAGACTAAACCACCTGAGATTTGCCGACGATATCGTCTTGGTTACTGACAGAATTGATGAGGCAAGGGAGATGCTTAGGCGATTGAATGATGCTTCGGAAACGGCAGGTTTAAAAATCAACTTTAGCAAGGCCCAGTTCATGACCAACTTGGTGGTGAGCGAACAAATTTCCCTAGATCCAAACCAAATAGAACAAGTAGTGTCATATAAATATCTGGGATATGAAATTCTCATAGGCAGAGACAACCAAACACGGGAGATAGCGCGAAGAATCGGCCTAAGTTGGGCAGCCTTTGGGAAGCTAAGTAACATTCTAAAGTCGGACATTCCAACCTGTCTAAAGAGAAAGGTTTTCAACCAGTGTGTGCTTCCTGTGCTAACGTATGGAGCAGAAACTTTAACACTAACAAAGAAAACCATAAATAAAATTCGCGTAGCACAGAGAGCCATGGAGAGAGCAATGCTGGGCATATCATTGAGGGACAGAGTCTCTAATATCAGACTTCGCCAAATGACTGGAGTTGCCGATGCAATTGTACGCATAACAACGTTAAAGTGGAACTGGGCCGGACACGTGGTGAGAATGACGGACGGACGGTGGACAAGGCAAATTCTGGAGTGGAGACCGCGACAAGAGGCCTTTCGGAATAGAGGTCGCCCACCAACAAGATGGACCGACGATATCAAAAGAATAGAGCCAAATTGGATGAATGCAGCACAGGATCGAGGACGTTGGATTAGACTACGGGAGGCCTATGTTCAGCAGTGGACGCAGTTGGGCTGAGTGATGATGATGATGATGAACAGAGGATTTTAGTTTTAAAAATAATTTAGATTAACTGTAGACGTGATAGCGTTCTTCCAAATGACGAATTTTACCAAGAGTCCGTTTTGTAAAATTTTCCTAATAAAAATTAAATAGCATGACATTATATCTTATAACGGGGCATAAACAGCACAAAACTAGATATAATTTATCGTAAACTGTAATTCATAACTTCGTTTTTTCTCGAGCTATACAAATAATCACAAATCAAAAATATTCTTGTTACTTTACTCTAATCATGAAGTAGTATCCATGAAAACAAAATTTAGCCAACCCAGTTGGTTACTAGGCAACATTAAGTTAATTTGATATTTTAATTTATTTAAAGCTTTGTTAATTATTTAAAAAGTACAAAGTTACTTTGATTGCCTTTGCGATTTTCAATTAAAAAATTTTTACCGGTTAAAAGCGTCCTTTTTCTTGCCGTTAAACGAAAGAAATGTAAAGATTGTTTTGTCATATTTTTTCAGCAAATTAGTAACACTGTCTAGTAGTAAGAAAATGCAATTAATAAACTGTTTAGGATTTTTTTCGTTTCATTATTTGTGTTTACTATTTTTGTATTTAATCCAAAATAAATTATCCAAATGCAACAACGAAAAGTATCTTTTAATTTAAAAATTCTAGCAGTCAATGTGTAACAAAAATTAAATTGAAAATCCCAATAGCAATCAAACTAACTTTGTAGTTTTTTAAATAATAAACAGAGCTTTCTGTACACAAAAATGTCAAATTATTCTCATATCAAAGTTGCCTAGCGACCAGCAGGGTTGGTTAAAATTTGTTTCCATTTATATCATTATCAGTGTAAATTAGCTTTATTGAATGAAATCGTATCTGTAAATAACTCGAGAAAAGAATAAATATATCGAATTATGGTTTGCGCCAAAATGTAGTTATCTTTGTGCTCTTTAAGCACAGTAATAAAATAATATGGCATGATATTTACTTTTACTAATTATTAAGAACATATTAAAAAAGTGAATCTTGGGTAAACACATCGCCATCTAGAAGACTAAACTAGCGATAACGACCACAGGAAGATTTTTAATATATGTAAATTATCTTTAAAAAGAGCCTATGTTGATTAAATTTGGATAAAGGGTATGTACGATACAGCAATTTTATACATTTGTTTAAAAGATTCCCCCACCCTTAATATCGACGATACAAATAAAGTCTAAGGAACAAACAATTGGAAAAATGATTGATCTTTATATTATTTCCTATATTAAATGAGGACCCTAGCTGCGAATATTTGCGAAAATATGATATTTTATTATGGTAATAGCGCCCTAGCGGGCATTTTTAAAACTTAATAGTATTTTATTTTAGTGTTTTTCGGCCGATTTACCACATATTTTTTTCCTCAAAGACATAAGGTTTATGACTTTCATATCGTTTCTCGACGCCTTCAGTACCCGGTATACCCCATATATTTTTTTTAAAGTTAAGAGACTTTTTGTATCGATTACCATTTAATGGTGTAAAATGCTGATTAATAAACAGTGCAGAAGTTTGTCACAAGTTTAAAGGTCTGAGTGCTGAACCTATTCATTTTTTTTCTATTTTGTTAATCATATTCAAACTTTATATCTTTTAGGTCGAACTTACCCCGCTTCACCTTAATTTATTCTGATATCCTTGATCTTGCTGGTCGGCGGAAAGGTCAAGTTTATGAGAATACGGCGTCTTGCGGGCAACATCACGTTTTCTTCGGGTTTATGCAAAAATCGTGATTAAAATTCGGGCATAGCTTGTTAAAATTAGGAACCGTGATGCCCAAACAATGCATTGCCTGACAATTTTATCTGTATATTGGTTTTAGCCTCAAGAAGAAGTGAGATACGATCGCTCGGTACTCGGTATCACCTATTGTTGCATAATAACCGCCAATTTTGGTAATTTGGGTCGAAGGTTAAGGTGTTCAAACAGATTTTTTTAAAAGTCTTATACGTGCTCAAGATAATTATTAAAAAGCTTTTAATTAGCGTTGACCCTATTGTATCGATTTATTTTAGGTATGTTCTAGATATTTACAAGAAAATAATAAAGGCTGTAGAGATTCAGGCCGTGAATACTGGCTCATTATTAAAAATTTTGCTTCCCGAGAAAAAATATTTAAACAGTTGATTTTAAGGCAGCTTATACAGGGCAGTCAGAAAGTAAAAAAAAAATCCTCAATGTAACTACATTTAACTTGTTTTGGTTTAGTTTTATTTATGACCTCTTATTTGCAGTGAAGTTTTTTAATACTCTCATATTATGGAAAGAAAATTAATTTCTAAAGTAATAAAACAAGGTTAATTAAAAATTATTTATTTTATTTTTGATCATAATTTTAAAACACTTTGTGAAAAAATTACTTACATAATTTTGGTATAAAACTCTTTGCTAAAATATTTTCTACAATATTCCTAACATTTTGTACTTTAAATCAAGTCATTATCTCATTTCTTGTAAGAGCTGCACAATTATAAATAAAAACTGTTAATTACTGTATTTTTGAAATGTCGATACTATGTCGACCTGAATGTCGTCACAAGATAACCAAAGGCGGTTGTTTTTAAACAATTATTGGTATAACTGGTTAAAAGAAGTTGTTGCATGTGTTTACTGTTTTACAGAAAATTACATAAATTTATTTTCAACCAATTAGAAGGCTCCTTTTTGTTTACGTTGCTTATAACAACGGGAGATTATCGCGATAATTTTGTTAGTTCCTATTAACTTAATGAAATTAATTAGTGATAATTTTTCTGTCAAAAATAAAGGGCTTTATAAATATCTATTGGCAAAAGTCACTCAGAATAAAATCGAGATACATTTTGTTGCTAACTTATAATTTTTATTGATACTAACCAATTTGCTTTACATATCGAACACCGGGCTAAAAGTGACACATCAAAAATTTTGAAAAATGTGAGGAACATTAAATAACAAATTTGTTATCTGAAATCCAATGTCTTTATAGTTTTAAATTCAAATAAAACTTTAAAAAATATATTTCCGATGAGTTTAGTTAAATATGACGCACTATATTTTTACAATGGAAGTTTACTTCACTTGTTAGTAACCAAGGTTTATTACTAAAATTTCAGGAACATTAAAAACATTAATTCGTTTTCAACCATAACATCTGAAAATACATGTCTACATAGTTTCAAATGAAACTTAAAAAAACAAATTTCCGATGAGTTTAGTTAAATATGATGCACTATATTTTTGCAATAGAAGTTGATTTTACTTATTAGAAACTAAGGTTTATTACTAAAATTTCAGGAACATTAAAAACATTAATTCGTTTTGTTTAATTTGGTTTGTCTCACCTGTCACTTCGAAATGACTTGACTTTTGGATTAAAATTAAGTCGTAGTAGTATACCTAAGTGTCAAATTTTACCCAGAAAATATGTGACATCTACGGAGAATAGGTCGTAGGTCTCATCTTCTCATCATATTAAAAGAAACATCAATTTGTGAAATTTTCTTACCGAATTTCCCACGCAGCAGAATTAATTCCCGATAATTCTGATGCTAGGGAGATATTTATGTTTTCTATTTATTTTTGCTACTATTTGTTCTCGTTTTTCTACCAATTTTTGCGTAATTTAGTGCAAATCGGCACCATCGCGTTGCGGTCACAGCCGTATTACTACTACAGTGCGAAAATTTTTATACTTTAAACATAAAACTGTTTTTATGGCCAAATGTTAATAGCTTTGGCTAGTCGTAATAATAATATTTAAATTAAGAAAGTACATATGTTAACATAAAAATTTAAGAAATATCACGGCAATGATTTTACATACTTATTATCATCATGTTGTCGTTAATTACATTTATGTGGTTTTGTTTTGCCAATAATAAATCTTTTAAATCAGTGTTATTGTTTATTTGAAATTGAACGCGCTTTTACACCAGAAATGAGATAATGAGATGACTCAAAGTACAAAATGTTAGGAATGTATCTAAGATTGTAGCAAATAGTTTTTAAATAAAATTATATATCTCAATTTTTTCACAGGGTATTTTAAAATTATAATTAAAAACATCATTTAAATTTTAAAATGTTAAACATAACCTATTGAAAAAATGTTAATTATTAAAATAATACAAAATAATCTCAGTAAATTAAACTACAAACTGGCTAAAAACTAATGAAAATCGGATTTAAAAGAAAATTACATAAATTTATTTTTAACCAATTAGAAGGCTCCTTTTTCTTTACGTGGCTTATAGCAACAGGAGATTATCGCGATAATTTTGTTACTATTAACTTAATGAAATTAATAAGTGATAATTTTTCTGTCAAAAATAAAGTGCTTTATATCTATTGGCAAAAATCACTCAGAATAAAATCAAAATACATTTTGTTGCTTACTTATAATTTTTATTGATACTAACCAATTTGCTTTATATATCGAACACCGGGGCTAAAAGAGGCAATGATTCAACTAAACTCATCGGAAATATGTTTTTTTAAGTTTCATTTGAAACTCTGTAGACATGTAACTTCAGATGTTATGGCTGAGAACTAATTAATGTTTTTTCTGAAATTTTAGTAATAAACCTTAGTTACTAACAAGTAAAATCAACTTCAATTATATAAATATAGTGCGTCATATTTAACTAAACTCATTGGAAATATGTTTTTTAAGTTTCATTTGAAACTATGTAGACATGTAATATCAGATGTTATAGTTAAAATGGAATTAATGTTATTTATGTTCCTGAAATTTTAGTAATAAACCTTAGTTACTAACAAGTAAAATCAACTTCTATTGTAAAAATACAGTGCGTCATATTAAACTAAACTCATCGGAAATATGTTTTTTTGAAGTTTTATTTGAATTTAAATCTATAAAGACATTGGATTTCAGATAACAAATTTGTTATTTAATGTTTCTCACATTTTAGTAATAAAAATAAGTTACTAACGGCTAAACTGAACTTCATTTCTAAAATTCTAGTTAGATAAAATTAATTAAAGCCGTCGGAAATATGTTTTTGTAGCATTTTAGCAAAAAAATTACAATAAGAAAAAACTCCAATTTATAAAATTTTCTTACTGAATCTCCCACGCAGCAGAATTAATTCCCGATAATTCTGCTGCTAGGGAGATTATAAGTGAAAAAAGTTATTATACACCAAAATTACCGAATATTTTCCGTATTTAAAAAAACATACCTGACGATAGTACCCGAAAAACGAAACGTCAGAATCAATATTTGATAAAAACACGTTATAGAAAATAAAAAGTGGCAATGAAAATGTAAAATTAATTTTTCGCCATCTCTGTAAATAAAGCTAGCAAAAAATAAATATATGAATTGAGAATTTTTGGTTTCTTCCAAATATCTTCGGAAGTACTTGGAATTTTGCAATTTTTTTAAAGGTATATTATTCGTAGCAAAAATGCGCAACTTTGCCCCCCAAAAAAATCTTTACTGTATCTCTATGTAACTGTTTACGAGATCCCAATGGTGAGCGTCAAATTTGTAACACCCTGTATATAGCTTGCCCCAGTGTGCGGTGGTACAACTTTTCCATTTCATTTAGATTATACTGTAACGAACTTACTAATAAATACATTACTTTTTGTTCTGATGCATAAAAAACTGAAAAGTATTGTGAATGTCTAGTAAGTAGGTATAGGCCATTAAAATAGTTATGGTCATATTGGTATTTCCTTGATCAAGCGCCAGGAGAGTAAAAAATGTTGCGACTTTCTCGTACAATGTCACAATGTAACTAATGACATAAAATACGACTGGAGCATAGATGGTGCTGATGTGAACAGTATTTTTTAAAAAATTTTATTATTTGAAATTTGATGCCTAACGTACCAGGAGGTCCCATAAAGTTGATGACATTTCTTGATTTGATTGAGCTATAAATTGCATTCGATCTGTTGCTAATAGTAGAATTTCCTCTTTTTTTGATAGCAAAGATAAAACATGTCACTTTGAATTGAGATTTGTTACCTTACAAATGCTAAAAATCTTATTAAAATAACTTCCGATAAAGAACATTTTTGTTCAGTGATATTTTACGACCAAATTTGTTGAGTTATCGCAGGGCTTAATTATTAATGACTTGTTTCTTTCTTCATTAGCCATCAGCATTGTAGGGTGGAGGAAATCTGCCTCCATATTCCCAACAGCCAAAAATTTGAAACGTTGTAAAACTAGGTACCCAAGAAGTCTTATCAGGAATTTGACAATACTAATAAGTCCTTGTAAAAACCATTAGTTATACGACTATTTATACTTACCTCAATGTCGTCCGTAAATGATTTAATAAGGATCTATAGTACTATCTGTAAAGCCCTTTTTAAAACAATAATAGGGCTGTGAAAAACAAGTTTGGAAGTAAACACTTAAAAAATATACCGGATGAAAACTATAGTTTTGGGATATAGGAAATACAGGCAACAGTCCTAAACAGTATTTATTTTATTTCCTATGCATATTAGAAATAATCTTTTAGGAATAATACACAAATAAGATTTTAGAATATCTAAATAGTTATAAATCCCTCTAAAAACATGCCGCATTTTTAGCTAGTTTTGATCATTTAAAACTTATTACTATCAATCCGAATTTGCACTTCACTTGCCAACTTCATTTTACGTCAGGGTAATGTCAGCAGTTTTACATGGGACCCGAACCACAATTTATCGCCAGATGTTATTTCCGGCACAGTATACGGTATTGTTGTACCACACCTCCATGGTGCAACTGAAAGGATGTTGACTGTTTGAAGGTTGGAGACAATGATGTTTCTTAAGTGATGAAAGGGTTTTGGACTTTCATTGTCTTTATTTGTTTTAAATCACAACGTTTCAACTAGTAAGTATCAGTGTGGTTCCTTATGTAGGATTTCTTCAGCTTCTGACCACTTGATATGGTGACCATGTTTCCAGGCATGGTCAGCTGCACCTAGAGTTGCCAACTTTTGGATATTGGAATAAAGGACACATAAAAAAAAGGTCGCCAATGGGGAAGACGTTTACCGTTTCTATTGAAAAAAAAGGTGGTCGACGGAGACAAACAACGGTGAACCTCTCATATTCGGATTGACCTACAACATTATAGTGTTACCTTATTTTTGTGATGGATTGGATTTCGGATTTTAAAGGACATTTCCAGCTTTCAAAAGAACAAAGGACATAATTTTAAAATAAAGGACTGTCCTTTCAAATAAAGGACAGTTGGCAACCCTAGCTGCACCTGACTTTTCGGTCTCTCCTTTTAACGTATTGTTTTTTTGTTCTTTAATCCTTGTTTCGAGTGGTCTTAATGTCTCACCTGTAGATTTTTGGCCGCACTTGCAGGGGATCTGGTAGACGCAGTTTTTCCTTCTTTGTTACTTGTAGGCTTTGTCTTCGCCGGGTGGCTTCTTGGGGTGTCCCTCGAGTTGAATACGGTGTTGATGTTATATCGTTGTCCTATGTAGTCTTCTTATTTTCTCAGATACTTCTACCTTTACATACGGAATATTGAGTGTTGGTTGTGCCTCTCTGTTTGCTTCTTGCGCGTTGGGTCGAATATTACGATTTTCCAATATTGTGTCAACTTATCCTGTGGGGTAGCCATTTTTGTTGAGGTCGGTCTTGATGTGGTGAGTTTATTTTTAAGTGCTTCTTCCGAGTTACAGATTGTAGTTGCTCTATCCACGAGGGTTTTAACTATGCCATGTTTCGTATTGTTTGAGTGATTTGATGTAAAATTGAGATACTGACCTGTATGCGTAGGTTTTCTGTATACTGAAGTTTGGATGCTGTTTACATTTTTCTTCACGTTGACATCTAGGAACGGTAATTGGTTGTTTTCTTCTTTCTCCATGGTGAATTTGATTGTTGGAGTTAAGCTATTGAGGTGATTTAGAAAATCTCGTAGTTCGTCATCGGTTCCATTCCAAATAATGAAGGTGTCATCCATATATCTCAGCCACATTTTTGGTTTCTTCTTTGCCTGTTCTATTGCTTTAGATTCAAACCATTCCATGTAAATGTTGGCGATTATTGGCGAGAGAGAGGAGCCCATCGGTAGTCCGTCTACTTGGTTGAAGAATCTATTATTTTCTTGAAAGTAGAAATTGTTGAGGCAGCATTCTAATAGTTCCAAGATAGCGTTGTTCTTTCCTGTATGGTCTTCTCCAAGTTTGTTTTGGATAACCTTTAGGGCGTCTTTTACGGGAACATTTGTGTACATACTTTCGACGTCAAAGCTCACCAAGCTGATCTTCTGGCTGTACTTCCTTTCCTTCTATTATTTGTTCGAAGTGTTGTGAGTTCTTAACAAATGATGTGTTACTTTCTTGGAGAGGTTTGAGTAGAGGGAGTAGAAATCTAGCTAGCTCGTATGTTGGAGAATTACGGGAGCTCGTAATGAGTCTTAGAGGCATGTTGTGTTTGTGTGTCACTTACAAAGAAAGACAACCCTTTCATCACTCATGAAAGAATGTTGCCGCAGAGTATCAGAAGTATCACTTCACGAAACACCTTTCGTATTACCGAATCCTCTTTCTTCCTTTTCTTCCGCTTTGTATCTTACTAGATATAGTATTCAGCATCTTTAGATATTATGAAATAAAGTTGGAAGTACTATTGGTGTACCTACAATCCCATGTGATGTGTAACACCTTTTATCCCCTTTTATTCCTTTTCAAAGAACCCGGGGTGTTAGTTTTATTTATATTAAGCAGCCAACTGTTCACAAAAGTCCAATATTCCTGTAATATATTACCAAGATGTTATAATGTTGATTTGCCTTTAATATTTAGTGAAGGTAATTTACTGGTGAACTTATCCTTTAAGTATTAATTAATCCTGCTTATAACCTCGCATTTCTAAATTTACATAATTTTCTTTAACTTACCAAAGCTAGTCATATTTCTCTACAGAATATGGTCCATTTATTTCAGAAGTATCTAATCTTAAAAAAAAACACGATAAAATAATAAATTTTGTAAACTTAAATTTCCCATTAAAATTTTATTCTTACGAAGCAAATTTGCAATATTCTGTGGTACTACTAAACTACCAACTGTAACATCTTAAGAAAGAGTTGTAAATTATTTTTTTTACTATTAATTAACTCGTTAAAATATGCATTGCAGAAAATGCAATCAATGGAATAAAAACCATAATATTATAACTCTTGTCATCAAAGGTATTTCATTGTTTCGCCGTGATTAATTCTTCATTAAAATTGTTTTCACCTGAACTTTTTATAGAGAATAAAACAAATATTGCGGTTAGATTTTTGCTTATCGCTTCGCGTATCAAGGGAAGAAAAATCGTATTACACAATAGGTTCGATTCTGTTTCGGTCATCAATGGAGACATTTCATTAGAAAAATTAATATCCAAGCGTATCTTATTGGAATTTCTTTATTTTTTCATTTATAATTGATGATGATGATGATGAAACTTATATTCGGGGATAAAATTGAAAAAAAAATTTGAGCATTAAGCAAATCTATTTTGTTTTAACAACTGTTTTTTTTTTCTTTAGGACTATAACGACTTGTTTGACAAAATCATTTATAATAAAAGATAAAACCCCAATATGCAATTTACTGGTTAAATTGATGAAATAGTTCATACTTGAAATGCAGTGGTAAGTTAAATGAAAGAAATAAAGAGACTTTTACTCTCTCTCCACTAGTTTATTAAGGCAAACTAGTTAAAGCATTTTATTATTCCCTCTATGTTTCGGACGTAGTAACGTCCACCTTTAGAGGATATAATTTAGTAAATAAGTTATGGAAAGACAGTAAAGTAAATTATATAGGGTGTCCGGAAAATACGTGTACAACGTTTGACGACAGACTCCTGACGTCAAAATAGGTCGATCTAAGCCGACTTAGTTATATCTAAAATTGTCTCGTTTAGCCGGTAGAGAGTGTCAAAAATTTGTAAAAATATTTGTTTTTCCTACATTACGTGAAAACCTGCTAATCGATTTTAATGATTTTTAGTATGTAGACTAATACTATAAAATGACGTTTTCTAGTAGAATAGTCACCGGCTGTAAATAAGTGGAAGTGTTATAAAAGTGATATAATACGTCAACATTTCTCCTCATTTTTTATATGAACGGCGTTATGACAACCCAGATATTTATGTAGAGTGACTGGATGTATTTGGAAGCTATTTTACCTTTTTAATATTTTTCATTGAATGAGCTGTTTTGCCAGAAGAAAATATTTACAATTACCTGCATACATCAATTATTAACAATAAAAATAAAACAGTACAACAAAGTTGAAAGTATGTATTGTAAGAAACTAAGTAAAACAAAAACATTACTTAAGCATATGTGTAAAATGACCGCCATCTTGCTGAATACACTTATTAACACTCCTTAAAAAATGATATTGGACCCTATTTAATGTCTCGGGGTTATTAAAATGGTTGCCTGCATTTAAAATACGCTGCAATAAATCATCGCGTGTATTTACCGGATTATTGTAAACTTCTGTTTTAATAGCGCCCCACAAAAAGAAGTCACACATATTTAACTCAGGAGAACGTGGTGGCCATTTTACTGGTGCATCATTGCCCCTTCCAATCCATCGGTTGGGATATTGATGATGTAAGTATTGCCGAACGGCAACGGAAAAATGGGGCGGGGCACCATCATGCATATACCACATTTCCGTCCGAAGTAAAAGGGGCAAATTGTCCAGAAGAATTGGTAATGTGTCTTGCAAAAAATTTAAATAAATATTTCCATCTAACCTGTCTGGAATAACAATGGGACCAATAAGGTAGCGAATATTTTCTTCTGGCAAAGCAGCTCATTCAACGAAAAATATTAAAGAGGTAAAATAGCTTACAAATACATCCAGTCACTCTACAAACATATCTGGGTTGTCATAACGCCGTTCATATAACAAATGAGGAGAAATGTTGACATATTATATAACTTTTATAACACTTCCACTTATTTACAGCCGGTGACTATACTACTAGAAAACGTAATTTTTTAGTATTAGTCTACATACTAAAAATCATTAAAATCGATTAGCAGGTTTTCACGTAATTTAGGAAAAACCAATATTTTTACAAATTTTTTACGCCCTCTACCGACTAAACGAGACAATTTTGGATATAACTAAGTCGGCTTAGATCGACCTATTTTGACGTCAGGAGTCTGTCGTCAAACGTTGTACACGTATTTTCCGGACACCCTGTATATATAATAATATAGCTCAGTAGTTAGTTTATACCGAGTAAAATCTTGTTACTTGACTTAATGAAGACACATAGTAGTACCAAATGTATATTGTAGATTAGGATAGGTGAAGAAGAAACTATTTTGGTGTTTATGCCTTGAATTGCCGAGCGCTTTATGTTGGTCTGTCGGGAAGAAATATTTATACTAGGGTGCAGGAACATAGCCTTTTCATTAAGTATAAACATTTGGATATCATCTCAAGTTCTGGACATTGTTTTCCTTCTCCTATAAATATTAAAATTTTACACGAATGTTCTAAAGGTAAACCGTTGGAGGAAATAGAAATTTTCAAAGCTAATGGAGCACTTTATATACTCGTGTTAATGATGTATTTAATTTTGAGCCCTGTTTGATCTTCAATAATATTATTAAATAGCATGTTGTTTGTTTTTCTTGTTTATAATCTGATTTATGCGTCTGGTACTGTCACTTCTTAATAATCTTAAGGCACGGAACTGTTAAGCTATTTTTTCTTTTATTTATTCCAACAAACATAATTTTACATTGCCGTATTCGTTTATTCTTATTGTTGACCTGACCTAACTACTCTCTGACATTTTGTTTTCTTCATAATACATTTAAATGTAGAGTGTGAGTTTTTATCTTAGGTCTGATAATGCCCGAAAGGGCGAAAAAGGTGTAAACCTTTTATATATTATTCTACAGTTTTGAGACCGAGACTTTGTGTTTTTGTTTTGAATTATAAACTATACTATGTCTCTTTGAGAATTATGGACTATTTCTACAATTTCCAATAAAATGACTTAATTAAAGATATCTTATAAACTTCTCCATTATAACAATCGTTTAAACCCATTTTTACTACAAAATTTCATGCCAAAATAAGTAGACAAATACAAATTTATTTTTGTTGTTTACAAAGTTAACAAAGTGAGAATATACAGAAAGAAAAAGAAAAATAATTACATAAATTGCTGAAATTGGCCACCGCCATCGCCATGCTCCAATCATAAATTCACACGTCTCTACATATTTTCGAAAGTATTGACCAGCATCTCTGGAGAAATGTTACCACATTCTTGGATAATCCTTTCTTGTAAATTATTACTGTTCTAAATTTGCAACTGCTGTTTAAAAAATAGTGTTCTTTAAATGAGGAAAAACGAAGTAATCCATAACCGTTAAACAAGGTAATCTAGGTGGGAATTCAATGTCTGATCGAAAACTGATCAATCTGTCGTCGAAAAAATTGCGTAAGTAGTTAATAGTTTCGGCGGCTGTATAGGCGGTTGCACCGTCCTGTTAAAAATATCCAAAACGTAATTCGTCGTCAAGTAATTGCTCCACAAATGGATTCAAAATATTGTCTCTATACCGCTGTGCTGTAACTGTGTCATGGAAAAAAATAGGACCAACAATTCTTCTTCGGGAAACAGCTAACCAGACACCAATTTTTTGAGGGTGCGATGTGGACTCTACAAAAAATGGGGATTTTCACTATTCTACACGCGTGTATTCTAAGAATTCACATAACCGGAGAGGTGAAACCAGGCTTCATCCGAAAAAAATGTCAGGTCTAATAAATCATTTCTTTCCAATAAATTTTGGGTAAACCATTGAGAGTAATTCCTGCGTCTTTCAAAATCTGCGGCTTGTATTTCTTGGAATACTGCTTGCACTTTATAAGGAAATAAATTCAGCTGCTTCTCAAGAATAGTCCTGCATGTTCCATAAGATCTTCCCACTTCTTCAAACAGGCGTCTTATACAATTTGTTGGCGTATATTGCATTATTTCACGAACGTTTGCAACAAGTTCTTCTGTTCTTACAGATGGTCTTCCTGCTCCTTTTTGTGTTGTATATAGCCTGTTTCCCTAAACACAGCCACGGTTGTTTTCAGGCAATAATAAAAATTCCTAGCAATAAAAGCAACGTTAGGAAAATGTTCGCGAAAATTGTCCATGCACAAACCCGGATTGTATTGCCACTTACCATTTACTCTAACCCCGTTTCGAAAACACGCTTTAACCATGAATGTTTTATGCTGTTCCGTAAAGCCCATTGTGTGAATTGTTCAAGAAATTGAAAAAATTAGCGCTGAATCAAATTACTTTTAACGAACGAAATGAACGAAAGATGACGGAATAACTGATTGATTGTTAATTTAGGTAGTTACTGACACCCAACAGATATTATGCTTTACGGCTAAGCATTACGTCCTTAGAGGCAAGGCTCTCTTTGATGCAAATAATTGTTGCTCGCACGGTATATTATTGGAAAAAGCCTTACAGTGTCTTAATTCTGTCATTTTGCCCTGCTTAATATTCTACCTTTAAAATTAGCTATTGGTTTACGTGGTGGTAACAAACGAACAAAAAAGTAACCAATTTTTTTTATTTTACTCTCAGTTCTTTAAAAATATTTACACATAAAAATTAAAAAGCTTATTTTTTGTGTTTAAATGTAAAAACTTTTTTCTATTTCACGTTCATAATGAGTTCAGTACGACCCTCATTTGCGGATCGTAATGAAGCTATTTCGATACGAGTTTTTTCTTTATTTGATGTTGGTAACATTTAAATGTTTTATTTCATTGACTTGCGCGGCCTTTGTGATTTACGAGAAAACCCATTTTTCGCAGAGGAAAACTAGCTTGATAACATACTTTTTTATTTTGTGTGGATAACAGTCATGTATGTTGGTTGCATAAATCTATAAATCAATATTTTGTAGATGCTTCAAGCTATCATTTTCTGCCAAATTTTATCCAAAATTCAATCTACTAACCTTCTAATGTCGATTTTAACTTCAACTTTATTTGAATTTTCCATCTTCCCTATACTAAATTGCAATGCCGTGACGTAAAATCACGTCTTTTGAAATTCGAAAAAAAGTAGCAAAATCTCCCGAATTTCCAAACGCTCTGTATATGTACCGCATGTACAAGGATCACACAACGTATTCCGTCCAATTTCAAATCTCATATCGCTAAAATAACTTTAGAATCTCGTGGTGAAAATGGGTCAATAAATCAAAAAATGACAGTTTGCAAAATAATTTTTGTTGTCCAGAGGTTCCTATGATAAAAAATAGTATTACCAACATAAAATTTAGACATAAAAATTTACAAAATTTGAAGGGTTTATTTTCTTTTTAAAATGTATTTTTCTTGATTATAAAAGGTGAAATAGAAAAAAATGTATAAAGCACATGTTTCATAAGGCGTTTTAGCGCCCGTGTCAATAAAAAAACTCGCCACTTCTTGGCTCGTTCTTAAAATAGACGCAGGTGCTAAAACCGCTTCTTATGAAACTCGTACTTTAATATACTATTATATTGCATGCGACAATAAATGGATCATTATTTCCTTCTTTTTTGCACTAGTGCGGAAGGAATAAATTTTGCCCACGCCGCCGATAAAAACAAGCATACAAGCTTTTCATAGGCGCTGATAGAAATTATTTATTACCATATCAAGTACGCTACTGAAATCGTATACATTTTATGCTCTAGTTTTTACAGTCAGTGGACCATTAGACGAACGTGTTTCATGGCTTTAAGGCAGCATTGTTTTTATTCAAAAAAAAAAACTTCTTTGAAACACTAATTGCCGCTAACAATTCCTACCGAAAAAAAAAATAACTTGAACTACTCTGGTAGCCGACACATTATTTGGGTTTTTCCTTTTCAGTAAAATGTGCTTAATGAGAAAGTCAAAAGAGATGCCTCAGGATAATGGATTTGCTGATTCTTTTTGCATCAATGAATACTATAAACTCATACTTTGCTTAAGAGGAAAATGTACCGTGCGAGCAAAAATTATTTGCATCAAAGAGGGCTTGGATTAAAAAACGTAAGGCTTGGTTTAGATCACAATGATATGGTGACGTTATATCTAACCAAATCTAGGTTAAAATTTTGTCAAATTCATATTATGAGATGATATGCCAAACTAATGAGTAATAAAATAAGTAGACAAATACAAAATTTTTTTTTGTTGTTTACAAAATTAACAAAGTAAGAATATACAGAAAGAAAAAGAAAAATAATTACATAAATTGCTGAAATTGGCCACCGCCATGCTCCAAGCATAAATTCACACATGTCTTCATATTTTTAAAAGTGTTGACCAGCATCTCTGGAGAAATGTTACCACAATCTTGGATAATCCTTTCTTGTAATTGTTCTAAATTTGCAACTGGTGTTTTAAACATATAGTGTTCTTTAAAATGAGAAAAAACGAAGTTTTCTATAACCGTTAAACAAAGTGATCTAGGTAGGAATTCAATGTCTGATCGAAAACTGATCAATCTGTCGTCGAAAAAATTACGTAAGTAATTAATAGTTTCGGCGGCTGTATGGGCGGTTGCACCGTCCTGTTGAAAATATTCAAAACGTAGTTCGTCGTCAAGTAATTGCTCCACAAACGGATTCAAAATATTGTCTCTATACCGCTGTTCTGTAACTGTGTCATGGAAAAAAATAGGACCAACAATTCTTCTTCGGGAAACAGCTAACCAGACACCAATTTTTTAAAGCTGCAATGTGGACTCTAGAAAAAATGGGGAGTTTCACTACTCCACATGCGTGTATTCTGAGAATTCATATAACCGGAGAAGTGGAACCAGGCTTCATCCGAAAAAAATGTCCGGTCTAATAAATCATTTCTTTCCAATAAATTTTGGGTAAACCATTGAGAGTAATTACTGCGTCTTTCAAAATTTGCGGCTTGTATTTCTTGGAGTACTTGCACTTTATAAGAAAATAAATTTAGCTGCTTCTTAAGAATAGTCCTGCATGTTCCATGAGATCTTCCCACTTCTTGGGACAATCGTCTTATACAATTTGTCGGCGTATTTTGCATTATTTCACGAACGTTTGCAACAAGTTCTTCTGTTCTTGCAGATGGTCTTCCCGCTCCTTTTTGTGTTGTATAGAACCTGTTTTCTTAAAAACAGTCACGGTTCTTTTTAGGTTATGATAAAAATCCCCATCAATAAAAGCAACGGTAGGAAAATGTTCGTGAAAATCGTCCATGCACAAACCCAGACTGTATCGCCACTTACCATTTACTCTAACCCCGTTTCGAAAATACGCTTCAACCATGAATGGTTTGTGCTGTTCCGTAAAGCCCATTGTGTGAATTGTTTAAGAAATTGGAAAAATTAGCGATGAATCAAATTAATTACTTGTAACGACTGTCAAAGGTGACGGAATAACTGATTGATAGTTAAATTATGTAGTTACTGACACCCAACAGGTACTAAGCTCTACGGCTAAGCATTACGTCCTTAGATGCAAGGCCCTCTTTGATGGAAATAATTTTTGCTCGCACGGTATATGAAAGCTTGAAAAAATAGATATAATATCGGTGAAGGAAGCTATGACGAAAAACTTTAAGCTCAACTTAAAAAAATTTGGCTCTTTGTACCAGTAAGAAAACGTAGAATTTTAACGCGATAAAGTAAATAATTTGCGGTAAAGGGATTCTTGAACGGAAATACAATTCGAGCATTTTTTGATCTTCTCTACCTTTTATCTTTTAATGAAAAAACGACGACGAAGCGCACTTTCGCGCTTTAATAGAATATTTACATATCTATACAATTTTGAATTGAGAACCATTTTAAAATAGTACCAGTACACATAAATTAAATTTATCTTACTTTAAAGAAATAGAAGTTCTCAAAATGTTTACTTATAGCCAGCACATTCAAATTCAAATTATTTTCATTTGGAAAACAGAAGAAATTTACATATTAAGCAGATTTCAACGATTTTGTTCATTGGAAAAACATATTCGGGTCTGTCAACACCATAAATATCGTTGTAAATCCTTACAATCTTACAACTGTAGTTTTAAGGACCAAAGTTCGCATGAAAGCGATATATAACTTTACAAAACCATTTAATGTCAGGTGCGACCCTGATATGTGGTCCAAAGGAAAAACTCCCGTTTACTAGACAATGGCCTAGTTTGGTACACTGATGGATCAAAAACAGTCAATGGAGTAGGCCCAGATATATTTGGGGAAAGACCAAGAATGGAAATCAGCATCCCCCTGGGAAACTACGCCACCGTATACCAAGCAGAAGTTCATGCGATACAAGCATGTGTACAAAATAATCTTGAAAAGGGCTACCACAACCAAAAGGTACATATCCTGTCGGAAAGCGAAGCTGCCCTAAAGGCTGGGAACTCCTTTCGAATTACATCAAAAATCACAATGGAGTGCCTTAACCAGCTAAAAGACCTGGCAGCCAGAAACAACAAGGTTAGACTTCTATGGGTTCCTGCAGGACCATGGTCACTTTTTTATCCCTGATAAAAGTTAACGAAAAAGCAGATGAACTGGCAAGAACCGGATCTGCTAAAAATTTCAGTGGGAGTCTATAATGGACCCATTGAATGTGGACTTTGCGGTGAAGAGGATAAAACCGCCTCTCATATCATATATAGCTGCGAAGCGCTAAACCGTAAAATATTCAAAACATTCGACGTGGCGATAACCTCCCGCATGACAAACTTGGAAGAAAACTACTGGACCTCGTAGAAGGAACAAATCTTTTCTAATAAGACTGGGGCGCACAATAAGCCAGAAGGCTTCAGTGTAAGAAGCTTGGGCCACACGTCGAACCCGACCGCTGCCTTTAACCAACCAACCAAGGACCAAAGTTTATGAGTGCAAATTATTATATTACAGATGTTAATTATTAATTCATTATTCTTTACACTATAAGTCCCTACCCATAAAAGATTATTTCTATAACTCAGAGTATAACTATTGAACAATAAATTGCTACTAGAGCGGAAATATTGAATCAAAGAGGAATGTTCATATTTTTGTTTAACATGCACACACTGATCCCCAAATATAAAATACTCGTTAATTTACTTGAAAGCTTTTAAATTTTTTACTCACCACTAACAATTTTTTTAAAATTTGAACTACTATGGTAGCATGATTAGCAGGTGAATAACTTGGGTTAATCCTGTAAAAAGTACAATGCCCCAGGCAAACAGGTATATAATATTTCGTTAGATTAGTTGCTAAACTTAAACTATACTTCGATTAGGTACAAGTTAGCATATATGCCACATTAAGATCGTCATGTAAAAAGTTTTCGCTTCTACTATCTATGAAAGAAAAACTGTAAAAATAATAAATATTTTAATCGCTTGATGGTTATGGGTAATTGATCATTATTTATTCATTGTAAGGTATGATTAGAAATTAAAGGCGCAAAAAATCGTGCTAAATTATATTCATATTAAAAAGTAAATAATATGGTGTCTTTTACACAAAAATTAATTATTAGTACCTATAAATATGGTTTTTTATTTAAGTTTATATCGACTCTTTGTACACTTAAGGGCAATTAATTATTCTAAAAAAATGTATACCTTCCTTATTAAAATTTTTATATTCGAAGATATTGTAATTTAAAAATGTCTATTTTTAAAGATTTTTGTACAAAGCTACACGGAGAAAAAGCGTTCTATTCCTTATAAGAATTCCATTTTCTTTATAAAACTGTTTAATACTATATGTGACAGCAACGTTCTTTCCAACTGTAAGACAACGAAAATTGCTAGACTGTTGTGTAGTGATAATATCATGGTAATTTAGCCCCTAGGAAATAAGAGTTAATTCTACCATAGAATGGTTTATAGCCATTATTGCTCTGAATACTCACAGTAATTGTCAAGTTCTATTGTGAGTGTAATCTGGTGTTGTATACAGTATTAGTTACGACTGGCAGTTGTAATGAAATGTGACATTAATCATAATAATGTTTGCTTGCTACGGTTAATAGGTAAAGCATATACTTACCACTAAAAATCAGTAATGTATTTCTCCAAAATTTAAATAGCTTCTAGTGTGATATATGATTATCTGTCATACAACATGCGGTTTACTAAGACAGTAAAATGCGTCCATAGATTATAAAGACCAATACTAATAATGGGTTGTGCGAAATAAGAATCTTCTATTGCTTTATCTGACATGCAAACTTTAAAAAAAACTTAAATGCAAAGTAAAAACAAATGAATTTAAACAGGTATTGGTACGATCAATAAAATTCAAATTCAGACAGGACAGCTAAAAGACTTTAAACAATGATGTGACCTGCGCAACAAATACGTTAAAACTAATAATACGACGCGCAGCTATTGCTGATCGCTACGAACCCCCACCAACGTATTGAGGAATTATAGGTTCTACCGGATACAACAATTCGTTTTTGGGGACGATGTTCTATTTTTTTAATTGTAGAGAATACTGGGAACAAAATGTGTCGCATTCACAAGATACAATTTAGTTCTTAACAAAATTGCTGTATTCAAAGTAGTTCATTAGTCAACAAGATTATGCTGCTAATGGAGCTGATTACTACCAATAAAAACAATGTTAGCAAATCTGGAATTGATATTACACTAAAGCGGGTTTAATAAACTAGCAATTTGTTTAGTAAGGGTTAATAAAAAATAAGCTATTAATACTATGTCTTAGCAAACCTGTGGTAGTAGATCATTTTCCTCTGTGTAATGTGTAGCATATAATATATTTATTTTGGAATTTTTTTAAAGTTAGGTAGACGTAATGGCAAACGTCTCCCAAAAATAGAGCGTTTTTGAAACGGGTTTCATAAAAATCTTTGCAAATTGAAAAACTACGGGTTCCCATTATTATCAGTAGTCAAATCAGTCCGGTCATCAAATTGGTGTTGTCAATTATTGCTCCGTTGTGTACGGCAACTTTTCAAATGCTTTTAATAGATATCGCATACAAAAAGTTCAGAATGCTTGCTGTAGATAAATATACCCACAACTGTGGGTGGCTTAATATGGAGAATCGGAGAAAAATGTTGTTTTTAACGTTTGTGCATCAAATAATAAAATCCATAATAGGTACACCTTATCTTATTAGTAGACTTATTAGACGACGGGATTGCCACTCCGTTAACGTTAGATCCCGCTCATTGTTTCACATTCCTCGACATCGGACTGCTATGTTTTTGAGATGTTTTTCGTATTGTTCCGTAAATCTCTACAATAAACTAACATTTTTTCCAAACAATTTAAGTATTGTATCGTTCAAGAAGAAATTAAAACGTGAATATTACTGTTTTCAGTCTTGACTGCTAGCCTCTTGATTTAAGCTTAAGGTATATTTTTTTATGTTCACATTGGAATTATGTTAATATTATGTATGGTTTATGATATATTATATATATGTGTGTGCGCGCTTCTATATTATGGTTAAACACACACAACGATTAGATATTTTATTTCTATAGATTTTATATTGATGTTTTAATGTTTTACTAGGTACAGGTTAAGTGTAAGAATAGCAGATTCCAATGGTCTCTGCTAAACTTCGCCTTGCTATGCTACAATAATTGTATTGTAATTGTATATCCCTTATTATCTTTAATAAAAGTCGATTATTATTATTATTATTATTATCATTATTATTAGATAGCGCTAAAAGCCAATCGTCTATCAGTTTGGACCGAAAACCAATGAAATTAAAGCATCATCATGTTAAAAGCTATTATAAAGGAAATAATAAAAAAATGAATTCTAGAAAAATTCTAATGACACCATTGTACCGGGTGTCCCACTAAGAATAGCTCTCGGTCGTATCTCAGAAAGGGTTAGACGTAGGGCTTGCGGAAATTTTTTTTTTAGTAAAAGCGGCAATGAGAAATTGCTGGAAATTATTTTTAAATTCCTCATTTTGCCGCAAGAGGGCACAATTAAATTTTTTTTTTTAATTCTAAATTTCTCCGAAAATTCCCATATTAAGGTATAACTCTGATTACATCATCGAAAAGCTTAGACAATTCTACATCATTTTGGTTGAAGGCTCATTGGCGTACCGACCTTGATAAGAGTGGGGAAAGCTATTGAATGTGTAAACATTAAAATCGCTGTAACTTCTAAACGACTTATCCAATTTTATTAAATTTAAGCTTGTTTGGAAGAGAAAGGTAAGTATCTTCAATCGCCGTATCTAACAGTACACGATAGTGTTTAATAAAATTGCTAGGGGGCGCAATTTGTAATAATAACAGTTTTTTCGGTTTTTTCCCGAAAATTCAAATCATATGGTATAACTATGACATCATAATCGGAAAGTAGATGAAATTTGCAAGAAAAGATGTGAAGACCGCAGTTCGATGTCCTTGGTTGTTTCAGAGTTATCGCCAAAATAATAATTATTAATACAAATAGCGCCCTCTAGCAATTTTATTAGAAACTGTTGTATACCATTGGATACGACAATTTAAGGTACTTCCAAACAAGCTTAAATTTAGTAAAATCGAATAAGTCGTTTAGAAGTTACAGCGATTTTAATATTTACACTTTCAATAGCTTCTCTCACTCTTATCAAGTGAAAGTGTAAACATTAAAATCGCTGTAACTTCTAAACGACTAATCCGATTTTACTAAATTTAAGCTTGTTTGGAAGAAAAAGGTAAGTAACTTCAATTCTTGTATCCAATGGTACACGATAGTTTCTAATAAAATTGCTAGAGGGCGCAATTTGTATTAAAAATTATTGTTTTGGCAATAACTCTGAAACGAACAAGGATATCGAACTGCGGTTTTCACGTCTTTTCTTGCAAATTTCATCTACTTTCCGATTATGATGTCATAGTAATACCGTATGATTTGAATTTTCGGGATAAAATCGAAAAAACTGTTATTATTACAACTTGCGCCCTCTAGCCATTTTATTAAACACTATCGTGTACTGTTGGATAAGGCGATTGAAGATACTTACCTTTCCCTTTTAAACAAGCCTAAATTTAGTAAAATCGGATAAGTCATTTAGAAGTTAAAGCGATTTTAATGTTTACACATTCAATAGCTTCCCCCACTCTTATCAAGGTCGGTACGCCAACGAGCCTTAAAGCAAAATGATGCAGAGTTGTGTAAGCTTTTTGATGATGTAATCAGAGTTATACCTTAATATGGAAATTTTCCGAGAAATTTAGAATTAAAAAAAAATTTTTAATTGTGCGCTCTTGCGGCGAAATAAGGAATTTAAAAATAATTTCCAGCAATTTCTCATGACCACTTTTATTAAAAAAAAATTTTTTCGCAAGCCATACGACCAACACTTTCTGAGATACGGCCGAGAGCTATTCTTATTGGGACACCCGGTAGTTACAGATTTATATAAATTGCATTAATTAAAATATGCAAACTTAAGTTTTCAGGCTTAGAAAAAATAAAGCAATTAAGTTCGCATTTTATAAAAATAAAGGTGTTTCCCGAGTAATATATATATATATTTATTATATTATTGCCATCTGTTTTAATATATTCATATGCATGAATAATAAAATTATAAGTAGGTTTTACATATTATTATTATTATAAACATAGAAAAAAAATGATTAAAATTTATATATTTTTTGTAAAATAAATTATTGCACTGACTGAGCAAAAATGTAATTTTTTACCTTTATGTATTATGTGGCTATGGAAGCGGTATTTTAAATTCCTAAAACTATACTTTGGCGGCCCCAATCAGTAACTGAAAAAATGGTAGTTGCACAAACTTTTTCTTATTTCTTATAGTCAAATGTTATTTTAACGGATAGCGTTAACGCATTGTAACTTGTTATACAGTGTGTCCCCGGATGGTAAAAATTCTCCTTTTTGTGTTGTATAGAACCTGTTTCCTTAAACACAGCCACGGTTCTTTTCAGGCAATGATAAAAATCCCCAGCAATAGAAGCAACGTTAGGAAAGTGTTCGTGAAAATCGTCCATGCACAAACCCGGATTGTATTGCCACACACACACACCATTTACTCTAACCCCGTTTCGAAAATACGCTTCAACCATGAATCTCTTGTGCTGTTCCCTAAAGCCTGATTGATTGTTAATTCGGGTAGTTACTAAATCCCAACAGGTAATAAGCTCTACGGCTAAGCATTACGTCCTTAGATGCAAGGCCCTCTTTGATAAAAAATAATTTTTGCTGGCACGGTATTTCGTAAAAGGTTGAAGGTTTAGGCTGTTTTAGAAAAAATATTTTACTTTTTAAAATTATATTATAAATTGAAATTTTGGGGAGTATCCTACTGTCAATTATTTCAACATATAATTTATAAAAGTGCTATAAAAGTTAGGAGCTCATCAACCGTTTTCAGCATGTGTCAATTTTCTGCGCAAACTGGCGTTGGTATTCATATTACTTTGTTTCGTCGATGGACCACGGTCTTCAGCAGTGGACACTGACGCCATTCCTGCTGCCGAACGTTTATTTTAAGAAAAAACCAACACACCGTTTTATGTACACCTGTTATAAATTAATGTTCTACAAGCAACATCAAACTAAATAGTTATAACTAGAGAGCGAATTTGTATGTGATTACATCTTTTTTTGCTAAATTAGATCAAGCTAGAATCTTATCCCTTTATTTTTTTTATGAATAACTACCTAAATACGAAATTTTATTTCGCATATAACTTAATATTTTGGATTTTTATTGCATAAAAATGTATTATCCATATGTGTGCCTATAGGCGCATATATAAAACATATTTTGCAACGAAGGAATACCGAGAACCGAGAACAAAGGCTCATTTTTCTATGTTAGCAACCGCAATTAACGATTTGGAAGCCACACAGTTGCCATTAATTAATTCATTTCAAATATTAGAGAAAGTAGTTGAAAATTTGAAACTAATCCCAGGCGATATAGGTAAAAAAATAATGGAAAAAATGGATGGCGTTTTACATCGAAATCCGGGATATGTACAAATGAAAAGAATTTGCGATATTCTAAAAGGGCAAATTGAAGATATTCCAGATATGAATCCTGAAGACATTGCTTCAATGACATATGCCCCGATTACTTCTTGCGACGTTGAGCGGTCATTTTCTGCTTATAAAAACGTACTTACCGACAAACGACATAATTTTACTATGGAAAATATAAATCATATTTTGGTCATTTACTGTAATTCAAATATTTAAATAACTTTATTAGTTTTATAATGAAATCATAGTGTTAATGTACTTTTTTTTTATAAACAAAAACTTAAAATAAAATATATTGTTCTGTGGTGTACATTTTTTATTCCATATTTCAGAAAGGTTACCGCATATATTGAGTAGTTTTAACAACATATAAAAAACTTATTTTGCACTTTTTTGTTACATATAAATCCGCTCTTTAGTTATAACCCATTTTCATAACTTTACTTATATATTGTCAACTATTGCCCTGATTTGACCCTCCCCAATTTTTTACCCAGCATTGCAGATTATTGTTAACTTTATAAGGTAGCCTAATTACTGCGTTAGTACCCCATGATAAAAATACACCCAGAGAGAACTAACATCTTTAACATCAGGAAGGACTGTTTCAACGAACTTGTCCCCTATTTCACGACCCTTAGAAAGCAAAAGTGTATTGATTTTAACTAATGGTACCCTTATGGTTTGGTTACTCTATTATTTAAAAAAAAAATTGTCTTTTAGAAGTTTTCGCTTTGCAAATTGGTGACCTGCCGTCATATAACCGGTGATAAATTTCTAATTAAAATTATTGATATTAGTAATAGTAAAATTGAAATAAAAAAGTATTTACATTTTTATAAGGTTCGGCATTTAAATACATAATGAAGAGTTTAAAATTGTTGGTGTCTTTGTCTTCTTCTTCTCTAGGTGCCGTCTCCGCTACGAAGGTTAACAATCATCAGGGCAATTCTTATTTTTGAAACCGCAGCTTTAAATAGTTCATTGTTACTACATCCAAACCATTCCCTAAGATTCTTCAGCCATGAGTTTCGTCTTCTTCCTATAGATCTCTTTCCTTGGATTTTTCCCTGCATAACGATTTGCAACATTCTATATTTTTCTCCCCTCATGACATGTCCCATATACAGTAGTTTTCTTCTTTCTGTCTTTGTCTACTAACCGCAATTATCTAATACTATCTAGTAGGCATTCTCGTCAATAAGCACGTGTCTGGATATTCAACCGATTACCCAACTAATTATTGTCAATATACCAATTGAGTATTAGAATTTATTTAATACAAGATTTCGAGCACACCAACAATCGTCTTCAGGGTAACCAACCGTGGGGTCGATAGGGTGCAGAGAGTTATCTCAATAAGTAGAAAAAAATCCAATAAGTTTTCCAGAGAATAGATTGCCGACACCAAGGAACTAACTAGCAGCGTAACGACCTTATCTTGTGATTGGGACAATTTTGCGTGTCACAATCATCATTTTGACCGCTCTTATAATATTTCTTCGGGTTATGTGTTTTTTTACAACTACATAATTTAATTGCCCAGGAGGAAAAAATAATAACTACTTGTTATGTTTCACAAATTTAATCAGTTTCCTGACATGTCATTGTGTTTTGGCCCTTGCGGGCTATTGTCAAAGGAGTACAAGAAGATACTAATATTATGGTAATTATAAACATGTCATAAAATTGAAATTAGAAGATTGAATGGTCAACTGTGGGTTTTTCTAACTTTTAAAGATACAGATACATATTTAGTCCTAAATTAGTGTGCTATTAAGAATTAGGGAAGCGCCTGAGGGTATTTCGGTTTGATGATTAACAACATTACATTTGTTTTTATGGCTTTTTTGATAGCTATGGTTTCTAGTAAATTAAGTTTTTTGCTTTTATTGTGTATGTTTATGGGTTTTATGTTGTTAGAGATTGAGTGATTGTGTAATATGCAGTAATCGGCTAAACCTATTTTATTTTGTTTTATTAAAATAGATGTTTTATGTTCTTTAAGCCTGGTATCACAATTTCTACCTGTTTGTCCAATGTAGATAGCCTCGTAGATGTCGCATTCTATTTGGTAGACCCCACTTTGTTCCCTGTATATCTTATTGAGCAGTATTTTTCCCTAATTGGAGTGGGATGTTCTTTGTACTACTTCTTTACACACAAGCCAAAAAATCGCTAAAAAACTTAAAAACCTTAATATCATTCCTATACAAGTCAATAAAAACAACTTACACAAACACATATCCAATGCTAAAATAGAAACTAAAAACAAACTTTTACAAAGTGGGGTCTACCAAATAGAATGCGACAACTGCGAGGCTATCTACATTGGACAAACAGGTAAAAATTTTGATTCCAGGCTTTAAAGAACACAAAACATCTATTTAAAAAAAACAAAATAAAACATGTTTAGCTGATCACTGCATATTACATAATCACTCAATCTCTAACAACATAAAACCCTTATACATACACAATAAAAGCAGAAAACTAAATTTACTAAAAACAATAGCTATCAAAAAAGCCATAAAAAACAAGTGTAATGTTGTTAATAATCAAACCGAAATACCTTCAGGCGCTTCCCTAATTCTTAATAACACACTAATTTAGGAGTAAATATGTATTTATATACCTTTAAAAGTTAGGAAAACCCACAGTTGACCATTCAATCTTCTAATTTTAATTTTATGACATGTTTATAATTACCATTATATGATATAAATACCTTTGTTATGTCACGTAGAATTTAGTATCTTCTTGTACTCCTTTGACAATAGCCCGCAAGGGCGGAAACTGATCCAATTTGTGAAACATAACAAGTAATTATTATTTTTTCTTTCTGTGCAATGGAACAACAGTTTCACCAAGCATGTAGCCCAACACAAATTAATTATACACAATTTGAGCTGCTCCTAAACCTAAACCATAATATTAGTTATAGTATTATGGGATACAGTAAAACAAAGTTAAACTTGTAAATTTCCACTATATTTACTAGAAAAATTACATGTTTCGCTAACACTGTAGCTTCGTCAGATGACAATGATTTAATAAAGGTGAAAAATAAAAATTGTGTGCAATGTAAATATAGTGGAAATTTACAAGTTCAACTTTGTTTTACTGTATCTCATTATACTATAATTATGGATTTCCACCAAGTATCGGCTGAATCAATTAATAATATTAGTTATTTTCACTCATTCACTTTTTCTCTAGCACGTGGATGTGAATAACCTTGTGACATTTTGATTTTTTTAAAAATGTTTAACTTTTACCTACCTCTTTTGGTTCCAAACTAACCGCTCGCGGGGTTACTGAGGTTTAATCCTCAGTACCCCAAAAACACTGTTTACCAAATAACAATATTGTGCTACTGCACTTCTTTCCTATCCTCATAATGTCTTACTTATGCTGGATATGTTTTTCAAAAATTAAATAATCTTCGACACCTTCTTAGAAAGGATTTTTTTCTCTTCTTCCCCATTTAGTTGGGTTGGTTTAGGCCTGCTTTAATAACGTTTTTGAATGCTCAGTATATGGTTTAACCATTGTCAATTTTCTTCATGCCATGTTTCTTCTACATTTAAAAATATTTTTCTAAATTTTTTACGTCCATAAAAGCTCCATTAAGGTTCTAATTTTCTCTTTTGCTAACACCATCAGCATAAAATAGATTTCTGTCTCCTGATGATGAACATTTCTACGTTCGAAACATATAGAGACCTTTTAAACTAGAGTTGTTATTCTATTAAATTTTGTGGAGGAAGACTTTGTGTTTTTCTTTCCTTTTCATACTTTCAACTTCACTTTAAGTATGGACTATTTCTTTAAATTAGTAATTTTGTTCCACCCTCAACAATTTTGTGCAAATTTTTTTAAAGCGAAAAATGGGTATTTAATTTTTAGGAATTGTACCAACATTTACATAGTTCTTCCCACAAAAGGTATCAAGCATTTTTAAACACACCGCCACTGCCTATAATATATTATAAGTTATGGTGTGGCAATGATAGTTAATAGTTAATAATTATACGTTGTTGAATTATAGCATCAAAAATGTAAGTCTATTTATGCACCGCATGTCAAAGGTAAATAATTTACAACACAATAATCACTAATCAAAATTGGCATATCTTTTTAACAGAATACGGAATCCTTATGCACAGAATAGTACTACTACATTTGGCCATCGTTAGTCTGACACTTGCTTGGGCTCAACATGATTTAGTACATCCTTTTGAACCATTGTTAGGAGAAATTGTAATTTTAATAATGCTCCTATTTACATACATTTACAGCTGCTGCAACCATGACTTTGTGAATAGAAGGCGTTAAAATTTCTATACAGCATTCTTACCGCTAAAGTTTCTGAAGAATTTTAAGACGTGTTTAATATTCAATTTAGCGGCATTACTGGACTTTAATTTGAAAATAATTTTGCTAAAGCTACTATTAGATATTTCCAATAGGCGTATTATATCGACATTAGCGAATTCTTTACGAGTTGTGCTAAAAGAAATAATATGCGTACTGTAATGTTTAAATTAAAAAAATGTGTTTTCATTTAATAGTATATTACAATACAAGTACGGTAGGTACGTCTCTACCGCATGTGCGTGATGTTTAACACAACGAGCCGAAGGCGAGTTTGGTAAATCACGCAAATGCGGTAAAGACACCTACCGTAAGTGTATTGTACGATATTTTATCTACAAGCATGTTTTAGGGCACCAATAAAAAACTAAAAGAGCACTGTTTTAATTTACCCCGTAGGTGCCTCGTAAGTCGTTATCAACAATGCATTAATATAAAGTTGCTAGGGAAATAAATTTTATTATAGAAATTTAATAGTTGGCTATTATATGACAGATGTAAAACTTGGCAACGGAACAAACGATAATTATTTTTGTAACAATTTCGTGAAAGTGTACTACGTCCCTTAAATGAAAGTCAGTAGGAGCAGTGATGATGAAATTCCGAAGGAAGTTCTGGACACTGCTAAAGCAGCTACCCTTAATTTATTGCCGGATAAATCACGGCATAGATATGAGAATGAATATGTGCCCTTCATAGACTGGTGTTTATCCAAGAAAGTTAAAGCAACTAGTGAAAATGTGATGCTTGCCTATTTTGTGGATAAATTTAAGGACAGTAAATCATCATCTCTATGGAGTTATTACTTAATGCTCAGATCTACTCTTAAGTATCAAAAATAATGTCGACATAAGCAGGTATGCAAAACTGTTGAAAAAGGAAGTCTATGGGCTACAAAACTAAGAAATCAAAGGCATTCTCCAAGAATGAGGTTGTAAAATTCCTTGTTATGCACCAGATGAGGGATTTTATTAATGAAGGTACTTAATTGAGATTTTTTAAAATCTACTTTTAAATAACAACTTATTTGCTTGTTTCAGGTGGTACTCATTGTGGGCCTCGCTGGGGCATGTCGCCGAGTGGAGTTATGTAAAATGAAAATTAAAGATATTAAGGGATTTGTGTTCGTTCGTGGTTTACGTGGAAGGATTTTCATCAAAAATTAATAATATTTCAATTTTCAAGAAGCCCTTAGACCCGATCATACTGCCCATACACGGTTATTTATTGCATATAAAAAAGGAAGATGCACTATCCAACTACTGGGTATAAATACTTTTGAAAAATTACCTTCTCAAATTGCATCATATTTAAAGTGGTCCAGTCTTAAAGAATATACGGGACATTGTTATCGAAGGACGTCGGCTACATTAATAGTAGATGCTGGCGGGGATATCATGAGTTCAAAAAGACATGGTGGATGGAAGTCCTCCAGTGTTGCGGAGGGCTATATTGAAAATTCGATGCAATATAATATAGGAATTGCAAAGCAAATAAATGGTGTAGAAGAATATGCAGAGAGAACCTCCTGTTTTAGTAAATCTGTAACTTTGAATTCTTGTGTCTCATCGGATAGTAAAACTTTTCCTTCATCGATATCGTTTGGAAATGTTACAAATTTTACAATTAATATTAATATTTCTTAATTTATAAGTTTGGATTAGTTTAGAAATTCAAATATGTAAGTATTTGTTATACATAATGTTTAATAGAGTTTCTTTTAAAAATAAAAAATACACTTGAGTAATATAAAAACTTGTATTTATAGTATGTAATTACTTAAAGCACTAGTGTGGTAAAGTGATATTTACCGTACTCAAATCAGTGCGGTAAGTAGTTACTTACCGCACGCTTGTAGATAAAGGTGTTTTCATTTAAATATTTTTATTTGGAGTTATCAATTATAAAAGAAGGTGTAGTTTTAATTTTCTATCCCTTTGACATCAAATCACGCCAAGAAATTAAAATCGCTTCTTCAAATATAATATAGGTAGTTAATTATGTACCTATACAGTTAAACAAATAAGAACAGCCTGTTCTCACTGAGTTACCACCCAGTCCCTGGCCCTACCGTAAACTCATTGGTTATTGTTACTTGTTTTTTAACTGTAATGTTGATATTGTGTTTAATTATTTATTAACTTTTTAAGTTTGTGTTTAAATGTTAGGTAAGGAAAATTCTTGGGTTTTTTTTATTAAATGTTTAATGTTAAACACTTTTTAGGTCTGATGATGCCCATATTATAGGGCGAAACCTTTACCTCTTTAATTAAATAGTGATATGTGTGTCAGTCCGTTAAACATAAATTCCTTGAATAAAAATAATATGACTTTCATAGTGCCATTTTTCATTTTTGACCCTGATGTTCGATATACACAGGTTAAAATTAAAAACTGATTTTTTTTTTTAATAATTCGAGTATTTAATAAGATCTAAATGTAAAATTTAATACATTGCTTTATCATAAAGAGTAACATCTTTTGAAAAAATAAATAAAAATTAACTGTCAAATGTTCAAATTCAAAAACGGTTGGGTTAAGTCATAGACAATTTACCTTTAGATACCTACAGCTTATCTCCTGCGCAAACAAAAGTTACTTTTTTTGGTGGAAAAAATAAGTCCGAGCGCATGACTCGCCGGTCAGCTGCCTTCCTTCTTGACACCTTCGTGCATGCGCACAAACCTCGTGTTATCGGCCTGTCCTACTTTATCGACAGAAATTGACATGCTCAAGATACTCTTCAGAACCGGCTCGGCCGTCATTTTTGTTGTTGTGTTTTAAGGTTTCTCTGTAGATTTCTTGTAGTTTTCTTAGCTATCGTGGATTGTGGATGTTCCATATTTACGGATTTCTAGTTTTTGTGTAGTTTAGTGAATTGTGTTTGTGCTTTTATAGTGACTCGGATTGGAATATAAACAATGACTATAGTAACAGCCGTTGTATCATTTTATTATGCCCAAATAGGGGTAAAATACCTGGTATTTCGTATTTTCGGTAAGTATGGAGTAGTGATGTATTGAGGTTAGGTACGCGATAACACCGTCGATTGGTTATTTTGCTGGTTTTGTTTGTTTTTATATTCGATTTTATAAGACTAATTTAATTTACCTGTTCTTGTTCTCTTACTTTTCGAACTAAAAACACGACGACGAATCATTTTTAAACAAATTTTAAAAACAAAACCGTAAAAACAATTTTCTATCTTTAAAATCTGATAGGTTTGTTACTACTAAAAATGCCAGAACTCACTACCTTTTTCCCAACTTGATCAAAAATTGAGAAGAAATTCCAATTTTTTGGCAAGAATTTAAATTTTAAAAGCCCGGACCTGTCTATTTTCCCATTCGTCAAACGATAATGTTGCAGTGCGCATGGCTAATAGTGTCTAGCTTTGTTTACATGCGCGAGGCCATAAAACTGCCACTTTTGTGATTATTGTTTGCTTATCTAAAGGTAAATTGTCTATGGGTTAAGTACCCACCGACCCCTACTATTTTTTAGTACGTGTGCTAGTGACTTCCGAACTAAATTTTAATAAAATGATGCAATTTGGCTAGAAAAGTTATGCTTCTGTTAAATAGCCGCTCCGTTCCCCAGACCTTACTCCCTTGGAATATTCAGTCTGGGGGTGTATGAAAGATTTTGTGTATAAGGTTACGATTTTGAGCGAGAATCATTTAACAGGAAGAATCTTTTTAGCTGAAGAGCAGCTCAGGTTGAAACCACATATTTTTAAAAGGTTAAGATTTTCTTTAATAACGAGAACTCGCCTGTGTATCAAAAAAATTGAGCTAATATCGAGCAATTTCGAGACTTATTTTTTTTTATTTTCTTTGTTTTCTTGTTACCAATGTCAGTGGCGCAGCGAGGGGGGGGGGGTTTTGGGGTTAAACCCCCCCCCCCCCCCCCCCAGACGCCCAGACTAAAATGGTTTTTTACGGTTTAGACCAGGGCTGAAGCCTTTGAAAATGGTAAAAAGTGAAAAAAAATAATAGTAGGATGAAACCCATTGGAAAGGGAATATAACAAAAATGAAAGGAAAAATAATTTACGGGCGATCCGAGGTCGGGAAGTGGAAGGGGGTGTTTTTAAACTACAAGTCTTATGGAAAAACGTTAAATGGCAAAGTTGTAGGTAATAAAAAGAAAGAAAGAACTTTTGTATTTACACATAACCCAGTTTTTGGTTTTTTATTTTTATCTTTTACAAGAAAATTTGTTTTTTATAAAATTTGGAAAATTACCTTTTTATGTCCCAAACACACTTTAATTTTTTTGATTTAAAATATTTATTTTTTCACCTTATTTTGACTTAATATCGAAAAAGCACCCTAATTTTCAATCGAAAATTCTCACGTCAAAATATCTGCTTTTTTAAAAAAGTCGGTGGGCTTTTTGTTCGTTGAAATCTCTACTTTTTGATGGTGTAAAAAAATATACATTACTATGGTAAATGTGATAAAATCTCCTTTAAATCCTACCTTTAATAATTAAATTTAGAACAACTATTTTCGCATATTTTTTGCGATCTTTATGTTTTATGGATTTGTAATTTTTTTTTTTATCAATGTAACATGGAATCTTACGTTTTTCGAGTAATTAAAGTATAAATTTTAATAAAGAGCTCAAAATTGTACATAATAATTTTTTAAAAAAATTCGGATTTCGGATTTTCGGGATTCGGATCGAGTTTTTTTCGTTTCTTTGCATTTTTTGAGAACATTTACCATAGTAATGTATATTTTTTTTACACCATCAGAAAGCAGAGATTTCAACAAACAAAAAGCCCACCGACTTTTTTAAAAAAGCAGATATTTTGACGTGAGAACTTTCGATTGAAAATCAGGGTGCTTTTTCGATATTAAGTCAAAATAAGGTGAAAAAATAAATATTTTAAATCAAAAAAATGACAGTGTGTTTGGGACATAAAAAGGTAAATTTTCAACAAATTTACTTTTCTTGTAAAAGATAAAAATAAAAAACCAAAAACTTGGTTATTTGAATTTTTCACATAAATTTTGAGGTTATGTGAAAAAAGTGTAAATATAAAAGTTGTAAATCTTTTTATTACCTACAACTTTGCCATTTAACGTTTTTTCATAGGACTTGTAGTTTTGCCGGAAATCGAGATAAATCGTTTTCAACCCTTAAAAACTCACCCCCTTCCACTTCCCGACCTCAAATCGCCCGTAAATTATTTTTCTTTTTATTTTTGTTATATTCTCTTCCTTTTCCAATGGGTTTCATCCTACTATTATTTTTTTTGGTTTCAAAAATTATCGAGCCTGGTTTAATTTTAGTTTTTAAAATTTTGAAATCCTGTTCTTTTTTTGAAAACCCTCCCCTAATACAAAATTCTGGCTGCGCCACTGACCAATGTATTCATAATTTGATGCCGTGCCGTTTTTTGTGGAGTTGCTTTGGGTTATGGCTGCCCCTAGAGTCCTAATAAGGATGAAACGGTCGTCGTGGACTACCCGCCTCTTAGGTATCCAATATGTTTGGGTTCCAGGGTATTCCAATACAAAAGACAGTTGCATGCTTGTCCGATATACCCCTACTTTGTAGCTTTCTACAGCTTAATTTTTATTTTAATGCAAACCACATGAGTAAGTAAAAATTTTGTATACTTACCTAGAATTTGTATACTTGTATTTCAGACCTTTTTAAAAGCAAAAACTACATTTTAATAGAAATTAATATAAAAAAAAATATAAATTCTGTCACTGCCTGTTAAATAACATTTATTTTTGTTCTATTGTCACTTGAAAATTTGCCAAGGAATTTGGAAAAATATATTCTTATCTTCAAAGACGAGAAGCTTGTAAGTGACCATAGAGGGTTTTAGAATTAGATTTAAAACACAAATGGCACCAAAAAACTAAATTTCATGCCTCTTTGCTTGTAGCTAAAAGAGCCTACAAAAATACAAGAGAAGTTAAAACGATGTGAACAGGCGACAAAGCTGGTAACCATTTTATTTTTTATAATTTTCTGTGTGACAGAATCATATAATGATGCCTTTTTCGGGGGTAATATCAAAAGTGAATCTAATTTTTCCGAAAAAATTTGAAAAAACGAGTTGATATGTCATTTGTTTCAAACAAATTACTTGTCAACAAGTTATTTGAATTTTTTCATAAAAAAAATTAGATGCACGAATGATGTTTGGCAAGATTATTTCCTGACTAAAATATTAATTTAAAATGAAAGCGTTGTTAGGTTGCTATGTGGAATTGTTTTGCTAAAGTCATTCGCTGATAACAAGATAGAAATTCAACAATTTTTTAATTTGACAGTACCTATCAAACATTTTTCCGGAAAAATTACTGACAGAGGCTGTCATGCAATGTTTCCACGTGAAAATTAAATATGACATACGAATTCTTGTCAGTGAATGGTCAAAATTGATATGAAGGAAATAATCAAGTGAAAACCTATTCACAAGAATATAAACATAATTTCAGATAGGACGCTATAAATTTCACCGCCGATGGCCGGAAACCGAAGTATGACAATTTAGCACAGAAAAGGTCATGATTGATAGTGTCAAACGCCTTTGAAAAATCCAGCAGGACCAAAGAAGTTACCCTTCCATTATCAAGACCCTTCGCAATCTCATCCAAAACACCAGACAGCGCTGACGCTGTACTGTGCGACCTTCTAAAACCAGATTGAAAACTTGGTATAATTTTGTGTTCATTGACATAATTATTTATCTGACCATAAACAATTCTCTCCAAAACCTTGGACATAACCGGAAGAAGACTGGAACCGGAAAGAGTCTGGATTGGGAGTCTTTGGAATTGGTTGTATGATTGACATTTTCCAAAAACTGGGAAAGTAGCTGTGTTCGAGACAGACATTAACAATATGGGTGATATAAAGAAGAATGTAAGGTCCACAGTATTGAAGCATAAGTCGTGTGATGCCGTCGGAACCAAATGCGTTGGATTTTATCCTATTGATGGCATTCGAAACCTCCTCAGTACTTGCAGGTCTAAATTCAAAAGAGTCTGCAAATGGGGATGTCAAATTAGAATATGTGTTTACCATTTTATCACACTTACCATGATTGAAAACAGAACTAAAAAATGTATTAATTTTTTCAACATCACGCAAATGATGAGGAATATCTTGATTTTTATTGTGCTTTATATTTAAATCCTTCAGAACATTCCACATTCGTTTAGAATTACCCCCTTCAATCACACCATTGACAAAAGCCCTTTTGCGCATACGAATCAGAGCCAAAGTCGAGTTTCGCAGTCTCTTATATGTCTGCCAATCGTCATTAGATCTTGACAATTTATAATTGGCCAAGGCATTATCACGATTTTTAGTCGCAATTTTTACATCCTCAGTATACCACGGAGCCTTAGGTCTGGTAACTCTCGAAGTTTTAAGCGGAGCATGACGGCTAAACACGTCTTCAACTAACTCGGTAAACAGTTTGATTTTTTTTTCAATGCAGGGGACATAGAGAATATCGTTAAATGGCAAAGATGTTAGATCATTGTAAAACAAGGTATAATTAAAACGCTTGAAATCTCTATACGTATTCTTATCTTTAAAGACGAGAAGCTTGTAAGTGACCATAAAGTGTTTTAGAATTAGATTTAAAACACAAATGGCACCAAAAAACTAAATTTCATGCCTCTTTGCTTGTAGCTAAAAGAGCCTACAAAAATACAAGAGAAGTTAAAACGATGTGAACAGGCGACAAAGCTGGTAACCATTTTATTTTTTATAATTTTCTGTGTGACAGAATCATATAATGATGCCTTTTTCGGGGGTAATATCAAAAGTGAATCTAATTTTTCCGAAAAAATTTGAAAAAACGAGTTGATATGTCATTTGTTTCAAACAAATTACTTGTCAACAAGTTATTTGAATTTTTTCATAAGAAAAATTAGATGCACGAATGATGTTTTGCAAGATTATTTCCTGACTAAAATATTTATTTAAAATGAAAGCGTTGTTAGGTTGCTATGTGGAATTGTTTTGCTAAAGTCATTCGCTGATAACTAGATAGAAATTCAACAATTTTTTAATTTGACAGCACCTATCAAACATTTTTCCGGCAAAATTACTGACAGGGGCTGTCATGCAATTTTTCCACTTGAAAATTAAATATGACATACGAATTCTTGTCAGTGAATGGTCAAAATTGATATGAAGGAAATAATCAAGTGAAAACCTATTCACAAGAATATAAACATAATTTAAATTTAAGAATGTTATTGCGTTCCTAAAATTGATTTATCGGTAACTGTTAGAATTGGTTAAATAATTGTAGTTTATGTATGGATGTTTAAGCTTATTAAAAATTAGTAAAGAGTTTACGCACCTTCTAATCACATGCAAATAATAAAAGTTATTGTTAACCTTTAAACAACGTTTGTTTTAAGCTAATACTTTGCATAACCTTTAAAGACACTTCACGCAATTTCTCCTTTCCATAAAGTGACGATCTTTGCTTTGAACACCGCTCTAGACCATTTATTTGCATGAGAATTCAAATTACCTTGTGGCCACACTGAAGCGATGAATCCCTTTAATGCTTAACTGATACTAATATCTAATGGTTGCTTGCAAAGTGCTGCTGGGATTCTAAAAATAATGGTCACCTAAAACGTGTAATCTTGCATTAATGTAGCTACAAATAGACAATAGACACGCACCAGTATCATGTCGCAGTTAGAGAAATAGCTACTCTATTTCAGTGCCGTTCTGTCATTGGAACAATCCTAAAGCCTTATTTCAGGGTTGTAAGTATGCATCGCAAAGTGGTAGATGCTCGATTTTTTAAGAAGGTCAACCCTCTACACTTAGCTTACTTGATCCAAAATAATGCAAATTGCAAACGCCGAGTTGATATGTCATTTGTTTCAAACAAATTACTTGTCAACAAGTTATTTGAATTTTTTCATAAGAAAAATTAGATGCACGAATGATGTTTGGCAAGATTATTTCCTGACTAAAATATTTATTTAAAATGAAAGCGTTGTTAGGTTGCTATGTGGAATTGTTTTGCTAAAGTCATTCGCTAATAACTAGATAGAAATTCAACAATTTTTTAATTTGACAGTACCTATCAAACATTTTTCCGGAAAAATTACTGACAGGGGCTGTCATGCAATTTTTCCACTTGAAAATTAAATATGACATACGAATTCTTGTCAGTGAATGGTCAAAATTGATATGAATGAAATAATCAAGTGAAAACCTATTCACAAGAATATAAACATAATTTAAATTTAAGAATGTTATTGCGTTCCTAAAATTGATTTATCGGTAACTGTTAGAATTGGTTAATAATTGTAGTTTATGTATGGATGTTTAAGCTTATTAAAAATTAGTAAAGAGTTTACGCACCTTCTAATCACATGCAAATAATAAAAGTTATTGTTAACCTTTAAACAACGTTTGTTTTAAGCTAATACTTTGCATAACATTTAAAGACACTTCACGCAATTTCTCCATGAGAATTCAAATTACCTTGTGGCCACACTGAAGCGATGAATCCCTTTAATGCTTAACTGATACTAATATCTAATGGTTGCTTGCAAAGTGCTGCTGGCATTCTAAAAATAATGGTCACCTAAAACGTGTAATCTTGCATTAATGTAGCTACAAATAGACAATAGACACGCACCAGTATCATGTCGCAGTTACAGAAATAGCTACTCTATTTCAGTGCCGTTCTGTCATTGGAACAATCCTAAAGCCTTATTTCAGGGTTGTAAGAATGCATCGCAAAGTGGTAGATGCTCGATTTTTTAAGAAGGTCAACCTTCTACACTTAGCTTACTTGATCCAAAATAATGCAAATTGCAAACGCCGATTTGAAATAAATTATGTTTATTCATAGGAATCGTTCTTAAGTACCGTGCGAGCCAAAATTATTTGCATTAAAGAGGGCCTGGATTAAAAAACGTAGGGCTTGGTTTAGATCAATGATATGGGGACGATATATCTAACCAAATCTAGGTTAAAATTTTGTGAAATTCACAAATTCATATTATGACATGATATGCCAAACTAATGAGTAATAAAATAAGTAATAAAATACAAATTTATTTTTGTTAACAAAGTACGAATATACAGAAAGAAAAAGAAAAATAATTACATAAATTGCTGAAATTGGCCACCGCCATGCTCCAAGCATAAATTCACACATCTCTTCATATTTTCGAAAGTGTTGACCAGCATCTCTGGAGAAATGTTACCACATTATTGGATAACCCTTTCTTGTAATTATTGTTCTAAATTTGCAACTGGTGCTTCAAAAATAGTGTTCTTTAAATGAGGAAAAACAAAGTAATCCATAACCGTTAAACAAGGTGATCTAGGTGGGAATTTAATGTCTGATCGAAAACTGATCAATCTGTCGTCGAAAAAATTGCGTAAGTAGTTAAATGTTTCGGCGGCTGTATGGGCGGTTGCACCGTCCTGTTGAAAATATCCAAAACGTAGTTCGTCTTCAAGTAATTGCTCCACAAATGGATTCAAAATATTGTCTCTATACCGCTGTGCTGTAACTGTGTCATGGAAAAATTCTTCTTCGGGAAACAGCTAACCAGACACCAATTTTTTTTGAGGGTGCAATGTGGACTCTACAAAAAATGGGAATTTTCACTACTCCACATGCGTGTATTCTGAGAATTCACATAACCATAGAGGTGGAACCAGGCTTCATCCGAAAAAAATGTCAGGTCTAATAAATCATTTCTTTCCAATAAAATGGGTAAACCATTGAGAGTAATTCCTGCGCCTTTCAAAATCTGCGGCTTGTATTTCTTGGAATTCTTGCACTTTATAAAAAAAAAATAGCTGCTTCTTAAGAATAGCCTGCATGTTCCATAAGATCTTCGCACTTCTTGGGACAGGCATCTTATACAATTTGTTGGCGTATTTTGCATTATTTAACGAACGTTTGCAACAAGTTCTTCTGTTCTTATAGATGGTCTTCCTGCTCCTTTTTTGTGTTGTATAGAACCTGTTTCCCTAAACGCAGCCAGGCAATGATAAAAATCCCCTGCAATAAAAGCAACGTTAGGAAAATGTTCATGAAAATCGTCCATGCACAAACCCGGATTGTATTGCCACCCACAATTTGCTCTAACCCCGTTTCGAAAATACGCTTCAACCATGAATGTTTTGTTCTGTTCCGTAAAGCCCATTGTGTGAATTGTTCAAGAAATTGGAAAAATTAGCGATTAATCAAATTACTTGTAACGACTGTCAAAGATAACCGAATAACTGATTGATTGTTAATTCAGGTAGTTACTGATACCCAAGAGGTATTAAGCTCTACGGCTAAGCAGTACGTCCTTAGATGCAATGCCCTCTTTGATGCAAATAATGTTTGCTCGCACGGTACCCATATTAATTCTTGACAGGTAAAAAACACAAAACGTTTAGAATACCAATAACACTCTATAGGTCGTTATCGCCTAAGACACTCTTGCATGGGAATATTCTACTTTTCCGATAAGGATCAAATGTCACGCAATTCATTTTAGTCCACCATGTAAAATAAATATAATACCACTGCATTTTATTCAGTTCAACCCAAGGACGACTGCATCTGACTAACTGTAGATGTTGCCCTGCCATGTGCACTTCCTGAATCGTGAACAAGATTTGACATGAGCGGTGTTGTCAAGTATTGTGTAATTTAATATGTTTATATTATTTGATCGACAGCAATAAACGTTTATACCGTTCCTAACTAGGTGGCAGAATAGACGTTACCGGCGTGATTTCTTACGTTTTAATTTATTCTTTAGTCGTAAAAATAAAGTAACAAGCTAATCTCTAACTAGACTTGGTAATTACTGATATTCAGCTGAATGCCGTATACTGAATTAGGTTTTAGAATATTTGAGGTTTTTGTACCGTGCGAGCAAAAATTATTTGCATCAAAGAGTACCCTGCAAGGACGTAATGCTTAGGCGTACAGCTTAATACCTGTTGGGTGTCAGTAACTACATGAATTAACAATCAATCAGTTATTCCGTCATCTTTGACAGTTGTTACAAGTAATTTGATTCACCGGTAATTTTTCCAATTTCTTGAACAATTCACACAATGGGCTTTACGGAACAGCATAAAACATTCATGGTTGAAGCGTATTTTCGAAACGGGGTTATGGACGATTTTCACAAACATTTTCCTAATGTTGCTTTTATTGCTGGGGATTTTTATCATTGCCTGAAAAGAACCGTGGCCGTGTTTAGGGAAACAGGTTCTATACAACACAAAAAAGGAGCCGGAAGACAATCTGTAAGAACAGAAGAACTTGTTACGAACATTCGTGAAATAATGCAAAACACGCCAAAAAATTGTTTAAGACGCCTGTCCCAAGAAGTGGGAAGATCTTATGGAACTTGCAGGACTATTCTTTAGAAGCACCTAAATTTATTTTCCTATAAAGTGCAAGTATTCCAAGAAATACAAGCCGCAGATTTTGAAAGACGCAGGAATTACTCTCAATGGTTTACCCACAATTTATTGGAAATAAATGATTTATTAGACCTGACATTTTTTTCGGATGAAGCCTGGTTCCACCTCTCCGGTTATGTAAATTCTCAGAATACAGGTAATTGTTTTTCTTTTTCTTTCTGTATATTCTTACTTTGTTAATTTTGTAAACAACAAAAATAAATTTGTATTTAGGGAAAAGAAAAGCATAAAGTCTTTCTCCACAATTTTAATTCAATAGCTAGGCGAACCTAGGGTAGAATCGACATGTTTCGAGTGTAGAAACACTCATCATCAGGAAATTAAAACAAAAATAATGAACAGCTGATGTTGTTAGCAAAAGAGAAAATAAAAATAAAATTAAAAGGTGGAACTAATCCATTATTGGAGCTTTCAATGGCACGCATGGGGAGTGAAAAAACTTTTTGTAGTCAAACAACACAAGATAAATCAGCACGCTGAATGGTCAAGGACCAGTGAAAAGCCACTGTGGGTGGGAAAAGAAAAGAAAAATTAGGAAGTATCAAATAAGGACTTTGTAGAAATCATTTTAAGTGTACGTGATAAAAATATTTTAGTTAGATTCAACTATGTCAAAGAGGTGTGAAAGACGTCAAGTATGAGGGAGAGTACCTATGTATTTTTATTAAAATCGTGTAAATGAACTTGTCATCATTTCCCGTCAGGGTTAGACACGTACTGGTCGCAGCGAACTTCTTTTTAAGATGTTCATGAAAACCGAAACTTTTTAAAATTTTCTCTGAAACTGTCTTAAACTTATTCTTTCTTCTTTAAACTATATGTGTCAGTTTTGACTCCTGCTGGGGTAACTGGGCCGTTACAAGCTTGGTACCCCAACAGCATTTTATTTCAAGCTAAATGGTAAGCTAATCTAACTTATTTTATTACATTTCGTTCATTACATCCCTCTTTCTTATCTTTTACAGAAAGCATCTACACGATTTTAATAAAAATACATACTTTTCTTTCTCTCTTCCTCATACTTGACGTCTTTCACACCTCTTCGACATAGTTAAATCTAACTAAAATATTTTTATCTCGTACACTTAAAATGATTTCTACAAAGTCCTTTATTTGATACTTCCTAATTTTTCTATTCTTTTCCCACCCACAGTGGCTTTTCACTGGTCCTTGACCTTTCAGCGTGCTGATTTATCTTCTGTTGTTTGACTACAAAAGGTTTTTTCACTCCCCATGCGTGCCATTGAAAGCTCCATTATGGATTAGTTTCACCTTTTAATTTTATTTTTATTTTCTCTTTTGCTAACAACATCAGCTGTTCATTATTTTTGTTTCAATTTCCTGATGATGAGTGTTTTTACACTCGAAATATGTCGATTCTACCCTAGGTTCGCCTAGCTATTGAATTAAAATTGTGGAGAAAGACTTTATGCTTTTCTTTTCCCTATATCATTCAACTCCACTTTGAGTATGGACTACTTCTTCAAAATTTGTATTTGTCTACTTATTTTATTACTCATTAGTTTGGCATATCATGTCATAATATAAATTTTACAAAATTTTAACCTATATTTGGTTAGATATATCGTCCCCATATCATTGTGATCTAAACCAAGCACTACGTTTTTTAATCCAAGCCCTCTTTGATGCAAATAATTTTTTGCTCGCACGGTATATTAACAACTAGGATTTTTTTTCTATATACGTGCTCGTTTTATACACGGTTATGAGAAACGGCGAAGAAACGGTTCAGCCTTTTTTATAGATATAGAATACCGCCCACTTAATCAAGAATCTAATTTTCTTAAAATAAATTTTTTTAAAAGATATTATACAGGGTGGCCATAAAAATGCTGCGTGTATTACCTTCATTTTTTTAATCAAAATATAGTATATTTTTACATTTTTACGTTCTGCAATCAATTCTAGAAATTTTTCATAAATCATTCTCTATAGCTGTCTTCAACCGTTTACGACATATTAACTTTTAAGACAAATCGACAAATGACAAAGAATGAAAATGAACTATTTTATAAAATGTTGATAATGTCCTTCACCAACTGTTTTGTAATAGATCAATCGGTCCAAAAATTCCTGTTGTACATTTTGTACTACTTGTAGAGAATTTTCTCTTATAACTGGTCGAATGGGCTCCATAAGCGTATCTGTCGAGTTGGGTTTAGAATTATAAACTTAAATATTGACATAGCTGCACAAAACAAAGTCCAGTAGATTAAGATCGGATGATCTGGGTGGCCACTCTATTGGCCTCCGTCTAACTATCCACCGCCCTTGGTAAATCAAGACCCATATCATCCGGAAATATAGTGGCAAGAGCTATAACTAGATTATGTCAAAGGCAATTTAGATATCTTGATCCAGTGAGGATCAAAGAAAAATGGTACGTTTATCCTATATTCAACAATGTCCACCCAAACTTTAACCATTTCAATATGCTGGGTATTATTTCCTGAGAACCACTGATGATTATCCTGTGCCCAGTATCTGTAGTTTTTCTATTAACCTGACCATTTAAAGAAAACCAGCTTCAACTGAAAAACAAATTCTTCGGACAAGTCGTGCGTGATTATGTGTTTGCTCAATCTTTATTTCACAAAATTGCTCTCGCCTATCAGGATCATCGTCCAATAACTTCTGTACAATAACTGGTTTGTAGGGATAAAACTTATATTTCAAAAAAACATTTAAAAACTGTGGTTTGTTAAATATTGCGGCCACGCCCAAGTTGTGTGCTTGAGCTATAAGAATCTTCCTGTAGTGATAATAGGGTTTATTTTTCTCCTCTGATATACCAGGATGACCACTTTTTCATTTTCTTTAACAGTACGGGAAGTTCTCCACTTAATTGCTATCTTAGACACTGTTGATTGGCTAATAGGCGTGCGATTTGGGTATTTTCATTGAACATATCACGGACTTTTATCTCCACAATCCAACATAATCAAAATATCTATACGTTTATCTTCAGCGAGTCGCAATTTGGATGTAATATCAGCAGAGCAAAATTCAAATTTAAATACGTTCACTGACATTTTTTGACGTCTTAAACTTAAATAGCAAATTGAAATTATCAATGACTTCAAGATTGTGACTTGAGATCAGAACGTTGCTAAGTCAATAAAAATATCATTGGTGCATACCAGCATTTAAGTGTTAATATTTCGTGAACCCTTGAAGATAGGGCATGATGCATTAAAAATGTTTTGAATTGATTGCAGCATGTAAAACTTTAAAAATATATGATATGGTTCATTAAAAAAAATTAAAGTTGATACACGTAGCAATTTTATAATCCATTATATCTTTATTCGAAAAAAAAATTTAATTTAAAAAAATTAATTTGACGGTCCTAACGATTCTTGATTAAGTGAGCGGTATTCAATATAAAAGGCTAATCCGTTTCTTTATCATAACCTAAAGCTGTATAAGTTTTACATCCGAGGCCGTACCAAGATATTAAAATTACATGGAAAAAAAGACAGAATGTCTCGGCCTCAGATAAATATTATTTTGTCTCTGTGTATATTTTTGTTCGGTTACATGTTTCGCCTTAACCGCATACCAAGATATATTTTAGTTGAGAGGATGCAGCGCGCGGCCCCATCTAGCATCGATTTTAGACGCCTTTAGCGCCTACCAGCACCACTAAACATAAAAAAATTATGAAGAAGTCCATACTAAATGTGGAGTTAAATGTATAGAAAAGAAAAAGGAAAGCACAAAGTATTTCTCCACAAGTTTATTAGATAACTAGGCGAATCTAGAATAATTCATAATAATTCAACATGTTTCGAGTGTAGAAACACTCATCATCAGGAAAACAAAGTAAATAATAACGTATTTTTCACCCTAAATGGTATCGACTTATTGACTGCAATAAAACTACCGGTTTAATCCCATTGTAATACACAATCAACAAGCAAATACACTACAGGATAGGACTTTAGATATTTAATTCGTTATTAATGATATATTATTATCGGTAGCACAACTTGAACACTTCCTAAGAAACCCAAAGACTGAAAGATGTTATCGCAAGCACAAGATAGTTAAATATTACCTGCTATAATTACAAATTATAATCCGACCCTGACCGACAGTTTATTTGCATTTTTATGGCCGAGCTCTTGCAAAACGTCCCAGGTAGTTAAACGGAGTTAACCATTTATTGTGAAAAATACTTTACAATGCTAATGTTGTTAGCATTAGAAAAAATAATAAGTGGGATTGAGCCGTAATGGAGCTTTCAATGGTGTACACGAGGTGTAAAAATGAATAGTTAGAAGACCGACAATACTTCAGCAAACTGGAAAGTCAAGGGCTAGTGCAAAGGCTCTTTCTTGGGCAGAAAAATGAAGAGAGCAAAAGAAAAATTAGATAGTTTTAACAGACTTCGTGAAAATCATTTAGGCATAAGTAGTGAAAAATCTTAAGTTTCATTAAACTTTGTCGACATGTAAAAGTAGTGAAATAAGAAGGAAAGAAAAAAGAAAAAAATGGTTTTCGTAAAACTCAAAGCATCTGTAAATGATAAAAAAGAGGAAATGTAGCAAATGAAATTAAATAAAATGAGGTAGATTGGCTTACCATTTAGCTTGAAGTAAAACGCTGTTGGGGTACCAGGCTTGTTATGGCCCAGTTACCCCGGCAGGAGTCAAAACATACACATTGTGTGCAAAATTAATAGATATAAAAGATTAAAAAAATTTTTGGTTTTACTAGAACAACTTAGATAAGTAACCTTTTCTTCGTTAAAGAAGTTCAACTGCAAGCAGCACGTATCAGAAGGGAAATAAATATGACATTGTAAAATACTTGTCATTTGTTCCCCTTTTACAATGTTAAGTTTATTTCCCTTCTGATACGTGCTGCTTGCAGCTGAACTTCTTTAACAAAGAAAAGGTTACTTATCTAAGTTGTTCTAGTAAAACTAAAAATTTTTTAAATCTTTTAGATTTATTAATTTTGCACACAATGTGTATGTTTTGACTCCTGCCGGGGTAACTGGGCCATAACAAGCCTGGTACCCCAACAGCATTTTACTTCAAGCTAAATGGTAAGCCAACCTACCTCATTTTATTAAATTTCATTTGCTACATTTCCTTTTTTTTATCTTTAACAGATGCTTTGACTTTTACAAAAACCATTTTTGTTCCTCTTATTTCACTACTTTTACATGTCACTGTCTCCGACAAAGTTTAATGAAACTTAAGATATTTCACTACTTATACCTAAATGATTTTCAAAAAGTCTGTTAAAGCTCTGTAATTTTTCTTTTGCTCTATTCACTTTTCTGCCCAAGACAGGGCCTTTGCACTAGCCCTTGACTTTCCAGTATGCTAAATTCTTGTCGGTCTTCTGACTATTCATATTTTACACCTCGTGTACACAATTGAAAGCTCCATTACGGCTTAATTCCACTTATTATTTTCTCTATTGCTAACAACATCGGCATTGTACTATTTACTTTGTTTTCCTGATTATGAGTGTTTCTACACTTGAAATATGTCGAATTATTATGAATTATTCTAGGTTCGCCTAGTTATTCTAATAAACTTGTGGAGAAAGACTTTGTGCTTTTCTTTTTTCTATAAAAAAATTAAATAAATTCCAAGCTAAAATTATTTGTAAAGACCAAGTCTCAATTTTATTTCAATAGGCTGATGATATAGCGAAACGCCTTAAAAGGAAACACTTTCTACTGAACAAATCTTGTATTGTTTTTGTGAGATATGAGTTGTTGCTCTTCTCATTTTATTGATGAAGTTTTATCCTTTTACTTTCCTAGCATAGAAAGAACTTTTATGCTAGGTACTAGTAGTAGTAGCAGTTTCGGATATTTATTTGACGTACTAACTAGAGCGGGCTATTGTGTGAAACTACGAACCGTTGGTTTGGGCCTGAATGCCTCTAAGGCCGTATCCTTCCTAGTCGAATTTTGTTATTACTTTTATGAGTAATAAATCATTTTTCACACTATTTAAAACATTAAAAACGCGATATTAATGTTTGAAGGTAGTAGACAATGAAGTAATATCAAAAAAATTATTACCTTGTCGGACTGCCATTGTCTTTATTTTGTTACTTAATGCAACGTTTCGATTAGTTAGTATCTCTAACGGTTTTCAAGTTGAAACTAAATTATAATTCTAAGGCTACTGTCTTAAATACTATCCGTGTGCAATGAAGCTTGATGACTTCGCCTACGTGCTTATTGGAGTGTGAAGTTTGAGCTGTTGGTTTTGGACAAGGAGAGGCGTCCAGATATTGGGGATATCTATACTTGGTTTACTAAATATATATTTTCGATTCATGAAAGCTGCTTCTTTGAACTTTCGTTTTCTCCAGTGCTGTTCCGTGTCCAAAACCTTGACCACTGTATATTATGCTGGTTGGTCCATACATGTTCCGCTATACCTGATCTCGAAGTTTTCACCTCTGTGAGTATGTTTCATATGTTCTTTAACTCGTACGGGAAGAGGTCTTTTTGTTTCTCCAATGTTTGTATGATTCGCCACGCTCGCAAGGGATTTGATCGATACAATTTTTTGTTTTTTCATTACGAGGGGGTTCTACTTTTGTAAGAAAGCTTCTAAGCGTATTTCCGGATTTGAAGGCTGTTTTGATATTATAGTTCTTGGTTATCCTTCTAATCTTTTCAGAAATCCCCTTGATATAAGGTATTGTAAGAAATGCTTGCTCCTCTTTCGTTTCTGTATTGGTTTTTACTTCGCGATTTTTAAGTTTTGAGATGGTATTAGTAACAAAGGTTTCAGGGTAACCGTTCTGTTTTAAATCTTTTTTGATGTTTGAAATTTCAATATTAAGGTCTTCCGGATTGTTGCAAACGTTAGATGCTCTGTGATTAAGAGTTTGAATAATGCCCTGTTTTATGGAGTTTGAATGATTCGAATCCAAACGTTGTGTTAAGTAACAAACTAAAGACAATGGCAGTCCGACAAGGTAATAATTTTTTTGATAAGAGATGTTGCTATATTTATGACATTTAAAAGTATCTAGTTTGTCGTTTACGATGTTTTAAAAGTATTGTTCTTTTTATCCTCTTTAGGCCTGGACCCTAAAAAGATCGAAATTAAGTTGCCGGACGCTATTTTTTGTTTTTGACTCTTTTCTTAATTATAAAATCACAACAAAATATAAACTGGCTACAAATAAATTAGTAAAAATGTCATCAGATCCTAGGCTCATTAAAGAAGCATCTAAATATTGCCCATCCTGGTATCATCTCGAATTCCAACGGATACAAAGGAATCATGTAACACCCGCCCAGTTTTTTGCAGCAGCGTTATTACGCAGTTCTTCGATAAGGAATCTATTCTTGAACAAAGGTTAGCTTTCTCACGAACTGTTATCAGATCTGTAATATCCTCGCCATTTCATGATCAAAAGCAATATACATACAGTCAAGATTTTAAATCTAAGACCGAGTGGTATGTATTAAGAAATGACATGATCGTAAATAAGTTCTTTTCTATTGGATTTATTTATTGGTTAAGTTCAAGCAAGGGCATATTATACCAGTTCTTATCAAAAGTGCAAACTTATATTTTGTGCAACCAAACTTTTCAGTAGGAATTTTTGCCTGAAACTCTCTTGGCATTCAATTATTTATTGCTTTGTTAGTGGTAACTAATTAGTTGTAGTAGGAGCAGTAGTTGTAGAGAGGCTTAGAAATTTGTCAAGTAGATTACGACGATCATTTCTAATAGCCCTGATTCTTCAGCAAACTTCTCTAGCTTTACAACAATTAGCTCGGTAGCTTTACAACAATTTATATGCGGAATTGACTAACTATAGTGTAGATAACCTCTTTTAATCAAATAAAATCGACCATACAGACGGTGATTTATGTAGTGATGCATCTCTATTCTCTAATGAAGCAATGGTTATGATAGTAACCCTATGAAATGCGAACTTCAATACTGATTTCGGCAACATCCTTTCTTTTGTTGTGGTCTATAGGAACTTAAGACAATAAAACCGTTTATACTTTGCCGAGAATGACATCTGCGAAAAATAATACAATTGTTGTTAAGAACCCACTGGAAACTGTTGGCTGGATTTACTTAACCAGAAAATCGGATAGCAAAAAAGGTCGTACTAGACGACTTGCTTGGTGCTAAGCTAAGATGCATTGCGTAACTAAAAAAAAAAAGAAGGGGCCTCTTTTATTAAATAAAAACTAGTATTTTGTCAAGCTGTGTTCTAGAATTCTGAAAGTCGTTGAACTCAAATTCAATATTATTCCGTTAGTTTTCCAGTTAATCTAACTATAATTAATATTCCCATACGGTTCTCAGACTGAGTGAAAACCGAACGTGCCAATTTTCATATGATTTAGGACATTGGGAACATTTATAAAATATATACAGACTGTCCGCGGATAGGGTTTACAATAGCACAAAGGGATGAAAAATTTCATTGTTCGGGAAAAAGTCATTCTTGATAAAAAGTTTTGCTTGTAAAAAAATTTCAATTCACGAAGAGAAAATTTTGATTTTTTATACAGGGTTCGCAAAAACTTCTAAAACATCATTTTTTTCCAAGAGGAAACTACCTTTATTTTTCATTTTTTACCAAAATGCCAATTAGAAAACTTATTTAGAATAACGTTTGTAATTTAAATCCGAGATTTAAAATAAATAATTTTTTTAGTTTTTTTTTATTTTTAGAGGTACTTAATCAAAAGTCAAACTTCAAAGTAAATCGTATTAATTATATATACAATACAGACTGTCCGCGGATAGGGTTTACAAAAAAATTTTATTTTTCGGGAAAAAGTCATTCCTGATAAAAAGTTTTGCTTGTAAAAAAAAAATGTTTCACGAAGAGAAATTTTTGATTTTTTATATAGGGTTCGCAAAAACTTCAAAAACATAATTTTTCTCCAAGAGTACCTAAACTACATTTATTTTTTTATTTTTGACCAAAATGCCAATTAAAAAGCTTATTTAGAATAACGTCTTTAATTTAAATCCAAGATTTAAAAAAAAATTTCCATTTTTTTAGTTGTTCTAATTTTTACGGGTAAATCGAAATTTTGCTGCTCAATAACAATATTAATATAAAATTTTATTAGACTTTATTTTCATAATGGATGGTGTGTATCTTATTTTAAAATTTTAATTGCATTCCTATCATCTTTTGTAAAAACAAGGATTTTTTACCTTTTTATTACCTATTTTGCTTTACTTATGGGGCAAATTTGAAGTTGTCAAATAGAATTTGATGTGTTTTGAAAATTGAGTACGACGTACAGCTTCTAAAACAGCGAATTGTTGAAGCTGTTCAAACAACTTCCATTGAAGAAATTTGAAGAAGTTTTGACCACATTCGATTACAGCTGAAAAAATGTATTTAATATGGAGGGGGAGTGTTTGAATAGCAAATTATGAAATTATTATTTGTTGTTGTTTTAAGATTTTTTTTGTGTTATTTCCGGGGTCATTTCATTTATGAAATTAAAAATACATATTTATGGTAACACCAAAAATCAGTTTTTGAAACTTTTTGATATCCCTCTGTTATTGATAATGTATGTATTTCGATCGCTAATGCTTCTATCCAAAAAAAAATTCTTGTAATTAAATAAACTAAAAAAATCTCGAATTTAAATTACAAACGTTATTCTAAATAAGTTTTCTAATTGGCATTTTGGTCAAAAATGAAAAATAACGGTAGTTTACTCTTGGAGAAAAATTATGGTTTTGACGTTTTTACAAACCCTATATAAAAAATCGAAATTTTTTCTTCGTGAATTGCATTTTTCTTTATAAGCAAAACTTTTTATCAAGAATGACTTTCTCCCGAAAAATAAAATTTTTGATTCATTTGTGCTATTGTAAACCCTATCCGCGGACAGTCTGTATATAATATTATTTGTCCACGAAGAAAGTCTTTGTTTTTTTTTTTAATTTTGTTGAGAACCGGGACTATACGACCTTATAATAAAAATATTTTTTGCTCGAATGTACTATTATTATTGCCTTCAATGTCAGACTTAGTTAAAAAGTCAAACATAAGTAAAAAAATTGATTTACAACAGGCAGTATCTCGAAAACGAATTATTTGATTTAGGATTGTTTATTTAGATGCTAGATATATGTGTCAATATTATACATATATTTAAGATTTATTGTAAATCTAATAAACCCATGCCAACGAGCAGCGGTAAATTAAGACATAATTCTATCCTAGATAAGTTTTATTATATTAATAGAGTAATTTCGACGGATATAGATTTATTGCACATAACTTTAAGCTAATATAACAACACTTTTTGTAGATAACTTCCGATTGTCCGTATTGTAATATATTTATCTTTGGTTACCTACCTAGGTGATTTATTATTGGGGTATGGCCCCTCATATCTTTTAATACTTTTGCTAGTCAATACTGACTGGGAATGTACCGATATGACCAAAATTGAAGGATAGTATCTACTTTTGACGAGTCTAGTACTCATTTAGGAGAGGTTTTCTCATTTTTTCCAAAGTTTAAACTATACTAATACTATGTAATATATGAAATTTAGTGATAACTTTCTTCTATAATTAGTTGTCTATTTATGGTATTTGTTATATCGAGTAACCAGTCGAAAGGGATGAGATTTAGTATAGTTGAGCATACTTTTAAAGGCCATTATTTATTTTTTAAATTATCATTCACATATCTTCATAAATATGTTTTAACCTTATAAATCTGAAATTTAACTTGATTTTCATTAATGCTAAAGATTCAGTCCAATTGCGCATAATTTTAAGGGTCAGTATTTGTTTAAATTATCATTCACATAGGCTCCATTTCATAACTATGTTTCAATTGAATAAATCTCAATTGTCGTTTAATTTTTCATAAATGCTGGATTCACACAATATATTTAATTATTTTATATTATAATATTATCTTTTGTTAATTTTTAATTCTATCGTTTCTCTTTCTTAAACCATTATTGTGGGGAATCCAACAATTTATATTATTGTTTTATGAGGTATCATCTTGATTTGTTATTTACGAATTTATTTTGGCTTTTTAAATTAAATAAGTATAGTTTTTCAAAATAATTTTTTATTTCTTGCGGCAGCCGGGTATTTTTATCTTATCTTCTTAAACTACAGTTACTTTTCTTCTTCTTTCTGATCCCACCTGAGGATCTGGCGCCCATAAAAATATCTTTTATCTAAGAACCCACCCCTTAATGCCGCCGCAAAAATAATATCTGAGCAGCTGTGAGGCAACCAATTATAACAGGTCCGGACTTCTTATTTTCATTTTACTAGTGATATTTTGATTTTCCTATAAATTAATTTTAATTAATTTTTTACAAATTTAGAAGCCAGGATTATTATTATAGCATATTACTTTCCTACATTTTTTAGTATATAAGTACCAAAGTAGCATTTTAACATATTTTGGTAAATGTATCGAAACCTATGTTTCTGTTACTTCCATAATACTTTTTTAATTAATGTGTAATTTAAATAAATCCGAAACGTCGGCGTCACGTCGGTTAAGTGAGAAATCCTGTGTTTTATTTTGTCCTGAGCACCAATAAATAAATTATTGGTTATAATATCCACTTTTTTTTTATAAAACCAAGACACCGCATGACAGATTAAATGAAGCTAAACGTCAGACATCTTAAAAAGCGATATATCTTGCAGATGCCTTCACGCATGATATAGTTATAAATCTTACTAAGACAATACCAAGTGATGTTTACTGTCTAACAAAAAGATTATCATGATGAAGATATTTCTGTCATTGCGTGAAGGTTTCTTCATCGCATACTGTTTTTAGTTCAATATAAATGGCATTTTGTACCGTGTATGGTAAGAGAACAATAACCATTTTTATTATACACTGATCAGCAATATATAATACTAAAAATTTGCTGCAATTTTGATGTTATATTTCTTCTAAACCTAATGTCCAATTTTAATGGTTTTTTTTTGCATATTATAGGGACATTCTTTAAGAATATTCCTATACTCGTGGTTTATTTCAGAAAGTTAATTGTTAGTGTATACAGGATGTATAAAACATAATATGTTTTTTTCCCAAAATTTGAAACACCCTGTGGAAGATTCTAGGATTCGTACAATATTGCATAGTAATTCTAACGTGGGCCACGTGTTTTCTCGACGTTTTGTTTTTTGGTTCAATTAGTTGGGTTCAATAATAATGAAGATAGACGCTGTTATATTCCAGTGTACATTTTTATTAGAAAATCATAACAAGTAACTTTAAAAAAATGAAACTTACAAAAATGAACACAATAATGATTAATTTATAAAAATAAAGATTATTATCAGTAGTAGCGTGTGTTGCCGCCTCTATTTCTAATAACAGCTGCACATCGGCGTGGCATACTCGAAATTAGGTTCTCAATTTGATTTTGTTCAATTTGATTCCAAATTTCAACAACTATCCTTTCTATGTCTTGCAAGGTTGCTGGGGGAGGCTAACGACGTCTTAATTTTCTGCCAATAACGTCCCACAAATGCTCGATTGGGTTAAGATCTGGACTACGCGATAGCCAATGGAGAATCTGAATATTTACCTCTTGCAAATATTCAGTTACAATACGCGCTACGTGTGGTCTTGCATTGTCGTGCATCAACAAAAAGTTATTGCCGATATAAGGAGCAAAAGGTACAACGTGCTCAGATAAAATATCAGTAATATACCTTTCACTGTTTAACGAACCACCAAGTAGAGGAACAAGATCTGTCCGCGCTGTTGATAAAATTCCTCCCTAAACCATCACAGAGCCTCCATTAAACAAAGTCGTTTCTCGAATGTTGCATTGGGCATACCGCTCGTTTGGTCGTCGAATCCCTCTTAGACGTCGATCGGAGCTATACAGACAAAACCTGGATTCGTCCGTAAACAAAACATGCCCCCAGTCCTCATTAGTCCAGTTTGCATGCTCCCTAGCGAATTGTAATCTAGCTCTACGGTGATCAGCGTTTAATGCGGGGCCTGTCGCTGGTACTCTAATATGCAAGTTGTGCTCAGTAAGACGTCTCCTCACAGTATCAGGTTGGATGTTATGAACGGCACTAAGTTGGATTAAAATAATTCTTGACGTGGTAAACCGTTCTCTTAAAGCACGTAACCTAATAAAACGATCTTGAGCCAATGTAGTGACTCGAGGCCTGCCTTGCCCAGGACGTCTATGGTAGTCATTGGTCTCTCTAAAACGTTGAACAACACGGGATATTGTAGTATGGGCAACTCTTAACCTCAAACCAATGGCATGATAGCTCATTCCTTCGCCATGTAAAGTCACTGCTTGAACACACTCATCGCGGGTCAAATTTCTTGTAACGCGCTCTATTTTCACCAACAACGAGAAGTCAACAATTAATAACTTACTTTCCAATTTTTAAGACTCTTTCAGCGATAAGAATTTATTATTTACCTTAACCTACGCTTGTGGACTTTTGACTCCTCCCATTTTATTAACAATAGGACGGTTTTGCAGAATACAGATATTATGATTTAAAAATCCTGTTTAAATTATATTCTTTTAAACAATTGACGGAGTTACCTAGCTTTTTATACAATTTTATTCATTATGACTTATTTAAAGTTTTTATACCACCTTTCTGTTTTCTGTTATAGTCATTTTGTGTATAATAAATAACTACGTTTTTATCTGAGATGTCCCTCACCACTTTGTGTCCATGTGTCAAATGTCAGCCAGGTGTTGTTTATATTTTGAAACCTTTACCAAGAAAATTGTAAGTTATTACTTTACTTTTTACTTTAATTTTAAACAATACTTAAATCAACATGAAATAATTTTTAAAATACAAACCCTCTTGACAGTTACATTTGACTTTTGCTCACCTAGCCTACTTTATGTTAATCAAAGTATCCATAAAAGTTGGATTTATGATTAAAAAACAAGCTGAGTTAAAAAAGTGTCTAATTCTTTTATTATTGAACCCAACTAATTGAACCAAAAAACAAAACGTCGAGAAAACACGTGGCCCACGTTAGAATTACTATGCAATATTTTACGAATCCTAGAATCTTCCACAGGGTGTTTCAAATTTTGGGAAAAAAACATATTATGTTTTTTACATCCTGTATACACTAACAATTAACTTTCTAAAATAAACCACGAGTATAGGAATATTCTTAAAGAATGTCCCTATCATATGCAAAAAAAATCATTAAAATTGGACATCCGGTTTAGAAGAAATATAACATCAAACTTATAGCAATTTTTTAGTGGTGCGTTAATATTGCTGATCAGTGTATTTATATACAGACTGTTCGCGGATAGGGTTTACAATAGCACAAATGGATGATAAATTTCATTTTTCGGGAAAAGTCATTCTTGATAAAAACTTTGGCTTGTAAAAAAAAATACAATTCACGAAGAGAAAATTTTGATTTTTTATACAGGGTTCGCAAAAACTACAAAAACATGATTTTTCTACAAGAGTAAACTACCTTTATTTTTCATTCCTGACCAAAATGCCAATTAGAAAACTTATTATTACTTATTTAGAATAACCTTTGTAATTTAAATCCGAGATTTAAATTAAATCTTTGATTATTTTAGTTTTTTTTTTATTTAGAGGTAGAAGAATTTTTTTGGATAGTAGCATTAGCGGTCAAAATACATACATTATCAATGACAGAAATATGTATTTTTAATTTCACAAATGAATTAACCCCGGAATTAACACAAAAAAAATCCTAAAATAACAACAAATAATAATTTCATAATTTGCTATTCAAACACTTCCCCTCCATATTCAACACATTTTTCCAGCTGTATGTGGTCAAAACTTCTTGGAATTTCCTCAATGGAAATTGTTTGAGCAGCTTCCATTTGCTGTTTTAGAAGCTGTACGTCGTTCTCAATTGGACAGGAGTACACTAATTGTTTGAGGCGCCCCCAAAGATATTCATCTCAAATAGTTAAATCGGGAATTCTTGCGGGCCACAGAACCGGACCATTCCGACCGATCCATCTGTGGCCAAATGTATTACTAAGCCATTCCCTCACTTCAATTGCGAAATGCGCAGGGCATCCATCTTGTTGAAAGTACATTTCGTTCCTAAATTGCAGAGGCAATTCTTCTATGTTGTCAGAAAGGAATGTTTCCAACATTTCAAGGTAACTCCTACGGTTACACGTCTTCTCTGGAAAAAGTATTTTTTGTAATATTGTCTTCTTGCAGGAAAACAGGGATTATTTTCGCTTCTCGCTTCAGTATCTAATATGCGCAGAAGACACTTTCCCGTTTGTTAAAAATGTCGATTCATCGGAGAACATGATAAATTTATGAAAATTCCTGTTTTCACAAATAATTTTAGTTCTGACCCAAAGATAAAAATCCAAACGTTTGGCTTCGTCTCTTTCTTCCAACGTTTGATTAAAAGTTGGCTTAAATGGGAATGTTTGCCTTTAAAATACTGAATATGAGTTTTTTTTACTACATCAAGTTCTTGAGCTCGGTTTCTTAATGAAAGGGTAGGATTGTCAGGAACAGACTGCAATACGATTAGGGAAGCTGCGTCATTCTGATCATGGTTTTTTTTTTAAATGGGAAACTGAGCCAGTCCCATTTTTGAGACGTAAACGTTAGGGTATCTTTGATTACATTTCTCTATCACAAAGTTGTAAGAACTTTCGCCCGCACCGTAGCATTGAACTAAATAAACCCTTTGTTCTAAGGTCAACATTTTCAAAACACATTAAATTCTATTTGACAACTTCAAATTTGCCCCATATGTGAAGCAAAGTAATAAAAAAGTAAAAAAATGCCTTGTTTTTACAAAATATGGTAGGAATGCATTTAAAATTTTAAAATAAGATACACACCACCCATTATGAAAATAGAGTCTAATAAAATTTTATATTAATATTTTTATTAAGCAGCAAAATTTCCATTTACCCGTAAAAATTAGAACAACTAAAAAAATTGAAAATTTATTTTAAATCTTGGATTTAAATTAAAGACGTTATTCTAAATAAGCTTTTTGATTGGCATTTTGGTCAAAAATAAAAAATAAATGTAGTTTAGGTACTCGTGAAGAAAAATTATGTTTTTGAAGTTTTTGCGAACCCTATATAAAAAATCAAAAATTTCTCTTCGTGAATAACATTTTTTTTACAAGCAAAACTTTTTATCAGGAATGACTTTTTCCCGAAAAATTAAATTTTTTTGTAAACCCTATCCGCGGACAGTCTGTATATATAATTAATACGATTTACTTTGAAGTTTGACTTTTGATTTTCTAAATCATGAATTAGTATACTTGCAAAACTTAAATATATATTTAGAAAAAACACTGGTGAATGGTTTGCAAAATATTTATTAAATTGATCTCAAATTACAAGAATTTCAAAAGAATTTCTTTATGATGTTTTAAAGTAATCGAAAGTATTAAAAGGAGTTCCTCAAAGATATGTACTGGGTCCATTATTATTTATAATTTATTCATATGATTTTTATTGGTCCATAAGATCTGTAATTTATTAGCTTTTGCTGTTGACAAACAAACATATTACAAAATAAAAAATGATAATCTTCTGCATTGGATTTCATTGATAAATAAAGATAATAGCCCAGAAATAGTTATTAGTTATATCATACGTTACCATGTAACCCAAAAAATTTTGACACTTATTCGCATTATTCGTCGAATGGACTCCTTAAGCACATCAATCGAAGTGAGCTTAGATTTATAAACTAAAATTTTAACGTATCCCTACAAAAAAAAAACAGTGGGATCAGATCGGACGATCTGGGTGGCCAGTGGCCACTTGATTAACCCCCATCTACTGATCCACTAAACCAAAAAAATTGTATTTAAGTATTCCCCTACATACGCTGCATAATGAGGGGGGGGGGGGGCACTATACTGTTGAAACCATAAGGTTAAAGTTGGTAAATCAGGATCATTATTACCTACAAAAAGAACGGCAAAAACTGGAACCAGATCAATTGGATGGAAGTTTACATATCTTTCCCCATCAAAGAGAAATGATCCGATTACTCTATTTTCAACAAGGTTCGCACATATTATATGAACCTTTTCACTGGGTTTGATTTTCTATGAACCAGCGAAAATTTTTCTGTGCCCAGTATCTGTAGTTGTCTATTTACCCGATCATTTAAAGAAAACGTTGCTTTATGTGACAAACAAATTCTTTAAATAATTCGTGCTTAATTATCTGTTAGCTCATTAATTATTTCACAAAATTTCTCTCGCCCATCAGGGTAATCGTCCAATAACTATTGTACAATTACTGGTTCGTAGGTATGAAACTTCTCTTTTTTTTTTAAATTTAGATACAGTGGTTACAGTATCGTAGTCACACCTATGTTGTGTGATTGAGCTATAAAAATATTCTTATAGTGATTATAATATATTTATTTATTTCTCCTTAGATATATCAGGATGACTACTATTAACAGTATCTTTAATAGTACGAGAAGTTCTCCAGTTCATTGTTACTCTAAGTACTCCCGATTGGCTATTAGACGGGCGACTTGGGTATTTTTAACTGAACATAATATCATGAACTTCCCTATGACTTCTACTTTTATTCTCACAACCCAAAATAATCAAAATTTCTATGCGTTCATCTTCAGCGAAGCGCATTTTGAATGTAATGTCAGCAGAGCAAAATTTAAATTTGATCAACATTCACTGACATCTTTTGAAGTCTCAAACTTAAATAGCAAATTGTCATTATCAATCAATGCCAAGTCGATAGAATATACATATTAATTTACCGGCATTAAAGTGTTAATGTTTCGTAAACGGTTGAACCGATTGAATAAAGTGGTCATGAAAAAATTCCGGAAATTATTTTTAAGTTCCGCATTTCGCCACAAGGGGGCATAATTGAAAATTAATTTTTAAAATTCTAAAAATTTCTTCGAAAATTCCCGTAATAAGGTATAACTCTGATTACATCATTAGAAAGGTTAGGCAATTCTACATCATTTTGGTATAAGGCTCATTGGCGTACTGACCTTCATAAGAATGGAGGAAGCTATTGAATGTATAATCATTAAAACCGCTGTAACTTCTAAACGACTTATCCGATTTTACTAAATTTAAGCTTGTTTGGAAGAGAAAGGTAAGTACCTTCAATTGTCGTATCCAATGGTACACGATACTTTCTAATAAAATTGCTAGAGGGCGCAATTTTTAATAATAACAGTTTTTTTAAATTTTATCCAGAAAATTTAAATCATACCGTTGTTCGTTTCAGAGTTAGTGCCACAACAATAATTTTTAAAACTTTAATAGAAGAAATTAGTGTTTTTATAGTTCCTTAGGTATGTAGGTTGGATTAGTTTTCACTTGTCATTTTCCATGCCACACTTTACACTTCATCTATGTTTAGGACTGGTCAAAATTATGTTAAAGACAAAATTTGAAGCGTGTTTAAAGGCCAACGGACAATAGCAACAACATTAAAATAATCATGGAAATCTTTTTAACGGAACGATCAAAACTTTCATTTTGCAATATACAACTATTAATTCTTCTTCTAGAACTAGAAATGTCTGCTTCAATTTTAGCGTTTCCTGTGGTTGGTCAAGTATTATAAACAACGTCGTTTATAGGTGGCCATGGAAATAAATAGGTAAGAAGTAATTCAAAAAGAATCAAGGAAAAAATTTGTGAATACCCATCAAAATCAAATCTACCGATTTTGTTTCACGGCTATCTAGATTTATTTTTAAAAACATCATATTGGAATTATGCCGAAATTAGAAGTTTTCTATAATTAAGTCACTGATTTTAAATAACTTTTTTGGGCCATTGGAATAATGAGTAACAAACCTACACATTACAGAATCATAAAGTTTTAAAATATTTTTTTCATGAAATACTTTGGGCACGAAGCTATAAAAACAATAATTTCTTCGATTAAAGTGTTAAAACTTATGGTTGTGGCAATAACTCTGAAACAAACAAAGATATCGAACTGCGGTCTTTAAATTTTTTCATGCAAATTTAATCAACTTTTCGATTATGATGTCATAGTAATGTCATAGGTATGATTAAAATTTTCTGGATAAAATAAAAAAAAACTGTTAGTATTAAAAATTGCGCCCTCTAGCAATTTTATTAGAAAGTATCGTGTACCATTGGATACGAAAATTGAAGATAGTTATCTTTCTCTTCCAAACAAGCTTAAATTTCGTAAAATCGGATAATTCGTTTAGAAGTTACAGCGATTTTAATGATTACACATTCAAAAGCTTCCCCCACTCTTATCAAGGTCGGTACGCCAATGAGCCTTAAACCAAAATGATATAGAATTGTCTAAGCTTTCTAATGATGTAGTCAGAGTTATACCTTAATATGGGAATTTTCGGAGAAATTGTAAAAATTAGTTTTCAATTTTATTGTTCTCCAATGCGGCGAAATGTGGAACTTAAAAATAATTTCCAGACTTTTCTCATGACTATTTTAATCATATTTTTTTTTTCTTTTTCTATGCTTAGTAGTTTCCGAGATATGGCCGGTGGCCACCCTTAACGAAACACCCTGTATACTGTATAGGCTATCTAGTAGGGTTATTATTTGTGCTCAAAATATGTTTTAAGCTGGAAAATAACAGTGAAGTAGATAAATTAAGCGGTATTTTAATTTACAGAAAACCATTAAGTTAAGAGGAATCTTTCAACTTAATTGCTTTTAAAATTCAATTTAATACATTAAATAAATAGGGATATAAGTATTTTAAAGCAGCTTTAATAAAATTCTTCTGATTATATTTTTTTACAATATTTCTAAAAAGTTTTTTTAACAAATTGCTCCTGATAGGTACTTTAATGTAAATCTAGTAAGTGTGCAAACAGGTTTTCTAACCTGTTATTTACTACAATACCTTTTCTGCAACTGCATATTAAAAGATATTTTTTAGAAAACTTTTTAATTTCTGTGCAAAATAATTGTGCCCGCTGTTGTAAGCAAAATGGGTCATTATTTGACGACGGGATAAAAGGACAGATTGCAAAAAGTTAATTAAAATATGTCCTAATAATAATGTTTTATGTCAGAATTTATATGAATAAATACTTATGTCTTACTGCAATTAGTGACCACGAATTAAAAATAATAATTCCGATTTTATGTAAAAATATGTAATTATTTGGTCCACGGAGTGGAATGTGAGTCCATAAAGTTGACAAATAATAATTAAGGGAAGGTAAATAAGGATCTTTGTGGTTCACTTGTGGCTTTGACCCCCCGAAATGTGCACTTTGTATTTCGCAAAAATATTTGCAATTATACTTCTCAGAGAAATCAATGTATATTTAACATTCAATTCCTGCAAGGAGACTTTCTTTAATTTGTCTTATACTTTTTTGTTAATGTTTCATATTCGCCAAATGAGTCAAATATCTTGGAAAAGTTTTTCTTAGTTCCTTATCTAAATCGTGTTTTGAACACTGTTATGTCAGCTTTAACATTTTTTCGGCATATGTTTTTTTCTCCTTTTATCAAGATGACGGACAAGCAAAGTCCATGGAGTGGAAATATTTAATCCATAACGTCCATTTTTTATAAAGAAAAATAAATATATTGAAAAAAGATCCCAACTTATAAGTCGGATAAACTTTTCTTTTCTATGTAGGTACTACAAAAAAGTTAAAATTCATTTTTTTCTACCGTTTTTCTGCTGACATGGAGTGGACGATAATAAAAATTCTTACCTTATTTTACTAATGTTTTGGCCATTTAACTTAAATTTATAATAAAAAATCACATCACCTCTTCTCAAGAGCTTGGTGCATTACGGAAGGAATGCGTTAAAACACGTGGTAGGCTGACGATGTTGCCAGATATACCGGGTGTCCACGGAAGGTGGCTCGCCCCTCTAACTTTTTTGTTTTTCAAGATAATGAAATAAAATTTGGCGGATTTGTATATGACATAAAACTGCATTTTTTGACAGGTGACTCAACATTATGGAACTTCCGGTTTAACCGGAAGTGACATAAATTTTCAATTTTTAAATGGGACACCTGGTATATTTTGACTTTTTTTGACTCTATATAACATTCTAAATACAACGATCTGTCACTTGTCACTTTTTGTCACCAAGCAAATATTTTTTTATAAATTTATTGTTTTATCTAGAGGGCTATGAATACCTTAGAATCACTTATTTCAGTTCTTTAATCTTGGGAAAAATACAATTTTACAATTTTTGGTCCAATGCTATGTGCTATGTAAAATTTAATCTTTAAAGTTGTATAACTCATTTTCTTTAAATGGCAACATAGTGGCTCGTTAGATTAAGAAAAAAGAGGATTTTATTAAGATTATTTTGATACCATACACTATTAGGTTTCAGAAAAGCTGCCATTAAAAAACTTTAAAAAGTTAACTTAGAACTTTTCTAAAATTAAGCATCTGTTGAGAATAAATTTAGATTTAAATGCATCAAGTAGCCTGTGACCAGCAAAACTAATAAAACAAAATCATGCCTTGAAGAAAATTGACATGCCGACAGCTTCTGCCAAAGTAAATCAGGTTGTTGTTTAAAAAGCATTTAAAATAATAGATTTACAAGGAGTAAAAAAGTTGATATGTTATTAGTGTTCGGAGAATATAGAAATAATTCAACCGATGCTGCACGACTTTACGCACAAAGATATTTTAATCGGCGAAATCCAACCCGGCACTATTAGGTACCCAGAACTGGTTCCGAAAATGCAAAATGAGCCTGACAATAATAACATATCAAATTTTTCATTCCTTGTAAAACTATTATTTTCCATGCTTTTTAAACAACAACCTAATTTACTTTGGCAGAAGCTGTTGGCATTTTAATTTTCTTCAAGGCATGATTTTGTTTTATTAGTTTTGCTGGTCACAGGCTACTTGATGCATTTAAATCTAAATTCATTCTCAAAAGATGCTTCATTTTAGGAAAGTTCTAAGTTCACTTTTTAAAGTTTTTTAAGGGCAGCTTTTCTATAGCCTAATAGTGTATTGTATCAAAATAATCGTATTAAAATCCTCTTTTTTCTTACCCGACGAGCCACTATGTTGCCATTTAAAAAAAATTAGTTATACAACTTTAAAGATTAAATTTTACATAGCACATAGCATTGGACCAAAAATAGTAAAATTGTATTTTTCCCAAGATTAAAGAACTAAAATAAGTGCTTCTCAGGTATTAATAGCCCTCTAGATAAATTAATCAAAATCAAATCAACTTCACATACCTTTGTTTAAATTCAAGCATATTTGTAAAATTTACTTGAATTTTTAATTTATTAAGGAATCACAAACTTCATGTTTGTTGCAACGATATTAAACACAACTTTGAAATATCCTAAAAATTCTTTTTAACAAGATAAAACATTAGTAATGATAATATGCTTATTAAAAAACTATCATTTAAAGTGCAAAATTTTTGTTTTAAATGTTTATTAAAAAACGTTATTCTTGTACAAGTTTTATATTTACAACCATTCCAAGTGCACCTAATATGATTATCGAACATGCTGCAACTATTATCAAGAATAAAATTTTCTGAGAAATCGGTAATAAAAAAAATGCCCATAATATGTTGCACACTTAAACAACCACACTGTACATATAGAGAACGACCGAAATACTATATTCAAACTATGATCGTTTTTCAAGCTTTCCTAGCTATTATTGTCCGCGACGAACAAGTAAAACAACCAAAAATAATTAATTATACCTTGTGAAACGCGACTTTTAACTCGCTAATATGTATAACTCGACATTTTATTTAATTTATGTAAATAAATAAAGCTTAAATTGAAATAATAAATTAGAAACTAATGTAGTTAGATGATAAATTACCCAACATCTATACTAGTGTGGTAGGCAACCTAAATTTTGTCTATTTCTCATGTGAAAAAATCTATAAAATTCTTTATTTGTGTATTCTAGGAGATAAATCCCGTTTCTACAATTATTAATATCGTCGGTTGAATTTATGAATATTTTGTTTCAAATTAGGACCATGTCAAGCATGTAATTAAACTATACAAAAAATACTCAAAATATGTTTACATACATTAAAAAATATAGTTGTCGCGTAGAATCAGGCAATTCTTTGTGATTTTCCTGAAAATCGTTTTTTGCATTACAGTGTGTCCAAGAAAGTATGCAACATATGGAAAACTTTTTTATTACCGATATCTCCGAAAATTTTATTTTTGACTAAAGTTGATGCATTCATTGCATTGCATTTCAGATTTGACCTGCGGCTAATAGTAAGGGAGCAAACGCCGTTTTTTCGAAATTGCCTTAAGAGTAAAGTACCTTAATTATGAAAATATAGCAACATTTTATATGAAAATGTAAATATAAATAAGGGGACATTATTAAAACGTTCGTCTAGCACGTCCATAAAAAGTTCTTTGAACGTTTACCGAATATTTTTGCACCTGATATAGGTAGAGAATGGGGCATTATTAAAACGATCGCCTACCACGTCCATAAAACGTTCTTTTAACGTTTAAGGAATGTATTTTCCACCTGGTATAGGTAAATAAGGGGACATTAGTAAAACGTTCGCCTAGCACGTTCATAAAACGTTCTTTTAACGTTTAAGGAATGTATTTTTCACCTGATATAGGTAAATAAAGGGACATTATTAAAACGTTCGTCTGGCACGTTCATAAAATGTTATTTGTACGTTTAACGAATGTTTTTCACCTGATTTACGTTTGTCTAATACGACTAAAAAACACTTTTTGTACGATTATCAAATGTATTTTCCACCTAATAATAGGTAAAACGGGGCATTCTTAAAACGTTCGTTTAGGTCGTTTTAATGTTGTCCATGTTTGTGACATTTGCACGTTTGCCAAACGTCCATCAAACGAACTGTGTACTATAACCGTATGTTTTTTGGACGTCGGCACGTCCGGCGGCGGTCGTTTTTTTTACGTTTGTCTCACGTCCTTGTGCTATCAGGGTTGCTTTCTTACTTCGAATATGATTTTATATCTGGTCGAATAACGATTTTGTTGTAGGAAAGCCATTTTTATTTGTCTACTTTTAAAGTCTTTTTATTATTACATATTTCATATTTCTTCAATTATTCATTCAATCACAAATTATAAAACTTTTCTTTAAACGTGGTACCATCGAGTTGTCGCATAGTTCAACTCGACATCTGAATTTCCGATAACAGTTCCTAACATGCTGTATTGGGATATTTGCGAGAACTATTTTTTTTTCCTTCATGAGATCTAACTTATTACTCTAATTGGTTTTATACACATGTGGCTTCAGATGTCCCCATAAATGAAAGTCGATAATTGTGAGATCGGGACTCCTACGTGCGAACTGATTTCAACTATAGGTACCAATCAGCAAAGAGAATTGAAAAAATCCAAAAAATAAAAACTGTTGTTTCTGGCGAACCCTGTATGGTAATCGCAAATCTAATAGTTGAAATTGTAGTTTCAATACTAGCAAAATTCATTTAATAAATCAAAGAATTGAAAAAAAGATCCAAAAAACTAAAAATGTTGTTTGTGACGAACCCTGTATAGTAATCGTAAATCTGATATTCGAAATTGTAGTTTCAGCAAAAGCAGACGATTTTATAAAGAATGACTTTTTCTTCTATACCTACTAATAAAAGAAAATTTCATCTTCCCGCTGTTGCAATAGTCTATTTCTAATAACCTTATCGATATTTTTTATATCGAAATATTCTATTATGTTAAGAAATACTTAAATTCATTAATCCACAGCAAATTTTATTTATAACCGTAAAAAATAATTTTGAATTTCGCAGAAATCTTTAAAAAAATCTAAAAATTAATAAAAATTTAAATTATTTAATTGAGCCAAATAAACAACAATTTATACATATTATACCAAACAAAAGAATGACAAAGTAGGCGTTGAAATTAAAACAAGACACTTCTAATAGGAATTATTGTAATTATCCCCACAAATTAAAATAAGTTCTATTTTTTCTGTGAGAGATAGTGATTTGGGCATTTTAAATACAAAACTTAAGTAGAAACAGTTAATAAAATACTTCACCAAGTAAAAATACCATAAAGTTCTCAAAATAATAATACATTTATGTAGAACAAAATGGCAGATTCCTATTAGAAGTATCTTGTTTTAATTTCAACGCCTAGTTTGTCATTCTTTTGTTTGGTATAATATGTATAAATTGTTGTTTATTTGGCTCAATAAAATACTTTAAATTTTTATTAATTTTTAGATTTTTTTAAAGATTTCTGCGAAATTCAAAATTATTTTTTACGGTTATAAATAAAATTTGCTTTGGATTAATGAATTTAAGGATTTCTTAACATAATAGAATATTTCGATATAAAAAATATCGATAAGGTTATTAGAAATAGACTATTGCAACAGCTGGTATCCAAATGTAAACGAATTTTTTGAATTATTGCTCCAAATTGTTAGAAAAACAGAAGAATATTTCTAGTTGTGGTCAGCAGATGTCAGTTTTACTCTAATGAAGCTTTAAGAAAGGAAAAATATGGAAATTTTTAATTCGGTAAAAAAATATTTACAAAAATATTCGATTTTATGTTTTTTCAAGTAGATATCCCAAACATTTTAGTTAAGGTTCTAATGGAATTCTAAACACTTTTTATTCTTGGAATTTTTTCGATATCTCATCAACTTATCTGATTTATGATGATTTCATATTGGTTTTTTCAACTTTCCCGCCATACCATTGGTCACGTGACGTATGTCAAAATCGATTTTAAGGTTATGGGACATGCACATCCAATCCCAAAAAAAGATTTTTCAATATTTCGCTAATAAAAATGTTTCCCATATGTTGCGAACTCTTTGCCGGTCACTGTATATTTAAATACCCAAATTGTTTTCCAATCAAAATTAATATTTTAAGCAACTCAGTCATTTTACAGAAAACAACGTATAATTTATTAGCTATTTTGACCCAGTTCGCTCAAGTTTAAAAACCTGCTCTAAAAAATGCAGATAACATGGGTATATATATAAATTTAAAATAAATAGCGACACATTGGTCACACATATTGTTTGTTATGTCAGCTTGCTTTTTGAATTATTGTTAAAAATTATAGCAAAAAAAGTTTACAACAAAGGGAAGAATTAGCTCTTATTGTTGGAGATAAATATAAATCGCTTAGAGAAGCAGCATCTATCTTTACCGGAAAGTACATAATATTATATTATACTACAGTTTCGCGAATTTACAACTTTTTCAATAATGTTATTTAGTTACAAGAGCATACCAAATGGGTTAGAAGTGAGGAGAACGAACTTGAATTTTTACAAAGCGTTATAGAAATTTCAAAACAAATCTGAAAATAGTTTTAAGACATGCATCAACTTTTATCAAGAATAAAATTTTCTGAGAAATGGTAATAAAAAAGTTTACCCTATAGGTTCTTCTTTGGACATACTGTATATTATTAACTCCATAATCAAAGCTTTATCGAATAGTTAGTGCGTCATGGTTGGTAGAATTATTAAAATAATAAAAAATGTTTTTATTTTCTAAAGTTACTTAACATATAAAGGTAGTAAATGAGGTATAGTTAGAAAATACAATAAAAATAACCACTTAGAAGGACACTAACCGACAAAGAATAACAATTAATAAGAAATTATGTATTATACCTACCTACACTGCATGTCATAACATCAATTGAAATACTTAACCTTCCGTCACCTCAGATGAACTCGGAAATGATATATGAGCCGCTCTATACGAAACTTCAGAACATCGAGACCGAGACCTAAAACCAGAACTTTGAGAAAGTCATGGCTAATGGCTAGTACAGGTCTCATCATAAGAAAACAACTGCATCATTACAGGACAACATATAGGGAAACCTAAAGAAATACTGGGCATATGTTTCAAATGCTATCCTTAGCAAATTGATGCCCTAGTATAGCCACCGTTATAATCTCTACAGTTTACTACAGAATTAGTACCAGTATGTAAATATATTTATTGGCGTTTACATAGTAGACCTTAACAATAAAATAAAAATTAACTACATCTTTATCTTCTATCATCACATGCTGTGTGAACAGTATTTTCCATCTTGAAGTAATGGGAGAAAATAAATATAATTTAAAAGTAAAACAAGTTATTAGTATATTACATAACAAGTGTTGAAAAAGGTACTTTTTAAACGAGGAGGTATTAGCCGAGTGCGGAAAGTCTCCGAGTGTGAGAAAATTAGTTTCACACGAGTAGGTAATGTACACAATTTTTCCTACGACCATTTAATATAATCAAAAAGAGTTTGATTTGTTTTTAATAGTTTGTAGGTATCACCATTGTGTTAATCAACTTTTTTCAACACTAGAGTTGAAAAAAATAAAAACAATGCCCACTTTACACATTTTAACTTACCTAGATTTAAATAAAAATAATAACTTTTTCTCCTATTTGCTTAGGCACATCATACCTACTATCTATGTACAGTAAATAAATTTCGTTTCTGAACTTTTTGCTGCTTGCATTCTTTTAATAAAACAATAATATAGGTAGGTACCTACGAAAACAACATAACACAAAACTACAACATAACTTCAACATTTGCTCAACATTATAGAAAGATAGAGATGGAGTTAAATATCGATAGCTTGTTAATTATAAAAGTTATATGTTATTCGATTTGTTTTAAATATAGCTAAAATAAATTTACTTACATAAAGCGTATTCACGTGTCCCATATCCTTAAACATTGTATGGATATTTTTATCTGAGATAATGGCAAAATTATAAATCGGTATTTCCTAGGGTATTCTATTTCTGCTCTATAGCTGTCCCTTTTTTTTCTGTGGTTCAACTCAGTTGACATGTAAACATGACAGTAGGTTTGACGTATTATTATTTTCCCTTTTGATACTATTATTTTTATCATAAATACTCTTAGGTTCCCAAAAATAACGAACAAAAGGATTTTTTTTAATTTGCAGTATTGCCCTAGTGTACTTTACCCCACCCAGCACCCCAATTCACTCCACGTGTACCGCAAGTTTGATATTTTTAATAAATAGTTTTGTTGTCAAATTGACACCTGTTTAAATTAAATATAGTGTGCTTTGTATTTCCACACTCGTGTTGAAATATTTTTTTTCAACACGCGTGTGATATTTAGCACTTTCTAGCCAAGTTAACCGTGCTGTTATTGTCATTTTCGTAGGTGGTCGTAGGAAAAGATACAATTGTTGACGATTCAGTGAAAAGACAGCCAATGCAACTTTTCATTCATTCATTACACGCTGTAATAATAATAATAATAATAATAATAATAATAATAATAATAATAATAATAATAATAATAATAATAATAATAATAATAATAATAATAATAATAATAATAATAATAATAATAATAATAATAATAATAATAATAATAATAATAAAAATAATACCAATAATAATAATATTAATTATAATTAAAAGAAAGAAAATATTGTGGCGTATTGGACACGTGTGTAACTATTTTTTATATTGAAATACACAGGGATCCAAGTTTAATGGATACCCTGGGGCGGGTAGACCACGACGGCCGTTTCGTCCTTGTTAGGACTCGACAATAATAATTAAAAAACTGTAAATATTTTGAGGGCTGGTGGAACCTAAACTATAGAGGAATTTCTGCGTTTAGCAAAAAGCAAAAGTAACTTGAAGACTTAACCTTCCCAGATCTAACTAGACTACCTCTGGCTTAAATGGGAAACGATCACAACATTCATAAAAAGGAAAGCAGTCAAAAAAGAAAACTAGAAGTAATATACCATTTTAACATCTAGTCAGAGCCAAGGAGTCGTTAAACTAGGCCCCGCCACACCTAGTTAGTAGTTAGTAAACAAAAAAAACCTACAAAAACAATGTACCAACCACACAAGAACTTACTACACATAACACTGAACCTATACACACACATACACTAACAGCAGTAAGTTCCTAGCAGCTTCTTACTGCAGCTTCTTACTACAGCTTTAGATCAGCACTGCAAGTTCTCTTCCTGAAATAGTGGGGTCCTCATAGCTGTAAAGCATGAGCACGTGTACCTCTTCTGAAGCACAAAAACGTACACTGCACCAAATCAGACACCTACACAAACACTATCACAGTAAGTCGCTAACAACAAACACAACTAACACTTGTAACAGCTTACTACTGCTTCAGATTAGCATTGCAAGTACTCTCCATGAAACAGTGGGGTACTCATAGCCGTAAAGCGTGGGCACATGTTATCTCTGGGATTCTGGGTTTGATTCCCCTAAAAACACATATTATATAATAATAAAAAAATTTAAATAATAAACACTGGTTCAGAAAAAACTTATGAACTGGCTTTAAACATATTGCCTTTATGGTACATATTAAATATTTGGGATCTAATGACATGGTCGTGAATTTTATGGAGTTGTCCACCCAGTCGTGCAAGAGCGGTATTGTTTCTTCTTCTATGATATTTATAGTCTGGCTCGACGCCTTGTAAGTTGTACACCATTTACTTATAATTCCGAGAGAAATTCCGCAAGCATCATAAACCTTAAAAATAAATAAATTATAATATTACAATGGATAATATGTCTTATTTGTTGGTAAGTAAAGGTTAAAAAGAATTAAACGTACTTGGTGAATAGTAGCAAGAAGCAATATTATAAGGGCTCTCCTGCGTTAAAAGTATTTCGCTCTCCTCAGAATTAATACTTGTTCTCTTTGGACATAATGAAACATGCTTTTATTTATTTATTTATTTATTTATTTATTTATTTATTCGCATAAATAATATGCCAACAGGCCAATGGCCTAGGCTTGGCACCCACAGTTTACAATGTTGTGTACAGATACATAATAACTAAGATTGTAATATTTCCTCTAGTTCATCAATTGATATCTATTAAGAGCAATAATAGTTTGATTTCTAAGCCTTTTTTTAAATGTTGATAAAGATAAAGGTAAATTAACCAAATCAATACTGTGGAATAAAATGTTAGAAAGTATGGTTAAGCGATTTATGGGAGAATGTTTACCTGCATTTGTTCTATAAAAACAGTTTGCAAATAGATTATTATGACGAAAGTTTCTTGAAGGAATTTTAAAACCTAAGTATACCGAAAAGCAAATTTGGATCATCAATATAGTTGTTGGTAATTTTAAATAAAAAGCCAGTATCAGCTTGAGTACGCTGACACTCAAGAGGCAATAACTGAAAAGTCCGCTAAAGATTCGAAAGATTGGCGTGAGGGTCGAAAATGCCGGTGCATTTAAAGTTTAAAAACCTAAGAAACTTGTTTTGAATACTTTCCAATCTGTTTTTATATAACACGTACTGAGATGTCCAGATGACAGAGGAAAAACTTAGTTTACTATAAACATAGGCAAAGTACAGAATTTTTAAGTAGTGAACAAAAGACAGAAACTTGCACGAACTAAATATGAAACCTAACATGCGATTACATTTGTTAGCAACATAATTAATGTGTTCGTTAAAAATCATTTTTTTATCATAAATGACACCAAGATCCTTTATCTTATCTACTTTTTTAACTAAAATTCCATTAAAGTTGTAACCAAAAGAAAAAATATTTACATTTCTTGAGAACGAAATAAATTTACATTCATCTAAATTCAAAGAGAGTTTGTTTAAAGTACAATACTGGAAAAACAAATATAATTCACTCTGTAGCAGTAAACAGTCACCAATACTTCCTATTGTAAAAAAGATTTTCATATCATCCGCGTAAAGCAAAATTTTACAAAAGTTAAAACATTTTTTTACATCGTTTAAATATATAATGAAAAGTAAAGGCCCCAAGTGGGAACCTTGGGGCACACCAGAAGTTACATTGTAAACAGGAGACTGGTGACCGTTCACCGCCACAAATTGTGATCGATTGAATATATAGGACGCTATCCACCTCAAAAGGTCTCCATATATACCAATCTCACCCAGTTTTGCTACTAAAATATTGTGATCAATCCTATCAAACGCCTTACTGAAATCGGTGTATATGGAATCCATCTGAATTTGACAGTCCATGGAAGAGAGAATGTACTCTAAGTAAGATACTAGATTCAATTCAATAGATCGCTTAGGAAAAGATCCGTGTTGTTCATCAATAATAAGAGGTTTTATGGTATTAAGAACTACCTTATGCACAATAGATTCTAAAATGCTTCCAAATATGTTAAGTTTGCTTATGGGTCTGTAATTTGAAACACTTTCTCTCATTCCGCTTTTAAAATAGGAATAACACTAGATAGTTTCCATTTCTCAGGAAATTCGCACATTTCAAACGATATGTTAAAAGTAATTGTGAGTGGAACATATAGAGAGAAGAGGCATGCTTTCACAATATTTGATCAGAAAATCAAAATATAGCACAATACAACATTGGGTAGTTAAAAATATCGACTTGTCTGAATCAAATAATTAAATGCCATTGTGATTATAGCTTACTAAGTCAAAACAATAATAAATAAATAAAGTTTAGACATGACATTTCTTCTGTCTCATTCTTTATTATGTGTTTCCAATTTGTGACGTGGATTCAAGGACTCGTTAGAAGAACTATACCATTTGACTTACTAAAGTTTATACCGTGCGAGCAAAAATTATTTGCATCAAAGAGGGCCTTGCATCCAAGGACGTAATGCTTAGCCGTAAACTTTAATACCTGTTGGGTGTCAGTAACTACCTGAATTAACAATCAATCAGTTATTCCGTCATCTTTGACAGTCGTTACAAGTAATTTGATTCATCGCTATTTTTCCAATTTCTTGAACAATTCACACAGTGGGCTTTACAGAACAGCACAAAACATTCACGGTTAAAGCATATTTTCGAAACGGGCTTAGAGTAAATGGTAAGTGGCAATACAATCCGGGTTTGTGCATAGACGATTTTTACGAACATTTTCCTAAAGTTGCTTCTATTGCTGGGGATTTTTATCATTGCCTGAAAAAAACCGTGGCTGTGTTTTGGGAACCAGGTTCTATACAACACAAAAAAGGAGCAGGAAGACCATCTGTAAGAACAAAAGAACTTGTTGCAAACGTTCGTGAAATAATGCAAAATACGCCAACAAATTGTATAAGACGCCTGTACCAAGAAGTGGGAAGATCTTATGGAACATGCAGGACTATTCTTAAGAAGCAGCTAAATTTATTTCCTTATAAAGTGCAAGTCCACATTGCAACCTGCAATTGCAATATTTGTGTGAATTTATGGTTGGAGCATGGCGGTGGCCAATTTCAGCAATTTATGTAATTATTTTCTTTTTCTTTCTGTACCGGATGATCAAATAAGCGAGGACGTCGGCTTTATCTCGGAAACCATTAATCGTACAACTTTTGAAAAGATTTTTTTTGAGTAAAGGGGTCAAGAGAAATTGCTAGAAATTACTTTCAAGTTCCTCATTTCGCCGCAAGGGGGCACAATTAAAAATTGTTTTTTTAATTCTAAATTTCTCCGAAAATTCCCATATTAAGGTATAACTCTGATAACATCATTAGAAAGCTTAGACAATTCTGCATCATTTTGGTTTAAGGCTCATTAGCGTACCGACCTTGATAAGAGTGGGAGAAGCCATTGAAAGTGTAAACATTAAAATCGCTGTAACTTCTAAACGACTTATCCGATTTTACTAAATTTAAGCTTGTTTGGAAGGGAAAAATAAGCATCTTCAATAATGGCCATATCAAACAGTACACGATAGTGTTTAATAAAATTGCTAGAGGGCGCAATTTGTAATAATAACAGTTTTTTCGATTTTAACCCGAAAATTCAAATCATACGGTATAACTATGACATCATAATCGAAAAGTAGATGAAATTTGCAAGAAAAGATATGAAGACCGCAGTTCGATATCTTTGTTCGTTTCAGAGTTATTGCCAAAACAATAATTTTTAATACAAATCGCGCCCTCTAGCAATTTTATTAGAAACTGTCGTGTACCATTAGATACGACAATTGAAGGTACTTCCAAACAAGCTTAAATTCAGTAAAATCGGATAAGTCGTTTAGAAGTTACAGCGATTTTAATGTTTACACTTTCAATAGCTTCTCCCACTCTTATCAAGTGAAAGTGTAAACATTAAAATCGCTGTAACTTCTAAACGACTTAACCGATTTTACTAAATTTAAGCTTGTTTGGAAGAAAAAGTTAAGTACCTTCAATTGTTGTCCAATGGTACAAGATAGTTTCTAATAAAATTGCTAGAGGGCGCAATTTGTATTAAAAATTATTGTTTTGGCAATAACTCTGAAACGAACAAAGATATCGAACTGCGGTCTTCATATATTTTCTTGCGCAAATTTAATCTACTTTTCGATTATGATATCATAGTTATACCGTATGATTTGAATTTTCGGGATAAAATCGAAAAAACTGTTATTATTACAAATTGCGCCCTCTAGCAATTTTATTAAACACTATCGTGTACTGTTATATACGGCAAATGAAGATACTTATTTTTCCCTTCCAAACAAGCTTAAATTTAGTAAAATCGGATAAGTCGTTTAGAAGTTACAGCGATTTTAATGTTTACACTTTCAATAGCTTCTCCCACTCTTATCAAGGTCGGTACGCCAATGAGCCCTAAACCAAAATGATGCAGAATTGTCTAAGCTTTCCAATGATGTAATCAGAGTTATACCTTAATGTGGGAATTTTCGGAGAAATTTAGAATTTAAAAAAACAATTTTTAATTGTGCCCCCTTGCGGCGAAATGAGGAACTTAAAAGTAATTTCCAGCAATTTCTCTCGACCACTTTACTCATAAAAAAATCTTTCCGAAAGTTGTACGATTAATGGTTTCCGAGATAAAGCCGACGTCCTCGCTTATTTGACCACCCGGTACATTCTTACTTTGTTAATTTTGTAAACATTAAAAATAAATTTGTATTTGTCTACTTATTTTATTACTCATTAGTTTGGCATATCATGTCATAATGTGAATTTGACAAAATTTTAACCTAGATTTGGTTAGATATATCGTCCCCATATCATTGTGATCTAAACCAAGCCCTACGTTTTTTAATCCAAGCCCTCTTTGATGCAAATAATTTTTGCTCGCACGGTAATCAGTTATCAAACACAAATCAACTTTAAAAAAGTGAAATTTTGTAGGCCTGTGTAATTAGGCTACACTAAACATAATTAAACCATATTTTCCAGTAGAATTTTTTTAAAGAGTTTTACTTATTTATTAACTCTTCTATTGATCATAGTAAGTTGTTTAATTCAACAAACTTTGGTATGTCGGGCTGTGCACCAATATAATCGTTTTTACATCTATCAATTCTGTTTAATGATTTTGTATTTCCAATTTAACCAAACAATTTTAAACATTGTAGTTTATTATATAACACACGTAGTTCTTTGGGCGGACTCAGATTGTTAATAATAGAGTTAAAAACTAATGATGTTGAAGAATTTGGAACAAGATAAATTAATTAAATATTAAAGATTGCTAGATAGCCGCTTAATTGGTGTTAGCATGACGTTTGGACATGGTGGGTAAAATTTAGACTTGAGAAAATTTCAAGTAGCACAAAAGCGTCAAGTGCCTTGTTGTGGGAACGAAAAAGTTCATTCAGGTACCCATAGTTAGCAGTTAAAAAAAAAACAAGTCATACGCATTTTATTTTTAATTATTGTTAGGTTTAAGGACTTTTCCGGCTTTGAAGTGTTGTTTATATGGACTGATTAAAAATTTTTCCATGGGATCAACTTCAAAATAATAAGAATGTTAAATAAATAATATAGTATACTTCCTTTCTAAAATGCATATTTAAAATTTTTGCTTCATTATTGTAGATATAGGTACACGAGAAGCTATGCCAGGACATTATTGTACCGGGTGTCCCACTAAGAATGGCTCTCGGCCGTATCTCAGAAAGGGTTAGTCGTATGGCTTCCGAAAAAATTTTTTTTTACTAAAAGTGGCTATGAGAAATTGCTGGAAATTATTTTCAAGTTTCTCAGTCGAGCGCTAGAGGGCGTAACCGTAACTGTAAATCAGTAAAACTCTGTATTTTCAAAAGTTGCCTATTTAAGGTGTATTGAAAGTACTATTTTCGTATACTTTGAGGCTTTCTGAACAAAACTCACTCATGAAACGTCTTTGTCAGTTTTAAAATAAAGTGGCAGGGGAAGGTTAAACATTATTTTAAACAAATGCTCATAACTCCGGGTTAGCTCAACAGAATTCAGTAAACTTAGTCTTGTTAAAAATAGTTTCCCATACTCTATATTACACAATATAAACCATGACAATATAATTTTTAAAGTAGGCGCTAGAGGGAGCTATCTTACAACTTAACAAACATTATGCATTTTTTCAAAAGTTTTAAATACAATAGTATATTAAATTTTACCTCATTAGAAAGATAAATAAAAGCCTAAAAAACTGGCGAAAACCCCAACTTGATTTTTTTTTCAAACCAGAGATAATAACAAGAACAAAAATAAACACGGAAAAATATGATTATATTTAAGATTCAACGGTAAAGGTTTTTCAAAAGTCAAATAGGCATTGAAAAAACAAAATACGATTTAAAATTACATGCTTTTGCGTCAAATTATTATTACGTCAAAAGGTATACCGAATACTCAGTGTCGTTCTTCATGTTCAATACACGACTTCAACCTATCCCTTTTTGACAATACAGCAGTTTCCAACTCTTCCAAAGAAATACTGCGGCTGTTGTCCATTATTCTTTGAATCATTTTTTCCCTTGTAGTAGACCTGGTCATATAGACAAGGTCTTTCAACCTCGCCCATACATAAAAACATAAAAATCTAGACACGTTAGGTCAGGTGATCTATAATAGGAAATACCGCATTCATTAGAATTTTTATATTATAACCTATGCATTGTAATAATACCTCGTAAGCCATGGAAATATACTCCCTCTTACTATCCACCTTGCAGGAAATGTCTCGTCAAGAAATTGACGAACAGTTGCTGCAAAATGTGCAAATTTTGACTTAAGAGCTACTAGTATAAGCTATATTGGCATTTTTCTAAATTATTTGAAAGGTGATAGTTATTACTTACCTTTCTTCTAGCAACATTCTATTTACAGAGTGCAAGTAACTCCCAATTCTTCGACAATTACCCTAATACTAATTCGTGGATTAAATGCCACATACGTCAAAAAGTTTATTATATTCTCTTCGGTTCGACCTCGACTTCGTCTGCGATATACAGGGCGAAGAATACTTTCCGTAGTACGAAAACGTTATGCTAAACGATTAAACATTTAAAACTCGTATCGGCCCCTTTGGGGGTATCGCATTGCATAAATTGCAACGATATAACTTGCAGCTATACTTGCATCGCTTAAACATTCAAAATACACCGCGATAATGTCCACCGCTTCTTCAAGTAAAAAAGGCCTTTTTAAAAATTAATACAAGGCACAACAATAAATACAACGGCCAATACTGTGGTCACGATGAAAACTTTGACTTCATAATAATATAAAAAGCATGTAATTTTAAATCGTATTTTGTTTATCCAAGGCCTAATTGACTCTTGAAAAACCTTTGCCGTTGAAACTTAAATATAATCATATTTTTCTGTGTTTATTTTTGTTTTTGTTAATATCTCCGGTTTGAAAAAAGATATCAAGTTGGGGTTTTCGCCAGTATTTTAGGCTTTTTTTTATCTTTCTAATGAGGTAAAACTAAATATACTATTGTATTTAAAACTTTTGAAAAATGCGCAATATTTGTAACGTTGTAAGATAGCTCCCTCTAGCGCCTACTTTAAAAATCATATTGTCATGGTTTATATTGTGTAATATAGAGTATGGGAAACTCTTTTTAATAAGACTAAGTTTACTGAATTCTGTTGAGCTAACCCGGAGTTATGAGCATTTGTTTAAAATAATGTTTAACCTTCCCCCACCACTTTATTTTAAAACTGACAAAGACGTTTCATGCGGAATTTTGTTCAGAAAGCCTCAAAGTATACGAAAATGGTACTTTCATTACACCATAAATAGGCAACTTTTGAAAATACAGAGTTTTACTGATTTACCGTTATGGTTATGCCCTCTAGTGCTCGACTGAGAAACTTGAAAATAATTTCCAGCAATTTCTCATGGCCACTTTTACTAAAAAAAAAATTTCCGCAAGCCATACGACTAACCCTTTCTGAGATACGGCCGAGAGCCATTCTTAGTGGGACACTCGGTACATAATCAAGAATGAATTAATATTAAATTTAGAGTAACATGAGCGTAAACTTGACGAATAGTAATTGATATGACGATTTCCCTTTGATATGCCTTTATAAAGTGAATATTATTACCTACACTGAGAAAAAAACCTTCTATGCCTTATAAGAATTAACATTCTTTATACATAATTAATTTTTTTTTTTAATTTGTATTGGGCTACACGCTTGGTGAAACTGTTGTTCCATTGCACAGGAAGAAAAAATAATAACTAAAATGTTATGTTTCACAAATTTAATCAGTTTCCTGACACGTGTTTCGGCCCTTGCGGGTCATTGTCACAGGAGTACAAGAGGATACTAAATTCTACGTGACATTACAAAGGTATTTACATCATATTATGGTAGGTAGTTATAAACATGTCACAAAATTAAAATTAGAATTAGAAGATTGAATGGTCAACTGTGGGTTTTCCTCACTTTTAAAGGTACATACAGGGTGTTTCATTAAGGTCGAAGAGCGGCCATATCTCGGAAACTACTGGACATAGAAACTCAGGAAAAGAAAAATGATAATAAAAGTGGCCATGAAAAAATTCTGGAAATAATTTTCAAGTTCCGCATTTTGCCGCAAGAGAGCGTAATTGAAAAGTAAATTTTTAAATTTTACATAACTCCGAAAATTCCACATTAAGGTATATGTTTGATAACACTATTTTAAAGCGTGGACAATTATGCATCATTTTGGTCTTATGCTCATTGGCGTACCGACTTTAATAAGAGTGGGGGAAGCTGTTGAAAGTGTAATCGTTTAAATCGCTGTAACTTATAAACGACTTATCCGATTTTAGCAAACTAAAGACTGTTTGGAAGAGAAATGTATGCACTTTGACCAGTCGTACTTAGTTGTCCATAACAGTTCTAAAAAAAATGCTAGAGGGCGCAATTTCCAATAAAAATAAATTTTTTTATTTTACTCCGAAAAAATAAATCATACGGTATAATTATGATACCATAATCGAGAAGGAGATAAAATTTGCTAGAAAAAATATTAAAACCGCAGCTCGATATCTCCGTTCGTTTCAGAGTTATTGCCAAAACAATCATTTTTAAGACAAATTGCGCCCTCTAGCAATTTTATTAGAAACTATCTTGTACATTGGATACGACAATTAAAGGTACTTACCTTTCTCTTCCAAACAAGCTTAAATTTAGTAAAATTGGTTAAGTCGTTTAGAAGTTACAGCGATTTTAATGTTTACAGTTTCACTTGATAAGAGTGGGAGAAGCTATTGAAAGTTTAAACATTAAAATCGCTGTAACTTCTAAACGACTTATCCGATTTTACTAAATTTAAGCTTGTTTGGAAGAAACTTCAATTGTCGTATCTAATGGTACAAGATAGTTTCTAATAAAATTGCTAGAGGGCACAATTTGTGTTAAAAATTATTGTTTTGGCAATAACTCAGAAACGAACGGAGATATCGAGCTGCGGTTTTAATATTTTTTCTGGCAAATTTTATCTTCTTTTCGATTATGGTATCATAATTATACCGTATGATTTATTTTTTCGGAGGAAAATCAAAAAATGTATTGTTATTGCAAATTGCGCCCTCTAGCATTTTTTTTGAGAACTATTATGGACAACTAAATACGATTGGTCAAAGTGCATACATTTCCCTTCCAAACAGTCTTTAGTTTGCTAAAATCGGATAAGTCGTTTATAAGTTACAGCGATTTAAATGATTACACTTTCAACAGCTTCCCCCACTCTTATTAAAGTCGGTACACCATTGAGCATGAGACCAAAATGATGCATAATTGTCCAAGCTTTAAAATGATGTTATCAAACATATACCTTAATGTGGAATTTTCGGAGTTATGTAAAATTTAAAAATTTACTTTTCAATTACGCCCTCTTGCGGCAAAATGCGGAACTTGAAAATTATTTCCAGAATTTTCTCATGGCCACTTTAATTATCATTTTTCTTTTCCTGAGTTTCTATGCCCAGTAGTTTCCGAGATATGGCCGCTCTTCGACCTTAATGAAACACCCTGTATAAACTACATAGGTACTTACATATTTAGTCCTAAATTAGTGTGCTATTAAGAATTAGGGAAGCGCCTGAAGGTATTTCGGTTTGATTATTAACAACATTACATTTAAAAGAGAAAGAAATAAGACACTTTAAGTCTCCCTTCACTGGTATTATTATAAGACTTAGTGTCTTATTTCTTTCCCTTTTAAACATACACTCCACTATTTCTCGACTATTTCTTCAAGTTGAAAACATTGTTTTCTATGGCTTTTTTGATAGCTATTGTTTCTAGTAAATTTAGTTTTCTGCTTTTATTGTGTATGCATATGGGTTTTATGTTGTTAGAGATTGAGTGATTGTGTAATATGCAGTGATTAGCTAAACCTATTTTATTTTGTTTTTTAAAATATATGTTTTGTGTTCTTTAAGCCTGGTGTCAAAATTTCTACCTGTTTGTCCAATGTAGATAGCCACGCATTTGTCGCATTCTATTTGGTAGACCCCACTTTGTAAAAGTTATAATAATAGCACACTAATTTAGGACTAATAATGTATCTGTACTTTTTTTAGGTAGGAAAACCCACAGTTGACCATTCAATCTTCTAATTCTAATTTTAATTTTATGACATGTTTATAACTACCATAATATGATATAAATACCTTTGTAATGTCACGTAGAATTTAGTATCTTCTTGCACTCCTTTGACAATGGCCCGTAAGGGCCGAAGCACGTGTCAGGAAACTGATGAAACTTGTGAAACATAACAAGTAGTTATTATTTGTACTTCCTGTGCAATGTTCTTTATACAACTGTTTAAAACTATATGTGACAGCAACGCGCTTTCCTACTGTAAGAGAACAAAAATTGCTAGATCGTTTTGTAGTAATAATATCACGGTAATTTAGCTAATGGGATATAGGAGTTAATGCTACCATAGAACGGTTTATAGCCATTATTGCTCTTAATACTCACAGTAATTATCAAGTTCTACTGGGGTGTAATCTGGTTTTATATACTGTATTAGTTCCGACTGGCAGCTGTAATGAAATTTGACACTAATCATAATAATATTTGCTTGCCATGGTTAATAAAGCATACATTTAGCACTAAAAATCAGTACTGTAGTTCTCAAAAATTTAAATAGCTTGTAGTGTGATATTGTTCAACAAACTTTGGTATTTTTGCTGTTCAGCAAATCTATTATGCAATATGGTTTACTGAGATGGTAAGATTCGTCCATAGCCAGTGTTGCCAGATCATTTTTTTATAATGTAGCAGTTGACTCTTGAAATTGTAGCAGATCAGACAAAAGTGTAGCAGATTTTTTAAAAGTATTTATTATTTTAAAAAAGGCGTTGGCATTAGTTTTTTTTATTGCATTATTGCAACACAAAAACTAAAATTAAATAAAAATAAAATTCTAAAAAAATAGGGACATTTTTAATAATAGTAATAATAATTTATTTACAGATAATAGGTATATCCATATTATACAAAACAGTTCCTAAACAAAATATAATGTCTAATTAAATTTTCTTAGTACAAAATAAAAAAAGTATAGGTACCTACCTACAAAGAATAGGAAAATAACTGGTTTTAAAAACTAAAAAAACAACAACAAAGGTACCCATCAGTTATTTAATCAGGTTTCATAAAAGTTATAGGGTAAATTGACCTAATTTGTAAATGTAGTAAATTGTAGTAGAAATATTAAAAATGTAGAAGATACTAAAAAAGTGTAGTAACGTACTAGAACGATTAAATTGTAGTAAATCTACTACAATTGTAGTGACCCTGGCAACACTGTCCATAGCTTATTTAATCCCATACTAATAATAGGTTATGCGAAATAAGAATATTCTATTGCTTTATCTGACATGCAAAGTTAAAAAAAACTTAAATACGAAGTAAAAATAAATTAATTGAAACGGGTATTGGTACGATCAATAAAATTCAAATTCAGACAGGAAAGCTAGAAGACTCCGAATAACGATGTGATCTGCGCAACAAATACGTTGAAACTAATATTACTGCGCGTGGCGATTGCCGATCGCTACGAACCCCCTACCAACGTATTGTGGATTAAAGTTCTAAAGGATACAATTCGTTTTTGGGGACGCTGTTCTGCTTTCTTAATTTTAGAGAAAGCGCTTTACTGGGAACAAAATGCGTCGCATTGAGAAGATACAATTTATTTCTTAACAAAATTGCTGTATTAAAAATAGTTCATTATTCAACAAGACTGTGCTACTAATAAAAACACTGTTTTAGCAAATCTTGAATTGATGACTAAAGCGGGTTTAATATACTAGCAATTTATTTAATATGGGTTAATACAAAATAAGCTATCATAAGCTATGTCTTAGCAAACCTGTTGTATTATAAATCGTTTTCCTCTGTGTACAAATAATTTACTTAAAGCATTAAAGATTTTTTTAGCTAAGCAAATTAAAAAGTATTCGGTGCTGTGAAGTCTAAATAACGATATTTTTATAAAATTGTCCTGAAATTAGTTAAATACTTTTGACCTAACCAATAAATACTGGATCCACAAGAATTCTCCGCCTATTTGTATTGCTTATAGAGAATACAACACAGAACTTTGTAATTTAAGACCCCTACCAGTTCTTGAGCTAGGATATTTTGGCCTTAAAAACCAAATCGTGCCAATAATCCCAAACTATACTTCATGCTCCAATATTAATAAAAAACTGTTAGATGAACAATTAAAAAAATTTAACAACTATACACAAGTGTACACAGATGCCTCCAAGACACTCACTGGATGTGGAGCTGCCTATTTTATCCCAAAACTAGAAATCCAAACCAAAATCAACCTAAACACCAACTTCTCAATTTTTACATGTGAGAGCCTGGCAATATTAGAGGCCCTAAAGTGGATTCATACACAGCAAAACATTGAAAATATTGTCATTTTAACTGACTCATTATCTGTACTTAGAGCTTTGGAAAAACTTAGCGACTGGAGATATACAACTTCCCCCATTTTACTAGAAATTAAAAACATTACACGAAAGATGCAACTGAATCAACAAAGAATCATTTACATGTGGATAAAGGCTCACACAGGACTTACACACAATGAACATGTGGATAAATTGGCAAAACAAGCTACATTATTAAGCAGCAACGTAAACTATCCCATACCAATAATAGACACTTTTAATATTACTAAAAATAAAATAAGGCAAAAATGGCAACAGCGTTGGTTCAGTTATGGACAAGCGAACAACACTAGATTATTTCATATAAGCCCTCAAATTCCTACAGTACTATGGCACGACAGCTTTAACGTTTCCAGAAAATTCATAACAACAATATCTAGATTAAGATTTGGTCATGCTTGTTATCCGTCTCATCTTCAAAAAATCAAGGTTTTACCAACTGCTTTGTGTGAACATTGTAATGAAGTCGCCAATTTAGATCACATTTTCTTTAAATGTAGAAAATACACCAACTGTCTCTACACGACTCTCCAAAATTTGGACAAAATTGATGCACCGATAAATTTATTGTACGTACTAACTACACAAAATAAAGAAGCTATATTCATGATTATGAGGTATTTGCATAAGAATAATATTAAGTTGTAGCATGTTTTCTTTAGGCTTAGAAGTCAGTATAGGTTTACCCTAAAAAGGGTCTAGTTAGATTGAGTTCCTATTGTGATCCTAGTGTTTTAAAACCCCCTTGGCCTACCTGTTTGTTATACAATGTTCTGATCGGCCCAGAACGAGAAGAGTGTAACCCTGTCTATTTCCCTTCGTTTTCAAAATTTTGTTTGTTAGGTTAGGAGCTAGACTTAATTAGCTTTGGAAATTATTTGGTTGAAGAATATATCTATATGCGACTGGCTGAATAGCTGCACAGCTCAAGCCAAAAAAAAAAAAAAAAAAAAAAAAAGTCCTGAAATTAGAGAAGAAATTACATTGCATTTGGTAATATGTTGAACGTCATCCAAAACATGTAAGGAATACTTGATTAAATTATTAAACATTTAATATGTTTTAGCGCGATAAGATTTAAACGGTATCATTTCTTTCCATTTAATTTTTAATAAATTACAATTTGAATTTTGAAATATTTTTCAGCTGTTGCAGTTTAAACTTGGGAGTTAAAAATGGTAAGCATGCTGTTATGACCTCTAATAAACTAGCCTATTAAAATTTATCAATAATAGGGTAAAATATATTGACTCGCCTTTTGCTTTAAAATACACTGGGAAACCAAAACAATAGACTCCTTTGGAATAACGGCCAGTTCGTCCTTATTAGGACTCTACACTCTACGGAATGCCATAAGTGTCATAACTCAAAGCAACTCCACACATTTAAACCTAGCTTAAGAACTTTGCAAGTAGTGAATACAAGGCATCGCCATCTACTAAGCAAACTCATTTACCCGCGCTGCATAGAATATGGCGGAACATTGACCATAATTTTATGAAAAATCTAACTCTAGCATTAAATGAAAGGTCAGATTTCAGCTATTTGTACAATTTTTAATGTTTAAATCACTGCCAACGTTTCAATGCAGTCCGCACCATCATCACGACTAACGCACAAAGAAACAAAGGACTACTTTAAAATGACAAAATTATACATATTATGTGTAAATAAAATAAGGCACAAAAATTATTGTATAATCACATTCAGAGTAACTAAACATTAAATAAAATTTCCCCCAAAAGAGGGGCATCTTACAGCATGTGACTGACAAGTAATAGCTAGGAGGAAAAAAACACAATGTCGCAACACATACGTGCCCCGACAATTGCCAGAACCACTCCTGAACTCTGCATACATCTTAAAATTAATTTAATTATACCAAACAGTGTTTCCACTTACCTCGATTTATATTTTTTAAATGTATGTATATCCATACAGGATACAAACATTTAACGAAAACAAATCAAATGATCAAACACCACCAGCATTCACTAGATGTTTATTTACTTACTGATGTATAGATGTACAAAATTTAAGCAAATTTTGCCACAATTTAATTATTAAAAAATGTTTAAAGAATTTTTTTTTTTAAAAGTTTGTGCCTCGGGTTATTTTCGTTCTGGGTAAGTGTGGTACGTCTAGTAGAGTGGTTGGAGAATGCAAGAAATGGTATTAAAATACTCATATTATGTAATAGTATATCTGTTGTATGTGTTTGTAAAAAATTGGTTGTTTTGCGTGGTATTGGAATTTGTATGTCGGCAACACACATTACAGACCGTGATATCGCTTCGCCAAATTATTTTTAAAAATAAAAAAAGGAAAAAAATACATCAGTAAGTAAATAAACATCTAGTGAATGCTGGTGATGTTTGATCCTTTGATTTGTTTTTGTTAAATGTTTATATCCTATATTATATATAATTATATAACACTTTTTGGTATAATTAAATTAATTTTAAGATGTATGCCGAGTTCAGGAGTGGTTCTGGCAATTATCGGGGCACGTATGTGTTGCGACATTGTGTTTTATCCTCCTATCCTATTACTTGTCAGTCACATGCTGTAAGATGCCCCTTTTTTGGGGGAAATTTTATTTAATGTTTAGTTACTCTGAATGTGATTATACAATCAATTTTGTGCCTTATTTTATTTTACATTTTACATAATATGTATAATTTTGTCATTTTAAAGTAGTCCTTTGTTTCTTTGTGCATTAGCCGTGATGATGGCGCGGACTGCACCGAAACGTTGGCAGTGATTTAAACATTAAAAATTGTCCAAATAGCTAAAATCTGACCTTTCATTTAACAATAAAGTAGTGGACGAAACCTCAACAGATATAACTTTAGCATGTCAGAATGGCGTCAAGAAGTTATGCTCGTGAGGAAATACCCGATACTAATTTTGTCGCTAAATTTTGTATTTTTAATGTTAAGTAAATGAATTAAATTCAGATTATTAGTTTTTATACCTTGTTTGGTACGATAAAGGATCAACAAATTTTACTTAATTTTTTTAAAAGGTCTCAACCAATTAGGTAACGCGAATCGGTGTTGGCGGTTTTAAAAGGTTAATGATATAGTAGATAGTATGGTACTATACAGGAAAGCCTGTCTGGAACTTGATAAATAATGGGTTGCCAACATGCATTTAACAATGATTAATTAATGATGCCTAATAATTATTATTGTAGTAATTATAAAATTCACTAATTCATTTGTCAACTCGTAGTTTATGTTATGTAGACTTAATTCTTTATTAAATGAGATAGATACAATCTTTCGTTTTGGGGAACATTATTTTATGAATAATGTTACAATACAAATAAAAATATCGTGGCAGTTTTGAAGTATAAAATAATCATAAGAACTTTACTCTCTAGCCTGGTCTTCACACATCAGCTCTTCTTCATTTTCTGTGCTCGATCTTGATGGTAATTTTTTTAACAATCGGTTTATTGTCAGAGGCTGGGGAGGGTTTTGTGCGGTGGAAAATTAAAATTTGCTCTCATTTTTATTGTAAAATTTAAAGGGAGAATGCGATACCTTGCACACATTTAAAACAAAATTTTTTTGGAACCACTTTGTATTGAACTTTTATATAAACACTATATAAACACACACTGTGGCTCAAATTAAAGGAGTACACTTTCTAATCGTGAATTTTTTTTTCATTTTGCATTGATATAATTTATTTTTGGAGTAATGATGAACTAAATACGTCTCAGTAAAATGTGTAATTTATATCAAAATATTTTGAACAGGGCCGGATTTACAGATTTTTTTTAAACAAACGTGCGCTTATGTTCGTTGCAAACGGAAACTGTTTTATTTAAATTTGAAATGATAGGTTTTTTTTGGTAGTTTAACTATCGGAAATACTCTAGTGTAGGCCTCATTTTGAAAGATTTCAAAAGTCAAGAAATACAACTTTTTTGTTCAATGATGTACTAATATATTGCAGTTATCATTTTTTAAAATTTGAGTTTATTTAAACCACGATCGCAGTATCCATGACCGTTATTAAATATCAGAGTATCCATGACTGTTATTAATAGTTATTTACGATATATGTGTTGTAAAGATTCATATTACAACACGAGATGTTAAAATTGTCAAACGAGGCGTCAGCCGAGTTTAATAAAACATCGAGTGTAGTAATATGAATTTACAACAAGAATATTGTACAAAATTTTATCTACTTTCATCTATGAATAAAAATATTTGGCAAAAGGCATTTTTAAAAATAAAAATGGACCTGTAAAAATGCACCTGCTATTAAGTTTACTAATCAAGTTTTTTATGTTACCTTTCGCATGGTTACTGTTTTGCATGGTTACTGTCGAAACTTTGTCAAACAAATTCAAAAATATTAAAAGCGTTTTTCAAAATGAGCGATTCTGATGGAAGTTTACCCTCTGATATAGAAGCAGCGGCAAACGAAGCGATCTCAAGTTTAGTTCCGACAAAATCCAAGGCACGGTATGAGTTGGAGTATCAGAAGTTTGAAGATTGGTGCAAAGCTAACAAAATAAAGGAGGTGTCTGAGAAAATCCTTTTGGGTTATTTTTCCGGAAAGCAACGCTCCCAGAAACCATCTACACTATGGACTCACTACTCAATGTTGAGAACTTATTTTTATTTTATTTAATTATAATAGTAATTAATTTTATAATTGTTAATAATAAATCATTCTTCTAAAAAGTTTGGTTTAATTTAACAGCAAAATGTTAATAAAACTGTTTTTTTTTTCATTACAGCATTAGTGCTGTAAATGCATCCATTACAGCACTAGTGCTGTAATAGATGCCCTTACAAAACTATTTACAGAACTGTAAAATTCATATTACTAAATGAAAGTGGATAAATTAATAAACAATTTATTTTTTGATGTTATTACGCTTCGAAACAGCTAATCAGTACACAATGGCAGTCTTAAGTAAAGAGGATCGAATTCTTATCAAATATTTTCGACAAAAACACAATTACGATACAACAAAATTTGTAAAGGAGTTTCCTGAAAAAAATTGGCATGTTGGAACAATTGGAAAGTTTTTAAGACATCTTAGAGATAATAATGGGTCCATAGAAATAAAAGTTGAGAGGGAAGGAAAAAAACTTCAAGAACTCAAGAAAATATTGCCATTGTACGAAATATCATAGAAAATGTGAGACCTGAAGATTCTGTAGGTACCAGAAAAATAGCGAAAACAACAAGAATTCACCGTTCTACAGTTCAAAGAGTTATCAAATATGATTACCAAAAAGTTTACTGTCAAAAACTTAATGCCAATGTAAATGAGAAACGATTAGAATGATCTAATATTTATGTCGCTACGAAGATTCCGTTCTCGCAAAAATATCGCAAAAATATGGTTTTCAGATGAGAAAATGTTTTATTTGAGACCGCCAAAGAATACACAAAATAATAGGGTATACACAAATGTGCGACTAAATAGGGAAATCCCATTGAAAAATATTTTAAAACAATTTTATTTTAATCGAGAGAAGTCACTTTTCATCTGGCGTAATGGTCTCTGTGGCAGCTTTCCAATTGGGAACGTCAAGGCTAATTTTTGTCGATCCCAGAGTAAAACTCAATTCGGAGGCGTATCAACAACAAATTTTACATCACTTGCTTCCTGAAATTAAAGCAATCTGCGACGATTACGTGTTCCAACAAGACCGCGCCCCTTCCCACACCTCTCGAAGTACAAGAATGTTTTTGTTTGAGCAAGCAATGTCCCGATTACATCTAACCGGAGATGTGGCCACCCAATAGTTCAGACCCTAACCCTGTTGACTATTCAATATGGAGAATTTTGGGGGCAAATGTTCACAATGGTCAAAGGTTTAATACCATCGAAGAGCGCAAGTAAAGGTTACAGTTCTGTTGGAATAATTTTAATCAGGTCATAGTCAATAGCGCTATTAACCTATGGCGAAGGCCACTGCAATCGATGATAGAAAATCATGGTGGTCATATTCATAATGTTATCCTGTGAATGTATAGACATATCCACTCTCGATTTTAAGTGATACTTAGTTTTGATGGCAATAATTGTTAATATTAATAAATGTGTTACATAATTAAGATTGAACAAAAAGAGTTATATTTCATGACTTTTAAAATATTTCAAAATTAGGCCTATACTGGAGTATTTCCGATAGAAACTACCAAAAAAAACGTATCATCTCAAATTTAAATAAATCAGTGAAACAGTGTCCGTTTGCAACAAAAAATCTGTAAAGCCGGCCCTGTTCAAAATAAAAAATAAATTACACATTTTACTGAGACGATCTTAGTTCATCATTACTCCAAAAATAAAATAAAACAGTGCAAAATGAAAAAAATATTCACAATTAAAAAGTGTACTCCTTTAATTTGAGCCACAGTGTATATATATCTTTAACATCTTTTACCTGAAATAAGATAAACGTGGCAAAAGTTGATATAAGCAGCCGTTTATGAGATATCTGAATTTAAAAAATTCACTTCGTGTATGGCCAGGTGTAAATTATTGTAATAATTGAACACCATTTGAAGCCTTGCAAATGTTATTTATGTCACAGTCAAAGTTGCCTAGTAAGTTAATTATTATTGAATATCTTTGTTCAACTTAATATTAGTTTACTTGTTTCTAAAAACAAATTTGCCGTCCAAGTTAGTTATTTTTTCTTTTAATGTCGTTGGGTAAGTAGCTACATTATTCCAATTTAATATCTAAGTATTAGCATTTTTTAGTTTACAATTAATTTACCTCAGTAAGTAGAGAATACTTCTCAACCTGCCTAACAAAAATTCCCAAGATCCGTTGTCTAGATTACTTAATTATCTTTGAACTCCGGCATACATTAACGCGATCAAGATAATTAGCATATTTTTGTTATAATTAAACATTGTGTTAAGGCAGGAGCTACTTCATTTGAAAATGACTTCTATAATACGTGAAAGAGTATTTTTGTTATCCGATAAGGCTTGATTCCCGTAAAAAATATTTTATCGTTATTCTGTAGATAACTTAACAACCAACCAAAGACAGATTTTAAAGGTAAACATTTGGTTAACAAATTTATAATCTGATATATTTCTTCTCTCTTCTTCCCTTTAGGTGTGGCTAAAGTATGCTCTGAAATTAAGAACGATATGTACTTCTTAAATTTTTGTAATACAGAGTTTGTGACTTGGAATAAATTCAGTAAATCAAAGACAGTTTTTTTTTGGACACGGGTTTTAACATTTCAAGTTGTGGTCTTTTTCATAAAAAAAATATTGATACGTTGTATCTCAAATAAGAGATAAAAAAAATAATGCAAAATACGCCAACAAATTGTATAAGACGCCTGTCCCAAGAAGTGGGAAGGTCTTATGGAACACGCAGGACTATTCTTAAGAACCAGCTAAATTTATTTCCTTATAAAGTGCAAGTATTCCAAGAAATACAAAGACGCAGATTTTGAAAGACGCAGGAATTACTCTTAATGGTTTACCCAAAATTAATTGGAAAGAAATGATTTATTAAACCTGACACTTTTTTCGGATGAAGCCTGGTTCCACCTCTCCGGTTATGTGAATTCTACACGCATGTAGAGTAGTGAAAATCCCCATTTTTTTTGAATATAGAGTCAATATGGCACCCTCAAAAAATTGGTGCCTGGTTAGCTGTTTCCCAAAGAAGAATTGTTGGTCCTATTTTTTTCCATGACACAGTTATAGCACAGCGGTATAGAGACAATATTTTGAATTCATTTGTGGAGCAATTACTTGACGACGAACTACGTTTTGGATATTTTCAATAGGACGGTGCAACCGCCCATACAGCCGCCGAACCTATTAACTACTTACGCAATTTTCTCGACGACAGATTGATCAGCTTTCGATCAGACATTGAATTGCCACCTAGATCACCTAGTTTAACGGTTATGGATTACTTCGTTTTTCCTCATTTAAAGAATACTATTTTTAAAACACCAGCTGCTAATTTAGTACAATTACAAGAATGTATTATCCAAGAATGTGGTAACATTTCCCCAGCAACACTTTCGAAAATATGAAGAGACGTGTGAATTTATTCTTGGAGCATGGCGGTGGTCAATTTCAGCAATTTATATAATTATTTTTCTTTTTCTTTCTGTATATTCTTACTTTGTTAATTTTGTAAACAACAAAATAAATTTGTATTTGTCTACTTATTTTATTACTCATTATTTTGGCATATCATGTCATAATATGAATTTTACATTTAATGTTGTATCCTTATATAATCAGTTTAGACCTAGTTTACATTATTCTCTTCATCAGATTCGAAAAATGTATAAATAGCTATTTTTGGAGGAGCAATTACTTGGGTAGAATTTATTCTTAATGTAGTAGGTATCTTTATGCCTTATTATCTAAATTATGTATTTAGTTATTTTTTTAAATTTGTATTTATTTTTAATTTGCATTAACTTTAAGTTAATTGTGATATTGTGTTAACTATAAGCATTTTTATAAGTATATCTATTTATAATATAGGGTTAAGAGTTAAAGAGTAGCTCTAGCTAATCTTTGCCCTATGGGCAAATGTAATCTATTTACATTTGTGAATAAAAATACGGTTTATTATTATTATTATTATTATTATTATTATTATTATTAATTTGACAAAATTCTAGATTTGGTTAGATATATCGTCCCCATGTCATTGTGATCTAAACCAAGCCCTACGTTTTTTAATCCAAGCCTTCTTTGATGCAAATAATTTTTGCTCGCATGGTATTTTCGATAGAAGAAACAAAACTAGTGGCATTCAATGAACAGGTATACATTATTGGATACAACAATAGTTTTATTTCTGTGTATACAATCTCTAATAATAATTAAAAACAACACTAATGTTAAGAAGTTTTAGGTTTGTGTAAAACATGTTACAGTTATGTTAACTGTATATTCGCCACAGCTCCTAATTATTAAACAGCTCCTTACAAAATAAAATCGTGACAGATGATTTAAAACGCGGGGCGTGTTCTAGGCTTCTGGCTGTCATTCCTTTCACGAATTTAAAAAAAAAATACAAGTCATAATTTCAAGTAGTTTTTTTTTATTATTTCCTTTTAAAAATACAGTACTGCCTTCTGTCTACATTAATCACGATGTAAATGAGTCTAATGTAGCTTACTGACCGTTGCATAATCATTCATATTAAACACCCTAATGGTTTAAATAATGAGGAAATCAAATATACCTTATTTAGCGTATATGGACACTTTTTCTAATCTTTTACTTCCAATTTCCAGGTAAAAGCAGGTAGGATCTGCACTAAACGAGTGGGCTGAACGCCGCTCTAAGGAGCAATGGCGGACGATCCAAGGGTGCAGACAAGCTAAGGACTTTATGGCCGAGCAAGGCTAAGCTAGAATGGATTTTAAACAGAAGACGATGTGTCCTAAATCCCTTGATTGGGATATTGACAGGACACTGCAAGCTGAGGAAGCACGTAGCGCTGATTGGTGTCGAAGACGACCCAATCTGTGCCGGATGTCTGGAGGAGGAAGAGACCCCGCTGCATTTTCTGGGCACCTGTGAGGCCCCGGGAAGACTCAGGCATCAGGTGCTGGGATCGGCGGGTCCCCAAAAGGAAGAAATCACGGCCCTAGCCTGGAGCGACATGCTTAACTTCATAAATAGATCGGGACGCTTTGGCGGGGGGCCAAGGTGGTTAGTGTGACTGGGGGAAGACTCTGGGGTAGGCAAAAAGGATCGCTGTTGGTCTACTTGCCAGGTTTTCGGAACATCCCCTCAATTACTACTGCTACTACTACTACTCCATTTCCAGAGCTATACCGGGTTTGTTCGGGTTTGTTCACCGTTAGACTGGCCATGGGAAATCCCATGTTGGTTCCCCTATTAAGTTTATATTAAAGTTTTTGGCTTTTTTGAAGATACTAATATCGTGCGAGCAAAAATTATTTGCGTCAAAGAGGGCTTGGATTAAAAAACGTGGGGCTTGGTTTAGATCACAATGATATGGGGACGATATATCTAACCAAATCTAGGTCAAAATTTTGTCAAATTCATATTTTGACATGATGTCAAACTAATGAGTAATAAAATAAGTAGACAAATACAAATTTATTTTTGTTTTTTACAATATTAACAAAGTAAGAATATACAGAAAGAAAAAGAAAAATAATTACATAAATTGCTGAAATTGGCCAGCGCCATGCTCCAAGCATAAATTCACACGTCCCTGCATATTTTCGAAATTGTTGCCCAGCATCTCTGGAGAAATGTTACTACATTCTTGGATAATCCTTTCTTGTAATTGTTCTAATATTGCAACTGGTGTTTTAAAAATAGTGTTCTTTAAATGAGGAAAAACGAAGTAATTCATAACCGTTAAACTAGGTGATCTAGGTGGGAATTTAATGTCTGATCGAAAGCTGATCAATCTGTCGTCGAGAAAATTGCGTAAGTAGTTAATAGTTTTGGCGGCTGTATGGGCGGTTGCACCGTCCTGTTGAAAATATCCAAAACGTAGTTCGTCATCAAGTAATTGCTCCACAAATGGATTTATAATATTGTCTCTATATCGCTGTGTTGTAACTGTGTCATGAAAAAAAATAGGACCTTCGGGAAACAGCTAACCAGACACCAATTTTTTAAGGGGGCAATGTGAACCCTACAAAAAAATGGGGATTTTCACTACTCCACATGCGTGTATTCTGAGAATTCACATAATCGGAGAGGTGGAACCAGGCTTTATCCGAAAAAAATGTCTGTTCTAATAAATCATTTCTTTCCAATAAATTTTGGGTAAACCATTGAGAGTAATTCGCGCGTCTATCAAAATCTGCGGCTTGTATTTCTTGGAATTCGTGCACTTTTAAGGAAATAAATTTAGCTGCTTCTTAAGAATAGTCCTGCATGTTCCATAAGATCTTCCCACTTCTTGGGACAGGCGTCTTATACAATTTGTTGGCGTATTTTGCATTATTTCACGAACGTTTGCAACAAGTTCTTCTGTTCTTACATATGGTCTTCCTGCTCCTTTTTTGTATTGTATAAAACCTGTTTCCCTAAACACAGCCACGGTTCTTTTCAGGCAATGATAAAAATCCCCAGCAATAAAAGCAACGTTAGGAAAATATTCTTGAAAATCGTCCATGCACAAACCCGGATTGTATTGCCACTCACCATTTACTCTAACCCTGTTTCGAAAATAGGCTTCAACCATGAATGTTTTTTGTGCTGTTCCGTAAAGCCCATTGTGTGAATTGTTCAAGAAATTGGAAAAATTAGCGATGAATCAAATTTCTTGTAACGACTGTTAAAGATGACGGAATAACTGATTGATTGTTAATTCAGGTAGTTACTGACACCCAACAGGTATTAAGCTCTACGGCTAAGCATTACGTCCTAAGATGCAAGGCCCTCTTTGATGCAAATAATTTTTGCTCGCACGGTATATTGGACTCCCACACCAATTATTATTCTCTAATTATTTAATTAGGAGTTATTTCGGAAAAATCTTACAGCCGTATTCACTAAAAGGGTCTTAAATTAAACACATGGGATCTCGAAAATTGCAAGAGATACGAAGATTGTTAATTTAAGACCAAAGTCCAAGGTGTGATATATATTGAAATAAGCACTCAATGCAATGAGTGTCAGTAACTACCTGAATTAACAGTCAATCAGTTATTCCGTCATCTTTGACAGTCGTTACAAGTAATTTGATTCATCGCTAATTTTTCCAATTTCTTGAACAATTCACACAATGGGCTTTACGGAACAGCACAAACCATTAGGTTAAAGCGTATTTTTGAAACGGGGTTAAAGTAAATGGTGAGTGGAAATACAATCCGGGTTTGTGCATGGACGATTTTCACGAACATCTCCCTAACGTTGCTTTTATTGCTGGGGATTTTTATTATTGCTTGAAAAGAACCGTGGCTGTGTTTAGGGAAACAGGTTTTATACAACACAATAAAGGATCAGGAAGACAATCTGTAAGAACAGAAGAACTTGTTGCAAACGTTCGTGAAATAATGCAAAATACGCCAACAAATTGTATAAGACGCCTGTCCCAAGAAGTGGGAAGATCTTATGGAACATGCAGGACTATTCTTAAGAAGAAGCTAAATGTATTTCCCTATAAAGTCCAAGTATTCCAAGAAATACAAGCCGCAGATTTTTAAAGACGCAGGAATAATTACTCTCAATGGTTTACCCAACGTTTATTGGAAAAAAATTATTTATTAGACCTGACATTTATTTCGGATGAAGCCTGGTTCCACCTCTCCGGTTATGTGAATTCTCAGAATACACGCATGTGGAGTAGTGAAAATTCCCATTTTTTGTAGAGTCCACGTTGCACCCCCAAAAAATGGGTGTCTGGTTTTCCGAATAAGAATTGTTGGTCCTATTTTTTTCCATGACACAGTTACAGCACAACGGAATAGAGACAATATTTTAAATCCATTTGTGGAGCAATTACTTGACGACAAACTACGTTTTGGATATTTTCAACATTACGGTGCAACCGCCCATACAGCCGCTGAAACTATTAACTATTTACGCAATTTTTACCTAGATCACCTTGTTTAACGGTTATGGATTACTTCGTTTTTCCTCATTTAAAGAACACTATTTTTAAAACGCCAGTTTCAAATTTAGAACAAATCAAGAAAGGATTATCCAAGAATGTGGTTACATTTCTCCAGAAATGCTGGTCAACACTTTCTAAAATATGAAGAGACGTGTGAATTTATGCTTGGAGCATGGCGTTGGCCAATTTCAGTAATTTATGTAATTATTTTTCTTTTTCTTTCTGTATATTCCTACTTTGTTAATTTTGTAGACAACAAAAATACATTTGTATTTGTCTACTTATTTTATTACTCATTAGTTTGGCATATCATGTCATAATATGAATTAGACCAAATTTTAACCTAGATTTGGTTAGATATATCGTCCCAATATCATTGTGATCTAAACCAAGCCCTACGTTTTTTAATTCAAGCCCTCTTTGATGCAAATATTTTTTGCTCGCACGGTATCATTAGTTAGAAGGTTAAAAGCTACTGAAAATTTAAAAAAATGTAGGTCCGTATTTAAAAAATATTAAGCTCCTGTGGGTATGTAAAAAAAGAAACGTAGTAGGTATCTGAGAAATAAAATAATTTTCTTGAAGAGCATTTAAAAAAGTGGCTTAAGAAAGTGTTCTTTGTTTTTCAAAATAATCAGTATTTTGTCTTAAAAAAATAAAGTAAAAATTGATTTTTGGTTTTTTCGGATATCTTCGAAAGCCATAGGATTTTAAAAAATTTCAATACATCAGGCATTAAACCCTGCAACTTTGGCTCCATTTAACAAACTCTCTATCTCTTATAGTTACCGAGATAGCAATGCTAAAGCATCGAATATGTAACACCTTGTATAAATGATTTGCGCCAAAACGAGTTAATATCAGAGATTTATCTAAAAGGCTCTAGTTCTTCAAACTGCTATTATACAATAGTAATTGTTATTAGTTTTTAATTATTTTTATATCCCATTTAAAGAAACTGTAATTTATTACACAAAGTATATCAGTATAATCTTTTGACATTTTTTAAAGGCAGTGTTGACATAACTTAATAAAATAAAAGAGTTGTTGATGTCTGTGTGGTTTCGATATTCATTTTTTATTAGTAGGTGGACATGCGACAGTGGCCATTATACTCCTACGGTAGTTTTATCAGATGGCTTACTTTCGATGTTTTCTTAACGAGAGCTACCGGTCAAATTTTAAACGAAATTTTTTCTAAAAAATTTTAAGTTTCTGACGTGCTTGAATTTTATTGCTGCGAAAAAATACCTTTATTAAAAAAATATTATGGGAAAGAAACAAAAAACTTAAAGTCTTTCTCCACAAAATTTAATAGAATAAAAATTCTTTAGGGGTCTCTACATGTTTCGAACGTAGAAACGTTCATCATCAGGAGAGAGAAAATTTATTTAATGCTGATGGTTTTAGCAGGAGAGAAAATGGTATAAAAGCTTAATGAAGCTTTTATGGAATTAAAAAATTGAAGTGTAGAAGTGACATAAAAAGAAGAAAATTGAAAAGGTTAAGAATAACGTATTGAGTATGTGAAAAAATCAGTAGAGGTCTAAACCAACTAAATAGAATGGGGAAGAAGGAAAAGGCCTTCTAAAAAGAACGTGTCGAGGGTTTTTTAAAATTTTTTGTAAAATTTTTTTTAAAACATTTCTGTAAAACAATATAAAGGTAAAATTTGTCGAAGAAACGTATGTCTCGTAACCCACAAACCATTTTTTTTTTAACCGACCAGAAAATTTACACTTTCTGGACAATTTTTCGTCTAGAAAATAACGTTTTTCCGATCGCAAGACCGGAAAAGTGACATTAGAGACCGGAAAAATCTTTTCCGGACTCTTATGTCACTTTTCCGGTCTCTAATGTCACTGTCACTCTGTTTTTTGTTTTTCCAATCGCTCTTTGTTAATACAAGATACCTTGATTTTGTTATTATGACAACAACATTTCGATGTATTGTCGAGTGACAGTTCGTTGATTTTTAATTTGTTGTTTATGTCAAACTTGTTTCGCGAGTTCGCAAATTTAACAATATGAATTCATATTTTGAATGAGATTTCTGAAGAAATTTTGGAAGCAGCAAGGAAAGCGACTTACGATATATTGCCAGTAAAATCAAAGCCCGTTACGAGAAGTCATACGACGCATTTAAAAATTATATAAAATAAAACAATTTAATGTAAGTTGTAACGATTTTATTTTCATATCGTTTGAGACCGAAGGTTCACCTACCTTTACGTAGCCCGATTCCCAGTAGTACGGTCAAGTGCCAATATAAAAAAAAAACATCCCTGGTATTACATCTCAGACTGCTGTTGTATTGCGTAATCCTTTATTACAGTTTTTGAATTCACCGACGAAAACTTTTAGTTATTCGTTTAAAATAATATCCATTGTTTATTGTGTCAGATATTCTAAGGTTAGAGTTCCATGCTACTTTTTACTTTACACAGATTAGGTATCAGACCAACAAGCTACCGTGTGAAAGTAGGTTTTGTGATGGCGGGCCAGTCAAAGACGGTTCGCCGGCCTCTTGTTTCTGTGTATCTGACGCCACAGAGGCAGTTTTGAGAGAGCAGAACGATTATTGGTGCACTGCGACGATCGGATTTTTAAAGGAATTAACTTAAAGGTTAGGTTTTGACAGTTTCAAGAAACTATTTTTATTGTGAATTTCTATCCCGTGGGGCGTGGGATTTCTGGTGTTATTTCGGACTTGGAGGTATGCCCACGCGTAGATTATAAAGTATATCGAAGTGTCAGTCTTAAAAAAAATATTGTACGTCACGCAACCGAAAATTAGTGTTTTCCAGGTCTCTCCAAGCTTCCAGGACTCGCCTATGGCTCGCCCTGGAAATGCTTGTCTCGACCTGAAAAACACTACTTTCCGGTCTTGTAACGTAAATTACTATTCTACAACATCTTCATTATGATATCTTCACATACCTTTCTTCGACAAATTTTACCTTTATATTGTCATACAGACATGTTTAACAAAAAAATTAAAAAAAACCCTCGACACGTTCCTTTGAGAAGGTTTTTTCTTCTTCCCCAGTCTATTTAGTTGGTTTAGACCTCCTTTACTGACTTTTTTACATACTTAACCTTTTCAATTTTCTTCTTAATATGTCACTTCTACACTTCAATCTTTTAAGTCCATAAAAGCTTTATTAAGGTTTTATACCTTTTTCTCTCCTGCTAAAACCATCAGCATTAAATACATTTTCTGTCTCCTGATGATGAACGTTTCTACGTTCGAAACATGTGGAGACCCCTAAAGAATTTTTATTCTATTAAATTTTGTGGAGGAAGAGTTTTTTTTTCTTTCCCATACTTTCAAGCCCACTTTAAGCATGGATTATTTCTTCAAAAAAAAATATTAGTTAATAATAAGTTTATGGACAAGATAATACATTAATTAAATAAGTTCAATTAAATTAGATAATTTTACGTCAAAGAGATAACAAATGATGGCAGGAAGCTATCTTACCAACTCAAGAACGTTTCTCAGATATGTTCAAATCATCTTTACGGTCTGAATAGGGAAACACACTAATACTCACAATTTTTACGAATCTTGTCGACGTGGGTATTATAGTATAATTTTTTCCAAAATATTTTTTTTCTTTTATAACTTTTTTAGTTTTCCCTGCATTAGTGTTGTAACCTTAATCCCATACCAAACAGTAACCCTCTAAGTCTAGAAGTGAGAGAATATTTCTGGACAAACATTGCTATTATATATTACTGAGGGGGTGGGTACCTGCGGCGTCGCATGCGGTATTTAACTGTTAGGAGAAGGTTGCCTATATTGAACCTCTACCTAAATTGGGCCACAGTACATTTCTCCGAAACTAAACAAGTGCCATATCATTTGGCAACACTGTAACATACTTCCACCCAGAACCTTTAATCGGCAACAAACTCAACTAGTTGGCCGTTAGTGCTTGGCGTGTACAGAGCAAAACGTAATTTACGCAATTTTAATGTAATATTTTTAGGATTTTCCTAAGAACTTACCTTAGAACCATAAAACTATAAACAAAATCTTTTTTATGCAAGTTGTCAAGTAAGTTTTTCTCTTTCTATTTCTCCTATTACCATGTTATATTTGTTTTTTCTTGTTTCTTTCCTGGGTGGTTTTGTAAAACACGTGGTAGTTGTTTAAATTGGACCACTGGGTGATTGCCAAAATTGAACCGGTTCAATTTAGGCAATTTTTTCAAATTGTGCAAAAATAATTTTTCTCTTTAAATAAGTTAATGTCATAAACTAACACCATTTCAATATTGCTAAAGAAATAAACTAATATATATAAACTAATATATAAAAACTAATAGGTTCTTTTTTTTTGCATTAGGATGTCTTCTACCGAAATTTTGATTGTAAATTTGATGTTTTTTTGAAATATAAGTATAAAACTTCCTATACCAACAATTTTATTTTTTATGTATTTATTTAAGACCTAAGCTTCCGATTCAAATCATGTGGTCCAATTTTGGAACACCCAGGTGCAATTTAGGCAACCGGTTTCCTATATTGAACCACTTGCAGAGGTTTTTTTTTATAGCCTGGTATATCATAGATACTTTGAAATAAAATTCTGCAAAAAATTCTGCAATTGAACAACATACTAAAGTATACTAAGGTATAGCTTCAAGATCGATTTTGCGTTATTATCGGGATCTATGATAAGAAATCTGAAAATTGGTCCAATATGGGCAACCTTCCCCTATAAATTTGCTATGGAAACATAGTAGCGGGTACCATGCATATTATCCAATAATTGAACCTTTGATAGATACCCGTATTATTTAAAAAAATAAATTTCTTGGATATTTTCTTACATTATTTCTTTCTCTCTCAATAAAAATGTAATGAAATAGTATATTAAAGTACGAGTTTCATAAGAAGCGGTTTTAGCGCCCGCGTCTATTTTAAAAAACGAGCCACGAAGTGGCGAAACATGTGCTTTATACATTTTTTTCTATTTCACCTTTTATAATCAAGAAAAATATATTTTAAAAAGAAAATAAATCCTTCAAATTTTGTAATTTTTTATGTCTAAATTTTATGTTGTAATACTATTATAACTGTCATTTTTTGATTTATTGACCCATTTTCACCACGAGATTCTAAAGTTATTTTAGCGATATGAGATTTGAAATTGGACGGAATACGTTGTGTGATCCTTGTACATTCGGTACATATACAGAGCGTTCGGAAATTCGGGAGATTTTGCTACTTTTTTTCGAATTTCAAAAGAAGTGATTTCACGTCACGGCATTGCAATTTAGTATAGGGAAGATGGAAAATTCAAATAAAGTTGAAGTTAAAATCGACATTAGAAGGTTAGTAGATTGAATTTTGGATAAAATTTGGCAGAAAATGATAGCTTGAAGCATCTACAAAATATTGATTTATAGATTTATGCAACCAACATACATGACTGTTATCCACACAAAATAAAAAAGTATGTTATCAAGCTAGTTTTCCTCTGCGAAAAATGGGTTTTCTCGTAAATCACAAAGGCCGCGCAAGTCAATGAATTAAAACATTTAAATGTTACCAACATCAAATAAAGAAAAAACGCGTATCGAAATAGCTTCATTACGATCCGCAAATGAGGGTCGTACTGAACTCATTATGAACGTGAAATAGAAAAACCATAATATAGGTTCATCATTATTATAAACAAAATATTCATATTATTAATTTACATATTTAATAATATTTCCATGAACATTGCGTTTATAAACACCTTAGGGGCAGAAGTTATTGAAATATTATTCGTCATATATACGTTAAGAAGGATAATATGATTACATGCTTAGTTTGCTTAGGTGTCTACATATCAATTTCTGTGCAAAAAACAGCTGCTTGTAAAAAAATACAATAATTTCAGTCCTAGGACATGAAATAAAAAACTGCCAAAACCGTCTCGGGAAATCGACTAAAGCATCCCAACGATATTTTTAGCTTGGATCTCTTGAAATCAAATCGAATCAACATATTATGTTTTACTGTTTCGAAAAATAATCATTCTTATTAACAAAGCTAAAAAGAAATACTAGTAATACACTAAGAATATATACAAATTAAAAGAAATAAAAATAATTTTTTTTTAATGTATACATCGTCAAAAATATCGTGCGAGCAAAAATTATTTGGATCAAAGAGGGCCTTGCATCTAAGGACGTAATGCTTAGCCCTAGAGCTCAATACCTGTTGGGTGTCAGTAACTACCTGAATTAACAACCAATCAGTTATTCCGTCATCTTTGACAGTCGTTACAAGTAATTTGATTCACCGCTAATTTTTCCAATTTCTTGAACAATTCACATAATTAGCTTTACGGAACAGCACAAAACATTCATGGTTGAAGCGTATTTTCGAAACGGAGTTAGAGTAAATTGTGAGTGGCAATACAATTCGGGTTTGTGCATGGACGATTTTCACGAACATTTTCCTAACGTTGCTTTTATTGCTGGGGATTTTTATCATTACCTGAAAAGAACCGTGGCTGTGTTTAGGGAAACAGGTTCTATACCACACAAAAAAGGAGCGGAAGACCAACTGTAAGAGCAGAAGATTTTGTTGCAAACGTTCGTGAAATAATGCAAAATACGCCAACAAATTGTATAAGACGCCTGTCCCAAGAAGTGGGAAGATCTTATGGAACATGCATGACTATTCTTAAGAAGCAGATAAGTTTATTTCCTTATAAAGTGCAAGTATTCCAAGAAATATAAGCCGCAGCTTTTAAAAGACGCAGGAATTACTCTTAATGGTTTACCCAAAATTTATTGGAATAAAATGATGAGACCTGGCATTTTTTTCAGATGAAGCCTGGTTCCACCTCTCCGCTTATGTGAACTCTCAGAATACACGCATGTGGAGTAGTGAAAATCCCGATTTTTTTGTAGAGTCCACATTGCACCCTCAAAAAATTGGTGTCTGGTTAGCTGTTTCCCAAAGAAGAATTGTTGTCCTATTTTTTTCCATGACACAGTTACAGCACAGCGGTATAGAGACAATATTTTAAATTCATTTGTGGAGCAATTATTACTTGACGACGAACTACGTTTTGGATATTTTCAACAGGACGGTGTAACCGCCCATACAGCCGCCGAAACTATTAACTACTTACGCAATTTTTTTTACGACAGATTGATCAGTTTTCGATCAGACATTGAATTCCCACCTAGATCACCTTGTTTAACGGTTATGGATTACTTCGTTTTTCCTCATTTAAAGAACAGTGTTTTTAAAACACCAGTTGCAAATTTAGAACAATTACAAGAAAGGATTATCCAAAAATGTGGAACATTTCTCCAGAGATGCTGATCAACATTTTTGAAAATATAAAGAGACATGTGAATTTATGCTTGGAGCATGGCGGTGGCCAATTTCAGCAATTTATGTATTTCTTTTTCTTTTTCTTTCTGTATATTCTTACTTTGTTAATTTTGTAAATAACAAAAATTAATTTGTATTTGTCTACTTATTTTATTACTCATTAGTTTGGCATATCATGTCATAATATGAATTTGACAAAATTTTAACCTAGATTTGGTTAGATATATCGTCCCCATATCATTGCATAGCTTAGCTACCTATAGCTAAGTTACTTTAATTTTAAGTAGCTGGCTACTTTTTTTCAGTAGCTTGCCCAGCTCTAAGCAAATCTAGCAAATATTGATGACAAGTTAATATTATTTGACATGGTGATGACAACGAAACTAAAACTTACCTACCTGCAACTTGAAATATTACCTATTTTAATCGAGAAATTTAAACCAAATATATTTTTCCTAGCATTGTTTGGCAGCAATGGTACGGTACACATTAAGTTAATATTATAGTAATGGGCTCTTTCACTAAATTTGGATTTTTATCCTATTGCATAAAGAAAGAAAAAATTAAATTGTATGCAGTTTTAGTTTTTAAAATCTTGAATTATTTACTGAGAAAATAAATAAACAAGATACGCTCTTTAATAAAAACACGAGAATAACCTCACTTACGTCATCTTGCCTCGACCTATGGGTCCCAGTTATTCAGCTGCAGGTCTTACGCCGCGTTTACCTGAACATCGGGCGGGATGTTTTCTATTTTTAAGCTATTCTTGTCTTTTTAGTTTATCAAAACAAAGATAGCCATATAATCCGTTGAGGCTGATAAATAGAAGAATTGCGCGGATAATGGAATGACGTAATATGGTTTTGATCTCCTATTTTTAACGTTTCTGCGTTCGCGGCGTCTTTTTAAATGTCTCTGGAAAAGGTTTGTGACCCTCTAGGAAGATTTTTATAATTGGGGTGTATTTTCAATGGGCTCTTATTTAGGATATAATACCGGGTGTCCATTGAAGGTGGTTCGTCCCTCTAACTTTTTTGTTTTTCAAGATAATGGAATAAAATTGGGGTGATTTGTGTACGATATAAAACTGCATTTTTGACAGGTTACTCAACATTATGAAACTTCCGGTTTAACCGGAAGTGACATAAACTTTCGATTTTTAAATGGGACACCTGGTATATTTTTCCTTTTTTTGACTCCATATTAAATTCTAAATACAACGATCTATCACTTGTCACTTTCTGTCACCAAGAAAATAATTTTTTTCCAAATTTATTGTTTTATCTAGAGGGCTATAAATACCTTAAAATCACTTATTTCAGTTCTTTAATCGTGGGAAAAATACAATTTTACTATTTTTGGTCCAATGCTATGTGATATGTAAAATTTAATCTTTAAAGTTGTAAAACTCATTTTTTTTAAACGGCAACATGGTGGCTTGTCGGGTTTGTTGTAAGAAAAAAAGAGGATTTTATTACGATTATTTTGATATCATACACTTTTAGGTTTTAGAAAAGCTGCCATTAAAAAACTATAAAAAGTTAACTTGGAACTTTCCTAAAATAAAGCATCCTTTGAGAATAAATTTAGATTTAAATGTATCAAGTAACCTGTGACCAGCAAAACTTATAAAACAAAATCATGCCTTGAAGAAAAGTGACATGCCGACAGCTTCTGCCAAATTTAATTAGTTTGTTGTTTAAAAAACATGGAAAATAATAGTTTTACAAGGAATGAAAAAGTTGATATGTTATTAGTGTTTGGAGAATGTAGAAAAAATTGAACCGATGCTGCACGACTTTACGCACAAAGATATTTTAATTGGCGTCATTCAACCCGGCACTATTAGGTACCTACCTAAAACTGGTTCCGAAAATGCGAAATGAGCCTGATAATAATAACATATCAACGTTTTTACTCCTTATAAAACGTAAAGTATTTTCCATGTTTTTTAAACAACAAACTAATTTACTTTGGCAGAAGCTGTTGACATGTCAATTTTCTTCAAGTCATGATTTTGTTTTATCAGTTTTGCTGGTCACAGGCTACTTGATGCAATTAAATATAAATTTATTCTCAAAGGATGCTTTATTTTAGGAAAGTTCCAAGTTAACTTTTTAAAGTTTTTTAATGGCAGCTTTTCTAAAACCTAAAAGTGTATGATATTAAAATAATCGTAATAAAATCCTCTTTTTTTCTTAACCCGACGAGCCACCATGTTGCCTTTAAAAAAAAATGAGTTATACAACTTTAAAGATTATATTTTACATGGCACATAGCATTGGACCAAAAATAGTAAAATTGTATTCCCAAGATTAAAGAACTGAAATAAGTGATTTTAAGGTATTCATAGCCCTCTAGATAAAACAATAAATTTGGAAAAAAATTATTTTCTTGGTGACAAAAAGTGACAAGTGACAGATCGTTGTATTTAGAATGTCATATGGAGTAAAAAAAAAAAGGAAAAATATACCATGTGTCCCATTTAAAAATCTAAAGTTTATGTCAGTTTCGGTTAAACCGGAAGTTCCATAATGTTGAGTCACCTGTAAAAAAATGCAGTTTTATGTCGTATACAAATCCTCCAAAATTTTATTACATTATCTTGAAAAGCAAAAAAGTTAGAGGGGCGAACCACCTTCCGTGGACACCCGGTATGCTGAATATGATTAATTTGGTTTTAGGGCCCATTAAAAAGTTTTAGTTTTTGTATTATTATTTTCTATTATTATTATTAATATTACAATAATTTAGTTTTCCTCGTTTTTGCCGCGTTCCTGGATGTTAAATATATAGAACAATTTAAGTCACCTTTAAATGCTTTAAAAATATCTATCCTTAATTCTTGCATATCCATAACCAATTAAGAAACATAACTCCTTCCTGTTTAAATGATGTTATACCGTGAGATTTTAATCAATGGTTAAATATCTTACCATTTAATACTAATTAGGATTTTATGCTTTTCCAAACTTATGTGGGCTAACAAATTAAATGTGTCACAAGAATTTACACCTGCTGACTAATTTTAGTGGAAAGTCGTGTACCAATTTATAACCATCGTTATTTTTTAAAGGATCTTTAAATATACACCTTCAACTACGCTACATAAATGGTTTTAAGGCGTTTTGGCATCGTTTATTTATCACCCAGTATTTAGAATTTGAGAACGATCCGCCCAAAACAATTTCTTCTATTTCCATTTTGGGAAGATATATGTAAAACGATTATTTAGATTCCGGTGGTAAATGCGTGCATTCTTGCATTCTTTACGCATGGCCCCAGAAGCAGTTTATTATAATATGCCATCTATGAAGACATATTGCATTATAAACTCAGAGCGGATGAAAGTTTTCTTCTTCTTTTAAATAAAAAACATATTTTCCCCATTACACAGGCCTGCGTGAAATTTGTGAGACGTGATTTTTGTTTGTTGAGCTTAGTTTTTATATAGAAATAACTAATTAAAATACAATTGGTCTCTATCACCCACCGATTTTTTTTTTGCAAAAAAAAGAAAAAATGTAAAAAAAACTTATAATAGGCGTTTTAATACATTTTAAAATGAATGTAGTACTTCAAATTCTAAATGATTCATGAATAAAAACTCATTTTCTGTGGTGCGTAGCACCTTCCGCCTGGAGACTTTTTTATCGACTTCAAAAAGGAGCTTTAAAGCTGTTCTTTTACATAATGACAATGTTTTTGCTTCTGTTTCGGTCGGCCATACAGTTAAGTTAAACAAAAGGAAAACTATGAAAATTAAGAGGAATTACTTTTAAGAATACAATATAAAAATCACAACTGGGAAGTGTGTGAAGATCAAAACATTTTAAATCTTCTCTTAGGTCAGCAGTCTGGATTTACTAAATTTCCATTTTTCCTGTGCGAGTGGTCTAGCTAGCGAGAACAGCATTGGATAAAAAGAGACTGGTCACAAAGAGAGACTTTAACACCTGGAAACAAAAATGTAATTCGTGAGTCTTATTGACCCTCAAAAAGTTTTACTTCCACCACTTCACATAAAACTTGGACGTATGAAACAATTTGTTAAGGCACTAAACAAAGAAGGAAATTTTTTAAAGTATTTGTGTAAAACATTTCCGGCTCTGTCAGAGGCAAAATTAAAGGACGGAATCTTTGTAGGGCCGCAGATTAGCAGCTTGATGAAAGATACAGAATTTGAAAAGGTATAATGGAAGATAAGGAAAAACATGCATGGAATGCTTTTAAAGAAGTTAAACATAAATTTCTACTATGTTGAGATCGTTGAAAATATACTGGAAAATTTTAGGAATTTCAGAATATGAGCATAAAAATTCACTTTTCACATTCCCATTTGGACTAATTCCCGGAAAATCTTAGGGACGTGGGTGACGAGCAAGGTGAAAGATTTTATCAATATATTAAAGAGATGGAAAAAAGATACTAGGGGCGCTGGGACACAAAAATGATGGCCGATTTCTGTTGGACATTGAGAAGAGATCTTCCTTTAGCTGAAACAGAAAAACAACCAAAACAAGCTTTTCTGAAAAAAGAAAACATTTTTTGAAGAAGCGTAACGAATAAATAACCATTTATAATAGTTTATATGTGTATACTTTGTATATTTTTGTATTTTTTTCCTTAATATATTAAAAAACTAGCTTATAAATGAGATAAATCGTGTTTTTTCTATATTTTTGGATTTTACCGGTTTGAAAAATAACCTTACGTGATATAAAAAAACTGAAAGCAGATTTGAAATCAGCGCTACCCAATTACTAGAAAACAGTTAAAATTTTTAAATCAACTTTCAAAGTGTTAAAAAATGCAGGCCTGTGTTATTAATAATGGTAATTGTAATGCATATCTACAAATGTTTTGATTATATTTTAAAGTCTATCTTTTTTTTAGTTATTTTTTTCTCGTGTCTGACATTTATATCATTTACTCAAAAAGCTGCGTAATTTAATTCAAAATACTAATTGTTTACTGATTACCTTTCTTAATACTAAAGTAATTTGCTTTACATTTAAATACATGTAACAGGGTGGCGAAAGTATGAAGGATTACAAATATTTCAATAAGTACTGAATAGATTTTTTCGGATATATAAAATGGCTACACCAAGGAAGGAGGAACTGGTACAGTTAGTCAAAAAGAATGCTAATTTTTTATTTTACACAGAACGTCTTTTATATTAGTACAATGCAAATACGTTTTAAAATTGAACAAATTAACATCAAGACGGGACTAGTGGCAATTAGTAGTCAATATGTCTCTAAACAACATACAAAAAATCCCCAGCCGTCCGAATGTTGCGTCACAGAAAAAACCAAGCCGCCATCTTGAAAATCAAAATATATGAAAAAAAATTGGCACTTATGCATTTTCGGACAAATATGCTTGCACTAATTTATTTTAACTAAAAAATAAAAATATTTACTTATCTATGTCAGCATTAGAAACAATTAATTTTAGGGTTTTGTTTTTTTATTAATTTATTAAAAAAAGCACCAAATTATTGCCAAATACTTTATTGTCTAAAATAAACATACTTTTTTATTTAATGCTGGATTAAATGGGACAGTTTCTTTCTAAAAAATAAACATTCTATAAAAGAACCACAGAAAAAAATAAGAGCGAAGACTTACAATCAATATGGTTAAGAGTATTCCTCCTTATCTTCCAATTCTATCAAGTCAACATCAGGCGATGCATTATTGCATGATACTCCATTGCAGGTTCCACATAAGCTTGAACAATTAATGTTTGATTTAACACAACTACAGAGCCTGATACAACCTGATTTGCAGTTACAATAAATCATTTCCAAGACAAAGTTAGGAGCAATAGGTTGAGATGTGGTTTTTGGTACTACATTAGAATCTCTTTCTTCCCATCCCCAATACTTTGGATCTTTGTTTTCATTAAGCCATATATGCATTTGGTGATACATATAATCAAAAATAATGATTTTTCGGCAACCGTCCGGGAAGTACCAACTTCCCGGACGCCTTTCCTTTGAGAAAGTAGCATTTCTCCGGCCTAGTCCGGGAAGTACATGCCTAGTCCGGGAAGTACGTACTTCCTGGACTAGGCCGGGAAGAATTACATCAATATTAGCAATTGCTCGAATTTTAATATAAATATTAACATAAATAAGAATTAGAATGTTTCTGTTAGTACCTATCTTCTCTTCGAATTTCAATATTTAATACAAATAAGAATTAAAATGTTCGAAATTTTGTTCTACAAGAAATATAATAAAGAAATGTGTCTCATTGATTTGTTATTCTACACGGTTGCCGAAAAAATAGTGTACGCAACACGTCCGAAAACAGTTTTTTTGACTCGCAGACTTCTAGGACTCGCCTACGGCTCGTCCTAGAATTTTGTCGACTCGTCCAAAAAACAGTATTTTCCGGACTTGTAACGTAAATTACTATTTTCGCCGCTTTGCATGTCAGAGGCAAAGTAGCTAGCTCAAAATTGTGATTAATAGCTTGTCGAGCAGTGAGAGCTTTATATTTTAGATACCTTAGGTCATCTAAGTTTTTTGCAAGACTATGTTTACCATAGAGTGTTTCAACAAACTTATTACCTGAATCCACAATATTATTTTTTGAAGAAGTAGAACTCATACATACTGAAATATTTTCTTTTAAATGATCATATTTTTGTAAGACCTGAATTGCAGCTAATTTAGCCTTCTTATAAAAATATGATGTTGTGTCGCAACGAGACATGGCATGTAAGATTAAAATTTGGTCCTTTATATCCGAAACAGTTTTCTGCATTTCGCTTATATTCGTAACTTTATTTGGTTTCCCCATTTTTCCTGGTCGCAACATAAATATTTCTAGGAAAGAAAGAAAAACTAAAAGTCTTCCTCCACAAAGTTTAATTGAAAGAAACAATTAAAGGTCTCTACATGTTTCGAACGTAGAAACGTTCATCATCAGGAGACAAAAAATATCATTAAAGGTGCTGTTGGATTTAGCAAAAGAGAAAATGGTGAAGGACCTTAATGGAGCTTTCGTGGAAAATAAAAATAAAAATAAAAGTTGATGTGCAAAGCCACATAATATGAAGAAAATATTAAACTTTAAAACATACTAGGTATGTAAAAAGTCAGTGAAGGGAGTCTAGACCAACCCTATAAACTGGGAAAGAAGAAAATAAAACCTTTCTATAAAGAAAGTGTGAAAAATTAAAGTTTGTTTAGATAAAACATTTTGGATAAATGTCAGAGACATAGAAAAAGTAAATTGGTAGTAATTAACATAATTAGTGCAATGAAAAATTACGTTTTGAAGTGGTCTGAGGTTTAAGGCTCAGTGACCCCGCAAGAGGTTAATTTAAGTTCTATTAAATAAAATAGAAAGTTGAACATTATAATTTGAAAAATTTTATCAGAGGTTATTCACTCTTCCACGTGCTGAGACCAAAGTCTCTTTGGTCCAAAGAGACTTTGGTCTCAGCACGTGGAAGAGTGAATAACCTCTGATAAAATTTTTCAAATTATAATGTTCAACTTAATAGAACTTAAATTAACCTCTTGCGGGGTCACTGAGCCTTAAACCTCAGACCACTTCAAAACGTAATTTTTCATTGCACTAATTATGTTAATTACTACCAATTTACTTTTTCTATGTCTCTGACATTTATCCAAAATGTTTTATCTAAACAAACTTTAATTTTTCACACTTTCTTTATAGAAAGGTTTTATTTTCTTCTTTCCCAGTTTATAGGGTTGGTCTAGACTCCCTTCACTGACTTTTTACATACCTAGTATGTTTTAAAGTTTAATATTTTCTCCATATTATGTGGCTTTGCACATCAACTTTTATTTTTATTTTTATTTTCCACGAAAGCTCCATTAAGGTCCTTCACCATTTTCTCTTTTGCTAAATCCAACAGCACCTTTAATGATATTTTTTGTCTCCTGATGATGAACGTTTCTACGTTCGAAACATGTAGAGACCTTTAATTGTTTCTTTCAATTAAACTTTGTGGAGGAAGACTTTTAGTTTTTTTTTCTTTCCTATCCTATAACTCCACTTTAAGCATGGACTACTTTTTCAAAATAAATATTTCTTTTTTAAATACTTTGAATAGAAGCAGTACTAACAAATCAGTATCGTCACCAACTAATAACTAGACAGTTATAAAAAATAACTATAACTGGTAAACAGTAAAATTTTAACAAATAATATCCTTAAGGAGCAAAAAATTTGGACAGTCTATAAGAATGTATTTGACTGTAACCGCCGCTCAGCAGGTATCACAGATCAGTCGATTGCTTGTAAGGATTAAGTGCTCATGTGTCTTTTTATATGACTGATTCTAGTCGGCTTAATGTAACTTGACCTTATCGGCTTGCGGAGAATTGTTGCTATGGTTTGACAGATGGTTTTACCTCGACAATTTCCACTGCTGCGAACTATTCTATTCAATTTGCCACGCGTTTCGCACTTTGGTTTTGATAAATGCTTTGAAGTCATAGTTAACAGTTTTCTGGACTATCACTGAGCTAGCGTCTGAGATTGCCAATCGTACTGCTTCGTCCGCCATTCCGTTGCCGGCTATTCCAATGTGCGAAGGTACCGATATAAATACAACGTCTTTTCCATGAGAGCCATGTAGGTCATGTAAACTTTTTTAGTGGGACGATGGGATTAGAGGAGAACGTTGACTAAGAGAGTCTGTGATGATGTTTTGCTGAAGATGATTTAGAGGAAAGGTTGTAGTATGGCATAAAGCAACACCTTCTAAAGTATTCTAAGGAGGGTTGCATAAAATTCAACTGTTTTATATTATTATAGGTATAACAAATTTTAACTTGTAAAAAGTAAAGTCGTTTTTGCAAGGTTACTTTCTTTTCTGATTGTTGATGTCTTTTAATAAAACCTAATGAGGTTTCTTGTTAGCCCAGTACGTGGGTATCAAAAAGGGGTGTTTGAATGCAAAAGGTGGTGTAGTAGCGATTTTTTAGTATGTTGTTAGGCTTGGGGCCCTAATGAAAAATCCAAGTTTTCGACCTCGAAGCGCATGCGCTCGAGCCGCCATCTTGGATTTTAGGTACAAAAATTTGATTTTTTGACAATAACTCAAAAACGGTGGCTTTTACGACAAAAGATATTCTATACAAAGTTAAAGAGGACAAAATTACCTCCATTTTTTTTAGCACACCTATGTTAGGAGTTACAGCGCCGTGAAGTTACACTATTTAAAAAAAAAAATAAAAAAAAATTGGCTGTTAATAACTAAAATAAATAATTTGAAAAAGTAGTCCATGCTTAAAGTGGAGTTGAAAGTATAGAAAGTAAGAAAAAACTAAAAGTCTTCCTCCACAAAATTTTGTGAAAGAATATAAATAATTTAAACAAATACAAATCATATTGAAATAATTTTTAAAGAAACTCTATTGAGAGAGGGTCATAAATAACCTTCCGTGCATCGAGTCTGTATGCGTCAGTGTGTCATGTGTCATGTCTAGCTTGCAGAAGGTTACGCTGTTATAATGGAAAATTTCCAAGTTGATTTGTGCTTTATTTGTGAGAAAACTTTAAGTGAAAGTGACGTTGTCGTTGTAAAGAAAAGAGGTGTAAAGACACTTTTAAAATCGTGTGAGTTACGAGGTAATCGCGCACATTCGCGCATTTTGAGAACACTATCTTCGGTAACTGTGCATGGCGCATGTCAAAAAAATTATAATAATGAAAAACTGATCGCCGCGTATTGTCGTAAAAAAAAAACGAACCTCAAGTAGCGTCGACATCCCGCATGTAGTATACCGACTTTTAATTTTAAAGCACAGTGTTTTCTCTGTACTGAAGAAATTACACCATATATATAACATATATTATACAATAAACACTTCAGTACATGAAAATAAAATAAAATAGGCAAAACAAATGCGAGACAAGGAGTGTCAATCCCCTAGCAATCAATAAGCAGCAATGTTTAGTGGTAGAGGAAATAACTTACTGCCATGCCATATCATCGTCTAAATATTCATTGACAGTGTAATAGGCCTTTCTAATAAGTACCGATTTTATTTTTATTTTGAAGGATTTGTCATTTAATTCCCTTATTTCCCAAGGAGTTTTATTGTAAATTTCTATTAAATTAAATTCTACATTTCTTTGAATGAAGCTTAAATTATACTTTGTATTCTTTAAATTTGTTTTATTTCTTGTGTCGCGTGAGTGTTCTCTGATATGTTCGGAAAAAATATCTGAATTCTCCCTTACAAAGATCAAACATTCATAAATTTAAGTCGATAAAACTTTCATTATGCGATTTTCTATAAATTTAGTTTTACATGTTTACATGTTTCAACTATGTTCATATTGAAAATAATATTCAAGTGCATAGTTTTTTTTTATAATTATGTAAAACCATAAATATATATAATAAGAATAATAAAATAAAACTCAACCAAAATGAAGGTTCCGCCTTTTTTTTTCAAATAGTGCAACTTCACGGAACTGTAACTCCTAACATAGGTGTGCTAAAAAAAAATTTTCTACAAAAATGTAGGTAATTTTGTCCTCTTTCTTTGTATAGAATATCTTTTGTCGTAAAAGCCACCGTTTTTGAGTTATTGTCAAAAAATCAAATTTTTGTACCTAAAATCCAAGATGGCGGCTCGAGCGCATGCGCCTCGAGGTCGAAAACTTGGATTTTTCATTAGGGCCCCAAGCCTAACAACATACTAAAAAATCGCTACTACACCACCTTTTGCATTCAAAAAATCATCACGTACTATTTCCTTTGTTAACTGTTGTTATTTCTTTTAAGATATTTTTCAAACCACGAAAATTAAATGATTTGTCATCGGTAACCGATCATAAACGACTTTTAATGATTAAAAGTAAAGAATCATTAAACATGCGAAATCATACATATTAAATTTATTTAAATTAGAAGCCATATAGCAGACATCACCCCGTTTAAAAGATACTGTTTGAATAACGAACCTTTCATCACCAATAAAATAATTCTATTGATGTTTTAATAATAGGTTTAAAATGGCTGAATAAACTTTTTTTTTTCTTAAATCTGATCATTTCATATGTTTATTTGCTAGATTTTGAAAAATTGTAACATCGTATTAAGCACGATTTGTTTCTGACATAAAATTAACAGCCAATGGTTTTCCAGTATTATGCAAGTTTTTTAATCGCGCAGATCGGAAATGCAAAAGACCAATGTTGACAAGTTTTATGCAGCAAGTTTTTACTGCAATAAGTTTAAGCCTGGAGGTATCGAAATATGGGTCGACTGCGAAATAGATACCAGGAATTTGAATGTCAGCGTAATTTTGTCATAAATGTAAATTGTTACAGATCGCCCACTGGAGATCTGAGTGTCTGTTTAAATAATCTTGTCGGTGTTTTAAATTACTTGTTTATACCTAATGTTCCCTTTATATTGTGTGGCGACCTGAATGTGGATGGTTATGTGCGAGATTGGATAACAAATAACGAGTTTACTTATCTGGTAATTGTAATATGACATCATGTTTTGATCTTTTGCCTATAGTCTAGTGGCCTACCTGGATGACGGACGACGCCGCTACGAATATTGACCATGTTTTTACCAATATTAACAAAAACAAAAAATGTGTTATAGGTAGGGCTGAGCGATATTGAAATTCCAATATCGAATATCGATATTAAAAAAAATATCGATATAGTCGATATTCGATAATATCGATATATCGATATTTTATTTTTTTAATATCGTTAGTCGATATATCGATATATCGATATTTCATTTTTAAATATCGTTATTCGATATATCCATAAAACATAAAAATATTATATTATAAATACAGTGTCACCAGTAAAGTCCGCATCATATGAGATTTTTTTTCATTAATAGCTTTATTCAAAATTTGACTTTGGCATCAAGTTCTGCTTCGATCGAGATGAAAATTTAGCAAAAAAATAGTAGTCACGTGATTCGCATTATCTGTCAAATTTTAATTTTTTCCAAAAAATAATTCAACTCGAAAAAAGTTATTTGAAAAAGTTTTTCTAAATGCAGTTTCTAGCCAACATGCAAAATTTCAGCTGCATAAGATAATTTTGATCTTTTATCTATATTTTGTAAATTGTACCACTTTTGGAAAATAAGACTTAACGCAACCTACATAAAACTTCTTAGTTTTGACATTGCTTTATTTTAGATACATTTTCTTTAAAGTAGCGCCATATTATTAAATGTGTGTTTTTCTACAAAAACGTTATTATGGCATAGCTTAATAATAAATTATAATATAGGGGTTTTAAATTAAATCGTTGAGAAAAGAAACTTTTAGAACACTTAAAACACTTAAAAAACACTTTACTGAAGACACTGTGTTCTTTTTTCTCTTAATATTAAGGTGTATAACTTTTAGACACAAACTACGTTTTCCAAAATACCTATTTTATGAAGTTTACTTTAAACAGGGTCAAAAACAAATAAACTTTTCATCACATGCGACCAAATTTTAATAGCCCAATTTTGATTTTGTAAATAAAGCTATTAATAAAAAAAAATACCATATGATGCGGACTTTACTGGTGACACTGTATATCAATATTGTCTTATGTGCCCTGTAAAACTCCGTACCTTCATTTCAAGGGGAGGCTCTAATTATAAAAACATGAAGAAAAAAGATCGAATTAAATATTGGTCCTTAAATGTGTTATAAGGACGATATTGAAATTCCAATCGAATATCGATATATCGATAATATCGATAATAACGATAATATCGATATATCGAATTTTTGCCAAGGCATAGTTATAGGTACATATTATGTTGCACAATCTCAGATCCTAAAATCATTATTTTTAAGACCTATTATTCCACACAGAGAAGAGTGACCCTTCGTTCTACGAGAGAATAATTTTTTCGAAAAGAATAATTTCGCATTTTTCATCGACCATCATCATAATTGGGAATCGCTTTATGCAGTTTAACGATGCCTACGTAACATTCAAATTTTTATTCGGATTTTTAGTAACAAATATAACAACTTATTTAACTCTTTTCCGTGTATACAGGGAGTCTTAAAAGGTATGGTCAATAATTGGGTATTTTAGTAAATTGGTTAAAAATAAACTAAGAACTTCATAAATTGTGTCTTATGTCCACGTACTACAAAGCTACAGCCTCCTCAATAGGGTACTCTGAAGATGGTTTCTTATAAATATTTTCAAAACCTTTGTACTATACTCACCGACTTTAAATTCGATCCATCTAAAATTTTGTTTAAGTTTAATCTGTGGTAACTTTTTTTTTTCCATAGTCCGATTTAAATGATTTTTTTTTCAATTGTAGATACATGCTACAGCTTTAATTAGATTTTTTCCGTTTTTTAAAAAGCTGTATACTAGGTGAAATATACAGGGGAATATAAAGTATATTTTTCCCTTTAAGTTTGTAACACCCTGTAGAGTGATTTTGCAATATTAACTCTAATAAAAAAGCAAATTTGCGAAGTTTAATCTATTCGTAACACATTACTTTTTTATTTGGCTCGATATCTTTCTCGGTTCAAGAGATACGATTTTTTTGAGAAAACACTACACATTTTATTAAAATATTTTAATTTTAACATTTTTTTCAAAATATTTTTAATTTAAAAAAATAATTACCTAGCGGTAAAGAACTAAAAAAAACACATCAATAACGGGTATTACCACCCCGAGCAAGAACATTTGCCTCCATTCGCCTTGGCATTCCTTGAATGAGGTGTATGATCTGATTTTGATCGATTTGACCCCATACTTCGATTAGTGCTTCTTTTAACTGTTTTACGTTATTCAGAACCGGAACTTGTTTTCGAATCTTTCTACCCATCCTGTCCCAGACATGCTTTATGGGTTAAGGTCTGGGCTAAGTGATGGCCAGTCCATTTTTCATACTTCTACATCTTCTAAATATTGTGTAACAATTATTGCAGTGTCAAGACGAGCATTATCTTGCATCAGTATGAAGTTATTTTCTATAAAATGTGCAAAAGGAACGACGAATATATCGATCAGCCGTCATGGTTCCTCCATAGCACCCTTTGTTTTATGTTACAATTTAAAACTAAAATCATTTAATAAAAAATGTAGTGTTTTCTTAAAAAATTCGTATCTCTTGAACCGAAAAAGATATCGAGCCAAATAAAAAAACAATCTGTTAGGAATAGATTCGCAAATTTGCTTCTTTATTAGAGTTAATATTACAAAATCACTCTACAATGCGTTACAAACTTAAAGAGAAAAAACATACTTTTTATTCCCCTGTATATTTTACCAAGTATATAGCTTTTTAAAAAACGGAAAAAATCTAATTAAAGCTTTAGCATGTATCTACAATTGAAAAAAAATCATTTAAATCGGACTATGGAAAAAAAAGTTACCATACATTAAACTTGAACAAAATTTTGGATGGATCGAATTTAAAGTCGGTGAGTGTAGATACAATTTTAAAATTTAGATATTTTGATAAACTTTGTACGCTGAATAGAACTGTATTCGGGTTGATGTCTGTTGTCGATATTTGAGAAATGTGGCTAGAAATAGGGGATAGTAGGGTAAAAATAAACTTAACTTTTTTGTACGCTAACATTTATACTTTTGTATGTTAAATTAGAAAAACATGGCATATATTACGATAAAAAGATACTATTGGTAAGACAAGATTGGACGCGCAGTTTTTTAAATAAATTAATTTAAAAATTACATTGAATTTGAAAAAAACGGTAACTTATGTTATTTAGGTACTAGTTTTAGCAAATCCTAAAAGTTTATTCAATTAAATTTAAAATGAAATTGATTTATTCATTAAAAAACAATTTAAATTTTAACTTTAAGTGATTCAACATTAAATAAAATGCTATTACATTTTTTATTATCAACATTGAATATCAAACTACAAGAATAGCGGATCTTCAAGAAAACTTGACAACACTGTTTTAGACTGTATTGGAGACGGTTTGGCCGCCATTGTATAGTTGATCGTAAATCTATAGTTATAAATGCAGCGCCTCGGCAACAGATGACTCAAATTCACTGATGTGATGTCGTGGTGTTGCCGCATATCGTATTTTATAGAAATTCTTAATTTAACAGACAATAAAATAGGAGGTTCTCAATTTCAGCCGAATGTATGTTTTTGATAATAATATGTACGCTGATTATCCGGGGTAATTGGACCGATTTTCACAATGATTTTACCGTTGCATTAGGTGTTAGATGTTAAACAAATAAAAGTAGATAAAAAGCGACAGCAAGTATAACTAAAATAGGTTTTATTTCGTCAAAAAATAGCAAAATAAACGTAATACACTAATACAAACAAACTGGATGTTTCTTAAGTAAGAAAGTAAAACCTACTTATTTTAACCATTTTGAAAAGTAGTAATAACATTATTACACATTTTTTTAATAAATCACTTTAAACTCCGCCATTTTTTAAAACTGGGTTTTACTCAAAACTGTCAATTTTGACATAATGAATTTTTGCACTAAGCCGACGATATAATTATGCCAGTGCAAGGCAATCCAGCCACCGCGATGCACGTGATGGTATGGTTATGGTAGTGGGGAGAGGATCATGCAGCAAGTCAAACAGACAGGCGGCAACAATGTTTTAATTTAGCAGTGAAAAGGCTTGTCGTTAGTGGCTGCATCAACACGCTTTATTGTTGGTGACTCATTGTGCCATCTATGAATTTAACGTAGCAGATCTAGGAAATCTGCTTATATGGCCTTCTTATAGTTTGATATTCAATGTTATCAATAACCCATTACTACGTATGCTATCGTATTTTTCGGATGAAAAGTGATTTTTAAATTAATCAATGTAGAAAAAGTCGCATCTAATCAGGTCTTACCAACAGTACCTTTTTTTAGTAAAACATGTCAGGTTTTTCTAATTTGACATAAAAATGTATAAATGTTAGCGTAAAAAAAGTTATGTCTATTTTTATCCCACTGTCCACTATTCGTGGCAACTCTTCTGAAATATCGACACTTTAAGACCACAGTTCTATTCAATACAAAGTTTACCAAAATATCTATTTTAAATTTGTATCCACAAACGTTTTAATAATATTTAGAAAAAACCATCTTCAGAGTACCCCCTTTAGGGGGCTGTAGCTTCCTAGCAAGTGCACATAGAACACAATTTTGTATAAAATTCTTACTTCCATTTTAACTAATCTACTCAATCCCAACTTATTGACCATAACTTTTAGGACACCCTGCATATGTGTTGATTCTCCAATAAATAAAATGGGTAATATTTAGACCTGCAATGGCGGCATTCGGTAATGTTCAGTCCTGCTGACAAAATGCCGTCGCGTCTAGTTTGACAGGTCCTACATAAAAAGCTTACACTGAGGACAATTATCTAATACAACACGTTGGCTAAGACATAGTTTGTATTGATAGCTTATTTTTATTAACCCGTATTAAATAAATTGTTAGTATATCAAACCTTATTTAGTGTTATATCAATTTTAGATTTGCTAGAACAGTGTTTTTATTGGTAGTAATCAGTTCCATTAGCAGCACAATCTTGTTGAACAATGTAGCAACAGCAGTTTTGTTAAGAAATAAATTGTATCTTCTCAATGCGACGCATTTTGTTTCCAGTAGAGCGCTTTCTCTACAATTAAGAAAGCAGAACAGCGTCCCCAAAAACAAATTGTATCCGTTAGATTATAATCCACCAAGACGGTGGTGGGGGTTTGTAGCGATCGGCAATCGATGCGCGCCTTAGTGTTAGTTTTAACGTGATTGTTGCGCAGGTCACATCGTTATTCGGAGTCTTCTAGCTGTCCTGTCTGAATTTGAATTTTATTGATCGTACCAATTCCTGTTTAAATTAATTTATTTTTACTTCGTATTTAAGTTTTTTTTTAACTTTGCATGTCAGATAAAGCAATAGAATATTCTTATTTCGCACAACCTATTATTAGTATGGGATTAAATAAGCTATGGACGAATTTTACCATCTCAGTAAACCATATTGCATAATAGATTTGCTTAACAGCAAACATACAAAAGTTTGTTGAACAATATCACACTACAAGCTATTTAAATTTTTGAGACCAACAGTACTGATTTTTAGTGCTAAGTATATGCTTTATTAACCATGGCAAGCAAATATTATTATGATTAGTGTCAAATTTCATTATAGCTGCCAGTCGGAACTAATAAAGTGTATAAAACCAGATTACACCCCCAGTAGAACATAAAACTTGATAATTTCTGTGAGTATTAAGAGCAATATTGACTTCAAACCATTCTATGGTAGCCTTAACTCCTATTTCCTATAGGCTAAATTACCGTGATATTATAACTACACAACGGTATAGGAATTTTCGTTTTCTGACATTAGGAAAGCGCGTTGCTGTCATATTAGTATTAAACAATTTTGTATAAAAAATATGTGAATTCTTATTTATAAGGAATAGAAGGTTTTTTTCTCAGTGTAAGGTAGGCTACTTTATCATTATTAAATAGAAAATTGAATCAATCGCCACTCAGTCATTTACGTCATCACGTCCAGATGGACGATGTATATTTATTATAAACCTGACATTTTTTAAAATTTTATTTTACATTAAAGTTTTGTAAATTCATCGTTTGTGTCAAAAATTATTGCAGCACCTGCATCATAATTTTTACAAGTTTTTCGATAAGTTGGAAAAATAACACACAATTTGACCTTAGCCCCATGACTAATACGCGGACGGACGCAAGAATGAAGAAAATGCTTTATTACCTAAAAAAGCTTTTAAACCATTGTGCCGAGTTTCACAATTGACTGTTTTATAGTCAACAGAACAAAATACCATTTTCACAAATATTTTGCATATCTCTTAGTATCTAAAATATAATGTGCATACCGACTTCAGTAAAAACAACTGTTCTTTATCAACTCCTTATTTAGTTATGTTTGTTATTTTCTCTTTTATCGGTTTTTTCCATACCTAATCTTTAATGCAAATGGCACCGGCGTTTTGAAAAACATGTTCTAGATTTTAGTAAAATATTTGACATGTGCGTCATTGTTAAGAAAAACATATTTTTATTTGTCGAAAAATATCATACAGTTTTGAAACGAAAAATACCGAAAAAACAAATATCAAAACCTAATAATTATTTAAATAAAGAAAATGTCTTAGTTTTAAGGTATTTGCTTTACTAAATTTAATTACAATATTGAATTTTTATGAAAAGCTACCTGACGGCGAATAATTTTCTCTCCAAAGCCCGATCACAGTTTCTGTCACAGCGCTGATACAATTGTAGCATATCTCGCTTTTCTTCGCCTGAAAATCTCATTTTTGAAAAACTTGTGTTTAATGATTATCAGGTACCATAATCTCAGAATACACGCATGTGGAGTAGTTAAAATCCACATTTTTTTGTAGAGTCCACATTGCACCCTCAAAAATTGGTGCCTGGTTAGCTGTTTCCCGAAGAATAATTGTTGGTCCTATTTTTTTCCATGACACAGCTACGGCACAGCGGTATAGAGACAATATTTTGAATCCATTTTTTGTGGAGCAATTACTTGACGACGAACTACGTTTCGGATATTTTCAACAGGGCGGCGCAACCGCCACTGCCGCCGAAACTATTAACTACTTACGCAATTTTTTCGACGACAGATTGATCAGTTTTCGATCAGACATTGAATTCCCACCTAGATCACCTTGTTTAACGGTTATGGATTTCTTCGCTTTTTCTCATTTAAAGAACACTATTTTTAAAACACCAGTTGCAAATTTGAAAAAATTACAAGAAAGGATTATCCAACAATGTGGTAACATTTCTCCAGAGATGCTGGTCAACACTTTCGAAAATATGAAGAGACGTGTAAATTTATGCTTGGAGCATGGCGGTGGCCAATTTCAGCAATTTATGTAATTATTTTTCTTTTTCTTTCTGTATATTCTTACTTTGTTAATTTTGTAAATAACAAAAATAAATTTGTAGTTGTCTACTTATTTTATTACTCATTAGTTTGGCTTATCATGTCATAATATAAATTTGACAAAATTTTAACCTAGATTTGGTTAGATATATTGCCCCCATATCATTATTGTGATCCAAACCAAGCCCAACGTTTTTTAATCCAAGCCCTCTTTGATGCAAATAATTTTTGCTCGCACGGTATAAAATTAATGACGGATTAATAAATATTAACATCATGATTTGACAAGCAAAACTAACCTCAAATTATTTAGTTAAACGCCGTGCCGGATACTGGAAGACGCTGGCGCCGCCTAGGGCGGATCTCGCCCCTTCGTATACGTCCTTCCCCCTGAATCTGCTAAACTGCCGTTGCGAGGTGTCTAGTAGTTTGTCATTCAACTCCTTTAAGATTGCTTTATTTTTTTTTAAATGTCGAATTTGATAGGTAACCAGACTATTTCTAAAGAGTAATTTTTCATTCAAAATCCACAAATAAAAAATTCCCTTTTGCGGATACTGTAGAAAAATGGCACCAATGCTATAAAACTTTAGTGTGAAAATAACCTATTCCTTTTACGTTATTAAATTAATAAATTTTATTTATGTTTCTCTCGAAGTAATAACTTTAAAATGAGAACTGAGGTGGTCGACTTTTGTGTCAGGCGTAGTATGAAAATAAATAAATAACCAACAAGGTTCAGTTATATGCATTAAGCTTGACAAGTTAATACTAATGATAGGTAATTATCGATATTCTTCGTACAGAGCATCTCGACTAATGACTCTTCTTTGGTACTTTATTTCATTATTTTTGCTTGTTGTGACATAGTTCCATGCCACAGGAGTTGACAAGTAATAAGTTTTTGAAATTATTAGGTAATTATTTTTCGGTTTTAGTATTATTGAGGTATACCAATATACCTACCTATTTTTGTTCTAATATGAAAATGAGACTTAATAAGTACAGTATATACAGTGACCGGCAGAAAGTGCGCAGCATATGCGAAAGTTTTTTATCGTTAAGTTTAGAAAATTAATTTTATTTTAGATAGGTTCTGCATGTTCTCAAACCAAAATAACACCCATTAAATCCGCTAAAAGTCTTATGGTATACGAGGTAGGATCAAAAATTTGAAATTCCGCTAAGAGTAAATTACCTCCATCTTTCATTTTAGAATATTTTTTTACTAAGAATTATTGTTTTAATTTCAAAGTTATACCCAAATTCCAAATTTCGCTTATTTTAGACAAAAAAATGGATTTAATCGTGTTTTCTGAATAACCCTGTATAAAAAATAAATGGCAACCGAACAGTACGAAAATAAGATTTTCTGCAGACTTTGTTAGAGATTACCGTCGATTATAAGTCCGATTAGTTTGTTTTCATAATATTATGGCTTTTTAAAATAAAAACATAAAAATATTAAATATTTTTGCTGCACACCGTATTTTATTTTCTGAGGGAACAAGTTAATTTCATCTAACTGATATTTTTTGATTAACATTGACTTAAAGCATCTCCTAAATAGTTTTTTATACATTGAAGTATGCATAGAAAGTTTCCTTTTGATTTATAAAGAAAAAAATTTAAATTAAAAATATATTTTGAACGGATTTTATTCGTCACGCAAAATAAGGAAACTTTCCATGCATACTTCAATGTATAAAAAACTATTTAGGAGATGTTTTATGTCAATGTTAATCAAAAAATTTCAGTTAGATGAAATTAACTTGTTCCCTTAGAAAATAAAATACGGTGTGCAGCAAAAATATTTAATATTTTTATGTTTTTATTTTAAAAAGCCATAATATTATGAAAACAAACTAATCGGACTTATGATCGACGGTAATCTCTAACAAAGTCTGCAGAAAATCTTATTTTCGTACTGTTCGGTTGCCATTTATTTTTTATACAGGGTTATTCAGAAAACACGATTAAATCAATTTTTTTGTCCAAAATAAGCGAAATTTGGAATTTGGGTATAACTTTGAAATTAAAACAATAATTCTTAGTAAAAAAATATTCTAAAATGAAAGATGGAGGTACTTTACTCTTAACGGAATTTCAAATTTTTGATCCTACCTAGTATACCATAAAACTTTTACCGGATTTAATGAGTGTTATTTTGGTTTGCGAACATGCAGAACCTATCTAGAATAAAATTAATTTTCTAAACTTAAAGATAATAAAGGTGTCATGTTACAATTTTGTTACATATGACACTTTGAAAAAAACTATGAATTTGCTTTTATTATTAAAGTGCACCAAATAAAATTAGTTAATTTTACCTAAATTATGCAGTATTAGTAAATAAAATAAAGTAATAATTAAAAAAGTTCTAAGTCATAACGCGTTTTATTGAAAAACTTCGAAGTTTAAAAATGCGACATGACACCTTTATCCACTCATGTCTTCAATTAAAAACGCATCATCAAATTCATGTTATTTAAAACTCTTATTATAAAATAGTTATTTATGCAACAAGGGTGTAAAGTAGCATTTTTTTACGAATGGGAAATTTTTCGCACGAGCCGCAGGCGAGTGCGAAAATCACATGAGTAAAAAAAAGGCACTTTACGCACGAATTGCATACACAATTTTTTCTACTACCGGACGTTATACAGGGTCGCTGTTATGTATTGAAATGGTGAATTATTTCTTAAAGGAAGAAAGTTATCTAAAAAATATTAAGAACAAAAGTTATAGAAACAATAACAATAATAAAATTTCATATATGTACTTACAAATACGGATTTATATTCAATTTAATTGTGGACTATATGAATATTAAATGTACAGCTATTAGAATTATTAAAAGTTAATCCTTGGCTCTTAAGTCTAGAATTTACTTGTGAATCTTCACAATCCACACGTCTGCTGTTACAAGCCACATTAGAACTAGATATAAATGGTGTATCAATTAGCTTATTTATATTGGTTGAAACTTCAGAAGACAAATTTGATGTAATATTACTTATTTCGATTTCAGGAATATTGTCAAACGTACTAGTGGAATTAGAAGAGGAAGCATCATTTGTTAATATTTTATTCGATATGTCAATTTTTTTGCTCAGTGTACTGTCAATGCGCAGATGATTTCCATCCCCCATGCTTCTTTACTGTTATAAGGTCTCCTCCAGAACATAGTGGCAGATGACCTTCGAAAAGAGTGACCAGTATAACATGTTGGATTTGGCAATTTCAGATATTCAGCTATTACAAAAGGCATCTTACTAAATGTGTTTATGGCCACAGGTTGTTTCGAACATTTATTTTGGGCATATTTTAAAAATAATCTGGATAATTCAATATTAGGAGGTCTTAATGTCATATATTTTATAATGTACGATAAATAATTTATGGAATTATTTGGGTTTAGAACTGTAAAAATTCTTTCCATACCATTTTTTGAATCAGGAATTCTTATAATAAGGACTGTTTCCTTGTTCTCAACATCATTTATTGTCATTTTCATCAGTTCTTCTCTGCGACAAGCCCCAGAAATGCCAATAATAAATGCAACCTAAAATAATAAATCGTGTCGATATAAAATCTATAATAACTATTAAATACAAACATTTTATAGAGAATCTAAAAGTATTAAGAACTAAGGTAAAACGTCTATAATTTTGATATGATATTTTACCTTACCAATAGAATTAAATTGATGTAAAGTTACCTTTATCATTAAAAACTTCGAATCCGGAGCCTCCAAAATAAACTGGATGAAATGACTTTTTTCAAATATTCCTGATTTCTTTGCTTTGTAGCCTTGAAAGGCAATTAACTTGTGGTAGGTTGAAATATCTACTGAATTTTTAATTTTCAAGGTAGCCTTTAGCATAGAAAATATTGACCACACTGTCGATGATTTATAGCTTTTTAATTCATCTGAAAAATAAGCTAGCAAAACATTTTCTGAGTACCTTGTCACTTTGTTTTTCTTGCACCAACTCATAAACAATGTATATTTTTGCTCGTAAATTAACCGAGACTTGTTGGGAAGCAAATTCAAAGTAGCTTCCTGTGCAAAATCTGCAATATTCGGCGGAGTGTTCTCAAAATCCGATAATGTTGAGATTTAAAAATCTGAAATGAAATTAAACGAAATCATAACAATATAACACATTTGATATCACAACTCAAAACTTACCGTATTAAAATCTTCACTAATTCCTAAAATCATTAAAACACCTGGCATAAATGACAAATTGTCAACATTTAGATACGTCAAACAGAAATCGCCATTTGTCCATGGCCAACCAGACCAATTTTAAGTAAAAATGCAGGTATCCATATCAATGTAATCATTCATATTTTTTACTTTTTTTAACTAGTGCGTAAAGTAATTTACTTTACGCACTAGTTAAAAAAAGTTAAATTTTAGACACCTTCCATAGTGTGTAAAGTTAGTGTTTTACGCACGGTAGTAGAAAAATCTTATTTTCAGTATGCGTAACCTAAGCTAATTTTCTCCTGTCTCAACTGTAATAGTAGGCTGTGTCGGGCACTTGTTTAAGTTTATGATTATTGACATAATAGGTTAATTTAATCGTTTAGTTTTAGTGCAAATTAACTTTTATCTAATTTCTTTGAAGTGAAAGTTTTGTGTTTTTGACACGTTGTCTATTGTAGTTTTTTTTTTAAATGATGGAACATCATTCAAGATGTGGTTTCAGCAAGATGGAGCCTCTTCCCATCATAATGCTCGCTATAATATGGAATCTTTAACGGAACGTTTTACCAATAAATTAACCACTAACCGCACCATGCGGTGGTCTGCGCGTTCTCCCGACCTTACACCCTTGAATTTTTTTTGGAACTATCTTAAAAATGAAATCTACTGGAAAACCTATTAGAAGAACAACTCCAAGAATATTAGAGAACGTAGTGGATGAAATTGTATATCGTCGCTACTTATGTTTAGAAAAAGAAGGTGGCTTTTTAAATATGACATTAAATAAATTTGATTGCTGAAAACACTGCGAGGTATTTAGTAAACCCGTTGTTTGAGTGGTAATTGTTGAACTTGTTTATGGGTAGCAACGAATAAAATGGCATTTAATTTTATTAGAAAAATAAAATCACAGTACAAATTTGGTTTAAAACCGGTATATTTAGTAAAAATTAATTATTTTTCCAGAGGCAAATCATTTCTAGGTGGCTTTGAAAATAAAGGAATGTTTATATACAGTGTGTCATTTAAGTATGTGGCCAAACTCCAAGGGGTGCTTCTTCAAGTGATTTTAAGAAGAAAAGTTCATATAAACATGGGTCCGAAAATGCATAGTTTTTTCGATACTGGGTGTCAAACTTGTAGTAATAAATTATTACGTTATGCGATTATTTTATGTTAATTTCTTTTATCGAAAACAGTTTTAATCTGTGCGAAAAAATTCAAAAGATGACTTTCGTGTGATTTTGATTGCTAAATAGTTTGGTAAGTAGTTTAAATTTTTTACTCTTATTGTCCTGGGGACATGAAATAAAGTGGTTTTTATTTTTTTGTCTCGAAAACAAAGCAAGATATGAAATCACGTAAAGAAGCACGTCTTGGAGTCTGGCCACATACTTAAATAACACCCTGTATACATGTATATTATAAATTTGCACTTATTCTTATTGATAATGAGTTTTTAATTGTGAAACTTTTATTAATACTAGGTATGAAACGTCGTTGAGTTTAAAATAAGGAGGGGAATTTAAAAGTTATAAAATAAGATTTTCCGACTATTTAAAAAACAAAGTTCATGGTAGTTGTGAGAAAATGGAAAGTTGGATTGAAAATTTAATTATAGCATCTTGTAAAGGAAAAAAATTGCGGTAAGAATGTTTTTATTTTGACACCTCTTTAAAAAGAGTCAGAAAAAAAAACAATATCACGAAAGTTCGGTTTTGCCCAAATATCTTCAGAAAGATTATGAATTTTTTAAACTTGAAAAGACAACGTTGAAGAATTTAGTTGAGAGCAACTTTTTCTAATTTAACAATCTCTGTATCTTTTACGATTTATGAGATCCCTGTAGAGTGCATTCTTATCCGGGACACCCGGAATATAAAGAAACGAAAAATGTTTTCGGCTGGCGGTCAAGTAGAAGGTGTGGAAACCTGCCATTTTTGCATTGAAGTACACAGGGAAATCAAAAACAATTCCCTGGGGTCCGGCTTGTTCGGGTTTGTCGGACCATTTCGAAACGGCAGTCTAGTAAAGGGTACGACATTTTGGTATTCTCTATAAAAGTCTGGTTGATTGGCAAAATTCAGAAATAGATTGCACTCAATGAAGCCCCTAGAGTGATTGCTATCCGGTACAAAGCCGTGTCTAATAGGCAAATAGTAGAGAAAACGTGTTCGTAATAATTATCAAAAAAGGGATCCATAATATAACAATAACCAATATCGGTCCTAACATGGATCCCTACGGGACTTCCAGATCGGCGTCGGTTGTACCCGACGTAAACTACTTTCGTCCTGAAACCGAATCGACCTGTGATACAGGAACGTTCTGCTTCCTTCACATTTCATCGATGGAGTACGTTGAAGGACACAGTGTGCACCCCAACAGATAGTCCATGTTCTGTGTTTCCGCACATTCACAAAGGCATTGTTTTTACAGGAGCCACACCGGCCCGTATCCTGTTTAGCGTTCTCAATATCTTCCAGTCCAAGCTTGAATCTGCGCAGGGGCTTTCGTTTGTAGGGAAGTTGTCAGGCGGTTCCAAGGCGGCACACTGGAGAAATTTTTTCCTTGATTTGAGCCTTTTTCGTTGCTGTTCTTGGCCGTAGAGGACATGGCGCTCGTCGAAGGTTTGCTTAAATTTCTCTACGTGCTCTGTGCCTTTCCTTCTTTCGCTCGGTTCTGCGAAACCCGCTGCTTTGTAGAGTTTGCTGATTGGGGTTGGTTTCATGCTTCCAGTAATGATCCTACAGGTTTGATTTAAGGCGGTGTCGACTTATGACTTGATCTGCACCAAACTGGGCACGCATATTCAGCGATTGAAAAACAGAGGGCTTGAACGGATGTTCTTAAAACTTGGGGTTTTGCACCCCATTTGCTTCCGGCTAGTTTTTGTACGAGGTTGTTTCTAGCAACTACTTTTTGTCTGGTTTCGCTCATAAAAATGTTAAATTGTCTTCCTAGTAGAATGCCCTTGACAAAACCGTTTCCACTTCATCATCCTTTATTTGCCCCCCTCCCCTTCTCGATCCATCCCTGCACAGGAGATAACCAATTAAAAGAGAATATCGAATGGTGCAAATCCACTGATTTTTAGTAAACGGTAAAAGCAAGGAACGAGTGGAAAACACTCAAACATGAAGAGAAGCGGGTTAAATCATTGTTTTCACTGGAAAAAGCCATTTTTTTACGGATGAGTGTAATTTATTTAATATTAATAAAAATTAGTATGGTCGGAAGAAATAAAGGTAATGGGCAATATAACTTCAATAAAACTAATCAGTCAATTAAAATGATCAAAATTTTATGTTTCATAAAAGTTTTGGTTAATTAAAGCTGGTTATGATTCAGAAACGTGTTTAGTGTAGTGTAACCACACTTTCAAATTTTGCACGTATGAGGAAATTGTTGTAATTAATGAACAGTGATAACATTTTATTAACACAGAATGGGTAAGGTTAGCTTGATAATAATCAGGCTGTTTATAAGGCTAAACTGGTGTTAAATAAATCTATTAAAACATGTTTATCTACAGTGTCACCAGTAAAGTCCGCATCGTATGGGATTTTTTTTTATTTATAGCTTTATTCAAAATTTGACTTTGGCATCAAGTTCTGCTTCGATTAAGATAAACATTAAGCAAAATAATAGTAGTCACACGATTCGTGTTATCTGTCAAACTTAAATTTTTTCGAAAAAATAATTTAAAAGTGGGATTATTTCTGAAAATATCGAAAAAAGTTATTAGAAAAAGTTTTTTTTAAAGGCAGTTTATTTGTTTTTGACCCTGTATGAGGTAACTTCATAAAATAAGTATTTTTGAAAAACATAGTTTGTGTCTGAAAGTAATATAATACACCTTAATATTAAGACAAAAAAAGAACACATTGTCATCAGTAAAGTGTTCATTAAGTGGAAAATAAATTTTAGTTTAACTTAACGTAAAGTTTATCTATTTTCAACGATTTATTTTATTTCTTATTTTTTTACTTTCAGACACAAACTACGTTTTCAAAAATACTTATTTTATAAAGTTACCTTATACAGGGTCAAAAACAAATAAACCTGGCATCACATGCGACCAAATTTTAATAGCCCAATTTTGATTTTGTAGAAAAACACAAATTTAATATGGCCCTACTTTAAAGAAAATGTATCTGAAATAAGGCCTTATCAAAACTCACAAGTTTTATGTCGGTTGCGTTGAGTCTTATTTTGCAAAAGTGGTGCAATTTACAAAATATAGGTAAAGATCAAAATTATCTTATGCAGCTGAAATTTTGCACGTGGTCTAGAAACTGCATTTAAAAAAACTTTTTCTTATAACTTTTTTCGATATTTTTAGAAATCACCCCACTTTTGAATTGTTTTTTGGAAAAAATTAAAATTTGACAGATAATGCGAATCACATGACTACTATTTTTTTGCTTAATTTTCATCTCGATCGAAGCAGAACTTGATTCCGAAGTCAAATTTTGAATAAAGCTATTAATAAAAAAAATTCCATATGATGCGGACTTTACTGGTGACACTGTATAAGGGGTACTGCATCTCGTATACCAATTGTATTCTGTATCATCACAATGACTTTTTAAGTGCATACATTTTAAAATTTTTATTTCCTTTTTAGTGGGGTTTGATTATAATTGACCCTAATATTTAACATAATAATATAATATACAAAAATAATTACAAGCTGATACCGATTGACGAGCTCCTTTCTTTGACCCACTTCTTTACTTGGGTACAAAACAATTTAAATTTTAGAGGAAGATATTATCAACGACTATTCCCCTCCTTCAAATTTCGTAATTTCGACCAATCATAATTGGCTATTTTTGTGTTAAAAATCATTTTTAAGTCGAAAAATTGCTCGACACCTCCTGTCAGTAGTTTTTCGATTTATTTTACCTCGGCAAAATTTGACATTAGATATCAAAAAGTAACAGAAAAATAACATTATCTAACAAAAAAAGGTAGGTAGTGGTTTTCTAAGATACCAAGAAACGACGCAATTAAAATTTTTTTGTAAAATATTTCCTATTTAACAGTTTTTTTTTTTAAAGGATTCTTTTGAAAGATATTATGTAAGCGATGATTAAGCAGTAGAAAAAAGGCTACTTCATAATAATATAAGAACTGATACTTAAATATGCAAATAATTTACAGAATAGAGATACTCGTAATGCCAAGCGGAGACGGTTGCAACAATATGCAGATAAAAGGAAAACAATATCAGCTTTACTAAAACTGAAAGAATACTAGAACACTACTTTCATTATGAGATAAGAGCACTCCGGTAGGGCTTCAACATGGATTTTATTTACAACCATAATGTAATGTTGACATTACAATATTTTCAAAAGTTTGGAAGTGTCACATTACCAACGTCTACTTCCCTCTTCCACTTCCCTCACCCATTTCCCTCACTCATTTCTCTCATTCTTGTCATGCAACCAGCATATTTTTGTTTGGCGTCAAAACAATAAATGTCATACTTTGATATTTTTACTACATTTTTTGAAAAAATCAAATATTATCTAATTTTCAATTAACGGTGTGGTTGTAAATAAAATAGTATACAAACCTCAGAGGAAAGTTTTCATTACTGTCACGAGATTAAAGTTAACCTCGACGCTTCGCGTCTCGGATAACTAACTAATCTCTCGACAGTAATGAAACACTTTCCTCTTCGGTATGTAATAGACTATTACCATATTGCTTCAGTAGAACTAACTTCCACAACAAACAAGAATGATTAAACATTTAACACTTATTTACGTTTACAAAAAATTATTGCAAAAGATTTTCTTGTTCTTGAAATTCATTATAGCACATTTAGATAAAAAATATTTAAAATTTAATTAATATAAATACAATTTCTAAAATAATCACCATATAAGAGAGGCCGAAAACTTACCAAATACTGATTTTAAAATACTACTAGTTTTTAAAAAGAATATAATACAATCCTCTTTTCAACAAGTTGGCCAAGGTAGAGAGGAAAAATAGCTGATAAGAAATGTTGCTTCCTAATACAAAAATTTCTTACTTCTGTCCAGCCGGTTATTGTAATATTCTGATGACCAATCGTTCATTAAAAATAACCACCGATATATTATTCTTAATCGGCATATGGCGAAGCGAACAATCAAGTGGATGGTATAAGATCATACGGATAGGAAGAAACGAGCTTTCAAAATGGAGTAAAGAAACTCCAGAAAAAGCAAAAATACGAAACAAATAAAGATTAAAAATTATTTTATGCGATCAACTTGCCGTTAGTAACCTAGCTAAAGCAGGAGTTGATTAATATTACTGGTCAAAGTCCTCCTACTTTAATTAAGCCTTTTATTTACTAATGGATAAAGAACATCATTCCCTTAGGAATGACAAAGTTTCAACAGAACCTCCTTCTAAAGAACTTAAAAGTGAAGATCCTGCAGCTTCTTTTAACAATGACGACTCAACAAATGATGCACCAATTCTAAACATTATCAACGAAAGGACAAAAATTTCAAAGAACATTCCTGTTGTTTATCAGAATTGTAATTAATATTTTAATTGTAATATAAATAAGTAAGTTGCATAAATCCATAAATGGATGAAAATTAATAAATCATTAAACTATTTTTTATTAATACATATGAATGTAATAGCATGTATGTATATATACACTATACAGGGTCCTGCACCTCACCTCCCGTCTTCTATAGCTCACTTAGTAATTAAGTTAGAATTTTCATATTTTGCAGATCTTATCTGTATCTTAGGGCGCATTTCAGGAAAATATTTTTTTTATACAGGGTGTTCCAAAAGAGTGTGACGTCATAAGGGTGTATTTTTTTAAGTTACATGCCTTATATTTTCTTACATTTTTGGGTGCCTCCTATAGTTACCTACATACCCCTAAAATTTTATTAAAATTGATCCAGTATTATAGACGAAAAAAAATAAAAACTAAAAAATATCAGTTTTGCGCCACTGGTATTAAAAATAAATAAAAAATAAAAATAATGCCTCGTTAATAAATTTATACAAAGGAACTTATTAAATAAGGTATAACAACAACCAAGTTTGGTTAACACGAATTGTACAGGGTGTCCAAAGTTTAGTGTCAAACTTTGCAAACTTTAAACAATTTATTTTTCTTATTTCAAATGGGAACCCCTGTATATTTTTATGTCATTCGATGCAGAATTAAAAATCAAACTTTTTCCTAATTGAAACCCTATCGAAATTTCTAACGCATCAAGAGTTATTTGCAGAAAACTAATTTTATCAACCATTCCAACAGTCATTATTATGAATAAATCTGTGGCTGTAAGGCTAAAGGGCATAACTCGATTTTTGGCAAAAATGAGTTATCTGTGGTACGATACTTCAAAAAATAAGCTTTACAATATGGCCTAACGGTATAACTCGATTCTCAAAGATAAGGAAGATATTTGTTAAGATTTGGGCATAACTCATGGGTTTGAAAATATTCAATCAAGTAAAATGTCATAAATTTATATATTCATAAAAAAAATGTACATGTGTGTTAAAAGAAGGGAATAACTATAGTTATTTTAGAGTATTAGTAAAATAGATTAAAGTAAAAGGGTTTAAATTAAGTTACGTCTAGTAGTTTAATATATTCATAGCAATGCATAATGGTATAACTTGACATATTACCTTTTGTTTAAATGAAATTTTACGTTCCTTTAGTGTAACTGGATAGTTATACCTTTTTGCCTGATTCAATTTTACAATTTTGCGCTGAAACGCTGTTAAAACGCCGGTGTGTGGTCAGTTTTAAGGTTTGTTCCTATAGCGATCAGAAACAGTCCTTGACAGTCAGGATTCTGCGCAGTAATATAAAAGTGTTCCCACAAAGATTTTGGACAGTTTGAAAACCCAAAGTCGCTGTTCCTACACGTTTCTCTGATAGTTTGCCAACTGTCAGAGCAGTTTGTGAATCTTATGCCAGTAAAATGTCCGGAGCATGCGCGGTTAAACGCTAGCATATCATATGACATAACCTATTTTTGTTCGACGTGTTTTTGCGGTTTTTGCTTTTGTATAAGACTTTTTCTATTATTAAATTGAGAAATGAGCGACATTGCGTCATCTGATGAAGATTCAGAAATGTCTGCTGTTAGGTTGGTGTTTAATATTTTATTTACTTCTTGAGCTAAAACTTCCCATAGTCTGTTAATACTTTTGATTTGAAAAGTGCCATTCTTTGGAGGAGATATTAACATTTTTACAACATATTATTTAATATAAGTTACTTATTTTGTTTAAGTTTATTTACTGGGCCGAGCCACACGAGTTTAATTAACGAAATAATAATAAACAATTTTGAGATTTAAGGTTATGTCCATCGTTTAAAATTTCTTCAGTTTTAAACACCGAACCGAAGTTAGTTGATTTCGAACGCCTGTTATTATTTATTTTTATTTTTTATTTATTTTTAATACCAGTGGCGCAAAACTGATATTTTTTAGTTTTAATTTTTTTTCGTCTATAATACTAAATCAATTTTAATAAAATTTTGAGGGTATGTAGGTAACTATAGGAGGCACCCAAAAATGTAAGAAAATATATGGCATGTAATTTAAAAAAATACACCCTTATGACGTCACACTTTTTTGGAACACCCTGTATGAAAAAAAATATTTTCCTAAAATGCGCTCCAAGATACAGATAAGGTCTGCAAAATATGAAAATTCTAACTTAATTACTAAGTGAGCTATAGAAGACGGGAGGTGAGGTGCAGGACCCTGTATATTATGCGTGATTAGGCATGTGTATTTATGTATATCTACGAATGTACGTATGTATGTATGTCTAAAGGAAATCGTCTTAATAAATAACATTAGTGTCCCAAATTTTTCGTGTAAAAAAATTACTATGCCATTATGATATTACTTACGGTCTTGCATTTGTGCTTGTGTATAGTACTAGTAGTTTTTGAAGTTAGCATGTTTCTAGGTAGTCAAAAAATATTGAAGAAAATTGAATTTTCCTAAAGAGACCATTTTAAAACTAAAATTATAATAAGCACGATGATTTTTTTATGTGGTTATTTGATTTGACACAATTTAAGAGAATGACAGTTTACAAGATTATTTTTACACAATTTATTTTTACAAAATATACCCATATTTTGTGTACTACCAGATCTTGGTAGACTCTTCTAAGAGCGCCCAGTCCTTTCCAAATTTAAGGCGTTTTCGCTTAAACGGTAATCTTTCGAATCGTTTAGAAACTCACTGTACTTCGTACTCATTAGAACAGACAGGAGGCTGACAACGTTTGCAGAACGAATACTTTTTTGTTGACAGTAACAACTGCCATTGCATAATTTTTTTAAATTACTCAGTTTAAGCCAAATTTGACAATATCGATGATAATAAAGTAGCGTTCCAAAAAATATAATCATCTAAAAGATGATAATATAGTTATTTTCCTAACAAGTGCGAAAAGTGATACTTTCTTGGACGCGACTGCAGTTGACCCGAAGGAGGCGGAGCGGAGTTCGGGCAAGCAGTCAAGGGCAGGAAAGACACTTTACGCATGAGTTAGGAACATTATTTTTTCTATGACCGTATAGATATACAAAAAAGTATACATACTTATATAGAATATATAATATTTTAACTAAAAAGCTACTAATTATTATGAATGATAATATTAAAAACACAATTTGTTGCATTCTGTAAATTATTTAAAATTGCCGGTCCAGTGGAGTTATTTGGTGTTAACTGGTAAGTGCATAAAGACGACGTGACGTCGATTGGGATGGCAGGTGGCATAAAGATGACGATGACGGTAACGGCAATGGTTGTAAGTCATTTGTAGATGAAAGAATTTTATTCGATATGTTTTTCTTCTGATTCTCGAAGTCCTCCAAATAGCCTTCAGCGACAGTAGTAGACTTCCAGCTACCGAGGCGTTTTATGTTGGTTATCCCTCCACCTTGTCTGCTAGGAACGTTGCCGAAGAACGCCTGAAACTGTGTCCTGTATAATGTTTCGGGTTAGGTAGGCGCAAATATGCAGCAACGCCAACGCATTAAACTGAATATTTTCCTTTTTTATAATTAATAAAAAAGCGGCGGTGCGGAGTGGTAGGTGGTCGTAAATTTGCGTACTTTCTGTACAGCATCAAATGGGTTCCATTATTAATTTCTTCAGATAAAACAAATAATCTTGACGAATGATTTTTGGAATCAGAAATTTTCACAACAATTAGATTGCCTTTATCTTGAGTGTCGTCGACGGCGATATTTACAAGCTCCGCTCTTCGGAGAGCGCCAGCCAGAGAAAAAATGGTAATTACTTTAATCATCAGGTATACCTCATCAGGGGCTAGCATAACCCTGGATATATCTTCTTTGAAAAAAAACTACGCATTCTGTGCTCGAGAATCAACATTTTTTTGTTTGAGAAACGACGTTAACTTGGAAGTTCCCTATATCCAAATTTTGTTTTATTTTTAATAGACTTTTTACCATCGAATAGCGGGACCATAATGTATTAGATTTCAAAACCTTACTTAGGTCTGAAAAATACGCCAGAAGTACCTCTTCCTTACAGGTTTTCGACCCTTTCTCCTTACACCATGTAACAAAATTTTCGTATTGCTTTTCATACCTTAACATACAAACCATACGAACAAACCCGAACAAACCCGAAAACCCATGTTAGGTTAGGTTAGGTTAGAGTGGCAGACCTCTGGCATTGTCCAAACAGTTACACGTAGTCCTATAAGGACCGTTATGGTACCACACATGTTCCGCGGAACCTATTTGCATTAGCTTCCTGATAGTTAACGCGATCGTAGAACAATCTTGACAGCTCATTCAAACCAGCCACTTACTAAACTTAGTAAGTTGACCCAGTTGCAGGCAAGTAGGGGCCACAATTGCCTGTAGATGCTACAAGTTGTAAGCCCTGTCCATCTGCTTTGCGCAAGTTGTTTAGCTGGTCGATCTATCTCTTCTTTAACTGATCCCAGTGGTCTAGCCACAGTATTATCTGCTAGTTCGACAGACATGCTTGCGCACTCCCTGGCGAATGCATTAGCAGTCTCGTTGTCATATAATTGCTGTGTCCAGGAACCCAACACAAGGTGATTCGATGTTGAGCAACAAGTCTGCAGAGATTGTTGCGACAGCGCCTTACTAATTTTGACTTATTGCTGGACTAAATCGCCTTTATGGCTGGTTGACTGTCTATATAGATAGCTATAGACGCAGGTTCTCTCAAGCATATCTTAGTCTGGATTTGGCTGGTAACAACTCGGAATTTACTTTATCTGCAGCCTTCAAAATGGCTTCGGGAAGTTCTTCGTCGGATAAATCCATTAAATATTGCTTTGATTCGGTTTAATTTAGAAAAAATACTAGACTGTTAGTTCGAAGACGCTTTTTAAACAACTTTGACGTTTTAGTAACAAATGACACGGCTGGGTAATCCTAGCAAATGATATCAAACCACCCGTCACATGTTGGTTTAATACCGTGCAAGCAAAAATTATTTGCATCAAAGATGGCCTTGTATCTAACGACGTAATGCTTAGCCGTAGAGCTTAGCACCTGCTGGGTGACAGTAACTACCTGAATTAATAATCAATCAGTTATTCCGTCATCTTTGACAGTCGTTACAAGTAATTTGATTCATCGCTAATTTTTCCAATTTCTTGAACAATTCACACAATTGGCTTTACGGAACAGCACAAAACATTCATGGTTGAAGTGTATTATTGAATCGGGGTTAGAGTAAATGGTGAGTGGCAATACAATCCGAGTTTGTGCATGAACGATTTTCACGAACATTTTCCTAACGTTGCTTTAATTGCTGGGGATTTTTATCATTGCCCGAAAAGAACCGTGGCTGTGTTTAGGGAAACATGTTCTATACAACACAAAAAAAAAGCAGGAAGACCATCTGTAACAACAGAAGAACTTGTTGCAAACGTTCGTGAAATAATGCAAAATACGCCAACAAATTGTATAAGACGCCTGTCCCAAGAAGTAAAAAAATTAAAAACTAAAAACCATGAATGAGACATTTTGAGTGCTTAGACGAATACAGATTAAAAAGTGGTAATAAAAATTTAAAAGAAAATAATTTTCTTCTTCTACCCGTACAATGTAAACGAATATTATTAAAATATATAAATATAAAATTTAACAACAAATAACATTTGTTATTTGTTACTAAAATTTATTACCACTTTTTAATCTACATTCGTCTAAGCACTCAAAATTTTCTCGTCTCATTCATGGTTTTTAGTTTTTAATTTTTTAAAATCTTTTACATTCCTAGTATAAGTGGCACTTGGGCCCTTCGGTGCTGATGATGGTACTCTCTAGTACCGAAATATGTACACCACATTAATTTGAATTTTTTAATATATTTGTGGAGACGACTGTGGGTTTTTTTCTTTATATATAACACTTTTCCAACAAAATCAGCTTCTTAAAATGTACGATAAAAGCAGGCCATTATTAATAACTTAATAATAAGATACTTTATATGTCCTAATCAAAATACAAGACTGTATCGATGATAATTAAATTGTTTCAATATTTTTTTTTAATAATTGGTGTTTCATTATCAGATACCAGACTTACTGAAAACAAAAACTGCCTCCTAATTAAAAAGCTGATTGACTGTAATTAAAATCAAGATAAGTGACCTGATTTCTTTTAGTTGTATGGTGTGGACAGACTGCACAATTGATATAATTCTTAAAGAATGGGGTTTGTTGGCATGTTGCCTTGTTGAAGCTAAAAAAATAGTTATTTTAGTTAGGTGCCATATTGACATTAAAGAATTGGAAATTGATCTTGAAATTTCGCCAGAAATAACAATATTGGATGTATCTTACGAACTGGAGTTGATATATTTTTTTACTATCTACCCTTATATTGTACTAAAAGATTCAATAAGAGATAATATAGGAACAGTTTAAAGATTTTCTACCACCTCGCCATACAGTGGAATACATATCGGTTCCAGTAAATAATAAAATAAAATTCAGTCCAAAAACACGCAAAAGCCGGAGAATTCCATTAAGTTTAGTTCTATCAATTTTTAAAGGCAAGTTTGAGAAATGTGCTGCCGTTTTAGATGTAGCAAAAACCTTGCATATTTCGCATTTCACATGAAGAAGAACAAGACTATAAAGAATCGTATAGGAAGTCTATATGGTAAATACCGTGCGAGCAAAAATGATTTGCATCAAAGTGGGCTTAGAATAAAAAACGTAGGGCTTGGTTTCGATCACAATGATATGAGGACGATATATCTAACCAAATCTAGGTTAAAATTTTGTCAAATTCATATTATGACATGATATTATGCCAAACTAATGAGTAATAAAATAAGTAGACAAATACAAATTTATTTTTGTTGTTTACAAAATTAACAAAGTAAGAATATACAGAAAGAAAAAGAAAAAGAATTACATAAATTGCTGAAATTGGCCACAGCAATGCTCCAAGCATAAATTCACACGTCTCTTCATATTTTCCAAAGTGTTGACCAGCATCTCTGCGTCTTATACAATTTGTTGGTGTATTTTGCATTATTTCACGAACGTTTGCAACAAGTTCTTCTGTTCTTACAGATGGTCTTCCTGCTCCTTTTTTTGTGTTGTATAAAACCTGTTTCCCTAAACACAGCCACGGTTCTTTTCAGGCAATGATAAAAATCCCCAGTAATAAAAGCAACGTTAGGAAAATGTTCGTGAAAATCGTCCATGCACAAACCCGGATTGTATTGCCACTCACAATTTACTCTAACCCCGTTTCGAAAATACGCTTTAACCATGAATGTTTTGTGCTGTTCCGTAAAGCCCATTGTGTGAATTGTTCAAGAAATTGGAAAAATTAGCGATGAATCAAATTACTTGTAACGACTGTCAAAGATGACGGAATAACTGATTGGTTATTAATTCAGGTAGTTACTGACACCTAACAGGTATTAAGCTCTCCGGCTAAGCATTACATCATTAGATGCAAGGCCCTCTTTGATGCAAATAATTTTTGCTCGCGCGGTAGTTTACTATTAACCAGATGATATAGTAAACATTTAACCTTCTAACAGGAATTTCTTTTTAAAATACTCGATAGGAGGGAGAAACAAAACGAAAACAGTACTTAAGTTAATAAATAAAAGCTATGATAAAAACACGTTTTTCTCTTTGTGTTTGTTTGAACTAATTTGGAGAGGCTACAAAATTCCATATTTTTAAAAGAAGAATGAATTTCTAGAAGAATTCACTAGAAAAATTCAGTATTATAGCATATTTTCCAAGACAGCTCACGGTGGGTCAAAAGGGATGGCTAACAGCAAGTATTTAGTGAGAAATTGAATAAATACACTATACTTATGCCCTGTAATAGGAAAAAGATCAAATATTTTAACACTTAGACTATTTCAAACTGTTCATCCCAATTGACAAAGATAATGTTGATTCTAGAATACTACATTAGGACTAAACACAATCTGTAAGTAAACCAAAGCATCAGCGAACGAAATGGAATTGATACCATCTAAAAAAAAATCACTCCCATCGGCTGTATCTGCCCTAGGTAAACTAGTTGGGGAACAGGAAATGATTAGGATAACCAACCATTCGAACGCAAATTTGCTGCAACAATATTTAACGCTTGATTTAAATCACCATCCGAAAGAGAACGTCAGAGAAATTAACGAAGTATCAAGTCCCTCAATTACTCCAGGTCAACCAAACCCAAAAGCACGCTTTAACTCTATGTATATTTTTCCTATATAGATATTAATAAGTGATAGTCATTTAAGTGATTATTAAGTAATTTCTGTCAGTTCTTGTTACAAAATGGCAAAAGGAAGATTTGGTAAAATTTTGTTGCCTCAAGTCGACGATGCTATTAAAAATGTAAAGCCAAAAAATACCGAGCGTTCAGACAAATATGTATGGAAGCAGTTTACTGAGTTTTGCCTTGCACGAAGTTTCAACGACAACAGACGAGGATTTTTGCAACATTTTAATAGACTGGGCATATAATATGCGAAAATCCGATGGAAGCGATTATAAAAAAGGTGCGGTCAAGCTTTTATGGAAGAAAACGGCCAAAATGTTCCAGGAATTATATATTGAAAAATATAATCGCCGTATAGATCCATTCAATGATATGGTTTTTCAAATCGCCCGTTTTGCCCGAAATGCAAAACGAAAAGAGTTGCAGGCGGTACCTCATGCATGAAAAGAGAGTTCCACAGCTTTGACGAGACGGGAAATAGAAGAATGGCCTTTATTTTGGATGAAAATACCCCAGATGGGCTTCAACGGAAATTTTTCCACATAGCTGCATCCGAACTAGCATGGAGGGAAAATGAAGCGGTTTTTTTGCTATTGGAATATTTTAAGGAGGAAAAATATCATAACGGGTTTAGTACCGGTCGTCTGAAATACAGCCCAATATTTGCTAAAACGGCGCAAGGAGGAGCAAGTCGAACAGACGAAAGTAAGTGGCTTGTAAAAAATCTTGTGAATCCGGATTTTTGTCCAATACGATTATATTTTAAGCTAATGTCCAAAAGAGGCGAAAATATTACAACTAATCGATTATTTTTGACGCCCAATTAGAAATGAAAACAGAATGATAATTCCCCATGGATTAAGAATTGTCTAGCAGGTATTAACATTATAAGAAACTGAATAAAACTGGTAGCAATCAACATCGGCCTAGATACTAAAAAAAAAATCACGAATCACTCTAATAGAGCTTCAACAGAAAGTACTCTTAGCAGTTCAGGCGCTAATCTCCCGGATGTCATCAAAATAACGGGCCATAGTTCAATAAATTCTGTTACTGCCTATCTCCAGCTCAGCGAGTAGCATCATATGAAGATTTTGTCGCAAATAAGAGCCGAAAATACACCGTCATCTACTTCTAATGCTGAAGCCCAAATTCAAACACCTCCAACCTATGATAATAATTCAGCCAATTGTTCAAGTTTTCACTAAAATAATTGTAATTTTGTTATTAACAATAATTATTTTAATAAAAATGTTTAAGATAAATAGGATATATGTACCTTATTTCGTTGTATAATCTTTTGAATACAACTCGATGTTTCAGGCTTACCTAATACTTTGCTTGTGGAGAAAGGCTTTGTGCTTTTCTTTTTTCTATAATTTTTTTTAGTTCTGTGGTTTTTTTGAAGTTATAAAAATGCATCATGCCGACTACCCTAGCCCAATAATAGCTCGCAAAACGTATCATGTGAAGCTTCTTGAATTACTTTTCATCGTCGGTGTCTTCCTTCTTCAAGTCGATACCAATTAAAATTTTAAATATAGTGTTATAATGGTATAAATTTGCAACCGAATTGGACAAAACAATCTCATAAACTTGATTAATATTGATTCTGACATTTTCGACGCCCGATGCTTGACGTCAGAACCTTAAATTGCTTTTTAGGCTGACTAAATGAACTCAGTGAATCTTGTTATCACTTATTACCAATTGCCAAAACAGGTCGTCAATTAAATATCTTCTTTCTGGTAAATGTGCCGGTTTTTGCTAAATTAATACGTCGACATTTTTTAAATCCTTTCAACCGACTTTATTATATCGATATAAGATTATGTGAGATTTGCTTAAGACTAGTATTTAAATTTTGCTGTCGCCGGATCGAAAATATCTTTTAAAAAAGTCGAGTCTAATCAACGACGATGCCGCAAAGATAGAAAAATGATTTCCTTCATAATCGTACTTTGGCACAGAGCCGACATCTTATTGTTTATTGAGAGAATAATAATTCGGAGCAAGCAAATTAATTTTTTTGAAATGCATTTTTTTAGAAAAAATATATTATACAGGTTGAATCATTAAAATGCTACGTGTACAACTTTAATTGTTTTAAAAAAATTAATTAAATTACAAACCAAACAAACCTCAAAGTATGAAAAGAAACTATTATAAAATTTAAGATGTTGAAAATATCATCCATCATGATCCATCTCCTATTCTGTAGTCGATCAATGGATCTAAAGACTACTGTTGTACATTTTGTACTCCTTATGGAGAAATTTCTCATATTACTCGTATAATGGTTTCCCTAGGCGTATCTATCGAGTTGGGTTTATATTTATAAACTAAATTTTTGACGTAGCCCACAAGTGGGTTAAGATCAAGCGATCTGAGTGGCCACTCTATTAACCCCCGGTTACCGCCCCGGAAAAACTTAAGTAGAGTATATCATATGAGCAGCATAATGCGGGGAGCATCGTTCTGTTAAAACCATAAGGGTAAACTTGGTAAATCGGGATCATTTATCTAGAAATAAAGTGGCAAGAGCTAGAACCAGATGATTTTGAAGGACACTTAGATTTCGTTCTCCAGTAAGGCTCTCAGCAAAGAAAAATGGTCCGATTACCCAATTTTCAACAATGCCAGCCCAGACATTAATCTTTTTGGGTGTAGTTTTCTATTAACCACTGAGTATTTTCCTGTGCTCAGTATCTGTAGTGCAGTTTTGTCTATTAACGTAACTATTTAAAGAAACATTGCCTTATCTGAAAAACAAATTATTTGGATTATTTACCTCATCCATTATAAAAGCGGATTGATTTTCACCTGATTATTCAGCGATAATCTCCCGCTCTCCGGTAAAAATCACCCTTGTCAAAAGTGAAAATCTCACCCGTCAAAACTGAAAATCGCACTTGTCAACAGTTAAAATCACACGTCTGTAACAACAGGTTTTTTATTGTCGTGGTGATGTTTGATGATTATCTAGATAACGAACAATGGCGCTTTTGGTTGTTACTATGGACAACAAATAAAATACAAACAAACGCCAAAGTGTCATTTCGAGATATCATTTAAACGTTTTACAAAAATGGAACGTTTTGGAGATTTTTCTCTCGAAGAAATCACCAAAAATGTCGATAAAAATGGATCTGAAAATACAAAGCGATCAAGAGACTTCGTATGGAAGCAATTCCAATTTATACAGTATACTAATTGTGTGTTTAATTGCAATACATTAAATTGTGCAACATAAATCGTTAGTTTTTTGTTTGGTAAATAATCTTCAAAATACATTTCGGGATTGGGAAATAATCAGAAAATCATTTCGAAGATTTTCGATAATTTTCCCATCCCTTAATATATTACTACAGATAATTCGTGCATGATTATATGTTAGCTTAATCATTATTTAAACAAATTGCTCTCGCCTATCAGGATCATTGTCCAGTAACACTTTAACAGTTACTGGTTTGTATTGATAAAACTCTTTAAAAAAAATTTGATGCGGTGGTTTAGTGAATATCGTATTTACGCTCACGTTTTGTGCTTGAGCTATGAGAATCTTCCTGTAATGATCATAGCATGTTATTTTTTCTCCTCAGGTACCTATACCAGGGCGACCAATTTTAACACTATCTTTAATACGGAAAGTTTTCCACCCATTTGCTCCTAGACAGTGGTCGATTTAATAATGTTACCGCGACTCGCAAAATCGTTTTTATGTTACTTCTTTACAATCATTTCTTCGATATATTTCTTCTATTTTTGACTGCCTGCTCTCACTACATCAAGGGGTAATAAAAATGCATTCGTTCTTAAAAAGATGTGCGTTTGTTACTCAGCGGTGTTACATTACGTAGGTTCTCACGCGACGATCAAACTTTTTATTAGTATTTACAGAGGTCATAACTATATTCTTGGTCATTTCGATTTACTTTATTTTACTATATTATGAGCGAGTCCGATTTTACCATCAGATTAGTTCGCTTAGTGTTTCAAAGGACAGAAAAATGTGATTGGTTTATCATATATCGGCGAACGTCTGGGACTACGTACTTTCCGTGGGAGAATTTCGACCTATCTGTGAAAGGAAATTTAACCGTTGCTTGAGGGATGAAGTACTAAAAATAAGCTCACAAGTAGTGAAATTTGCCAATCCTACACTGAAAAAAAAGTCTGTTTCATCCCAAATAAATGATGTATTTGCTTTATTTTTGTTAGCCACAAATAATCTTTATTTAGCTCAAACAAATATTGTTTGCAACAAATAAATTGAATTATTTGACTTTTATTTCATATTTGTTTGGTTTTTATTTATTTATGTGAAATAAAACTTATTCGCGCCAAACAAAAAATTGTTTGCTACACCTCTGCCTTTAAACGTCTACATTTCAAACAAAATATTATTTGCTGCAAATAACTTTTCATTTCGCCACTGGAGAGTTTAGTCGTTTAGTGAGCGTCTTTCGACAAGGTGATATATACTTTTGTGTGGCAATGGATGTTCGCGATTGGCTAGTTGGCCATAACATGGGACATCTGTGGTCCTCCTTCGAAGGTAAGATTTTAATTTTAATGTTTATTACTTAAAAAAGACAGATAAAACATATTATATGCAATAATAATTACTAAATCATGAATGCCATGGAGAAATGTCCATTTAAAAACGTTTCAATTATTTTTGTATATAGGTAATAGAAAAAGTTAACAAATTTGTCTTTGCCATATTGTTATATTATTTTATAAACATGCATATCGTTATTGTTTTGATTTCTGTTTTCAATATACCTAATTATTAATATTCATGTTGTATACCATCAAGATGGCCGCGAAAGCGTCTCTTGCAGCCCCTTTGTGTAAAATTATTCATTTGCCTTAAATATTTATTTGCGTGAAATAAATAAAATTAAAAGCAAATAAATATTTTTTTGCTTTAAATAAATAAATATTTCGGGGAAACAATTATTTATTTATAACCATTTTTGATTGTTTGTGATAAATTTAATTTATTTCCCTCAAACAAGATGTTATTTTACAGGAATATTTAGTTATTGCAGTAAATATGGATGTTTAAGGAGAATAAGGCTCTCGTAGGCGCAGACCGAGTTTAATAACTGTCATGTTAATTACAGTTTTGTTTTGTTTCCTTATATAGTTATGTTATTTTTCGTAACAATAAACAGAATATATATAAAAACTGTGGTATGATTTATTTCTTTTTGCAGCTCCTCTTCTAAATAGTTTGGGAGATTATACCCTATTTTAATTATTTAATTTAAATACCTTATTGTTTCTTACAAATATAGTTTTTACCAAAAAATATTTAATAATAATTATATTACATATTATTATGTTATAAGTGAATCAAGTTACCATTGACTAGGGTGGGTGTAACCGATATGACAGTGACAAGTATATATATATGAAATATGTAAACACACAAAAAAATTAAATAAACATACTTCAATAATTGGTTTGCTTTTGTGAAGTAGAATTTCTTGATTAAAACGAATTAAAACGTCTACTAAAACCTAAAAATAGCCATCTTCTCTTTCTTAGGTTTTTTCGGTTTTAATTTAGCTAATATAGTCATAATAATTGTGGTAGCCTTAAGGCTATCTTTCAAGAAGTGAATCATAAATGTGGTTTAGAATTAAACTATGTTGCATGTATAAACACTATAAAACAGGCTTCTATGAACACATTTCGTTATTAGTATCTGAAACACTTTTTTTAAACCATTGTTATAGCTAGTCTTGTTTTCTAGAAGCTATTTAACTCAACACTAAAACAGGGCCTGGTATAAAAGTAGGAAAACAAGTAATATCATTTCGAAAAAAATTTAGATATCTTTTTCCAATGAGGCCTTTATAAAAAAATGGTTTCTTTATCCTATTTTCAACGATGCCCGCCTAGACATTAATCCTTTATTTATTTATTTTATTTATTCCAAATAAAATCCCAAAAACATTTGTTTATGTGGGATTCTCTACTAGTGACAACATATAAAAATATAATTGTTTTAATAATAATTAAAATGTTAATATTTAATAAAAAAAATAAAAATATTTAATTATTATTTCTTTTAATAAAATAATATAACCAATAATATCGTTTAGATATAATTTATAAATAATTTTGAAAATAATAATTAATCATAAAACAAAGGCACGTTTAAATATTTTTTAGTTTAATTTTAGAAAAAATTAACATATTATCCATGTTGATTTCATAATGTGAAAATATAATTCTTTTACAATTTTGACATTAAAACCGTATTCAAATTTCTAGCTTAACAGTACAGCGTTTTAAATCTTAAAAATTAAATAACTCAGAACTTTAGTTTTAACACATTCATCGTTTTTCCTGCCAGCGCCTCAAATAATGACGACACAGAAAAAAACAAATGAAATAAAAATAAAACGCGGAGTGAGAGAAGGGGATTTGATTTCCCCCAAACTATTCACATGGGCTCTGGAGAACATGTTCAAAGAGTTAAACTGGCAAAACAAGGGTATCCTCATAGACGGCGAAAGGCTAAATCACCTCAGATTTGCAGATGACATCACATTGATAGCACGGGATCACGATGAATTACAAAGCATGATTGAAGAACTAAACGAGAAATCAGAGCAAATAGTACTCAAAATAAACACTAACAAGACCAAGTACCTAACCAATGATATAAATCAGATTCAAAATATTATAAATTATAACCATAAATAACCAAGCAGTTGAAAAAGTAGAATCATATATATACTTGGGCCAAAAGATAGAGATAAGTAAAAACAATTTGACCGCAGATTTATTACGCCGAATATCTCTGGCATGGTCAGCATTTGGGCGAATGCAAGTGCAAGACATGCCTAATACAATAAAAGCTAGAGTTTTCAATCAATGTGTCCTCCCGGTGCTCACTTATGGAACAGAGTGGGCACTCAACAAGAATATTATAAATAGATTACAAGTAACGCAGCGAGCCATGGAAAGACTAATCCTAAATATCAAGCTACAAGACCGCATTACCAACACAGAAATAAGAGAAGAACAAAGGTTAAAGACGTTATAGAAAAAATATGTACACTAAAGTGGAATTGGGCGGGACATATTGAGAGGATGACAGACAACAGATGGACAAGAAGGATGATAGAATGGAGACCATGGGAAAACAAGAGGAGCAGAGGTAGACCGCAAACGAGATGGTCGGATGACATAAAGAGATTGGCTGGATATGACTGAATAAGGAAAACCAATAAGAGAGGAGACTGGTAGATATTAAGGGAGGCCTTCACTCGACGATGGGTGGAATAGGCTGGTTGTGATTGTGATGGTTTAGTAAGTACCGTAGTCACGCCCAAGTTGTGTGCTTGAGCTATGAGAAACTTTTTGTAGTGACAATAATATGTTTTTTTTTCTCGTCAGGTATACCAGGATGACAACTATTAACACTAGAGAAAGTTCCTCAACTAATTGCTACCCGAGGCGGCCGTGTTGGGTATTTTTCAACATATTACGCACTTCCTTATGACTTCTACTTTTATCTCCACAACCAAACATAATCAAAATTTCTATGTGTTCGTTTTCAGCGAAACACATTTTGGATGGAAGATCAGCAGAACGACATTTAAATTTGATTAATTTTCACTAACAGTTTTTGGCGTCTCAAACTTAAACAGCAAAAACGAGAAAATTTTAAAATTTTCCATTATATTATATTGACCTGTACTTACTAAGCATTATTATTGTTGCACAATATCAATATCAATAAATGAAAATGCAAGAAAGAAAAGCAGGTAATATTTAATGCTTACTGTCAAAAGCTCTATACCACAGAATATATAGATTTGCATAGCTATATATTCTGTGTCTACACATATTAGTTAAACCGGGGAAAAAATGAACGTGTGTCATCACCTACATCCATTTAAATCAAACTAAAATGTTGTTTAAATAGGAAAAAAACACTTTAGTAGCTAATAGGTTGTTAAAAGTTATAGGTTACAAAAGCAAAATACAATTCAATTCTTTATTACTAAATACTTACCAAGGTAAGGAAACAAATAAGTAACAGCAGTTCTTATAAGCACTGTTAATTAAATTTGTCATTATTAAACGACAGATGTCAATCAATTCCATTTCCAATAGAAAAACATTATCTGTTTTATCCTTTTCTATTTATTAATAAAATAAGAAGGCGCTAATATCACTGTAAAGTGATAAATGATAACATATTATGTTTATTCTATCGCCGATCCAACGTAAATAATGTTAATACTCCTAGTAGTTATTGTAATAACCACAAACATCTTATACAGGGTGATTCATTAAGGGTGGCGACCGGCCATATCTCGGAAACTACTAGGCATAGAAACTTGGAGAGAAAAAAAATTATGATTAAAGCGGTCATGAGAAAATTCTGGAAATTAATTTTAAGTTCCTCATTTCGCCGCAAGGGGCACAATTAAATTTTTTTTTTTAAATCTAAATTTCTCCGAAATTTCCCATATTAAGGTATAACTCTCATTACATCATCGAAAAGCTTAGACAATTCTGCATCATTTTGGTTTAAGACTCATTGGCGTACCGACCTTGATAAGAGTGGGGGAAGCTATTGAATGTGTAAACATTAAAATCGCTGTAACTTCCAAACGACTTATCCGATTTTACTAAATTTGAGCTTGTTTGGAAGGGAAAGGTAAGTATCTTCAATCGCCGTATCCAGCAGTACACGATAGTGATTGCTAGAGGGCGCAATTTGTAATAATAACGGTTTTTTCGATTTTATCCCGGAAATTCAAATCATACGGTATAACTATGACATCATAATCGAAAAGTAGATGAAATTTGCAAAAAAAAATGTGAAGACCGCAGTTCGATATCTTTGTTCGTTTCAGAGTTATTGCAAAAACAATAATTTTTAATACAAATTGCGCCCTCTAGCAATTTTATTAGAAACTGTCTTGTACCATTAGATACGACAATTGAAGGTTCTTCCAAACAAGTTTAAATTTAGTAAAATCGGATAAGTCGTTTAGAAGTTACAGCGATTTTAATGTTTACACTTTCAATAGCTTCTCCCACTCTTATCAAGTGAAACTGTAAACATTAAAATCGCTGTAACTTCTAAACGACTTAACGGAATTTACTAAATTTAAGCTTGTTTGGAAGAGAATGGTAAGTACCTTCAATTGTCGTATCCAATGGTACAAGATAATTTCTAATAAAATTGCTAGAGGGCGCAATTTGTATTAAAAATTATTGTTTTGGCAATAACTCTGAAACGAACAAAGATATCGAACTGCGGTCTTCACATCTTTTTTTGCAAATTTCATCTACTTTTCGATTATGATTTCATAGTTATACCGTATGATTTGAATTTCCGGGATAAAATTGAAAAAACTGTTATTATTACAAATTGCGCCCTCTAACAATTTTATTAAACACTATCGTGTACTATTGGATACGGCGATTGAAGATACTTACCTTTCCCTTAAAAACAAGCTTAAATTTAGTAAAATCGGATAAGTCGTTTACAAGTTACAGCGATTTAAATGTTTGCACATTCAATAGCTTCCCCCACTCTTATCAAGGCCGGTACGCCAATGAGCCTTAAACCAAAATGATGCAGAATTGTCTAAGCTTTTCGATGATGTAATCAGAGTTATACCTTAATATGGGAAATTTCGGAGAAATTTAGAATTAAAAAAAAAATTTAATTGTGCCCCCTTGCGGCGAAATGAGGAACTTAAAAGTAATTTCCAGAATTTTCTCATGACCGCTTTAATTATAATTTTTTTTCTCCAAGTTTCTATGCCTAGTAGTTTCCGAGATATGGCCGGTCGCCACCCTTAATGAATCACCCTGTATAAGGAAACAAAACATTATATTCATCAAAAATCATTTGTTTACATACAACATACTTCCAAAGTTTCAGATAAGTTAGAAAGAAATGGCTTGAAAAAATGACTTGAAAAAATGACTTGAATAAAATGACATACTGTAAGCTATAAAAACTTGCCGTTATTATTACAGTGCAATAGCATGTAGCTTTTTTAGGATCAAAAATAATCTATATATTTTGCAACATTTATTTAAAATATAGAACTATTTTCACCACTACTTTTAAGCTAAAAAAACATAACCTAAATGTTAATCGAACAACGCAATTGATCACAAACACATCTGATTAACATTGTATCGTTAGATAATGAATGAATATCAGAAATTCTGCGTTACTCGTAGTAAAATCGTCCGTACAGCGTTATCTATGTGATTTCCCTAAAAAATTATAATTTGATATCAATAAGAAACTATAAATAATTTGACTAGTAGAAAATAAAAAAAAAAACACATATATTTAGTATATTATTTTTACTTAATAGGTACACATGACAAATTCATCTAATGTAATTAATAAAACCTTTGTTTTTAAACACAGGAAGTAGATTTAGGGCAATTGTTATTAGGCAAATTGTTAAAAAATATTTCTGATCGGGACAAAATGTAAACAATTTGGTCTCATTAAATATTACATATCTGTGGTAATAATCCTCATATGATCCTGTAAACATTGGTATGACTTTATTAAGGTATCAAATGCATTCTCTTTTATTATTTTTATTTCTCGGTTCTGCTAATTGTTATACCATAATAATATGTAAAACAGTGTGTCGAAAAAGACTGGAATATTAGAAACATTTAAAAAATTACTGATGAAAGTTTTTTGATAAATAACACATCTATACAGGATGATTCAAATTGAGCTGCCCATTAGAAGATCTTGGAAACTAGTAAAGTTATAATTTTTAATATTTGGTAGCAGGCATAGTTGACTTTAGTCTTTTAAAATATTATATTTTTACGTTTGAATCACATCCGGTTATACCGGAAGTTATGGCTATCTTTGATATTTTGAATAGAATACCCTGTATATTTGAACTTTTGGATACATTAGTAACTTTTGTTATATAATCTATACCTATGAATGATGAAAGAGTTTTGGACTTCCATTGTCTTTATTTGTTTTAAATCACAACGTTTCAACTGGTAAGTATCTCCAATCGTCTTTATGTGAATACTAAATAAGTAAAGTAACTACAAGACTATTTATACTAGCTAGGTGCACCGAAGCATAACTGAGGTGGGTGCAGTCATGCATTCAGTTGGCACGCGATCTTATCCTAAGATTACATCTATCTAACAAAGGTTTCCAGATATTTCTTAAGTCTAATGATGGTTTATTAAAGTAGCCTGGATTCTGCTAAATAGCAGCAGCCTCCTTAAACTTTCTTTTCCTCCAGTGTGGTTCCTTATGTAGGATTTCAGCTTCTGACCACATGATATGGTGGCCATGTTTCCAGGCATAGTCAGCTGCACCTGACTTTTCGGTCTCTCCTTTTAATGTATTGTTTTTGTGTTCTTTAATCCTTGTCTCGAGTGGTCTTAATGTCCCACCTATATAAGATCGGCCGCACTTGCAGGGGATTTGGTAGACGCAGTTTTTCCTATCTTTTTGACTTATAGGCTTTGTCTTCGTCAGGTGGCTTCTTAGGGTGTCCCTCGAGTTGAATACGGTGTTGATGTTATACTGTTGTCCTAGTCTTCTTATTTTCTCAGATACTCCCTTGACATACGAAATATTGAGTGTTGGTTGTGCCTCTCTGTCTGCTTCTAGCGCGTTGGGTCGATTCTTACGATTTTCCAATATTGTGTCAATCAATCTTGTGGGGTAGCCATTTTTGTTGAGGTCGGTCTTGATGTGGTGAGTTTCCTTTTTAAGGGCTTTTTCGGAGTTACAGATTGTAATTGCTCTATCCACGAGGGTTTTAACTATGCCATGTTTTGTGTTGTTTGAGTGATTTGAAGTAAAATTGAGATACTGACCTGTATGCGTAGGTTTTCTGTATACTGAAGTTTGGATGATGTTGCCATTTTTCTTCACGTTGACATCTAGAAACGGTAATTGGTTGTTTTCTTTTTTCTCCATGGTGAATTTGATTGTTGGTGTTAAGCTATTGAGGTGATCTAGAAAATCTCTTAATTCGTCATCGGTTCCATTCCAAATAATGAAGTGTCATCCACATATCTCAGCCACATTTTTGGTTTCTTCTTTGTCTGTTCTATTGCTTTGGATTCAAACCATTCCATGTAAATGTTGGCGATTATTGGCGAATGAGATAAGCCCATCGGTAGTCCGTCTACTTGCTTGAAGAATCTATCCTTTTCTTGAAAGTAGGAATTGTTAAGGCAGCATTCTAATAGTTCCAAGATGGCATCAATAGGGAGCGTTGTTTTTCCCTGTAGAGTATGGTCTTCCTCAAGTTTAATAACCTTTGGGGCGTCCTTTACGGGAACGTTGGTGTAAAGACTTTCGACGTTAAAGCTCACCAGCTGATCTCCTGGCTGTACTTCCTTTCCTCCTATTATTTGAACGAAGTGTTGTGAGTTCTTAACGAAAGATGTACTATTTCCTTGGAGAGGTTTAAGTAGAGGGAGTAGAAATCTAGCTAGCTCGTATGTTGGAGAATTACGGGAGCTCGTAATGGGTCTTGGAGGCATGTTGTGTTTGTGTATTTTTGGCAGGCCATTGAGATGAGAAGGCTTACTGTGGTGTGGTGTCAGGCGTGTCCGTATCTTTTCTGGTATATGTCGTTCATATTTCTTAAGTGTTCGGTAGATTCTTCTCTCGATGGTAGAGGTCGGATCCTTGGCAGTAAGAGAGTAGTTTCCTTTCCGCAGGACTTCTTCGATTTTCTGATCGTAGGTCTGAACATCCATAATGACGGTCGATTTTCCCTTTTCGGCTGGTAGAATCTTGATAGTGGAATCAAGAAGCAGACAGAGAGGCACAACCAACACTCAATATTCCGTATGTCAAGGGAGAATCTGAGAAAATAAGAATACTAGGACAACGGAATAACATCAACACCGTATTCAACTCGAGGGATACCCTAAGAAGCCACCTGACGAAGACAAAGCCTATAAGTCAGAAAGATAGGAAAAACTGCGTCTACCAGATCCCCTGCGAGTGCGGCCGATCTTATATAGGTGACACATTAAGACCACTCCAGACAAGGATTAAAGAACACAAAAACAATACGTTAAAAGGAGAGACCGAAAAGTAAGGTGCAGCTGAACATGCCTGGAAACATGGCCACCATATCATGTAGTCAGAAGCTGAAATCCTACATAAGAAACCACACTGGTGGAAAAGAAAGTTTAAGGAAGCTGCTGCTATTCACCAGAATCCAGGCTGCTTTAGTAAACCATCATTAGACTTAAGAAATATCTGGAAACCTTTGTTAGATAGATGTAATCTTAGGATAAGATCGCGTGCCAACTGAATGCATGACTGCATCCACCTCAGTTATGCTTCGGTGCACCTAGCTAGTATAAATAGTCTTGTAGTTACTTTACTTATTTAGTATTCACCTGAAGACGACTGGAGATACTTACCAGTTGAAACTTTGTGATTTAAAACAAATAAAGACAATGGAAGTCCAAAACTCTTTCATCATTCAAGAAACATCATTGTCTCCAACCTTCAAACAATCTATACCTATCTCTAACCGTTTTTGAGATATGCATTATAAAATTATTTCTTTATGTAAAAACATACCGAGAAGAAAGTTCAGTAACTTTGAAACTAATAAAGCTAAACATTTATAATTTTGATAGCTTTTCAACTCTCAAAATATAGTATTTTAATAGTTTAAAGTCAAATAACTATGCCAGCTACCAAATCGTGTAAAGGATAACTTCTTTAGTTTTCGAGATCTTCAATAGGCACTTAATGTAATCTCCCTGTATACATACAAAGTTCTAATGGCACACCTAGGAAGAACTCAAGTGTTTCTGTAACTGTAGCCTGAAAACATTTTTTTTGCTTACTTTTGTTTAATTTTAAATAGAACAACCTCTATATTATTGAAGAATCAAATAGTTCCTGATTAACCATGAAAAAAGAAGTAAGCAAGCACCACAATTGTGAGGAAGAATGAATAAAATATATTGATACAACGTAATAAAGGGTAGAAGTAGATGAAAAATTTAAGTTAGTCTTCTTTATAACTAACTTTCTGATAAACCCCGTTACAGTAACAGCTGCATCCTTCTTCAATCGTTTTTGAAATATTTTCAATATTCCATACTTTTGTCGACAACCTGTATGCTTATCGTAAATCGCGTATTTGGACATTTGGAAATTTGTACATACCTAAGCAGCATCCTTAATAATAAGAAGATCATAAATTTCCCTGCATGGTGCTCTTAGAGCAGGTCAAAGTGAAAATAAATTTTTATCTAGGCCATGTTTATTGCACGGTACTATAGATACTAGTAATAAAATATCAAAATATGGGTTAGATTTTATACTGCAATATAAAGTGCTGCCAGCGGCATCAGTATTTTATTACTCAAATGGGTATTTAACGAAAACTATAATCAACATAAGGGCAAACTACCAGTGGTGGCTGGTGGAACGGAAAATAAGCTGATATGAGCGTTTTTTTAATGTCTGAAAAAATAATTAAGGTCGCCTAAAAGAAATTGAAGGATGCACACGCACAAGTTTGGTATTTCAACACTAACAAAATTTCGGGTTCGCTTCATAACAAAATTCTTATTTGGTTTCACTTAAGGACTATTATTAATTCCGCCATATGCTCTGCAGCAATGAGACCATAATTCAGTATTACATGAAATTTTACCTTAAATATTATTGTATGAAATTTGACATTAATAGTAAAACGATTAAAAAGTCTGTATAAACCACAAATATATTTAATAAAATATGGGGATGTCTTTACATTAAAGTAAAAGATCAAAAGGACCTGTCTCGACTTTAGAGACGGTAATCATCAGCGATTGGAGAAAAAAATACGTTGTTGGGGTGGAAAGGTGGCATTACGACATAATAACATATAGTTTAATGTACAAATATGAGAACTAGTCTCGGAGGAGAAGCAGTTCATAAAAAGGAGTACCTAATTTAGGTGATAAAAATATTAAAATAGAACATGAGTTTTCTTTTAAAATATATAGCCATAACGTAGTGTAACCAAAAGAAAATCTGATAGCATGGAAAATTTAGTTGTTGAGAAAGACCGAATTTCACTAATTAAACTAAAGATACTGTAAAAAAGGCATTGTTAGCAGTTTGGAGTACACGTAATGAACAAAGGTGGGGAAAATACCCCAAAATGTCAGTAAGAGGTAAAGTGGTCTTGAAATATTATTTAATGGAAATCATTATTTGTGGTTTAATTAAATTTTGTGTAATACAAAATAAAAATTTAAAAACTTTAAAAAATTTTTTTTTAATTAAGCAATTTTATCACTACAGGAAGATTCTCATAGATCAAGCACAAAACTTGGTCGTGACTACCATACTTAACAAACCATCATATCTAATTTTTTTTTAAAATAGGTATCATTCCTAGAAACCAGTAATTGTAGAAAACCTATTGGACGATGATCCTGATAGGCGATAGAAATGTTGTTACATAATGATTGAGCTAAGAAATAATCACGCACGAATTATCAAAAGAATTTGTTTTTTAGATGATGCTACGTTTTATTTCAATGATCAGGTAAATAGACGAAACTACTTGGGCCCAGGAAAATCCTCACCGGTAAAATTTACTCTTAGTATAATGAAAAAGTCTGGGCGGGCATCGTTAAAAATAGGGTAATCGGTCCATTTCCTTTTAGGAAAGCCTTGCTGGAGAATGATATCTAAATTTCCTGTGAAATGATTTAGTTCCAGCTCTTGCCACCCTATTTTCAGAGGGCGGGCATCGTTAAAAATAGGGTAAGCGGTCCATTTCCTTTTAGGAAAGCCTCACTGGAGAATGATATCTAAATTTCCTGTGAAATGATCTAGTTCCAGCGCTTGCCACCCTATTTTCAGATGATAACGATCCTGATTTACCTAGTTTTACCTTATGGTTTCAACAGAATGGTGCTTCTCTGCATTAGCTGCTCATGTTAGAGCGTACTTAAATAGACATTTTCCTGGGCGGTGGATAGGTAGAAGGGGGCCAATAGTGTAGCCACCCAGATCGCCCGATTCTAACCCACTGGACTTTTTTGTGGGGCTACGTCAAGAATTTAGTTTATAAATCAGATAGATATGTTTAAAGAGTCAATTTGAAGAGAATTACAAGAAATTTCTCTACAAGTAGTGTGAAATGTAGAACAGGAATTTTTAGATCGATTGATCTACTGCGTAACAGTTGGCGGAGGACATTTTCAACATCTTATAAAATAGTTTCTTTTCAAACTTTGTGGTTTGTCTATTTTGTTTTAAAAGTTAATACATCGTAAACGGTTGATGATAGGAGAAGAGTATGATTTATGAAAAATGTTTAGAATTGATTGTAGAATGTAAAAATCGAAAATATATCAAAAAAATTATCTTCTCGGACTTTCATTGTCTTTATTATGTTACTTAACACAAAGTTTCGGTTAGTTAGTATCTTTAACCGTTTTTAAGTATAAAACTGACCGTTTTAACGGTCAGAGATACTTACTAACCCAAAGGTTGTGTTAATTAACAAAATAAAGACAATAGAATTCGGAGAAGGTAATTTTTTTGATAATTCTACATTGTCATTGATTCCTTTTTTTTTTTTTTTTTTTTTTTTTTTTTTTATGATCGAGCACAAGCACTATAGGAAAATCCTTTAAGGCGCTCTGGGAGCGGTGCGTGTGCGAAGAAAGCGATTCACGTTTTTCTTGAATCGTTGGAGGTTATATTCGGTTGGAAACACGGTCTCAGAAAGGCCGTTCCACAAAGATGACGTCCTCCAAATGAAAGAGTTCTGAAACAATGATGTTCGGGGTGTACTAAGTTGAACCACATAGGGATGGGCGGCAGTGGTTCGTCGTGTGTTTCTGCTATGCATTACTCTAGGTGGAATCGAGCGGGCAATATCTGTCGAACACTTGCCATGAAAATATCTGTAGAAGAGAGCCAAATCACCAACCTGTCTTCGATGTTCTAAGCTGTCGAGGTTCTTAGTCAGCTCGTGGTCGCCGATTAGACGAACGGCTCTCCTTTGGATGGAATCCAACAACCGAAGGGTATGCTTCGGCGCAGAACTCCAGATATGAGAGCAGTATTCCAGTGATGGTCGAATCTGGGCTTTATAGAGTGTCAAAAGTTGTTGAGGTGTATACAACTTTTTGGTACGGAAAAGTATACCGAGCTTCTGAGAAGCTGCCCTGGCGATTGCCACTACGTGATTATGCCAAGACATATTTCCTCCCAGGTTGACACCCAGCAAATTAATAGACGAAGTCAGTGGAATTGCGTGTCCTGCCATAACGATATCGGGTTCTGCAATGTTGACCTTCTTAGAGAAAACTGCAGCCTGGGTTTTTTGAGCGGTAAATTCGACTTGGTTACTGTCACCCCAAGACAAAATTTCTTCCAGGTCTTTATTGAGGCGTGATACCTCATGTTGTCTGCGAAGATGTGCGTCAGTAGCCGATGTTTGAGGTTTCAAAGTAAAAGATGAGATAAGTGTGCTGTCGTCAGCAAAGCAATATAATGGATTTTCTGTTTTCGCTAGAAGGTCGTTAATGTACAGTAAGAAGAGAGTGGGAGATAATATGGACCCTTGAGGAACACCAGCATTGATGGTGAAGGTGTCTGAGAGAAACCCGTCAATCGCCACTTGCAGAGAGCGGTCCTTGAGGAAGCTAGACAACCATGAACAAAATCGACCGGGCATACCATAAGAACGCAGTTTGCTTAGGAGCCCCTCGTGCCAGACACGGTCAAAGGCTTTAGAGATGTCCAGTGCAATAGCCCGGGACTCCCCATGATGTTCGATTGCGTTGCTCCAAAGATGAGTGACATAGGCTAGCAGGTCTCCTGTTGATCTGGACTTACGAAAACCATACTGATGGTCGCTGATAATTTTAAGGCCTTCCAGGTATTTTATAAGTTGTTGGTTAATAGCTTTCTCCATCACCTTTGATATAACTGAAAGCAATGCGACTGGTCGATAGTTGTTTGGCAGGGTTTTCTTGCCTTTCTTTGGTATAGGCTGGACTCGCGCCTTTTTCCAGCAAGATGGAAATATTCCTTTTTTGTAGGATAAGTTAAAAAGTCTACAAAATACTGGTGTGAGTTCATCGGCGCATTTCTTGAGCACTATAATAGGAATTTCATCTGGACCAGAAGCTTTTTTGGCATCGAGCCCCTTCAGAATCGTTTGACAGGACGCTGACGGAATACGATATCAGTCATTTCCGATCGAACTGCTGGAATGTTCGGGGGTGTTTTTCCCTGAAAGTCCACCGTGGAGTGTGAAGCAAAGAGTTCTGCGAGTAAGTTCGCTTTAGCTTCAGCCGTGGTTGCTATTGTGTCGTCAGAACGTGTTAGCGGTGGAATATTTGATTTGGTAAAATTTTGACTGACGGCCTTAGCGACTGACCAAAAGGACCTAGATCCGTTAGGACTGGCGAGAAGTTTATTTTTGATCCTCATGTTGTAAGCCTCTTTGTTTTGATCTATCGTTTGCTTGCACTGGTTTCGAGCGGTAACAAAGATGGTGCGATTCACATCGGTAGGATTTTTACGCCATTGTCGGTAAGCTAGATTTTTAGCTCTGACAGCACGCTCGCAGTTCTTGCTAAACCAGGGTTTGCCATTCGAAGGGCGCTTCTTGGAGAAAGGAATAAAGGCTTCCATGCCAGTAAGAATGACATCGGAGACCTCTTGAGCACAAGCGGATGGATCATCTGAAGAGAAGCATACTTCCAGCCAAGGAAAAGTGCGAAAATGGTCCCTTAGGTCTTCCCAACTAGCTGATGTGTAGTGCCAAATTTTACGAGGTTTAGGAGGTTGTTCAGAACAAATTGGCAGCTCGCTTAGAGTTTAAATAAGTTTGTGATCGGAAGATCCTAATGGAGGATGAACGGTGACTGTGTATAGGTCAGGGTTGGATGTCAAAAAGAGATCTAAAAGACTAGCAAAATCTCCATCTCGGTCTGGAATTCGCGTTGGTTCTTCCACGAGTTGAGTTAGACCAGAACTGATCGCAAAAGATTCCACCTCACGACCCTGTTCATCGTTGGTATTTGAGTATTTGAGCCAGTTGATATTGTGGACGTTAAAGTCACCAAAGATAGCGACTTCGGCATTAGGATGGTTGGTTTGCAAGAAGTCAATTGTGTTTGCTAGTGACAAGAAGAGTGCTCTGTAATGTGTGTCACTTAGAGGACGGTAAAGGCAGCAGATAAACTTAGTGATTTTCTGCGTTGATATTTTAAACCACATTACATCAAACTCTGCTGGTTCAAGTGTGTCCTCTCGTTGGCAGCAAAGATCATCTCGGATAAAGAGACAGACCCCAAAGTTGCGTCTAAATCGGAAATGAAAATCGTATCCAGGATATAAATAGCTGACGGTGTTCGTTGACGATCTGACCTTTGTCTCGGTCAGTGCGAACACATGGGGCTTGGATGTTTGTAAGTGCTGGTGGACTGAATTGATGTTGGTATTAAGCCCTCTGATATTGCAGAAATCAATTTTAAAGCTGCTGTTTTTGGGTGTGTCAGCAACTGTAGGTGCCACACTATTTCTCCGTTGAGTGTTGTTAGGGGAACCCAATATATTGTCGGAGACAGTGGATGTTCGGTTAATATCGCTTGATGAGGCCACAGGATCAGCCCCCACCCGGAGATCCGATCGGGGGGCGAGTTTACCTCCGGAGTATTTTGGTCCTGGAGCTTCCATCATGCTTTTTCTTCCCACCCTTCAAAAACTATCGCGGCAGAAGGAAGAAAAACATTTTCCAAAATCCGAAGATATACAGGGTGTCTCACGGTGACCGTCCATTAGAATATTTTCGGAAGTAATGCGATTTGAATCCGGCAAATTTGGATATTGGGGTTTAAAGAGATGCTCTTTTCAGAGGAAATAACGGCGACCTTGTGCGACTTCCGGTGATGCCGGAAGATGTCTCAAACTTGCTTATTTTAAATGAAACACCCTATATAATATACTTTTTTGTATTCCTTTCTTCATTTCCAATAACTTTTATAAAACATATTTTTGCCTTACTCAATCCGTTTCTGAGATAAAAATTATTTTCCTCAAATTTTGACCTTTCACAGGGTGTCATCTAAATTTGAATATCTTTTCAAAGATCAAAGAGAGAAACTCGAAATTTAGGTTGTGTCATTAGATAGTATGGTGCTTGATAATGTATTGTCGGAAAATAAAATTTTATATACAGGGAAGTGGAAAAGTAACAATTTTTGATCTTTATCAAAAAATTAACAAAACTTAATTTTCTTAAATACGATGCTATGTTGTTAGTTCATTGAATGGATAGGCGATAACATTTCCTATCTATCCACATATGATATCCCTATACCTAACCAGTATAGTTTTGAACCTATTTACGATTTTTCGCAGAATCATCCAAATATCAAGCAGTTTTATTGATTTTTGGCAAGAAGGCCATGATAAATAAAAAAAGAATACGCATCTATACAGACGCGTGTCATTGTCAGTTGCAATTATTTATTTATTGACGTTTTGATACCGAGTTTATTCCAGAGAAATATTGCTGAAAAATGGAAAATTATACGTATACAAATGCTGACATATTAAATTTATTTTTTTATTCATGGTGAGTGTAACAGAATCATAAGTCGAACATGCAGAGTTTTCAACAAAAGGTATCCGAATTTAACACCAATGACCAGAACAAAATTTAGAAACATTATGAAAAACCATCTTAATTATGGAACGATTAATGCAGAAAGAATTTTACCCAGGCTAATAACGTCAAATGAAGATAACATTATCAATGTGTTGGCCTATTTTCATGTTTATCCCGAAGCCTCTACTCGTGCAGCAGAATATGATTTAGGAGTTTCGCGACCATCTGTTCAAAGAATTTTAGCAGAACATGGCATGCATCCCTATAAGTTCAACCTTCTTCATTCTCTTCAACCCGGGGACGCACCACAACGTGAAGAGTTCTGTGAAATGATTTTAGTAAAAACACAAGAAGATCCAGCATTTTTACGTAAAATTATATGGACAGACGAATCAAAATTCACAAGAGAAGGTATTTTTAATAGACATAATTCTCATTTCTGGGGCACTACAAATCCTCATGTCATTCGAGAAAGAAATTTTCAAAATAAATTCAGTGTAAATGTATTTGCTTTAATTATGCATGATCAAGTACGCTATCATATTTATGAGGGAGTGTTGAATAGCGAAAGATACATGGCCATTTTGCAAACAGTTGTGACAGATTTTGTTAATAATCTGCCTTTGGATAGAATCGATTGTTGGTATCAACTGGATGGCGCTCCGCCACATTGCGGAAATGTGGTTAGCCAGAAATTGTATGACATGTTTGAAGACAGATGGATTAGGCGCCTAGGACCGTGGAATTGGCCACCAAGAAGCCCAGACCTAACACCATTAGATTTCTATCTTTGGGGAACACTGAAGCAAAGAGTTTACTCTACTTCTGTCGATTCAATGGAAGAACTAGTACCCGAATAAGAAGAGCCTTTGACCAACTTGATCCAGCCGAAATAGCAAGCGCTACTACAGATGCTGTTATGTCTAAAAATGAAAAGTGTTTAAGAGCCAATGGGGGTCATATTGAACATTTAGATTAAATTATTTGCCTATGACCACTTCTGTAAATAGTAATAAAATAAGCTCACTACCGTATATGTATATGACGTTAAATTTATTGAATACTATTTTTGAATGATAAATAAAAGCCTGACATCAGTTACTAAATACTTCTAATTGTGATCGTAGGTAAAGTATGGTACATAATTCGAGTTCTAAGGCAATTACGCAATAGCCGCTACGCGGCTTCGTGCGTAATATGCCATTTACAACACTTATTACGTAATACACCATTTTGAGACTAATTTTATAATTACTTACTTTGCTTATCATGGCCTTCTTGCCAAAAATCAATAAAACTGCTTGATATTTTGAGGATTCTGCGAAAAATCGTAAATAAGTTCAAAACTATACTAGTTAGGTATAGGGATATCATATGTGGATAGATAGGAAATGTTATCACCTATCCATTCAATGAACTAACAACATAGCATCATATTTAAAAAAATTAAGTTTTGTTAATTTTTTGATAAAGATCACAAATTGTTACTTTTCCACTTCCCTGTATATAAAATTTTATTTTCCGACAATACATTATCAAGCACCATACTATCTAATGACACAACCTAAATTTCGAGTTTCTCTCTTTGATCTTTGAAAAGATATTCAAATTTAGGTGACACCCTGTGAAAGGTCAAAATTTGAGGAAAATAATTTTTATCTCAGAAACGGATTGAGTAGGGCAAAAATATTTTTAATAAAAGTTATTGGAAATGAAGAAAGGAATACAAAAAAAGTATAATATATAGAGTGTTTCATTTAAAATAAGCAAGTTTGAGACATCTTCCGGCATCACCGGAAGTCGCACAAGATCGCCGTTATTTCCTCTGAAAAGAGCATCTCTTTAAACCCCAATATCCAAATTTGCCGGATTCAAATCGCATTAGGTACTTCCCAAAATATTCTAATGGACGGTCACCGTGAGACACCCTGTATATTACTGCTTAGTGTTCCACCAATATTCCAGAATACACCTGCACCGTAAACACTTAGCCATGTCCACACATTAACGGAGAAACGTCCACTGGTTTGCTTTTTTTTGAGTATATCATATTATCGGGAATTGGGTGGTCTATATTCTAGAATCCTTCCATTATATGTAGACTGAAAAGTTTTCTCATTGGAAAAGATAACATTTTGTCAAAAAAAAATATTTTCTGGTAAATATTGCATAGCAAACGTTGTTCCTTATCACTATTTTTTAAAAACGGTTTGGATGCAGCTGCTCGATTTCTTAATTCGGAACATTGTCTTACTCGGCGTTGCGCAGTTCTAGATGAAGCAGGGAATCCTTTTATGCGCGTTGCGGATACTGCTGTTTCAAATGGATATTGCTTTAAATACTCCACCAAATGTCGGTCTTCTTCATTTGATGATTTTCTATTATTTAAACCAGACGCAACAGACCATTCAAGTGTTTGATGATAGCGCCATTTATTACAATTCCTTAAACAGTAGTTCTAGGTACTCTAAAATGATCAGCTATTTTTCCATTAGATCACCCTATTTTTACTAAACATATTATTCTTGTTTTTTCAATAATACTTAAATGAGGCATTTTTAAATCAAATAAGATAATGGCAATACTTTGACAGATATCATGATAAAAATTAACACGTTACAAAGGTAATAAAGGTAAAAAAAATTTCATTTACAGTGTCACAGTGTACGATAGTATCTGTCGTCAACTGTAGCATTTTTATGATCAACCCTGTATAATTTTTTTTTAAATAATATATTTCAAAAAAATTAATTTTACTAGCGATAATTCACCGGCGACAAGAGAACACGACTGTATAAGGTAACTGCCAAGACTGCATAATCTCGCACGAACGATAGCGGCCGGTTCTTATCTAGCTAAAAATTTCATTACGTAAGCAAAATGAATCAAACTCTTTTTATAACTTGAATAAATCTATATCATTTTACGGAAGTAGTCCATTATCTCATAGTGGAGCTATGAAGATATGGGAAAATAAACTCACAGTCATCTCCACAAATAATATATGAAAAGTCCATTTATTGGGATGTACATGTTTCGGTACTAGAAAGTACCATCATCAGCACCGAAGGGCCCAAGTGCCACTTACACGAAGGAATGTAAAGACATATTAAAAACATAAAAAGGACAAGAATATATGGTATACTTGGACGAAAACAAGTCATGTTTATTATGTACGGGTTTGTTCGGGTTTGTTTGAATTTTAATACCGATTTTTAATTTTTTTACACTTTTTTAAATTTTTTTTAACTTTGTTTTTCGTCCAAGTATGTAATATGTTCTTGTCCTTTTCATGTTTTTAATATTTGTTTACATTCCTTCGTGTAAGTGGCACTTGGGCCCTTCGGTGTTGATGATGGTACTTTCTAGTACCGAAACATGTACCGGGTGTTCCACTTAAGGAGGTAATCGGCTATATCTCAGAAAGTAATAACACTAGGACTTTGGGAAAAAATATATATCGATAAAAGCGGCCAAGAGAAATTGCTGGAAATTATTTTCAAGTTCGAAAAATGACCGCTACGGGGGGGCCTAAGAGAACTTTCAAAATAGAAATGCCGATTTTCTCTTGATTTTTCATAATAAAAATATGTTAAAAATATAAGCATTGTATTCTTTATAAAATTATGCAACTTTATGCTAGGAATAGTTTTTTTTCTGTTTTCAATAATAAAGTGGTGGGAGAAGGTCAAACCTTTTTTCTTTCAAACGCTGATATCTCTGCTTTGGATAAACCAATTTTATTTAACTTAGTCTTGAAAAAAAGCCCTTCTTTTCCTCTACACGTTGATCTATTAACTATACCATATTGATTCTGATGGTGGCCACTAGATGGCGTTTTTCCGTAATTCCTCAATGAATAAGGATTTTCTCAAAAAAATCAAATGTTATGATATTACTTTTTCATAATATTTTATTTTAGGCTTATAAAGGCTATTAAATAGTGGAATAAAAAATCCAGGTCCGTATTTAAAATAAAAAAGGTGATGATGGTCGCTCGAATCCAAAACGTCGGATTAAAAAACTAACCCCATCAGCTTGTAGAGAAGGAAAAGTTACTATAGGCCATTTTTTTAAACATTCATTGATAAGTTAAATCACTGGTTTAAAATTCTCTAGTTTAACAAAAGATATCACGTTGCGGTTTTCAGCTCCTTATAGTAACTTTTCCTCCTCTACAAGCTGATGGGGTTAGTTTTTAATCCGACGTTTCGGATTCGAGCGACCATCATAATTGTTCCTAACATAAAGTTTCATAATTTTATGAAGAATACAATGCTTATATTTTTAACATATTTTTATTAAGAAAAATCAAGAGAAAATTGGCATTTCTATTTTGAAGCGGTCATTTTTTGAACTTGAAAATAATTTCCAGCAATTTCTCTTGGCCGCTTTTATCGATATATATTTTTTCCCAAAGTCCTAGTGTTATTACTTTCTGAGATATAGCCGATTACCTCCTTAGGTGGAACACCCGGTACACCCCAATAAATTGAATTTTCATACAATATTTGTGGAGATGATTGTGAGTTTCTTTTCCCATAACTCTATAATAGTTAAGAAAGTTTCTAATATAGTATTTTAATCCAATAAAAGTAAAAATGGTAATCACAGTCTTTGAACTGAATCTTAATAGTAAATTATTGTATTTGAAAAATTTTACTTTTTATCTTCCGCTACAGTTAATAGTGCTTGACAAGTCGAGCAATAACTTTAATCGAAAAGTCAGCAATAATCGTTAGCAATTTAATTTTAAAGCCGATTAGAGCTGCATCAAATAAAATCAAGCGGATCGCGATTTTGATGTTCTGGCATTTATAGGAGGTTTGTTTTTAATTAAAATTCTTGTCATCTTTTAAACGTCCTTGGCTTACGGTTTGTCCGTTTTGCAGATGATACCGACGCACACTGGTAATGATGGTAAAGAAAATTGCCAAAAGGCGTCAAAATAATTTAAAGAATAAGTTTTATCCAACACATGACAGTTATGACTATCATTATCAATGCCATTTTAGACAAGTAAACTATCACATAACTCACGTTCATATTTAAGGTAGTATTCTATTTATTTATATTACAATTACAAGCAGAATTTTTGAATAGATTTAGTGTCTGGCAAAACTACGTAAAAACATTTCCCTTTGTCTGGAATATTTTGTATTTTTAATTTGATCAATTCATCGCATCTACAAGCACCGCTAATCCCCATTATCAAAGCCACTTTCATCAACAAGTACTCGTCGTCGGGAGCTTCATTCAAAAACTTCTCTATTCCAGGTCGTTCTAATGTCCTGGACTTCTTTGGTTTGTATCCCTGTGATTTGCTTTTGAAAAAGCTCGTTAGTTTGCCCTATTTTGAAATGTCGATTTTTTTATAAAGATGAATAGTCGAGCGAAGCATCGAGTATTTGGTCCATAGCGACGATGGAGCTAATTTTTTTTGCAAATGTAAAAAATAATTCAATAAAACATTTTCATCGATACCTTTTATCTTCCGTGAATTCATCTAAGATTCAAACATTTTGAACTCTTTGTCGTAAGCATCTCGGGACTTTTCTGGCAAAATCTGCATCGCTGCGCTGCTTGTTCCGCTTCCGTAAGAATATCCTCAGGAACGTAATTTTCATCGGTTTCCTCAATTTTCTATAGGTTTTTTTCTTCAAAAAAGCTTCCCCTTTCTGCAGGGAAAGCTGACAATTGTCAAAATTTATTTAAACACTTGCTAACAATGTATCATGCACGTCGCAACCAAACAATCCACCAACTTTGACCAAAATGTAAAAAAGTCACTGTCAAGTCATTCTGACATTTATAGGCTACTGAGACGCAAGCAGCTTTGATTATTTTTATTTTGAATATTAATTATTATGTCATAAAAAAACGATTTCTTCCACTTGTTGGATAAAACATTGTATGCCACTCGTGTGTTATGTTTCCTAAGTCACTTCAGAATTTATACCACTCGGCCTGATAAATCTTTCTCGCGTGACTTATTTTCAACATAACACACTAGTACCATAAATAACTATTATTAGTTACTCCTTAAAACATATCTTACCCGCACTATTCGGACTCAATCCGAAAAAAAAAACATTTTATGAATACAATGACGCTTGATCCTAACAATAACAGGATCTTTCACGTTAAGTGGCCTATAAGAAGTTCTCGGAAACGACTAAAGTTATATTTTTAAAAATTTGGTCATAATAGACTTTGAACCTTTCAACTTAGTTATTTCAAATAATATACCCTGAATATTTTAAGATTTTCGGATACCTTAATAAAGCCTAATTACCTTTTGTTAAAAGTAATCTATACATATCTCTAACCTTTGTAAACTATAAATAATAAAATAATTTTTTATATAAAAGCATACGGAAAAGAAAGTTCAATAACTTTAAAACTAATAAACCTAAACATTTAAAATTTTGACAATTTTTGACCAAAATTAGATCTTTGGATTTTATAACTTAAGTTTTATGTTTTGTATACAAGGGGTTTTTAAAATTGTGCAAATCTGACCATTTAGACAAATGTGCGTAAGTCAAGTTTCGCAAATGGAACAGCCTGTGTTTTATCTTACTAACATGAATGTAGAGAATCAAATTCCCCATCTAAATGTTTATTATGTTACTATACATTTTTTTAGTAGTTTTGGAATTATGAGCAATTTAAAAAAAAATCTTCGAATCTCTGTTTTAGTGAAAAGCTGTCAATATTTTAAATGTTTTTATATTAAAAATTCATTTCTCAAAAACGGTTAGAAATAGGTATAGATTCAAACGCGAAAATATAATATTTTAAAATAGAAACAAAAGACAAACTAAAAGTTTTCCTCCACAGGTTTATTAGAATAAAAATATTCATTTGAGGTATGTACATGTTTCATATGCAGAAACGTTCATTATCAGGAGACTAAGAAAGCTTTGCTGATGGTGTTAGCAGAAGATAAAATGGTAGAAGGTAAACAACCTTAACGGACCTTTTATGGAAAATAAAAATGGGTTTGTGTAACAAATGAATAATGAAGAAAAAATTGGCAGAAATTTATATCATACTGAGTACGTAGAAAAATATAAATACAGTGTAAAGTCCGCATCATAAGGTATTTTTTTTAAATAATAACTTTATTCAAAATTTAAATTTGGCATTAAGTTCCCATATTTTGTAAGTTGCACCACTTTTGCAAAATAAGACTCAACGCAACCTACATAAAACTTCTTAGTTTTAACAGTGCTTTATATCAGATACATTTTCTTTAAAGTAGAGTCATAGTGAATGTGTGTTTTTCTACAAAATCAAAATTGGGGTAATAAAATTTGGTCGCATGTGATGCAAAGTTTTTTGTTGGAAAAATTAAAATTTAACAGATAATGCGAATCACGTAACTACTATTTTTTTGCTTAATTTTCATCTCGATCAAAGCAGAACTTGATGCCAAATTCAAATTTTGAATAAAGCTATTAATAAAAAAAATCTCATATGATGCGGACTTTACCGGTCACACTGTAAAGAAAAATAATTAAAAACATTTGTTTAATAAGAAAAGAACAAACCCGAATAAATCTGAACAAACGTGTTTTAATTATTTTACTATATATATTTTTCTACGTACCCAGTACGATATAAATTTCTACCAATTTTTTCTTTACCATTCATTTGATAAACCAACACCTTTTTTATATTCCATAAGAGCTCCATTAGGATTGTATACACCTTCTCCCATTTTATCTTCTGCTAACACCATCAGCAAAGCTTTTTCTGTCTCCTGATGATGAACATTTCTGCGTACGAAACATGTAGAGGCCTCAATTGAATATTTTTATTCTAATAAACTTGTGGAGAAATACTTTTACTTTTCCTATTTTATTTTCTATACTTTCAACTCCACTTTAAGCATGGACCATTTTTTCAAATATTTTAAAATTTCAAAGTATATCTATCAAATTTAAAAAACTATATTTTTACTCGTTTCCGGGATCTTCTAATAGGCTAGTCATGAGTATGTGAAAATACATCAAAAAATATATAGTTATTGCAGTATACTTATCACAAAGCATAACTAGTAAATTGATATAAAGTTGGATTTTTAGTTAATTTAGGGCATTAATTGAGACAAAGCAATATCTTTCGATGGCCATTGTACATTTTAGAAATAAAAGTCCATCTTATAATGTTTTGTCCAGATATCTAAATAACTATACCACTGTGCATAGCAAAAATATCAATATTCTCGATCAAATCTCAAATTTAATTAAATTTATATAAATATGCAGAACGTACTGCTAGCCCTGCTTCTACTGAAATACTGCTACTTGAGTTATGTGGTAATTATGCATTCTAATGTGTTGCCACCAAAATATGTGCATAAAATTTGCAAAAATGTTTTTTAAAAAATGCCTGTGATTCAAGAGTGTGGTTAGTGTAATAAAATCTTTATAATTTGTGTTAACATGGAGTTTAGCTGTTAAAATTTTTATTTTAATTAAATCATAATCTAAATGCCAGCATGATACTAATAAAGATATATTTTATACCATTTTATAAATCTAAATAATTAAGTCATAATAAGCTATTTTGGTTTTTATTAAACCTTTTTCGAGCAATATTTTCTACTCATAAACGAAAAATTACAAAGACACAAAGGTACAAAAGACAATATTGATTCGAATCGTAACATCTGGTATATAACATTCGTAATTTTTCTCAGTATAAACATGGCCTAGCCAATTAATAAAAGGAAATAAGAGCAAAATCCTTAGTTTTTGTCAGCGGCCTTAGCATTATGTAAAGTTTGCTTAAAATAATGTAAAATATTCAAATTTTAAATTACATTCTTACTTTTAGGGGTAAGTTTTTATAGAGGTTTTTCTATATGTTTGTTAACTTTTTTGTCTCTTTTTAATTTTACAATGCGCAAACGCTGTTGGCGCCGGCTGACGGCATACAAAAGTAGTCCTTATGAATATGATGAAAAGAGTAACCAAAAATAATGTTGGTTTTAAACGTGTTACGTTGTTCAATTTATAAATTTTAGCTTTTCTAAGTAGATTAACACGTTCGCGGACAGTTTTCCAAAGTAGATGGTTCGAAAAAAATCAATTTTCTGTTTTTTGTATTTGAGTAGAATAATGAAGTTTTAAAGTGTAGATATATTATTATTGGGTGTATCAGATATAAAAAACATGTTTTTGAAAAAAAATTTATTAACGGGTAGAACCGTCATTTTTACTTGCAGCGTTTTCGAGTACTCAATTTAAAAATGACGGTTATAGCCGTTGAATAAGATAGGTACATAAAATAAACATGTAATATAAGAAAAAGTAAACACACTGAACAAGAATAAAGCAAACACTCTAGATTAATTCAAAGGCAAAAAGTTAATTTTCTGCAGTAGTATGATCTGGTTTGTTATGAAATATTTCGAAGCAATTTGGACACAGGGTGGTTTATCTTGGCATCCCTTGCATCTGAAAGACGTTTCCTTTCTTACGTTATTTTTCCAACACTCTCTACAACGTAAGAAATATGTCTTTCGTTTATAATCGTTAGGTATTGGTATTTTTTCTGGAAAATGCTGGAATTGAGCAGAAACAGTATCGTTGTTACCTTGGTTTGATGGTCCGGGTTCGTCAGGTAATGGAAGATCAATTCTTGGACGTCCACTCCTAGTTTTTATTACTAAGTACATTACTAGTTTTATTACTAAGTTTTTATTACTAAAACACCGTTAATTACTAACTGAAAACCTTGTTACATATCATACATACATAATATTATGTATTCTAATACATATATTATGGAAAAATAAACAATACTTACGTCTTATCTTTTTTTCACTTCACAAACACGAGAGCTCCAGTCAAAACGTGCTACCATATCGACAGTAGGTTTATTCCTACAGCGATCAGAAACAGTCCTTGACAGCCAGGATTCTGCGCAGTAAATATAAAAGTATTCCCACAAAGATTTTGGACAGTTTGAAAACCCAAAGTCGCTGTTCCTACACGTTTTTCTGATAGTTTACCAACTGTCAGAGCAGTTTGCGAATCTTTTGCCAGTAAAATGCCCGGAGCATGCTCGGTTAAACGCTAGCATAACATATTATGACATAACCTATTTTTGTTAAACGTGTTTTTGCGGTTTTTGCTTTTGTATAAGACTTTTTCTATTATTAAATTGAGAAATGAGCGACATTGCGTCATCTGATCAAGATTCAGAAATATTTACCTTCATAACTTTGTTCATTCATTTTATAAAAGTTACTTAGTTTGTTTAAGTTTATTTATTAGGCCAAGCCAAACGAGTTTAATTAACGAAATAACAATAAAACAATTATGAAAACGATAACAAAATATATAAACTTTGAGGTTATGTCCATCGTTTAAAATTTCTTCAGCTTTAAACACCGAACCGAAGTTAGTTGATCTCGAACGCGGAAACGCCTGTTCCTACAAGAGTTTGAAACCGGTCAGAAATCAGACTTGCGCCGTAAAGTTGGTTTGAAAATTGTCATGAAGTTGTCGGGGATTCGCTGTAGGAACAAACCTGATATCTGGCCGACTAATACACAAACAATTCAAGCATGGACGGTTATAACCGTCAAAACAATACAGGATCCCGCTCATTTAAGATTATGCACGTGGTCAAGAATTGGCCTATACAAGGACAGTTTTTACCATAAATGTTACTCCGATAGGACAGTTTAGGTTAATTTTCATGTAGCTTTATGAATTTTATGACTGATAGAGCCGTCATTTGTTTCTTTAAGGAACATATGAATGACGGCCTTGACCGTCATTTGCCACGCAAGGGAAAAAATTATGGCGGGTATAACCGTACTGTCCGCGAACCTGTTAAGTTAAAAGTATAACTTGAGTAGACAATCCCTTTAGAGCAGTTTAAATCAGTTATTTGTTTCTCCGAACTGTCACTCTTTATAAATTTGTAGTTTTCTAGCGTGATAATAGAATCAGTTAGTATGGAACTCGGGAAGAAATTTTAAGTTTGAATCGTAATTAGATTTATAATGATTTGTTTAATAATTAAACATTTAATTCCAGTCTTGAATTTTTTATGAAATTAATAGTCACTAACCTCTGAGCCAGCTGATAATTAACCATCATACGCATGTGTTTACTTGACATTTCATAACATGCGCCTTTGTTTACAAAACCAGCCGCGGACAAAGTAAGACGATAAATTTTATCGCTAAGTCAAAGTCAACATACAGTGAGGACCTAAAGTCCGCCCCCCCCCTCTAACTTCTTAACCGTTCGGTATATTTTAATGAAATTTTGAACGATAATATTTGAGCAAGTCTTGCACTTTTTGACATACCAATGACAGCTTTAAATGTCAAGATGACAGCTGGGTCCCCTTTTGGAATATTTTTTTAAATGGAACATCCTGTATATTTTTACATTTTTAAATTCCACATAAAATTATAATTATTTTTTATTAAATTCATTATTAGTATATACTTCATAGTTTCCGAGATATTGACTCTCGAAAAGTGACATTTTTGAACTTTGACAGCTTATAACCTTCTAAGAGTACGTCTTAAAGCAAAACGGCTCACATGTCCCTATCTTCAATTTTTATTATCTTCCCAAAAAAATCAACTTCCGGTTAAACCGGATGTAACTCGAAAGCAGGAAATATAGTTGTTCCGGTTTAACTGGGAGTTGATTTTTTTGGGAAGATAAGAAAAATTGAAGATAGGGACATGTAAGCCGTTTTGCTCTAAGACGTACTGTTAGAAGGTTATAAGCTGTCAAAGTTCAAAAATGTCACTTTTCGAGAGTCAATATCTCGGAAACTATGAAGTATATGCTAATAATGCATTTAATAAAAACTAATTATAATTTTATGCGGAATTTAAAAATGCAAAAATATACAGGGTGTTCCATTTAAAAAAATATTCCAAAAGCGGACCCAGCTGTCATCTTGACATTTAAAGCTGTCATTGATATGTCAAAAAGTGCAAGACTTGCTCAAATATTATCGTTCGAAATTTCATTAAAATATACCGAACGGTTTAGAAGTTAGAGGGGGGGGACGGGCTTTAGGTCCTCACTGTATGCTCTAATGTCATAAAGCAATACCTTGATCGACAAAGCGAAGTATTAATTTTAATTAACAATGAAATATAATAACATAGTAACATTTAAAATATCCCAATTAAAAAATCCAAATAATTATGACAGATTATCATCAAAATATTCTTTAATGATGTAATAAGCCAGGACCACCCAGTATGTAATTGGGTTGCACAGTACTAGGTATCAGCAATGCTGGACATCTGCAAAGCAATGTTGAAAATTTGCTAATGTCAATATATTACTTTACATTACCGAAACAGATTCCAATAATTTACTGCCCACATGGTACAAGGTACAAGTATTTATGTCTTTAAAAATAGTCGAGCATGAAATATGGTTTCGCAAGTTAATGTCGCATCAGATTGCAAAAAAATATTCTTAATTGCTGTGACCTCGTAGTGTCATTTAAAATTAATAATATTTAAAATTTGAATAATCATTAGAAAAAATTAGGATATAAAGACGAAAATAATTGCACTATAACCGTAAATAAAGTAGTCATTAGGGAGCTACTGAGCATATCAATATGTTAAAACGGTAGGTATCCTGTTTTAATAGCTTAAATAACATTGTGAATCGCATTGTGCAAATTCATCAGTTTGTTTAGCTATTATTGTTTCAGTGCAAAAGGTACTTACTGGCCCACTGCTTACTGCTTATATGAGGAAGTGCCCATAATATATCGATAAAGTAAGAAGCACAATCTTTGAAAACATGACTCAATCATGGACGTGCTACAGTGATATATTTATTTTAAATGGTTTGAAAATAGAAAACCTTGCAATATTTGTATTTATTATTTGATGGTAACTATTTTTATGAAATTAAAAAATATATATATTTTACAAAAGGCCATTTTTAATTTTAGCATGGAAAAAACAGTTCCGATGTGAAGCCATGCATTTGTATTTTAGACTTAACTTTAATATTTCCGCATGGGCTAAATGGGCATGACTGCCCCTGAGATTGTGCTAAGTAATATTTCATATTTCTTTCCACGTACCTAAAATACAGGTAAATAGAAATATTATTTAAAAGAAGTATTAACTCAGTGCAGTAGTCCACCAAATTCCTATGAATTTCATCCTTAAGATAAAAAGCGAGGCGCTAGGCAGCCTGCGCAGTGCTATGGTATAGATGAATGGAGAAAATCGATAAATAAAAAATTATTATACTTGTGTTTACAATTGTTTTACACTGTTAAGTTATGTTTTTGTTATTAAAGATTGACTTGATATTGTTGCTATGCCCAGCGCCCTACTCCTGACAAAGTAAGCAAGGAACCGTATCTATTTTACAAAAAATGTTTAAATATTTAATAACTCTTCATTCTTTTCACCCTTAATAATGTTTAAGGTTAATATATTACTATGTAGTAGGCACTGAGGATGACCAATATGCCGAGAGCGATATGCATTTAAATTTAAGTTTTTTTTTATTAACTAATACAAATTATCCTTATTCATCCCTTAAAGGTGTACACAGCCTTCACTGCCCTTTGTATATATCACTAAAAATTATTAAAATTTTAAAATTAAAAAAATAATCAAATATTTAGGAATACCTTTATGTTATAGTGTCCGCAAAAATAATTAAAAGCGAATAATTGTAGCATAACGGACAAGTTTGTAACTGTTTTTTATATTGAAATACACTGGGATCCAAGCACAATGGATACCCTGGGGCGGGTAGACCACAACGGCCGTTTCGTCCTTGTTAGGACTCTACGGGCAGCCATAACCCAAGCAATCTCGACAACAGCGGTAAGATGTATTTAAAAGCCTTTTACAAAAGTAAAGCGGCCATCAATACGCCGCGCCGTAGCGTTATCCCAGCGGAATTAACTCCAATACAAAAGGCAGTCACACTGGTAATAATTGAAAGGTAGACAACTAAATAAACCACGAAGTGCATCACAATCCAACGCTATTTGTGTTTTCACCGGAACATCTGCCGTTTTGCAGATTAGAAACAGATCAACGCTGGCACCCACTAGAATGCGCGCAATCCGTCGTCTACCTTTCAATTATTACCAGTGTGACTGCCTGTTGTATTGGAGTTAATTCCGCTGGGATGGCGCTACGGTGTACTGATGGCCGCTTAACTTTTGTAAAAGGCATTTAATATCTACATTTACCGCTGTTGTCGGGATTGATTGGGTTATGGCTGCCCGTAGAGTCCTAACAAGGACGAAACGGCCGTCATGGTCTACCCGCCCCAGGGTATCCATTGTGCTTGGATCCCTTGTCCGTTATGCCACAATTATTCGTTTTTAATTATTGAAAGTTTTAAACTCATTGATATAAACATTTTTGTTTAAAAAAAAAATAGTACTTATCTGTTTCTCTATTCTTACTTTAACCCATTACATAAAACAGCGGCATTATATCCGTTAGCGATTTTATCATTTTGCGGAATTCTCTATTAATTTTCACACCTACACCACACTATTACAACTGTTATTTTTTTGCAAGAATATTTGACTTATACAGAAAGGTTAATAAATTTATGCATTAAGTTTACAAATTAAAGAATTTAAAAAACAAGCCATTTTAATGACAATCCCATGCATATAATAAAATTATTATAAACGCTTTAACTCTTTCCGAAACGAGGCAGAACATTTAATTTAAACACTTTTATTGGGCAACTTATTTTTAATGCTTGCAATGCTGTGATATAGCGGCAACTAAAAGCCGATTATAAAATTGAGAATTCCATTCATCTGTCAAAATAAAGATTTTAACATTGAATTGACAAACCTTAATTGTTGATTTAAACCAGTAAGAGCAAGATTACGTGATAATCATGCACTAGTGCAAGATTATCGGATAATCAGGCACTAGTTAAGCACAATTCTCAATTTTGCAACAAGGTTTTGAAAAAGCTGCTGATTCAATTGTAAATATGATCTATTAGAGTTTACAGTACCATGTCCGGTTAATTTTGTTAGTAGATTTTTATCCACTCCAGCTTTCGCCAAATTTGTCACTATGTAAGTGTATTATATATGTAATTTTTTAGTTATTTATACTACAAGGGATGTAAGTAACATTCACTAGTAAATATACTCACATCCCGTGAAGTATATAACATTTTTTTCTCCGCCCCGCAGAATTTATTCTTGGATTTTTATTAATTTAATTCGATACTTTTCGTACGAAATTATGGACAGCTTTGACCGGTTTCTATAGCATCATAAGCATTGTTATTTTAATAACAACGTCAAGCTGACAGTTTATTGTCAAAAATTGAAAGAAATTGAAATTATTAATTTGTATAACAGCCAAATGGATATAGAAGAATCAGTAAATATCGCTTGTCTGTCGCTGCTCCAGAAAAATCGAGAAAGAGGTATGAAGCAACGTATCAATACTTCAAGAAATGGTGCCAAACAAAGACTGCTACTGCAGTTTGAGAAACCGTGCTTATGGCGTACTTTTACGAAAAATCTGCTGTATTAAAGTCTCCATCAAGCTTGTGTTTGACAGGGAAGATGTAAATAAATTCCTGTTTGAAGCCTCCGATGATATTTATTTAATGATGAAGGTTGTAATGATAATGGGAATTGCTGGAGCGCGCCGTTCTAGTGAACTCTGTGCAATGAAACTGGACAATGTTGAATTAAGGAATGAAGTCATAATGGTTACTATTTCTGATTTCAAAAATGGAATGGCACATAAATTTATAGTGACTAAAAAAAATGACGATGAGAAGGTTTGTTATTTCAAAATAGTTCGAAATTACATTGATATAAGATCCTACGTCACGAATTTTAATCCTCGCTTCTTCATGCGATATCAAAATGGAAAGTGCTTAAACCAGCCTGGCGGGTAAAACTTGATTTCTTCAATTCCAAGTAAAATTGCTAAATTTCTGAACTTTCAGAACTTTAAGGAGTATACTGGATACTCCCTTAGAAGAAAGTCGGCCACTTTATTGGCGAATACTGGAGTCTTAGCCCACAAGCGACATGGCGAATAAAAATCTGCAACTATTGCGGAAAGTTATTTAGAGGAGAGCGTCAACAATAAAAAGGAAGCTGCAAATAAAATTGTATACAATATAACGAAGCCAGAAGTCTCCTGCAGTACTTCAAGAGTAACAGAAATCTTGGTTAGAGATGAAGAAATAATTGAGTCAGAACATTTCATACAAATTGAGAAAAAAGAAGAAAACATTTATCCAAATTTTGTAAATAATGTTCATAAATTGTATTAATTGTACTATTAATATTTATATCACTTAATATTACTCAATTTTTTTATAAATCATTTATATGGCATAAATTATGACCACCCAAGGGTGATAAGTTGACTTAGAACCCGTCGTCTAGGGCAATCGATATCTTTTTGGTAATTGTTACTTACGTCCTTTAAAACAGTGTCAAAATGCGATGTTTAAAATATAGGGAGGAGAAAAAAGTTGTTTACATGACGGTCTAGTCCACTTTGAAACCTCGTTTCTCCTAACTGTACTATTTTTGTAGAAGTGGCCGGATTGTTTTCAGTCAGTTTGCGAATTCCGCCCTGGCAGGTTATTGAAAATAATTTGATTGTACTCGAATCTGTTACTGAACGATCCATCATTATATCTTTTTTAAAAGATTTCAACAAACATTGTGAAACCCCATTTCCTCGCAACGCCAATTCATAGGACATTAATTCACACAGTTTTTTCTGGAGTCTATGTGGAGTGTCTTTCTCATATAAATTTTCCATTCTAAACAACCCCAGTTATGTAAAAGCTAAGGAACTGGCTTCCCTTTTCTTTATATCACCTTCCTGGGTTGGTTGGTTGGTTGGTTGGTTGGGTGGTTGGTTGGTTGGTTGAAGACGGGGTTCGGGTTCGACGTGTAGCCCAAGCTTCTTACACTGCAGCCTTCTGGCTTACTGTGCGCCCCAGTCTTGTTAGAAAAGGTTTGTTCCTTCTACGAGGTCCAGTAGTTTTCTTCCTAGTTTGTCATGCGGGAGGTTGTCGCCGCGTCGAATGTTTTCGAAGGTTTTGAATCTTTTACGGTTTAACGCCTCGCAGGCTGTATATGATATAAGAGGCGGTTTCGTCCTCTTCACCGCAAAGTCTACATTCAATAGGTCCATTATAGACTCCCATTTGTTGAAGGTGTTTTCTTAAGTGACAATGGCCTGTTAGTAGGCCGGTCACTTGTTTTAACTAGGTTCGCATCAAGAGTAGCATTCCAGCTGATATAGCATTTGAGGGCCTATCGATAACGGCCCGTGCGTGTGCCTCGCCAGGTGTACCGTTCCATCAAGATAGATGTTGTTTTTGCGCCCATCTGTCTAATGTTGTTTTGGTTACCTGTTTTGATATTCCAAGGACGGGGTCTGGGCCCCTGAAATTTTGAGCAGATCCTGTTCTTGCCAGTTCATCTGCTTTTTCGTTGCCTTTTATCCCTGAATGACCAGGAACCCATAGGAGTTCAACCTTGTTGTTTCTGGCTGCCATGTCTTTTAGGTCGTTAAGGCACTCCATTGTGAATTTTGATGTAAATCAAAAGGAGTTCAAAGCCTTAAGGGCACCTTGGCTGCCTTCCTGGGTACGTGACAAAGTTTCCATGGCGTCTCTAGCCTACTTAATAGGGCGTCATCGCTTTTACTCGCGACATACATTTATACCATTTACTCGAAACGCTCTAATTTATTTTAAACAAATATATTTTGAAATAATAACGTAATTTTTGTACATTTGACTTATACTATGAACGATCTTCCTCCACAAAGTTTAATGATAAAATTATTCATCAAAAGTCTCTACATATTTCGAACGTAGTGACGTTCATCATCAGGAGACAGAAAATAAAACTTAGAGCTGATGGTTTTAGTAGGAGAGAAAATGGTGTCGAACCTTAATGGAGCTTTTATGGAATTAAAAATTTGATATGTGAATCAAACTTAATATGAAGAAAATGATGAAATTTAAAAACATACTGAGTATATGAGAAGTCAGTAACTGAGGTCTAAACCAACCAAATAAACTAGGGGGGAAAGAAAACATTTTTTTTCTAAAAAGGTGTCGAAGAAAATTTTAAATTTTTTTAAAAAACATTATTAGGTAGGAAATTGTCATTGTGAGGACAAAATTAGAATTACATGTAGGTTATGAAAGTTTCATTCAAGAAATTTGTTTAGTGGGGTACTGAGATTTCAAACTCAGTAACCCCGCAGGTTTTTATTTTAAAATTAGTAAAGATAATTAAAAAATTGAACATTTCAAGGATTAGAGGAAAAGCAGATGTTCACTTCCACGTGCTGAGAACAAAGTCTAGGAATAGGAATAAGTTTGATATCTCAGGAAAGGTTTAATAGTTGTCTTGTAATAGATTTTTAATTTAGGATTTTCTTGCGGAGAAAATAATTTTTAAAGTTGACCTATTTATACTAACACAAATTAGAGTATATTTTAAAAACGAAAGGGTAATTGAAAACTCTGCTACATAGTTAAAGGACAGGCCATTCAATATTTTTGATTTGAAGTAAATCTTAGCTGCAGTTTCGGAGAAATTCGGTGATAGCGGAGGGCAAGAATTGGGTTTATTTTACATGCGATGATGCCCTCTTAAATATTACCTCAGTAAAGGGTTCAACAGTCACACCAAAGTCCTCGAGGAATAAAAAGACTTTGACGAGCTTTGGCGTTACATGGCCACATGAGTTTCACTACACTTTCTTTATAGAGTGACCCGTCTTTTGTTCTCGTATTGTTTCCCCAATTTTTTAAATTTAGAGAAAAGGTTCTCCCTTGTCGTATTTCTGTCCAAAACGTACCATTTTTTAATAAAAAAAATTTTAAACTGCCTTCATGTAGATGTTTTAGATCCTTATAGTATATTATTAACCAAGGTTTAGACAGCCATCATTATTGCCCGAGCGTCAAGTTTAAATCACGAGGAGCGGAGCGACGAGGGATTTAGGGCGCGAGGGCTATAGGCTGTCTAAACCGTGGTTAATATAATTTTTTTTCCACTACTAACACTTTTATTTTGTACAGTATTAATAAATTATAAAAAATCCTATTAGGTAGGTATAAATATATATTTTAATCAAGTTACCTGCTTTGGCATATTGGCAAGATAATTTGTTTTCTTATCAGTTGGCTTGGCGTCACCTTTCATGTTATTTGTTGGGGAATTAACAAATCAAGTTACCTGGTTTTAAATAGATCGGTCAATAATGGATTTTAATGCTTTATTATTGACCGTTGTCAATAGCAACTGAGAAGGGAGAGAAAAACGATTTCTGGCGTTAATTAATCGGTCAATAATGGCGATGTTATAGGTTAGTAGTGGAAAAAGTATTTTATGGAGTAAGATTTTTTATCCATTGGTTAATTTGTTTAAACGTAGCTTGTTCGACATTTTTTAAAAGCCTAAAAATGGTCAAAAATATTTATTATGTTTGTAGACTTATTAACTCAGTCATGGAAATGAAAATAGCAATCACATATTTTTTTGGACATAATAAATAGTGATCACTTTATAAAACTGAAGTTTTAATAGTATATTACAATACAAGTACGGTAGGTACGTCTTTACCGTATGTGCGTGATGTTTAACAAAACGAGCCGAAAGCGAGTTTGGTAAATTACGCAAATGTGGTAAAGACACCTACCGTAAGTGTATTGTACCATATTTTATCTACAAGCATGTTTTCGTAAGTCGTTATCAACAATGCATTAATATCAGATTGCTAGGGAAATAAATTATAGAAATTTAATAGTTGGCTTTTATATGACAGATGTAAAACTTGAAAACGGAATAAACGATAATTATTTTTGTAACAATTTCGTGAAAGTGTGTTTTACGTCCCTTAAATGGATGTCAGTAGTAGCAGTGATGATGAAATTCCGAAGGAAGTTCTGGACATTGCTAATTAAAGCAGCTACCCTTAATTTATTGCCGGATAAATCACGGCATAGATATGAGAAGGAAAATGGGCTCTTCATGGACTGGTGTTCATCAAAAAAAGTTAAAGCAATTAGTGAAGATGTGATGCTTGCCTATTTTCTGGATGAATTTAAGGACAGTAAATCATCCTCTTTATGGAGCGATAAGCATTTTGGTATTAAAATCACATGTCACGTTTACTTGTTCAAATTCCAAAGGACCTAAAAAATATATTATTAAACGTAAGATAGACAACTTTTGGGTGATTAATTAATGAGGCCTGAGACAACTAGCCATAAGTCATAAATTACCTGTCATATTTTGATCAAAACTAATCCATTCCTTACTAATATCAACTCCATTCACAAGCTTTGATGTTGTAACTATATGTTCTGCTTCCACAAGATTGGTAAAAGTGATATCTCCATTTATTTGAACTTTTTGATCATTTTTAGTTACAAAAGTAGTACTTAAGATGCCATCAACGTTTTCAAAACTGACATCTTCGACCGAAAGTTCAGCGAAAGTTTTGTGGCCTTCAATAGGCCTTGGCCGATCTTTTCTAAAATATAGTTATAATATAAAGGTTTAAAGTTTTCTGTCTGCCCTGTTTTTTATTTAATATGGTACAAAGCATTACCTTTTAAATGATTTTGTATGCAAACTGATGGCATATTAAAAAAGGAAGTCTGTGGGATACAAAGCTAAGAAATCAAAGGCATTCTCCAAGAATGAGGTTGTAAAATTCCTTGTTACGGCACCAGATGAGAAATTTTTATTAATGAAGGTACTTAATTGCGATTTTTTTAAATCTACTTTTAAATAACAACTTATTTGCTTGGTTCAGGTGGTACTCATTGTGGGCATCGCTGGGGCATGTCGCCGAATGGAGTTATGTATCTAAAATAAAAATTGAAGATATTAAGGAATTTGAAACCCACCTTGTTGTAACTGTCCCGGATACAAAGACACATGTAGACCGACAGTTCGTGGTTTACATGGAAGGATTTTCATCAGAAATTAATAAGATTTAAATTTTCAAGAAGTATAGAGCCCTTAAACCCGATCAGACTGCCGATACACTGCCCATACACGGTTATTTATTGCATATAAAAAAGGAAGATGAACTATCCAAGCACTGGGTATAAATACTTTTGAAAAAATACCTTCTCAAATTGCATCATATTTAAAGTTGTCCAGTCCCAAAGAATATACGGGACATTGTTATCGAAGGACGTCAGTTACATTATTAGTAAATGCTGGCGGGGATATCATGAGTTTAAAAAGACATGGTGGATGGAAGTCCTCCAGTGTTGCGGAGGGCTATATTGAAAATTCGGTGCAAAATAAAATAGGAATTGCAAAGCAAATAAATGGTGAGAAGAATATGCAGAGAGGACCTCCAGTTTTAGTAAATCTGTAACTTTGAATTATTGTGTCTCATCGGATAGTAAAACACTTTCTTCGTCGATTTCGTTTGGAAATGTTACAAATTCGACCATTAATATTAATATTTTTTAATTTATAAGTTTGGATTAGTTTAGAAATTTAAATATGTAAGTAGTTGTTATACATATAATTTTTTTGAAAAATACACTTGAATAATATAAAAACTTGTTTTTATAGTATGTTATTACTTACAGCACTAGTGCGGTAAGTAGTTACATACCGCACGCTTGTAGATAAATCCTGTTAAAATGATAAAATGGATTCAAGAAAATTACCCGAAAATTGCCGATAATTCTTATGGCACTTGTTATATTACGACTGTAAACCCCTTAGAAAATTGATGCTATAGAATTAGTATTCCTGTAAATTACACACTTTTGCTTATACCAGTGTCTTTCAGTATTATTTATTGGTTGTGTTCGTAAGAAAATAACGACTTTTAAACGTTATCAAGTTTTACGCAAAATAAATTGGATTTTAAATGATCCGCCTGCAAAATCCTTTGTTATTCAAACTTTTAAAAGCTTGCTGCTTGCTTAAAATCAAAAACAATACTAAATTACCATAAAATACTATATCCCAGACCTTGCCAAAATAAATAGGTATAAATAAAAACTACAAATATAACTGTAAATAAATATAGGTCTAAGACCATTGGGTGGAACAGTCATATTTTATTTTAAATTTTTGGCTTGTCATCTTCTGTAATTTGAACGGCTGTGTGTGAAGTTTATTGCAATTTTAATAATAAAATTGCGTAGATTTTGCAATCTACAACTATATTTAGTATTATGACATATTAAGTCAATATTAATAATCATTATTTACTTCTACTATCTTACTATCAATGTATGAATATTTAATGCATTACTAGGGGTTGCGTTGCGACCAATCAAACTGATGCAATATCTGTATCCACTTTTCTAAAAAGCAAAAACAATGTAATGCTCAAGTACATGGCCGTTCTACGATGTACGTAAAAAAAAGAGAAACTGGATTATGGTGATCAGAGACGCCCACGGTTCTCTGATCAAAGCCAAATAGGTAACACGTTAGCGTTAGTTTTTTTTATCATTAAATTGTCAGTTTAACAAGCGAGCCCCGGGCGTCGCTCAGCCCCTGTAATTCACCAATCCCGGAATCCGCCAAAACGTCAGTTTGTCGTGGCCCAATATCTGTCTTTGTCTACTCTTAAACATCCTAGAGGACCATGTACATCAGGTACGTCATTAATTTAAAATTGACAGTTATGTCACAGAGGAATGATAGGTCAGCTTTATAAAATATACATATATTATTTTATCACAGGGAAATGATACACAGGTCCCACATAGAAATAATTGTACCTGTGTATCATTTTTCTGTGATAAAAATATTATAGGTAAATCTAAATTTAATGAACATACCTGTACATGGCCCTCTAGGATATTCAAGAGTAGACAAAGACAGATATCGGCCACGGCTAAATGACGTTTTGACGGATTCCTGGATCGGACAATTACAGGGGCTAAGAGACGCTCGGGAGCAAACCAAAACTATTTCCAGTTTTGAGCAGGGGTAATATCTGATTGATATACAAAATTTCGCCATTGCCCGTCAAGTGGTTTTTAGGGTCTTGAGCCAAAAGACATATAGAGAGTCAGGCGGAAATGAGAACATGTTTTTCGTGATATACCAACAGTGTGTCCACGGATAGAGTTTGGAAGAGGAGAAACTTTATTATTAGTAAGTATAGAAGTAATTCTTTATAAAAACGTCTGCTTGTATTATAACTACAATTCTGAATATTAGATTTGCGATTACAATACAGGGTTCTTCAGAAACAACATTTTTAGTCTTTTATATTTTTTTGTTCAATTTTAATTTCAATTCCCCATTAATTGAATTTTGCATGTCCTGAAACAACATTGCGAATATCAGATTTGCGATTAAGTACTATACAGGGTTCGTCAGAAATAACATTTTTAAGTTTTTGGATTTCGCTTAAAATAAATTTACGTCAATACAAACAACTATTGTTGTTATTTTTCTTAGAATACAATTTTACATCTGGCCGAAAACTATTTTTTATTTGTTCACTTTTGAAGCATTTTTATTTATTTAATCATATAAGATAAAAAATATTTTTAATAAATAAGTTTTATTCAAACGTAGTACCATCGAGTTTAGCGCATAGTTCAACTCGTTCCGAATTTCCAATAACAGTTTCTAATTTGCTGTATTGGGATACTTGCAATAACTTCTCTTATTTTTTCTTTCAAGAGATCTAACTTATTATCGAAATTGCTTTTATATACATGTTGCTTCAGATATCCCCATAAATGAAAGTCGATAATTGTGGGATCGGGACTCCTAGAAGGCAACTGATTTGGACCATACCTTCCAATCCATTTGATCCCAAAGTGATGATTTTGCCAATCACGAAAAATTATCATGGAGTGAGCGGGACAGCCATCTTGTTGAAAGTATAATTTTATTCAATCAGCCAAAGGTATATCTTGCAAATGATTATAAAAAAAAGTCTTCAGAAGATGCAAATAAGTGTGTTGATTTAAATTATTTTCCAAAAAATATGGTCCAATGATTCCATTGTGAGAAATAGCACACCACACGTTAATTTTTCGTGAATACTGTCTTCTCTAGCGGATACGCAGATCTGATATTTACAATGTAGTTTCAGTACAACCAAAATTTATTTAATAAATCAAGGAATTGAAAATTAAAATTGAAAAAAAAAATACAAAAAACTAAGAATGTTGTTTCTGATGAAACCTGTATAGTAATCATGATATTTGAAATTGTAGTTTCAGTACAATTAGATGTTTCTATAAAGAATTACTTTTTCTCCTATACCTACTAATAAAAAAGTTTTTCCTCTTCCAAACTCTATCCGTGGACAGACTGTATATACCCTGTCTATTTTATCTTGAGAAATATGATAGAAACCCATTTTGCACCGGGTACAATTTACGTCAACATCTAAGAATATTGCTTTCTCTGTGAGAAAAGTAATATTGTGTAGACCAAAAAATAACGTACATTTCAGTTCCAGTAAAATTTTGCAATGAAATGTAATGGAGGTTTCCCCCCAAATTAATCCAAGGGTAAAAATGTTATAAATAATGAACCCAAAGACTAAGTAGATCAAATGCTTTGCACGTGACTCAAATTAAACCAATTATAATATACAAGCTGCACAGTTATTAAAATATCGTACACCTTATTAACAAGATAAATCAAAATCAGTTCAAGATTGTCAAATTAATTAATAAGATCGGCTCTGTTTAGCCAAAAACCGTAACCTAGCTCAACTAATATGCCCCCTGGTGAATCAAAAGCAATTTCTGCAACTCATGTTAAAATTAATTTATAATTTGCTAAGAACATAATTATTGAATAGAAACTATGTAGGGGATATTGGAGTAAAGTTTTCGATACGATCAAAAATGCATTCAAAAACATGATAACTGTTTCGTTTTTATTTGCTAACCCAGCAAACAATGAATCTGTGGCCATTCTTTGGCCCAACACTGGCAATCGTGGCAAGCTGCTGGCCACGATGTCATATTGGCATACGTATGCTGGCATTTCAACTTTATTGCGCTGGCAGTATTGGCTAAAGTTACGCGAGGTAATATGGTTGTTGTCAGATTCCCGTTTGGGCATCGACCATAATATGATAACGAAATCAGAATCCTAGGTCAGCGGCTGCGTTGGTCTTATGCTACTGTAACGGTAGTAATGAATTGTGGATTAGGAAAAAAACTTTGGCAGGACCTGTACCTTCTGGTTTATAATGTTGTGAAGACATAAACGTGCCACTAATCCACTACTTGTCAGTATGCATTTACATATAATCTCAGATTTTAATAATAATATTATAATTTCGGAATAAGACATAATGTCATGTTAACCAATTATTTACTACGCGTGGCACCGGCGCGGCGCAGCCCAAATGTGGCACGTGTCCATCAATTGCTTATTCATTATTGGTCAATGACGTTGCAGCAAAGCACACAGCGTTGCCGTGTTTGTCAAATTCTACTTATCTATTATTATCTATAAATAGTTAGCCAACGCTTTTGTATTCGAGTTCTTTAAAAGTTACTTTGTAATTAAATAATATACAGGGTGTCCCGAAATTAGCTGACAATATTTTAAGGAGATAAAGTACGTCCAAAAATAAAACTAAAACCCTCTATTAATTTACCTTCAAAAACGCGTCGTTATGGGGCTAGAGCCCCCCGAATTGGAGCTATGATAAGCGGTTTTTTCACAATATCTCAGAAACCGATTATGGTATCGAAACAAAATTTAATACATGTTTTACCTATGACAAGACGCAGTAAACGATTTATTTAGCTTAACTGTATTTTTTCCAGTGGCGTCCCACTAGGTAGGTAGTTGGTAAAATATTGCCTTAAGTTTTTTATTTGTAGGATCTTTTAACTTCAGGTGTAATTTTTAGAAGCCTTGAAGTATTTTGTTGAAAAAAGGTACTTCTGTTTCATTGCGGTAGGATTTACCATTTTCCAGTAAAATCGATTTTAAAATTTTCGGTTAATTGAAATCCGTTGAAAAGGCTAAGGTTCTTTTTGCATATATCAGCAAACACTTAACATTAAAACATGAAATTTATTAGAAGTTCTACTAGCGACAAGGCATATTCATTAAAGGTTGTTATTTTAAAATATTTTTTCAGTGACGTCGCACGGGGTGGATCCTTAAGTAAATATTATTATAATTTTTTTTTTAATTTCATAGTTTTAATGTACCTAATTTTTTTTTTAATTTTAATTTTTTTGTTAATAAAACCTTCCATTATTGTAATTTGACAGGATGTAACGTTATCAAATTAAACATATTTTTAGATTACCTTTTTTTTTAAATATTTATTTTCATGAAAATTTTAAGACTGTTTTAAAATAAAACAAGAAAGAATAACATAATATTGCAAATTAAATTTGATTGTGGAAACACGGGAAACTAATTCTTAAGCAAGTGTTCAAAATGATTTTCATTTTGTTGGATGCACAATCTAGACCTGCGTGTTATATTTTGTGAGGCACGGAGAATTTGAAAATGATTTTCTCTCATGGTGTTTTCCGCGTTTTTAATTCGCAACCTCATTTCTTTTATTGAGTCTACTTCTTTTGCATACCACATACCAGTCAAGTGTCCCCAAAAAAAATAATAATCTAGGCCCAAGGGGATTTATATCAGGTGATCTTGGTGGTCAGGCTATGGGACCACCTCTACCAATCCACCTGGGTAATTTTCTTCAAGCCAATTCCTCACTTGACGTCCGTAGTGAGCTGGTGCCCCATCATGTTGAAAGAAGTGCCATACACGTAAATCCAGTTGCACATTATCTAATAAATCCCAACGTTGATTATGTAGAAAATTCAAATACGTTTCTGCATTTAAATTTTGTGGAATATCAATTGGGCCAATCAGGTGGTTTTCAATAATACCTGCCCATAAATTAATCGAGAATCTATGCTGGTAATTTGTCTTTCTTACAACCCTTGGATTTTCTGGTGCCCAGTAATGTGTATGTTGAATGCTTTGCCCATAGATCTGATCATGATATGTTTAAAGAATAAACACTATGAACAGTGTCTATGTTTTGCTATATTTAGTGTATTTTTAATACAGTAAAATTCATGAATTTGTTTATACTTTGCAAGTAATAAGTACTTATATAATGGGATAAATTCTCGGATAAATTCAAATAAGTAATAATTACTTAATAAAACAGGATGGCTTGGACGAAGAACATCATGTAAAAATTTTGAAATTATTATTCAACCAACCTAGTATGGGTTCTTGTACCAAGCAATTCAGTTTAATACTCGTGTAACCTTTTTTTAACTTTTTTTGATTATAAAGCGAGATCTAATCGTAATTTATCAACAATCGATACCTAGGTAATGTTTTAGTATCAAATCGATAAAATCCCAGTATTTTATATAATATAACCATACCTATCAAATTCTCAAACATAAAGTCAATTTATTGAAGTATATTATTATCTTTTCAATTGTTTTTGGGGATATTTATCAAAAACATCCTTGGTACTATCTTTATTAATTTGGAAATAAGAAAAATATTTTTTCTTTTATCTCATTTAAAAAAAAAATCGCTCATAAAATAATAGAAGCATGTTTTGCTGTGGTTTCTAAATTTTAAGGTTGCATTGTTGCTAACTGTGGGAGAAAAAAATATATACCCAACAAGGAAAAACTAGAACCAAAAGAAAATTAGTAAAGTGATAGAAGTTTCATTAAGAACTGGCTACTAATAGAAATGGAGGCAGAAAGATTAACAGGACAGAGAAAAACAGAAAATAAGAGCAAGAAAATTCACAGGAAACTTTTTTTTTCCCTATAAATATTATGTTATTTTAAAAAGAAATTTTGTAAGAATAACAAAACTTATTTTTCCTACGATTACCTATGAAAATGAGAAAAAAAGTACGCCTAACTTAGCTGGAAAATCCTTTATATCACACGCGTGTTTAAATATTTTCTATCAATACGTGTGTTGAAATATAAACCAGCTGATGGCCGACGAATTTGACAGCAAAACTATTTAAAAAATAACAAACTTACGGGACGCGTGGAGCGAATTGGGGTGCTGGGTAGGGTAAAGTACACTAGGGCATTACTGCAAATAAAAAAAAATCCTTTTTTTTTGTTATTTTTGGGAACCTAAGAGTATTTATGATAAACATGTCAACTGAGTTGAACCACAGAAAAAAAAGTGGCAGTTATAGAGCAGAAATAGAATACCCTAGGAAATACCGATTTGTAATTGACAAATCAAATTCTTGTTGATTATTTTGTATGGTCGTAGGAAAAATTGTGTACATTACTCGTGTGTAAGTGATTTTCTCACACTCGGAGAATTTCCGCACTCGGCTAACGCCTCGTGCTAAATACTTCCTCGTTTAAGAAAGTACCACTTTCAACACTTGTGTATGTAGTATAATATACTAATTTTGATACGTTTTTTTACAGCGAACAAAACGTTTATTCAGGCATTGAACCAGTGCAGTTATGCCGTCAAAACTATACTGGCAAACAGTCTATGGCCATAACGATTTTAGTAGTGGCCATAAGGCTTTCGACCATTATCCTGCCGTGACAGCTGGCCTGCATTAGCCCACATGCTGGCCGGTGTTTACTACTCGTACTGGTCCGTCACCAGTTGCCAACACATTGCCATAATAGCCATTTTGGCAACACAGTACATGGCCAGCAGTGGACCAGACCTCAATTGTTAGCTGAAAAAGTTACCGTGTAACATTTGGAGACCAAAAGTTTGCATTTAAGTGTAATTACTTGAAAAAAACTATTTTCTGCAAAAAAGAAACTATTAAAATTATACCTGTTTTTACAAATAAAAGGCTTATTACTATTAATTTAATGATTGGTCCACGTCATAACTTACATTATTACAATATTCAGAGGATAATATAGTGTCCGCGAAAATAATTAAAAGCTAATATTCTGGCATATCGGACAAGTGTGTAAATGTTTTTATATTGGAATACACGGGAATCCAAGCAAAATGGATACCCTGGGGCGAGTAGACTACGACGGCCGTTTCGTCCTTATTAGGACTCTACGGGCAGCCATAACCCAAGCAATTCCGACACAGCGGTTCGATATATTAAAAGCCTCTTTGCAAAACCAAAGCGGCTATCAATACACCGTAGCGCCATCCCAGCCAAATTAACTCCAATATTAAAGGCAGTTACACTGGTAATAATCGAAAGGTAGACAACTAAATAAATCACTAAGTGCATCACAATCCAGTATAGGGAACGCTATTTGCGTTTTCTCCGAAAACATCTGCCATTTTGCAGACCAGAAAACAGATCAAAGCCGGCACCCACTAGAATGCACGTAATCCATTTAAGTTTTGAGCCAGGATATCCATTGCGCATGGATCAGTGGCGGCTCGTCAGGGGAGGCACGGTAGGCAGTGCCTCCCCAACAAAAACTTACAAAATAGCATTTTTTTATAGATAACTTTATTCATTTTGAAAATGATACTTTCATATTATTATATTCTCAGTGTATCAAAAATCCTGAATTAGATACTTCAAGAAAAACACTTTCTTTCTATAATATTTTTATTATTGCCGCTCAGCTTCAGGACTATTAGGTAGTGTCCGCCCGCATCAGCGAATAGGCGCCTAGACTATTACCAACGGAGGCAAGCCTCCAACGGTCAAATATTTTCTGCACGGATAATACATAATTTTCCACTTGTTTCAATGCAAGAAGCGAGGGTAAGTACGATGGTGCGCGTTGTTTTTGTCGCGTAAAATCGACAGCGGGAGGCAGAAACGCCCACAAATATTTCTCGGAAAGCCCAGAGCTCCGGATTTGGATTATTGATTGTACCTAACCTAACCTAATCTGTAATCTGTATGTGTGACTATTTTCGGACGTTTCGTAAGAAATTTTTTCTGTTAGTGTGTGCCGGATTGTTAATTTGGGTGTGGATTTTCGTTTTCGCGATTTTATTGTGCATAAAATATACTTGTCCATGTAAGTTATTATTATTTTTTAGTTTATTAAACTTTATTTATTTATTTTATCTCTGTATTATTATAAAAATGGAGGTAACTGAAATTGGCGAATCTAGTAGAAGCTTTAATAATGCTAATAATGCTGAAATCAATGTTCGAAATTGCAAAGATATCGTCGAATACGTAATAAAATATAGATTTAGTCGACTGTCTTACGACGATAAATTGTTTATAAAAGTCTTACAGGTACCATGACCAGACTTAAGCAAAATTTTAATTATTCAGGGTAAACCGCCTCGCAGTTGTGTCAATACTTGGTATGATAAATGCATATGGCTAACTGGTAGTGTTAGTTTAAAAAAATTATTTTGTGGCCCTGTGTATTATTTTCAAATCGCGAAGAAGTTTGGTCGAAATTTGGATACCTGCGATAATGGTAAAAACTTATCTCGCGCAATAGTGAGTAATCATCCGCGTAGTTATTTAATTTAATTAGCTTAGTGCATTCAAAATTAGGTAGGTATGTCTGAATATACCTACCTACCTAAGATATCGTAATGTTTGGATTTTCATAGTTTTTTTAAGGGAATAATCAAGTAAGTATTGTATTTTAGACTATTAGGGAGTGGCCTTTAACTACTTTTTAATTTTTATGTTAAAATAGAAAGATTTTTGGGTTTTCACGATGTTTTACCAGTTTTTTTTATAGTGAATTTTTGAAAAATTTTGGGCGTGGTCCCGAAAATTTTTCTCCCGACTATCCTGCTCGTCTCTTTGTAGGTAGGTAGATATTTCCGTTTTTAGTTTAACTTATTTTTAATATTTTTTTTCAGAGGGAAACTTAGCCTCCCTATCTAAATCAGTCACGAGCCGCCACTGGCATGGATCCCTGTGTATTCCAATATAAAAACAGTTACACACTTGTCCGATATGCCACAACATTCGCTTTTAATTATTACAATATGTTTTAGATGTAACTTACTTACGTCAAACACATGGCGTTGTGGAAGTTAAAAAGACGTCTTTTTAGTCCGGTCAATCTAGACATTCGAAGATACATAAATTCGCAACAAGCTGAAAATCAGTAAAATTGTTCAAAACATAATTATAAATAAAATTTAAAAGTTCCCCATCATTCCCGTGTATGCAAAAAATTTTACTCGAGGTCAAAGGTCAAAAAAATCAGTTTTTCGCGATTTTCAGCAAAACGGTAAGTTTTATCATAAAAATATGCCAGACAAAAATTGGAGACCATAATAATGTCTTTAAAATATGTATCTATACTTTTTTTCCTACGAGCCACCGTTTCTGAGATATAACGATTCATAAAGTTGTAAAAGTTGTTATCGTCATAATATGCACACGTTTCCACACCACCTATGTGGTTGTGTCCTTAGCGCGTTTTTTTTAACGTGGTTTCCCCAGTAAACCTACTTTACGTGTTAGTTGTGATCTTGTTTAATTTAAAAGTGTTGCAAAATAGCGGAAATTAGCAAAGATTGGAAAACATAAAAGCGATGTAAACTTTTAAAAAATGGTAAAGTTTATTCGTCTGATTCGTGATCTTTAAATTATTCTTCTTGTTCTTCTTCTTGATATTCTTCTTGTTCTTGTTCTTCTTCGTCTTCATCTTTTTCTTGTTCATCTTCATCTTCATTCTGGGTGCAAGTAAATTGCGTCAATAGCGATGTATCGCATGTCACCTCGTTGGAATCAAACGGATCCTCCACTGTTAGTGATTCACCATTAGAGCACAACCGGCCTTGGCAATTTGTGCATGCCGGAGAACAAAACAGTCCGACTTTTTTGCAACCACATTTAGCACTGCATCCCTTTTTGTAGTTGCAAAAAATTGTGTTCAGCAGTTTTTCCGGCGCAGGTGGGAGTAAAGTTTGAACTGGTTCTAGTGTATTGTTGATCAACTTCCAACCCCAGTCTGTAGGGTCTAGCTGATAACCAAGCCATATTTGAACTTGGTAATATACCCGAAAAATTTTCAATGTAAGTAAATATTTCCTCCATTGCGAGATTCGTAGCTTCGTCTGTAGGACGACCGACCTTAGCTCCAGTGGTAGGTCTTAAGAAAAAAACATAACAATCATGATGATATTTAGTTTCAGCAGCAACTAAATCATATTTAAATTCGACTCGAGCAAGAACAGCTTTTGCTATAGCATCGTCACGAGTTCGAGCTACTTCCAGAATTGAATCTTTAAATTGAAGTGTACTTACTTGGCTAATTCGACGGCGAATATCTACGAATTTTTTTCTTTCATACTCTTCATTACATTTTTGGCCACAAAATAAGCATAGTTCTTTAAAAAAGCTGATTCACTAACACGTAATCTTGTACGAGGAGGACTTAATATGGATGAACTGGCTTCTTGTTCCTCGCGTTGTCTTATATTAGTTGCAGCAATAGAAGACTTTCGAGTATAATTTTTACGACAATTTTCATGTATTGTCACAGATTTCTGATTTTTGAGATATTCCGAAAATTCATCTGCTCTTTCGATACTTGCAATAATTAATGTCTTCATACTACGTTCAACAGTAACAACTTCACTTTCAGTTAAAAGTTTAGCACAAATAAAACAATATTCTGACATTTTCGTTATAAAACTCAAAACAGCACAATATAGGTTAGGATAAACACGTGTTTTCACTACAGAGTTGCGCTCAAGACTAACGGTATTTTATTTATTATAACAGGTATAAGACCCTAGCAACGCACACCATAGAACATAATGTCTTGAAGTTACAGTGGCGTATAAATTAAGGGACTGGGTTTGATTTTATTAAATATTTCAACATATATGTATAAAAACTCTACAGATGTATATACGTGGCGTACTCATGCATATTATGACGATAACAACTTTTACAACTTTATGAATCGTTATATCTCAGAAACGGTGGCTCGTAGGAAAAAAAATATTGATATATATTTTATAGACAATATTATTGTCTACAATTTTTGTCTGGAGTATTTTTATGATAAAACTTACCGTTTTGCTGAAAATTGCGAAAAACTAATTTTTTTGACCTTTGACCTCGAGTAAAATTTTTTGCACACACGGGAATGATGGGGAACTTTTAAATTTTATTTATAATTATGTTTTGAACAATTTTACTAATTTTCAGCCTGTTGCGAATTTATGTACCTTCACTATCATTTTTTGGTCTAGATTGACCGGACCATTTTATCCAAAAGTGATAACGTCTTTTAGATATTATTTCGACGTCATATTGTGCTACCTAGATGGGACAAGTATTTAGCTATAACAACGTTTTCAATTACTAGTAATTACACAGCAAATATTAACAAGAATTGGTCTCCTCGAATCCCGGCACATTCCTGAATTATGCGTCTTCTAAGGTCTTATTTGTCTTGAGGACCCTTTGTTTGATGATGATGATATTTCACAAAAAACATACAGTGGGTTGAGATCCGGGTACCTCGCAGGCCAATGACAAACATGCGAATCTTGATCCATACCTCTTCCGATCCACCTATGAGCAATTATTGTATTCAGCCAATGTCTAACTTGCAATACGAGATGCCCATTTAGAATTTAAGTTTTTCATTTTTGAGACACCTTGTAGAACATTAAAAGAAATCTCAATTTTTCATAACTCAACCGACCCTTCGCTAAATCTATTTGCCTTTTTTCTGCTTTTTTAATTTCATTCAAACTCATTTTCCTTTCTTTTTTAATTGTTTTTCAATAATTAATCTATTTTCAGGACTATCTGTGACTAATTATTTTTCAGCACTACTCCTAACCTAACATTTCTACATTATTAAATCTATTTTACCGATAAAACAAACTGTCTATTATTTACTACTTCTTACTCATAGATGGCACTGAGATAGTTACTTTTTACTTTGTCGAAATACTGAGTTACATTTTTACCAATTGTAAACCTACCAACAGAGGTCGCCACACAAATAAGTAGGACACCTATTTTTTAACCCTTTGAGCAACATTTTTCTAAATGTAATTTCTTTCTATTTTGTAGGGATTGTATGAATTTTATCCTGTATTTTTAGTGATTTTTAGTTATTTAAGCAATTTTGAACCTTAATTGAGCTTTTCTCCTTTATGACATTTTTATAAAATCAAAAACTTTTTTAGCATACCGCCAAAACACTTGTCATTTGTTCCCCCCTTTTACAATGTCAAGATCAAATTCATTTCCCGTCTGACACGTGCTGCTGGTTGCAGTGGAACTTCTTTAAAAGATGTTCTAGTAAAACAAAACTTTTTTTAAAATTCTTTAAAAATCTATTAAAACTTATTTTTGCACACAATGTGTAAGTTTTAACTCCTGCTGGAGTAACTTGGCCGTAACAAGCCTGGTAGTCCAACAATATTTTATTTCAAGCTAAATGGGAAGCCAATCTACCTTATTTTATTACATTTCATTTATTACATTCCCTTTTTTTATCTTTTACAGAAAGCATCTACATGAATTTTACGAAAAACAATTTTTTCTTTTTTCTTTCCCTCTTATTTTACCACCTTCACATGTCTCCGACATAGTTAAATTAAACTAAATATTTTTCATTACCTACACTTGAAAATGATTTTTACGAAGTCTTTTCAAAACTCCCGAATTTTTCTTTTTTCTCTTCATTTCCCACCCAAGACAGTAACTTTGCACTGGTCCTTGACTTTTTAGTATGCTGAAGTATTTTCTGTCCTTTTGACTATTCAAATTTTTTCACTCCTCGTATGTACAGGGTTATCCAACCAAGACTAGACAAGGCGATTTTTTGACTTTTCCTGACTTTTATAAAAAAAACTGAAATAGCCATCTTGTCATTTTCTCCCGCGAATTCGAATATCTTCAGCAAAAAACAATTGAACATCAAACAAAAGTACTAGGGGTCACTTTGATATTTTTTTAAATGGGATGCCGTATTTTTAATGAGCTTATCCGATTTCTCATATAAATTTTGATCTAAAATGTTGGATTTTTAATTCAAAAACGCCTTTTTTCTTCAGTTTTAAATTCGGAAAATGTTCGTCTACCGTACGATTAATACCTGATAGATGGATACCCGTTTCACCTGTTCACCCTTTAACCTGCTTTAAAGTGTCCGTCAGTTAGACAAAATAATCAAGTGTCAAATTTCTATATATTTTTCACGAATTAATTAAAAATTTAGTAGTTTTTGCAAATCTATTATTGCTTACGTATAAAAAAAGTATGACATATTAGAAAAAACTATAAACTAAAGTGAATAACTTTAATCAAACAAAATAAATTTGTAATTAATTCGTGAAAAATATATAGAAATTTGACACTTGATTATTTTGTCTAACTGACGGACGCTTTAAAGCAGGTTAAAGGGCGAACAGGTGAAACGGGTATCCATCTATCAGGTATTAATCGTACGGTAGACGAACATTTTCCGAATTTAAAACTGAAGAAAAAAGGCGTTTTTGAATTAAAAATCCAACATTTTAGATCAAAATTTATATGAGAAATCGGATAAGCTCATTAAAAATACGGCATCCCATTTAAAAAAATATCAAAGTGACCCCTAGTACTTTTGTTTGATGTTCAATTTGTTTTTTGCTGAAGATATTCGAATTCGCGGGAGAAAATGACTTAAGATGTCTCTTAGTCTTGGTTGGATATTCCTGTACCATTGAAAGCTCCATTACGGCTTATTCTCACTGTTGTTATTTTCTCTACTGCTAACAACATCAGCATTTGTACCATTTGCTTGGTTTTCCTGATGATGAGAGTTTCTACACTCGAAATATGTCGATTCAATTTATTATGAATCATTCTAGGTTCGCCTAGTTATTCGAATAAAAAATTGTGGAGAAAGAATTTGTGCTTTTCTTTTTTCTATATCATTTAACTCCACTTTGAGTTTGGACTACTTCTTCAAAATTAAAAAGAAATGTTTCTATAGATCTTGAAAATTTTTTAGGCAAAACTTTTTATAAAAAATAACTTTTTTTATTAAAGTTTTCCATTTGACAAATTCACGCATACGCATTATGTTATTGACCGGACAATGAGGATAATCTCCAGCCAAGTTAGCCATTAACCATAATAACCGGTCATTAACGTCACTGTCCATAAAATTTGTGCAATGTTGATATTTTGTTGTCATGGATTATGATGTCAATTTACTGCAAAGGTAAACGTACTCATAGAAACCAAACGCGATGATGACAAATGGTTTTTAAACGTTGACAAATATGCCAACCAAATTGCTGAGGTTAAAGAGACAGATTATTTGCTGTCAACGCCAGGCTCAAAAAAAGTTAATGAACATGATTAGATAACAATAAGTTGAAAATACCGCCCAATTAAAAATATTGCGGAAACTGCGGAATATAAGGTTCTCTACTTTGTAAGGAACGGATAACTGTTTGATATTATTAATAATGTTCACTTGGCAAGCGGACATGATACAAGAAATCTGATAGTTTTTGAAATAAATAAACTCTACTGTAACATCACCAGGGAACTACATTGCCCACCCGCAACTGGCCACAACGGAAACCCCCTGGCATTGGCGATAATGGCCAGGGGGGAAATGGATATTACCTAATTGTTTAACCATTATCGTTAATGTTCAGTTATACAGCATATTTATTAAGCTCAATCGATAGAGATTGAATTAGGTGAATTTAAGTTTTATTTTCTGTTTGCTATGCACCGAAGGATGAGTTCAACCTTCTTGTTATTAACTAACAAGTTCTAATATGAGCGGTAGGAGCAGCTTCAAGAGCAGCTTTAATGTCACATGGAATGTGTATATTTTTGTTGAGATAAGTTAAATAAAGAATATGAGACCATATATTTTTAACGGTTTAATTTTACAAGGATAATTTTCTCAACCTATAACTTAGATAGATACCAGAGAGTTGTATTAAATAATACGTCAAAGCTTCGTCATGTTTACAAAGTTGTGGCTTAGGGCAGCATCCTAGGTGCTATAATTTTTTCCCTTTACACAGCTGATTTTTGTTATTTTCTTAAGTACAATAGTTCACATCAATACGCGGATGATACCGAGATATATTTTTCATTTCATATGTTGTTTCTGCTGTTGCAATGGATCAAATTAACCATGACTTGGCAACAATCTCTAAGGTTTCTGAGGCTCACGGATTGGTTCTTAATGAGGGCAAAACGCAACTAATGCTAATAGGGAAGGATAGAAAGGAATTCCCTGACCACCCTTGCTTTTAGAATCATACTTAACGGGGTTGTTTTACAACCAGTTAATACTTCTTAATAAGAATCTAGGCTTGTCTATAGATGCTTATTTAAGGTTTAATTCTCAAGTTAATAACTTAATAAAAAAACATTTTTTACACTAAAGCTATTATATTTGCATAAATATATTTTCAGTACCGATTTAAAACTTAAGTTAACCAATTCCTTGGTACTATCACAATTGACTTATTGTAACATCGTACACTGGCCTGCATTGTTGAGAAAAGAAAAAATCAACCTACATAAAATCCAAAATGCCTGTTTACAATTTTGTTATAACCTCCGAAAATATGATCATATAACTGCAAGTTTGATAAATTTCGGTTGGCTTAACGTTGAAGAACGTTTGAAATAACAATTGGCTAAAACTGTTTTTAAAATTACTGGTAATGGTTCTCCATCCTAACTACTTCATATTTTTACTAAAGGCAGTGATACACATAAACTTACTTAGATACATGGGGAGCAGAGATCGGACTTTGAGGTGATTATTGATATTGATATAACTAACAGTTGTTTTTATGTTTTGAGCACATTTTATTTAAACATTTTTTGTTCTTTCCTAATATTAACTAATTTATTAATTGTAATAGGTTTATAACTGGCTTATTGTTATAGTTTAGTATGTTTCTTTTTATATTTCTATAAATGATAGTTTAGTATTTTGTTATGTATATAAATATATTTTATTATAACTTATCTAAGGCATTCTAGGGTGGTTGTATTGAACAACAGGTTTGGATACCGCCACCCCTTTTCTAAATTTTATGTAACTACTATATGTTTACCAAAATAAAAGGCTTTTGATTGATTGAACTTCCGAATGGTTCAATAAATAAAATAATAATTTGTTGATGCTAGCTGAAGGGCATCGGCTATCAACTATTTTAGAACACTGATACATGATAAACTGATCCAAAAATTTGGGTCGATGTTTTCAATTTAATCCTCGTCTCCCCTGTGCAGTGCTGTTTCGTTTTCTTTTTGCTTTCTGCAATGAACAGTCTATCAATCACATAAATATAAAGTAAAGCTGGCAAAGAAGACTATTTTCTAAGAAATTCTTCGTCAAATTGTATTTTATGCAATGAGATCGCTAAAATTTTAACTGTAAATGGAGTCGTATTTGTGCAAGGCAAAGAAAACTACTGTTGTTCTTTAACAATGGATGAGTCATTATTGGCATCAAGAACCGTGTTGGTTTGATGAATTTTAATTTTACAGAAATGTTAACGATGTTAGATTTGTAGCGTAGTTGTAATTGAATTTATTGAAAGATGTTTTTGATACAAGGCATTATTGACTATGAAGAAGTTCAATCTTCTTTGATGATTTGAGGAATTCAGCAGGTGTGTTTTAAAAATTTGCATTATAATATTAATTCAGTAAATAGAAATTAAAGATGCAATGTTATTTTAAATATACAAAAATAGTTAATAAACTTATTTAGACAGAGATATTTATGCCCGCACCCAACAACATATTATTATATTTTGGCTGATTAAGGTTTAATTATGATTAACTGATTAAATCAGTAACAACCAATCAACTTTTTTACTTAATCGCCAATTTACTTTACGCGGCCAAATTTGGCCGATTAGTTACTTACTGAATTGCGATTAGGAAACGTCATTTCGTTTAAAGTCGCAGTTTTTTTTTGTGTTTTTATTTTTATTTTTTGCTAAATATTTGCATTTCTAATACTGTGATGAAAATAGAAGAGCTTGCATGATTCATATGACGACCTAAATGTTTTAAATATTTCGGTTGACAAAGCCTGCAGTGGCCAAAATATTAGAAGATATTCATGCCCTTCTTATTTACGACAATAGAGTTCAAATAACGTTATTTAAGTAAAGAAGATGTAAACTTGGAAGATCATATTATAAATTTATCACTAGAAGGCGACTTTGTAACTACAAAAAATACATTAAAACGAGGAGTAAATTTAAATATACCTGATACGATGACCACTTACATGAAGAGTATCAGTAGATAATAAAAATAAAATTTTGGCAGATCTTTCCCCGAAAATGCCCACAACTAAGCAGCAGTTTTTCGTGTTATCTCTTCTGAAGCACAAACACGTATACGGAACCAGAAGCATTACACTTACACAAACACCTTCACAGTAAGTTGCAAATAAATAAACAAGTAATATGACAAAACCGAAACCTAGGTACACCGGTACCTAGGCCTAGGTGAATTACGAAGCAAAGCACGCACAAGGAGTGCATAGCGGAAATACTAAGCGAGTGGTCTGAAGGTTTATATGCCTATGGCACGGAAACCGCAGGAATACGGGAAGTTTAGTCGGTAGTCAGCCCCATCAGGGTTGAACCGACTTTACTCTGCCTCACAGGGTTTAAGTCTTAAGAAGATTCTCCTCGAAAAAAAAACGGTGACCTTTACATAAAATCACAACGGGTTGTTTTGAATCTTAACAGTTCGCTTTGTAACGATGCCGTCAGTCGCCCAGTTTGTAAAATTTTTGTCACTCCAGAGTAACGTTGTTTTGGAGCGGTATTTTTTAGAGCGTTCGCGATTGCAACGCTCCAGACGTGAAACAGTTTTTTTCACATTTCTTTATATGGTTTAAAAATAAAAGTGCAGTTTGGTTTTGACCATGCACTGTCGGGTATATCCTTCAGTGAGGGGTTATTCCGGCCTTCGTCTGTAAATTAAAGTAATTTTGAACCCATTTGCCCGTCAACGATCTGTAGGAGAAGTTAACGGCACCGGTTCAAATAACACTTTGCGCTTGTGACATGTATAGCCGTCACCGGTCAGATACGCCATTTTACTACCTGTCGGGTAGATACGGCATCGGTGCTGAAAGGTTTAATAAATGAGGAATGAGGAATAACAAACTGATGTTTTTCGTTGACAATATAAGAGGCTTTAACATGTAAGACCCAATTATGTAAAGAAAAGGAGAACTTATTTTTGCAAGTCGTCTAAAGTTAATTCTTCTTTTAACCTGCTCTGTTTGATATTCTAATTCAATCCCATGCATTACTTTCAAATTCATTTTAAAAGAATTTATATCTTTGTAAATATTTCCTGCAAATTCAGTTTAAAGATGATTTTAAACAAAAAAGTTATGCAAAACGTATTTACCCACAATAATATGTAATAAACAATATCAACTTATTGTATATTGTATAAATTGAAAATCACATTTTTAAATAAAAACAATACTTAATACTGAGTAGCACTCAAGATACTAAATATTTTTTATCATAAAAAATGTAGTTATTACCTAACAGAAAAACAAAAACACGTTTTACATACTTATTTCTACAATTATCAAAAATATTTTATTTTAGGTACCCTTATTTTTGCAAGGGTCACAAAAGAAGGCATTGATAGAGTTTTTGGATTATGATATTGTCGTGTGCACTAAAATATTCTATTGAAACTTTGCAAGTTTACATTTTTTGATGTGCTCTTTTTAAGTAAAATATTGACTCTTTCTATCACTTTCGTTTATAGCGGAAGTAGCTGTCAACTTTATTATTTTAAATGGGTTACCATTTACCACAAAAATTCTAAACGTATTTTGTATAACAGGCCCAACGTCGACTGTCAACTGAATAGTTTATGAAATATTAGCATTTTAAAAAAATGACACTTTTGACAGGTCGTAGCAACTATGGAACTTATAGAAAAAGGCCTTTACGTCCCTACCTTTAATTATTATTTTCTACCTAACAAAATAAGTGTCGGTTAATTTTCGGATGCCTGGTTAAAGTGAAAAATATACGTTTTTAAATAAGGTAAGTCGGGGCAAGTGCACCCCTAAAAATCACAAGTTCAAATACCTATCTGTTTAAAAAATAGTAAAGTTTGCATTAAACGCTTTAATAATTTTTACTACATTCATGTATGAAGTAACTTGAAATAAATATGAAAATTTGTATTTAAAATGTCATATTGACAAGATGACACTTATTAATTTTACTGGAAATTTTACTAGTATCCAATCTTTAACTTGCTTCTTGTCTAAATCTTGAGCTAAGTCTTCTATCTCACCTGCTTCCATCTCCATATTTTCTATGATCTGTTCCAAAGACTCTTCGTCATCTTCTTCATATTCTATTTCTTCTTCCGTTTCGATTTCTGGTTCTCATCTTCTGATATGGGGCAAGTGCGTTTTGTGTGAGGCGAATTTGCCCCTTCCTATACTTTTCAAAAATGTGGTACTTACAAGGTTTTCAGATTTTCACCACCAACTCGTCTTTCCAGTTACAGAAGATGCATACAATTTGACGTTTAACATTTGACAGAAATTTTAAGTCAGTGTTGCCAAATTGCGTTTTTATATTAGGATCGTATTGTAGAATGTAATTTTAATTTACTTTTTTTAAATATTTGCAGAAGTCAGAGTTGACAATAAAAATATGCACTTGCCCCGAATGCGCACTTGCCCCGACTTACCTTACATGAGTAGAAAATTAGAAACCCACATGGTAGTATGCACGCCGATTTTCTCTAAGATGCACAGTTAAGATGCTATAGCCTGTCAAAGTTCAATTTATTAAATGCCAATATCTCAAAAACTATTCAGTTACACATTATTTACAAATGATTCGTTTAGAATTTCCAGAAAATCAAAAAATATACCTCGGTAATAAAATAATCATATTTTATTTAAAAATAAGTTGTTTTGGAATAACCGAAATTGATAGAAAGTCAAGAAAAATGTTCACCCTCAAAGTTTCGAAAAAATATTTTTAGTAGTTTTCTCACGACTGCTAACGAATACTGACCGGACCACCGTACTACGTAGTAATAAAAATGCAATACACACAATCACTCATTCTTATTAGCAAAAACAGTGCAGTTAAAAGGCGACCTCGATAAGATACAGTGATGTGGGGCCCTCGGAGGAGATGCATTTCTACCGGTACCGATCCGAATAGATTTGGGGACGCCTTGAACCAGACGATTCGGTAATGCGCACTTTGTCCCGTGAAGTGACTGATGGATTGGAGGGCTTTTCGGCAATGTCCTTCAAGTCGTACCACAGAGACGTAATAGGCTGCTTTCGTCGAGGTCTATGGTGGACAAGAGGTGTTATAGCAAGACCGTAAAATCGTGCCGAGAATAACAGTTGTCGGTAATTGCGGTTCGTAGTCCACATAAAACTGTAGGTCCCATCTGGCACACATTATCTAGATGTAAAATGGGGTTGGCAAAAAGGATCGCTTGGCGCTACGCCTTTCTTTAACTATTACCACTACAATACAATTTGGTGAAAACCGTTTTAAATTTGCAAAAATAGTAGTGCCAATAACTGGCACCCATGCCAATAACCAGAATTGGAGAGTAATTTTATATTAATTGTAGTCGGCACTGTGCATAATATTTTTTTTTTATATCAAAAATTAAGGTTAATTTGTATTAAAGTATGTTGTTAAGGCTATACTATAAGTCGGAAATAATAGTCAGTGACGTCAGTCACTAGTTCGGAAATGACACAACAAGAGCGGCTTAAAATAATAAATAAATCTGGTATGAACTGCTCGCAAAATGCCGCTTGTTCTAATGGGGGCACGACGTGTCGACACAAAACGTGCACCAGCTGCCAAATTTATTGTGGCCCGTATACTGGAGCTTACGCGGAGCATTTCAAGCAGCTCTATTTTAACAGAGGTTCGCGATCGACGGACTTAAGTGTACTAATATTTTACGACTATCAGGTGGACGTTGCAACGTTGCATCAGTAAACGAGCATGGGCCTTGCCGAGGCCTGTTGAATAGGCGCGCTTGCGGGTTTAGGTTGACCCCCTGCGAAAAAAGTGAAAAGACATTTTTAACTGTGGCCGAACATGCGTTGGTAAAAACCGTTTATGAAAGTATTCGCGCTCGAAATCCCGATTTAGGAGCAGAGGATGCAGCAGAATTTTGCGGAAATTTAACACAATTGTCTTCTCGGACAGTTTTCAGATCACTAAACGTTGATAAAAAGAAGAAAATGAAGAAAAAAAAGGAAACAAGAGGTAGAAAGAAAGTAATTCTAGATGATGACGTAAAATATACAATTCGCCGGAAAGTGTACAGTTGTTTTTTTAAAAACGAAATGCCAACCCTAAATAAAATCAAAGCTGAATTAAATGCTGATGAATCTTTACCCAAAATATCCTTTGTAGTTTTAAAGCGAACATTACGCGATTTAAACTTCCGGTATTTAAAGCGAAATCGCAAGAGCTTTTTAATCGAAAAAATGAGATAGTGTTGTGGCGAAGAAAATTTTTAGAAGAAATACGTGACCATAGGCTTAAAATTAAAAAAAATATATTATACCGACGAAACATGGTTAAATGAGGGACACACCCGCTCCAAAGTATGGCAGGACCTAAATATATCAAGTTTACGTCAAGCATTTCTTGACGGGTTTTCCACTGGTTTGAAATCTCCTTCCGGTAAGGGCCGTCGACTGATTATTACCCACATAGGTAGCAACCCTAGTTTTTTGGTTGGTGGTCTTAACGTTTTCGAATCTAGGAAGACTGGCGACTACCATGAGGATATAAATGCTGAAGTGTTTGAAAAGTGGTTTTCGTCCGTACTGATGCGCGTGGAGCCCGGTTCGGTAATCGTAATAGATAATGCGCCATATCACAGTCGGCGAGTAGAAAGAATACCCACTACTGCTTGGCGAAAAGCCGACATAATCGACTGGTTAAAATCAAAAGACAACATACCATTTGGTGAAAATATGCTTAAAGTACAATTGCTTGATATTGTCCGTGTTCATAAAGACAAGTATATTGAATAATGTTGTCGATGAAATGGCGCATAAACGTGGTATATGGCGGTATTGCGAATACCGCCATATCATTGTGTATTAAACCCTATTGAACTTATATAGGCCCAGATAAAAGGTGAAGTTGAGAGAAAAAATACAACATTTAAATTATATGACGTTAAAGTTTTGTTAAACGAAGCTATTAATAAAGTTACAGCTGATAATTGGCAGAAGTGTATCGGACATGTGATAAAACAAAAACAAAAAATGTGGTATTTGGATACTACGGTCGAAGCTGTAGTTGAGCCTCTTATTATCAATCTTGGTTCCGAAAGTAGTGATAGTAATGATTCTGAGTCAAATTCTGATCAAACCTCCGATAACGAGTAATAATTAAACTTAAAATTTTATTGATTTTTGATTTAAACTTTTGTTGCAACATTTAATATGATGTTTTATGATAAGAAAAAACCCTTATCATCCAGGACTATTTTTTTTCCTAGGCTTAATAAATACATAGTACCTACTATTTGTTTGTATTACAATTTTGTTTCTTATTACTAGAATTAGACATAATTTTGAATATACTTTTTTTTGCATATTTTGGACTAAAATCATGCATATTTATGCGCATAAATTTAATTTTTTTAAGTGCATATTTGCCTAATTCTACTTATTACTATTCCATTATATAGTTATTATAACAAATTAATTTACAAAGCAATTGATCCGCCACTGAAATTTCCTTCTCTCTTCCCTTACCCCTCTTGGCGCGCCCAAAAGCTAAGAATGAGTCACTGACTATTATTTCCGACTTATAGTATAGTAGGTATGTGAGCTAATATTAAACAAAATCAAATTTCAATGAATTACAATGATAATAATTCAATGTATACAGGGTCCTGCACCTCACCTCCCGTCTTCTATAGCTCACTTATTAATTAAGTTAGGAGTTTGATATTTTGCAAACCTTACCTGTATCTTGGGGCGCATTTCACGAAAAAATTTTTTTTCGTACAGGGTGTTCCAAAAAAGTTTAACGTCATAAGGATATATTTTTTAGATTTCATGCCATATATTTTCTAACTTATTTTTCATACATACCCCTAAAATTTTATTGAAATCGATTTCGTATTATAGGCAAAAAAAAAATTAAAACTGAAAAATATCAGTTTTGCACCACTGGTTTTAAAATTTAATAAAAAAATAAAAGTAAAGTCTCGTTAATAAAATTATACAAAGGTACTTATTAAATAAAATCTAACAGTCTCGTTAACCAAGTTCGATTATTACGAATTATACAGGATGTCCAAAGTTTAGTGTCAAACGTTGCAAACTTTGAAGCAATTTATTTTTGTTATTTCAAATAGGAACCTCTGTATATTTTAATGTAATTCGATGCAGAATTAAAAATCAAACATTTGTCTTAATTACAACCCTATCGCAATTTCTAACGCATCAAGACGTATTTGCAGAAAACTCATTTTATCAACTATTCCAACTGTCATTATTATGAATAAATATCGAAGGTGGCCTTGAAAAACAATTTATTTTATTAAAGTGACAAGAGACCAGCTGTTATAAGCACATTATATTGTTTTTTGTGATGGACTACAACAAATAAGAAGAGCTCGCAGATATGATTTTTATATTAGGAGCATGCAAAAAGAACTCTTTTTTGGCAAGCCGAGTTTGCGCACAGCGTTATCCGGAACGACGACATCCAGATAAAAGGAGCCTGCAAAACATATTAGAGAGGTTTGTACAAACGGGAAATGTAAACAACCCAAAACCAATGAGAAATAAACCAGTTCGAACTGAAGAAAATCAATGGGCTGTGCTAGTATCTGTCATAGAAAAGCCTTTAGTTAGTCAACAAGCAGTCGCTGATGCCGTAGATGTAATCGAAAGAACAGTTCAACGAATTTGAAAGGACAACCATCTCCATGATTATCATTTCCAGTTAATAATTACTTACAATTTAAAAACATTTGAAACTTTTAGATTACTAAAGTCAAAATGGTCTCTTGTCACTTTAATAAACTTTAATACCAATAAATTGTTTTTCAAAGCCACCTTTGATATTTATTCATAATAATGACTGTTGGAATAGTTGATAAAATGAGTTTTCTGCAAATAAGTTTTGATGCGTTAGAAATTGCGATAGGGTTGTAATTAAAACAAATTTGTGATTTTTAATTCTGCATCGAATGATATTAAAATATAAAGTACAGGTTCCTATTTGAAATAAGAAAAATAAATTGCTTTAAAGTTTGCAAAGTTTGACACTAAACTTTGGACACCCTGTATAATTCGTAATTATCTAACTTGGTTAACGACTGTAAGACTTTATTTGTATAATTTTATTAACGAGGAATAACTTTTATTTTTCATTAATTTTTAAAACCAGATAAACTGATATTTTTCAGTTTTTATATTTTTTCGCCTATAATACTAAATCGATTTCAATAAAATTTTAGGGTTATGTAGGTTAACTATAGGAGGCACCCAAATAAGTAAGAAAACATAATATGGCATATAATTTAAAAAAATACATCCTTATTATTCCTTATGATGTCACCCTTGTTTGGAACACCCTGTATGAAAAAAAATATTTTCCTGAAATGCGCCCCAAAATACAGGTAAGCTCTGCAAAATATCAAAATCCTAACTTAATTACTAAGTGAGCTATAGAAGACAGGAGGTGAGGTGCAGGATCCTGTGTAAGTGTGTAGCTCCCTCACCTTAGCAAAATTGAAAGAGTTCTGTGAATTAACCATTGATTCTGATACTTATATTTTGATTAGCAATAAAGACCACGTGTTGACATTGTAAGAGACTTTCTTTAACTGACGGCGAAGCGAGGTGGTGGGGGGACTATTTTGGTTTTGAATATTAGCGATTTTATTAGTAGGAATAAAATTAGCGCGTTTTTAAATATCGAGTGCCAATGAGCCTAATTAATAAAAATGTAGCAATTGCTTTTTCTTATAAAATCGAAGTAATTTCTTGAAAGCCAATGAATAAAAACTGAAGTAATTGCTTTTGCGTCCAGCAATTGCTTAAAAATGCAGGAATTGCTTCTAGTCAATGCTTTTTCTTAAAAAAATAGAAGCAATGTGTTAAAATGTGATGAATAAATTAAGGAATTGCTTTTTCTAGTGTAGCAATTGCTTTCAAATTTTCAAGGTAGGTCGACCCCTGCATCATTTGCTTGGTAGCAGTCAACTTTAGTTCTCCGCGGCATACACGTGCGTTGCTCTTAACTTGTGTCTTCAATTATGGCTGAATATATGAACGTCCGTATAATAAAAATCTACAATGTACGTAAAAATTGCAGATATGATGATTTCGGATATTTATATCGATTTGACTGCGAAAATGTTGAGTGGTTGGCAAATTATTTTTTGACTGATACTGGTAAAAGGCGAGGGGTGCACTGTTGCCTTTAAATAAGATTAAAGTATTTTTGCGGAAATTGTCGGATCCGGGCTTTCAAAATTCTGTAGGTGAAGAACTCAGTGTTCACTGTCTGTAAGACATACACTTCTGTAATGGATGCAGTTTTGGAGAAGGCCAATATTTTTATAAAATTTCCTACATGTGCTGAAGCTGTTGTGGAAGCTAAACGGTTGTGGTCAGATAGGATTTATTTATGTTCCTTTAATTTGTGAACGAATATCAATTGCTTGTACTAAAATTTCTTTATCACTGCTATCACTTTCCTCATTTTCACTGAAATCTGCCATATCACAAATATAAGTTTCCTATTTTCCACAAAAACGTAACAGATTACTATTGTACTAAATAAATAGACCAAAGTTGTTGTATTTACGTCAACTCTTTCCAAATTAGGCACCAAACTGAACATGAAATCTATAACCTGAACAAGTGGATGAGCCACGTCTGAACTTGTGTTGATTAAGCATTTGCTACAGAGGTGTAAGAAAAACAGCAATTGCTTTCAAATTTTATTCATATCCAGATCTAGCGATTGCTTTTACTTATAGCATTTGCTAGTCCAGCAGTTGCTTTTACTAAAAAGTAATTGGTTGAATAATTGCTTAATTTTTATTCATTAGGCTCAATAACTCGTGCTGACTACTGGGTATTTTACCTACCTTAAAACGCGTTTGGTTTAACCTTACCATTAGCTATGCAGAAAATTAATAAGACGTTGTAAGCAAATCAAAAGTATTTGATTTAATAAACTTTGAAAATTGCATCAGTTACAAAATTAACTTGCCCATCACCTTTAAAATGCTCAAATATCACAATGTCATTATCACCTTGTTTCAAAAATGGCGCAGGTAAGTACAGTGCTTGCTGTGGACCCACTTTCGAGTACCTACCAAGAACCACATTATTAACAATAACAAGTCCTTTTGTCCAGTTTTCCATATGAACGTAAGTATCTTTTGGAGCTTCAGCTATATTTAAAGTGGCCTTAAAAAGTTTTGGCTCTAACAGATCGCCCGTTTGTGCTACGGGGTTCCAATTGGAAAGCTGATTGAGCCAGGATTTTTTAAATTCCAATGAGGAATGTTTCCAGTTGTAACTTGGCTGATTGTTTATCTCAATTCCTTGCAAAATACCTTTGTATTGCTTGTATGCACCACTGTTAACCCTACCCCAATTTTCGACTATTAAATCTAAAGAAGCGTTACTCAAATCTTCATTTGTCAGTGTCAGTGTTGAATTTTCTATCGCCCATGTTCCAAAATTTTCCAGATCAGCTCTATTTTCTAAAATTGGAGATACTCTTTTACCATTTACAAGTACAACGACCGTATCGTAGACATATCCAACTATTTTAAGTATCGAATTTGCCGGTAGGTTGAGATTTGTTTTGGAATAAACTATATATCCATAACTCTGACCACCTCCATTATTTAAGTTAAGTAGTTCCATGGATACTGGGCTAGATCTTTCTTCATTTGGCAAAGTCGATAAAAATGAATTAAAACCAATTTCTTGCGTCACTGTAATTGATGAATATGCAACTCTAGGTACTAATTCTGGCATATCCGGTATAATAATGTCTGGATTTGCGTACTGTTTTAAAAGTCCCTGAGCAGCGTAATATTTCTCAGTATAATCCCCATTTTCTGCTAACACGGCGTCGTAATCATAACTTGTAGTGATGGGTGAAAATCCTGAAAATTGATTAAGTCTTGTTTAGGTTTTTTTTGTCCAGCTACACTTTTCTAATTTCTCTGCTATCAATTATACAGGGTGTCCCAAAAGTAAAGGGACACAGAGCAACAGCAGACTCCTCAAGGCGAAATAATACGATTTATTTAAACTTGCCTTATCCCGAAATTGATATAACAACCAAGATACAGGGTGTCGAAGTTTTAATTTTGTTTTCGTTTTTTTGCAATTATTTCTTAACGAAACGTCATAGCAGCACAAAATTAAGGGTTTTGGGGTTTTTTAAGGTGCGGAATTCAAAATTATCCATAGTTTTTGTGTAACCAGTAGAGGGCGCTGCCTATGGCATGGCCCACTCCTTTTACCTGGCATAACTTTATTTAAGTAGTCTTCTAACATCGATTCGACTATTAAAAAAATAAGCTACTTTACTTCTTTTACATCAAAGACGTATAACTTATTGAAGTCGCTAGGAGCAACCATTTTCGAGATAATCGCATTTCATATGTCCAATGCAACTAAGTACGTGGTGCAAAAGCAACGGAAAATCGAGCAACGGTGAATTTCTGACTTAAAATTATTGTAAATCAGCTACATTTGCTAAGTGTCAAAGTTAATGTAGATACTTAAGGTTGACTATTTTTTTCTAATAAAACGCTTTTTCGTATACGGAATTACTAATTTTATTTAAATTAAAAATTTTATTTAGTACTTAGTTTACCAACATTTAAAAGTAACAAAATAGTTAGAAATAAAAATGATGACGCCGCGCCGTGATAGCAATTGTTCAAAATGGCCACCATTGACCTCAATACATTTCGCTATACCTTTTACAAAAGACTGTCGGACTTTAAACAATAGATCTTCATCATTCCTGAACAGATTAAGAGAATTTATATTTTTTTTATTTAACTAATTAAGGTTGTTTGTTGAACTGTTATAAACATTGGTTTTCAAATAACCCCAAATGCAGAAGGGAATTGGATTAAAATCAGGACTTCACGTCGGCCAAGGCAACTTTGACAGATGATACTTTGTGTAACATGTTGTTGCCTTAGATACGTCGTTGTTTTTAATCAAGGCCAGCTGTGAATAATAATACTAATACGAATACACAGTTATTTTAAATATTTCAGCATTCCTGCATTAAAAATATCGAATGCGATTATCTCGAAAATGGTTGCTCCTAGCGACATCAATAAGTTATACGTTTTTGATGTAAAAGAAGTAAAGTAACTTATTTTTTAAATAGTCGGATCGATATAAAAAGCCTAAACAAAATTATTCCAGCTAAAAGGAGTGGGCCATGTCGTAGGCAGCGCCCTCTACTGGTTACACAAAAACTATGGATAATTTTGAATTCCTCACCTCAAAAAATCCCAAAACTGTTAATTTTGTGCTACTATGTCGTTTCATTACGAAATAATCACAAAAAAACGAAAACAAAATTAAAACTTTGACACCCTGTAGCTTGGTTGTTATCAATTTTGGGATAGGGCAAGTTTAAATAAATCGCATTATTTCGCCTTAAGGAGTCTGCTGTTGCCCTGTGTCCCATTACTTTTGGCACACGCTGCATACACTTTCTGTGCTTTTGTTTCCGATTGTTACAGTTTAATATTCATTATTAATTTTATAATAATTCTTAAATACTTACTGGATGACCCATTAACTTTACTTTGGTGTCCTGCCCCATTTAGAAACCCATAATTTGTACCTCCAATAAACATGTAAATGTTTGCTGATGCAGGATAGGACAGAATTAGTTCGTACAGGTCTTTAAAAGCATCAAGAGTTCTTGTTTGATGACTTTTGCCAATGTAGTCAAACCACCCTATAAAAAATAGATAAGAAAACCTTAAATATTAAATGAAACTAACAAAAAAACTAATCGGTAATTTGCCAAAAAATATATTTTTACCCACCTGACCAATATTCCATAACCATTACTGGCTTGCCAGGTTGCATTTCTTTAAGCAAGTCCAAATTCTTTTGGCCATCTGAATTAAAATTTCCCGTCATAAAGAAGTAGTCTGTAATGGTGCCCAGGGTACCTCTCCATGGGTTGTCAGACGTAACTAATAATTCATTTATTCCTACAAAAATGTGATTTTTAGTAATTAAAAGTAATTATTGGGTTTTACCTTAAACAAAAATGCAAAACGATTTTTTGATATTTTTGGTTATAACGACCAAATTTCAAACTATATGATTACTCATCACTGACAAATTAAATTTGTGTATTGCAAACAAGGAAAAAGATAATCTTTTCAGATTCCTATCAGATTGTAAAGCAATTATTATTGTTTTCGCTGTTTTTAGTACGTTTAAAACTCTTTTACACGCATAAAAAAGGGAAAGAACTGAAAAAAATGTAATTTAAAATTTTTTAAATATTGTGCTCAAATATGTTTATGTTACTGTATATAATGTACTACCATTATCCAACATAAGTTGCCTTAGTTCTCTAAGATACTCCTTGTCCTTTCCTGAACTATATCCAGCAAATTCATTTTCTACTTGAAGAGCTATTATCGGTCCACCAGTGGTAAATTGATATTTGGCCAGTAGAGGCATCAGGACATTAAACCATCTGAAATATTTTAAACCTTTACACAAAATGTACATTAAGAAAAATAATTGAGGAATATATTAATCTGAAATAACTACTATATTATACAACTAAATGTTTATATAAAATTTTAATATTTTTTGCCTGGTCACAAGGTGTTATTTATAATTACGAAAAGAAGTAGAAAGCCCGATATTAATAAAAGACCTCGATCATATATCCGGCATTAATTCTCCTAAAGAAAATCCCTCAAATTTTAATATTTAAAAACATCTAAAGTATTTTCTTTATAATATATATTATATATCTTCATTACCTTGTTACATAGCTCATAAAAATTTTATTTGAACTTCTAGCTGCCAAACCATCCTCTCTCAACATCCAGCTCGGGAAGCCTCCAGATTCAAATTCTGCACAAATATACGGTCCGGGTCTTAGTATCATAAATAGGTCTTCCTCTTGAGCCATTTGAATAAATTCTTCCAAATGGAGAAAATCTTCCATATCAGAGGCTCCATTACCAAAGTCGTACCGTCCTGAAATTTAATAATTTTTTTTCTTCAAATTTTTATTTCTGTATTTTCCGAATTAAAAAGCCATTAGCGTCAAGTCGTCAAGTCTAATAAAATTAATTAGAGAGAGGAGAGGGTTAAACGGTATAAATTTAAAATTAAAAAAAAATCTTTTCTTTAATTTATACTTCAACATACATCAAGAAATTATAATAAACTATGTGGTTAATCAGCTCTATCTCTACTAAAAAACTGCTTAAAACCATTTTCTTCTACCCATATTTGGGCTAATTGGAGTTGCAAAGTCCATTTAAATTGATCCTTTTCTTTTTCTAACCTATCCCAACATTACCATTTATCTATGATATGATGTCGTCAAAGGTTTGGTCAATAATTACGGACCAAGTAAATTTCGTAAAATAAGAAGTTTCTATAACATTTTATCGTATGAATATAAAATATAACTAAATATCTATTACTTGAAGGGGAGATCCTATAGTGTTTATTTTTATTTTCAAAACAATTAAAGGTAAAGACCTAAAATTTAGAGAGAAAAAAACAACAAAAAGGCACAAATACAGCTCGGTAACGGGGTGGATATACAGGGTGTTTCATTAAGGTCGAAGAGCGGCCATATCTCGAAAACTATTGGGCATAGAAATTCAGGAAAAAAAAATTAATAACTAAAGTGGCTATGTGAAAATCCTGGAAATAATTTTTAAGTTCCGCATTTTGCCGCAAGGGGGCGCAATTGAAAAGTTAATTTTAACATTTTAGATATCTCCGAAAATTGCACGTTAAGGTATATTTTTAATAACACCATTAAAAAGCTTGGACAATTTTGCATAATTTTATTCCCGTGCTTGTTGACGTACCGACTTTAGTAAGAGTGGGGGAAGCTGTTGAAAGTGTAATCGTTTAAATCGCTGTAACTTATAAACCACTTATCCGATTTTAGCCAACTAAAACTTGTTTGGAAGAGAAATGTAAGTACTTTTAACTGTCGTCTTGAGTGGTCCATGATGCTTCTTAATAAAAATACTAGAGGGCGCTATTTGCAATAATAGCACATTTCTTAACTTTATTTATTTATTTCAAATCATACGGTATAATTATGATACCATAATCGAAAAGTAGATGAAATTTGCTACAAAAAATGTTAAAACCGCAGTTCGATCTCTCCATCCGTTTCAGAGTTATTGCCAATAGAATAATTTTTAAAACTTTAAATGAAGAAGCGGTTGTTTTCATAGTTTTGTGATCAAGCACTCCATGACAAAAAATATTTTTAAACTTTATGGTTCGGTAGGTTTGTTTCTCATTATTCCAATGTCAAACTCCGTGCCTTCCTTCACACTTTATCTAGGCTTAGGACTAGTCCAAATCATGTAAAATACAAAATTTGGAGCGTGTTTCAAGGCCAACGGGGCCCATAAAACAGTATTGAAATAATTATCGGAAACTATTGAAGGAAACAATATTCATGGAAAGCTTCTTAGGAAAACAATTGAAAGACTTTATAAATGTTCAAAATGACCTCCGTTGTGCAAAATACAACGATTAATCCTTTTTCTAGAACTAGAGACAGCTGTTTCAATTTCAGCTTGTGAAATCGAATTTAGTGCATTTACAATTCGCTCAATCATGTTTTCTCGTGTGGTTGGTCGCGTTTCATAAACAATGTCTTTTATTCGCCCCCACAAGTAAAAATCTAACACAGGTAAATCCGGGGATCTAGGTGGCCAAGCAAACAAACTACCCCTTCCAATCCAGCGATTTGGGTATCCAATATCTAAAAAATCACGGACCATATGCGAAAAGTGTGCCGGGCATCCACATGGATGTTCTTAGGCCAATAGGAACATCTTCTAAAAGGATAGGCAAGTCATTTTGTAAAAATTTTAAATGAGATTCACCATTTAGATAATCATTAAAAATAAACGGTCCGATAATTCTGTGTCCTAATACTGCGCACCACACGTTAACACTCCATCTGTTTTGGTGATCCACTTCGCGCATCCAGTGAGGATTTGTCTGTGACCAATAGTGCATATTGTGTAAATTAACTCTGCCACAGCTACTGAAAGTGGCTTCATCAGTCCATAACACGTGGGAGAGGAATTGAGGATTCTCGTTACACATTTCTCTTAGCCAATAGCCAATAGTCGAGCCGTCTGTCATAATCACTTTCTGATAGCGCCTGATGTAAAACTATATGATAGGGATGCAGCTTAAAATCCCTTAGAATTCGGAACACTGCAGTACAACTTATACCTAGGTCTAAAGAAATTTCTCTTATGCTTAAATGCGGATCGGCCTCTACGTACGCAAGAACGTTTGTATTGTTGACTTCATTTCTTACTGAACGTCTTCTAAAAGGAACTGAAATGCGTCGTACACTTCCCGTTTGCCTTACGCATATTGCCAGTTGCTGAAATACTGCTCTGCCATAGTGCCTTCGTTCAGGATATATGACAGCATATTCGCGTTCCGCTATAGGCGCATTTTGAAAACATTCAAAATATACGGCCAGCATATCGTAAGCTTCGGCATTGGTATAAGCCATTTTTGAAGGGTACGTATCACAATTTTCTATCAAGAAGTTTAAGATGAATTACGGATAAACTTTTGTCAACACCTTTCAAAATGAAACTAGTTGACAACTATTTGCATTATTTGTCTTATCTCCATGGAAACTTTTAGATTTTATTTCACAGCTATCTAGATTTATTTCTTAAAACACATCATATTGTTAGAGTTACGCCTAAATGACACGTTTCTTATGATTGCCATTAATTCTAGAGTGGTTTCTGGACCATTGGAATATTAAGGAACAAACCTACCTAACCATAAAGTTTAAAAATATTTTTTGTCATGGAGTGCTTGATCACAAAACTATGAAAACAACCGCTTCTTCATTTAAAGTTTTAAAAATTATTCTATTGGCAATAACTCTGAAACGGATGGAGATATCGAACTGCGGTTTTGACATTTTTTGTAGCAAATTTCATCTACTTTTCGATTATGGTATCATAATTATACCGTATGATTTGAAATAAATGAATAAAGTTAAGAAATGTGTTATTATTGCAAATTGCGCCCTCTAGTATTTTTATTGAGAAGCATCATGGACCACTCAAGATGACAGTTAAAAGTACTTACATTTCTCTTCCAAACAAGTTTTAGTTTGCTAAAATCGGATAAGTGGTTTATAAGTTACAGCGATTTAAATGATTACACTTTCAACAGCTTCCCCCACTCTTACTAAAGTCGGTACGCCAACAAGCATGGGACCAAAATTATGCAAAATTGTCCAAGCTTTTTAATGATGTTATTAAAAATATAATTTAACGTGCAATTTTCGGAGATATCTAAAATGTTAAATTTACTTTTCAATTGCGCCTCCTTGCGGCAAAATGCGGAACTTAAAAATTATTTCCAGGATTTTCTCATGGCCACTTTAGTTGTTAATTTTTTTTTCCTGAATTTCTATGCCCAATAGTTTCCGAGATATGGCCGCTCTTCGACCTTAATGAAACACCCTGTAGAAGATAATTTTATCTTACTTTGACCCAATGTATCAGTAGTTCCTGAAAGCGCGAAACCAAAGGTTGATAGTTCTTAGCTTTGCTTTGGTTCTAGCTTAGAACCGTTCTAGAACAGTCCGCACATGCGCAGTGACTTATTTATGTTTTGGTTGAGTTTAGAATCGATTCCGAACTGACATTCAAGTGTTTTGGTTATATTTCGAACCGGTGCATAACCGTTCTCGAACTATCATTGCAGTTCGAGCTTTTTGATAGAACCGATTCGGAATTTTTAGTTGACGCATGCGCAGTTGAATTTTTCTAATGAAAATAGGCGTCAACTAACTTTTTCTTCTGTGGTCATGGTCATCAAGATCACTGTTTGCTGTTTGTTTGCTTGTTTGGCTATCTATCTAATAGAAATAATATTAGCTTAAATAAAAAAATAGAATTTTTTAAAACTAATCTTTATCCATTTTTGCTGTCTGCTGTGTAAGTTACTCAAAACGGTCAAAAAATCTTTAACATGTATTTTTAAAATTTTGAGGTTATGGTTAATTTCCTCTTCTTTCTTTTATAATAAGCTGTTTGGGTTTCTTCGACTGCGAAGCGATTCTAAAACAGTTCCAGGATTTATTTTATTGCACATTGAGTTCTGCGCAGTTCTTGTTTCTGTTTGGAATCAATCCTTATTTTAAAACCAAAACCAAAAGCTCTTATGAGGTGCTTTTAATGATTGAGGAGGATCGTGGTTCAAAGACCACGTTTAACCGTAGGTCAAATGGCTCTGGCAGAAAATCAAAGGGAAAAAAAAATTACTTGCCTGGCTCAGGTTCATGGAGATTCCAAGCAATATAAGTTTCCACGGTATTTGCCCCCATTGCTTTTAGCTTCTTAATTCTGTCCCTCCAATAGGGTCTTGGAACACGGAAATAGTGGATGGAACCGCTGTATATCGAAATGTTTTTTCCATTTAAAAGAAAATATGATTGATCCACCGATAAGCCCGAATCGATTCCATCAGAAGTATAGTATTCGTAATTTGTAGATAGAGAATTAGTCCTTAAAATGAAGGAAAAAAATAAAAGAAAGAATACAGGTAACATTTTTGGAAGAACCAATACTGGTAACTGGCAAAAATGTATTTACTTCGACTTTTATTATTTTAAATTTTTTTTGTTGCCTTATCTTCAAATATCTTGAAGTAGGAAAGGTACTTATGAACACTTATATAGTTACGATACTGCTGTTGACGACAGCATCAGGTGTACACAGAAAAAAAAAACTGTAGTAATATCAATCGTATAGGATATCTAACCTAAATAACGATGTACGTCATTACTCTTAATGCCAGCAAAGGGTTGTTGTCAGTTTATCTCAAGTATTTCTTTATATCATTACAGATATTTATTTTTATTTGAAGATTTATATTTACCAAAAATTTATTATTACTGGTAGATGGTAGTTGATTTTAATTTTTCTGTTAAGGCCATTACTTCCCTTAAAAGTAGGGTATTTTTTTAAATTTGTCTTTCTACCCATCGTCGTAATTGAAAAAATTAAAAAGCAATTTGAATTCATAATTTAAAAAAAAATATTTTCAACATTTAATTGCCAAAACTTTAAATTTTAAGATGCTGTAGAACCAAATTATTCCTAAAATAAATAATATTTATACTAACAAACGATAATTATTAATATTATTTTACAAAAGCCAAAACAAAACATTTCAACATTAAAACTTGGAAAACGTATATTGTATTAAAAGGCAAGGTAAAATTGAAAATTATATCATTTTGTTGTGAAAAACTGCAACTGAAAAATCCTTTAAAAAACGAAAAAAAATATAATGAATAATAACTAGAATATGAGCGTAGCAGTTCAGTTTCGCAACTCATGCCCACCCCAGATTTGGATTTGCATCGGCGCTATTTATTTATTTATTTATTTATTTATTTATTTATTTATTTATTTATTTATTTATTTATTTATTTATTTATTTATTTATTTATTTATTTATTTATTTATTTATTTATTTATTTATTTATTTATTTATTTATTTATTTATTTATTTATTTATTTATTTATTTATTTATTTATTTATTTATTTATTTATTTATTTATTTATTTATTTATTTATTTATTTATTTATTTATTTATTTATTTATTTATTTATTTATTTATTTATTTATTTATTTATTTATTTATTTATTTATTTATTTATTTATTTATTTATTTATTTATTTATTTATTTATTTATTTATTTATTTATTTATTTATTTATTTATTTATTTATTTTCTTTTTTCTTTTCCAGAACGACTTATCGTTAAACCGGGGCTTCAATTCAGATTAAATAGCCTTTGTGCTCTAATAAGGAGAATAATAGAGGTTCTCACGACTTCAACTTTGCACCAATTTTACTTTGCGGTGGTACAATCAGTGATAAGCTACAGCATAATGTTCTGGGGCTCTTTTTGTAGTGCCAAGGACATATTTCTGGTGCAGAAACGCATTATTAGATGTATACTGAGACTTCATCCAAGGGAATCATGTTGACCCTACTATCGGTCTTTGGGTATTTTGAGTGCCCCATCCCTATATTTTTTAAATTTAGTAATGTTTCTCAAAAAGCATAATAACCTTTGAACAAAATTTCCATCATTACGCTAATTCCATGACAACCGTGACAAGAGGAAGAAGGTGACCTTCATACACCGGCCCATAATTCGACCTACTTTGAAAAGGGTCCATATTATATGGCAGTCAAAGCCTATAATATGCTCTCAACAGATATCAGAAGTAGGGAAACATTGACGTCATTCAGAAGAGCCGCCATATTGGACATTCTTCATAGTAAATGTTTTTATGATTTTAATTTTAGGTTTTAAATTTATCGTTATCAGTCAAGGGCGTCCATAGAGCGTTTTTCAGGGGGGGGGGGGGGCAAAAACTTAAACAATACTTTTTATATACAGCGTCACCAGTAAAGTCCGCATCATATGGGATTTTTTTTTATTAATAGCTTTATTCGAAATTTGACTTTCGCATCAAGTTCTGCTTCGATCGAGATGAAAATTAAGCAAAAAAATAGTAGGAACGTGATTCGCATTATCTGTCAAATTTTAATTTTTTTCAAAAAATAATTCAATAGTGGGGTTATTTCTAAAAATATCAAAAAAAAGTTATAGGGAAAAGTTTTTATAAATGCAGTTTCTAGCCCACATGCAAAATTTCAGCTGGATAAGATAATTTTTATTTTTTACCCATATTTTGTGAATTGCACCACTTTTGCAAAATAACACTCAACGTAATCCTACATAAAACTTCTTGGTTTTGACAATGCTTTATTTCAGATACATTTTTTTAAAATTAGCTTTATATTAAATGTGTGTTTTTCTACGAAATCAAAATTGGGCTATTAAAATTTGGTCGCATGTGATGCATTTTCATTTGTTATTGACCCTGTATAAGGTAACTTCATAAAATAAGTATTTTTGAAAACGTAGTTTGTGTCTGAAAGTAATACACCTTAATATTAAGACAAAAAAGAACACAGTGTATTAGTAAAGTGTTCATTAAGTGGAAAATAAATTTTTGCTTAACCCAACGGAAACTTTATCTATTTTCAGCGATTTAATTTAAAATCTCTTTATTTTATTTTTTATTTTTTTTCTTTCAGTTACAAACTACGTTTTCAAAAATACGTGTTTTATGAAGTTACCTTATATAGGGTCAAAAACAAATGAAGGTTGCATCACATCCGACCAAATTTTTTTAGCCCAATTTTGAATTTGTAGAAAAACACACATTTAATATGACGCTAGTTTAAAGAAAATGTATCTGAAATAAAGCATTGTCAAAACTAAGAAATTTTATGTATAGGTTGCGTTGTCTTATTTTGCCAAAGTGGTGCAATTTACAAAATATAGGTAAAAAATCAAAATTATCTTATCCCGTTGAAATTTTGCATGTGGGCTAGAAACTGCATTTAAAAAAATTATAACTTTTTTCGATATTTTCAGAAATAACCCCACTTTTGAATTATTTTTTGAAAAAAAATTAAAATTTGACAGATAATGCGAATCACGTGAATACTATTTATTTGCCTAATTTTCATCTCGATCGATGCAGAACTTGACGCCAAAGTCAAATTTTGAATAAAGATATTAATAAAAAAAATCTCATATGATGCGGACATTACTGGTGACACTGTATAAGGCTATTTATTTAACTTATGCCTAATGTATTAATTTATTGATATGTTTTTATTATGTAATTGTTCAGTTTAGTGATTTGTTGGTCTACTAACTAACCACTGTACTATTCAATATTTATACTGAATTATGAAATAAAATAGTAATGTGGGCGCCTAGGGGGGGGAAGTGCCCGTTTGCCCCCCCCCCCCCCCTATGGACGCCCTTGACTTGTTATCAGTGTGTCTCTTTTTGTTTCTAGCGTGTAGGATTGTTGTATACTATTTTTATGTTTTAAAATTATTTATGGTTTTATTATGTTTTAATTATTAATGTGTTCAGTGTGTTTAAGTGAAATATATTAAGATGTTTACAAACGATTAAATTGTCCTCTTGGTGACGTTGCTCGGAAATCAGATATGATTATAGTAAATTTTAAAAAAGTTTTCATTGTTATTCCTTGCTTACAAATTAGTTAATGGCACTTTAGATTTCAAATGACTTAAAACCCCAACTAAGTGTTAATATTTTGCTCAGAGATCTCACGTGTTCCAACGCTTTTAAAATTCGATTCGGTACACAAACTCGGGACAAAACTCTCTAGTCTTCAGAATGCAAAATCTACTGGAAAAATAAATGAAACAAAGGTTTTCATTGGATTATTAGAATGGGGAAACACATGAAATGGTTGATATTCTGCACAAATCTTGTATGGTCCAGATATGATATCTCTAGTTCCGGTTCATTTGATACAAAACAAACAGTTAGAGACATTTTATGTCATAGAAAATTTACATAGAGGAAAGAAAAACACAAAAATGTATTATACTCGTAGAAATGCTGTTCTACAACTACCTTCTACGCTAGTAAATCGAAAATTTTGACATCCAATATCTCAAGCTTGTCACTATATTTATAGGAATGAATCTTTAATTTTTTTTTTGAAGTTTCCACAATGGCCACTGGTATTCATTTCATACTTCTGTCCCTTTCTTTTACGTTAAGCACTTTTTTTTAAATATTCAGAATGTAGAAATGACTTTGACACCAATTAACGTGACACCAATGCAGCTAATAAATATTATTCTGTTTAGAATGAAAAAAGCCGATGCTACGCTTTCAGAGCTTACCATGCTGTCGCTGCTTTATTGGTTTAAATTTAATAAAAAATTAACGCATTAACACACTAAAGCTCAAAAAAAAAGGTTATAGAATATTCTTAATTATTTTATTAATTACATATTATACAATATACACGTATTTCATAATATTTGTGGAAAGGTCATTTAATTTTAACGGCACTCCAGTATGCACTACTACCAAGTATATGTCTGTTGTTTACACAAGTTTATTACCATAATATACATTTTTTCAATATTATTTTTGTTTTAATAAAACAAGCTAAATAATTAATATATCCTACAGAAACACATTATAGGAATTTTCGAATGCTGGATGTTAGGCAACATTTCTTTCTGTCAATTTTAGTTAAGCAGAATGACAATAGGAATTGTTTTCTTTCTGAGATTAAGACAATATGTGACATTTCACACGCACCGGCACCGTGTGCACGGTTCCGTTCCACCGCGATGTCACCGCGAGCCCCCACTATAATTCACGGCGACCGTTACCGTGTTGACGGAGAGACATGCCCAGTAGAGTTTAGTGCTGGGAAGTTTAGTTCACTTTGCCGATTTCAATCTTTCGATCTCGTTCAATAAAGTGAATAGTTCAAAAGACTAGTTCGTTTAGTTCGGTAGGTAGATCGGTCAGGTGACAAAACCTATAATTTCGGTCGTCTCGCTCTCGCTTGCGTAGTACATTCCGTTTAGACTTTAGTTCGCCTTGTTTCAATCTTTTAGTAATTACTGATTGAATCTTTTAGTTCAGTGGCCAGATTCGATCTTTTGAACTAGTTCGTTCGCGAACTACACAACTCTAGTAGAGTTTAAGATTTAATTGGTGCTTGCACATGTACCGCGCTGACGATATTTTCTTGGTTTATTGGCGGGAACATTGTTTTATTTAGTAGGTATATTTTATCATAATCATATTTTTCGTAATGGTAGTAGATATAGATATGGATATGCTTATATCTTTGGTGGAAGCAAGGCCGGTTATTTGGGACAAAACAAGTTCTATGTAATAATATAAGGACAGAAACTGCACGAGAAGTGCCTGGAAGGAAATATTTTTGGAGGTCAATCCTGATTTTGACAGCCAACATTTTCATAGGCTGTATGCACTCTCTCATAAATATATCTTGACGTTGAAGCGAATTTTTTAATCGTTCGTGTAAGTCATCAAAGCTGGATATGGACATGGTGCAGTATATCTAACACGCAAATGTATAGGCTGCAAAGGCTGCAAAACAAAATTTTGAGATGCGTTACGTCATCTGGTAGATACGTCCGGATCGACGAACTGCACGACTTAACTGAAATGCAGCGGTTTAACACCTATGTGTACGAGATGTCAGAAAAGTTTTACCGTACTAAACCGCAATCTTCGACACTGACGGAAAATCTAACCCAGATACGCGATGTTCACGAGCCTAAGCATAAATCCATATATTCGCGGCTTCCAATTTATTTTGAGGATCCTTAATTTTAACAAAAACCCAAAACAGAAAACATATATTGTGTAAATAATGTAAATAATGTAAATAATGTAAATATTGTAAATATATTATGTATATAAATGTAAATATGTATATTGTATATAGAATGAAAGGTAGAATGAAAGAAAAACGAATGAATGATGAATAAAACAATTAAAACCTCAAAAGAGAGAGCTTGATTTCGGACCAAAATCATTATCCAAGTTAAATTTTAAGGTTGGTTTTTGCACAGTGACTTTTCCAACTAACCTGAAACCAAAAACTTGCCACCGAACGATATTTCGCTGGAAATTTTGCACATCAAACAAATTTCTTACGGTCTTGTAAGGCACTGCTGGAAAGGACCACTACTATTGACTGTGAGGCGATGCATTTACCCAGGGTTAAGACCAGCCCCAGCTGGCCTAGTCTGGCTGCTTTGTCTAGGCGGCAGTCGCGGAAAGCGATAAAAACCTAGTAGATCATTACTTTCATATATGTATTGTTACGAAATGTATTATTAAGAATTAATAAAGATATTGAGAGAGAGGATATGGACATCCCAAAATAGTTGAAAAAGATTTTTTTTTCGTTTTCCCTCAACTGACCAAATAGTAGGGGAGACCGGGGCAGGTTGTAACGAAAAATATTTGAATTTTTTTTTCTTGGAGCTGTTTTCACTAATCAATTTTTTTTTTGTCGTGAATATCTACTTACATATTATGTTGTGAACAAATTGATTAAATATATATGACAATATTTTCAAAAATTAAACTGTCAGCTTTTTTTAAATAGATCCGAACCTTTGTTACAAATTGCCCCGTCTCGGGGTAAAAAGTAACAGTAAGCGGGGTAAGTGGTAACGCATATTTTTTTATTGGTATATTTACTTAAATAGAAACGTGAACATAAAAAACATTTTAAACAAACATAAATAAACATTATTTAACGTGAAGTAGCTATTTTTGGTTATCTATTCACTATCCGAATCGCAATGATGAGAACTTCAAGTCGGTGCAAGTTTCATGTGACCACTTTTTACACTTGTGGCAACTAATCTATTTTTCGTTAGGTTTGCTACGCCCATATGATTCAGTGCAAATAAACAAAAAACTCAGCAGGCAGCTTGTAACATTTATTTTAAAATAAAATTATGATATCGATTTTTACTTTACGTGCCACAATATAAACAATATCGGAAATAACCTTAACCACAACGTCTGTTGCTCGACTGTCTAGACATAACTGAGCTTCACAGTGTTCTCCAGAAGCCTACGTAGGGTTCGGGGTTGCCAGCTTTTAAATTAGGAAAATATTTGGTGTGTTACACCTTACCCCGTGTTACAACCTGCCCCGGTCTCCCCTACAAAGAATGCACCGAATTGTTTCCTTTCCATATTCATGGGATGAACCGACAAAATTCTCTTTCGTGCCTTTCTTCGTTTTTTGATACGCATGTAAGACATTAAAATCGCCACAGCACGTCTATGATCCATATTCGAATCAAAATAGAATCAAACTGATGAAAACCGTCCATGTGTGCAAGGATAACATAAACGCGGAAGATCCCGTAAACGGTGCCGTTAGGACGGTCGCCGTGAGTGTGTGCAAAAGGCGGAGTACCCAAAATAACAAAAACTATAACACAAAGAAGTTACTATTTCCTAAGACCTAGAATATATAATGGTATTCCAGCAGAATCAAGAATATTAAATTCTAGTTTTTTTTATAAAGAAAGTCTGTAAATGGATACTTAGATTAAGTAGGAATTGTATACATAGTAGACATTAAAAATTATTATAATCAATAAATAAATACGATTTCTGGTGTGTGTTTTTGTTGCATTTTGTGGTCAGAATGGTTTGTAAATATAGAGGTATCGATTTAGTTTTCAGTATGTAAAATGATATCTGTTCTGTATCTACATTGTCTATGTATTGTATTAGAGCAATTTTAATTTTATGGTAGATACATAATTTGGATGAATGATTTATATTGATACGCCAAGTAAATGAAAGATAATTTGGCACAAGTCTATAAAGACTTTAGACCTATCTTAAGTATATTTAGGAATGAAAGAAAAAACTCAAAGTCTTCCTCCACAAAGTTTAATAATAAATTAAATTATTTAGGAAAAGTCTTTACATGTTTTGAACGTAGTGACGTTCATCATCAGGAGACAGAAATAAAACTTAGTGCTGATGGTTTTAGCAGGAGAGAAATTGGTGTCGAACCTTAATGGAGCTTTCATGGAATCAAAAATCTGATATGCATATCAAACATAATAATATGAAGAAATTGATGAAATTTAAAAACATACTGAGTATGTGAGAAGTCAGTAAATAAGGTCTAAACCAACCAAATAAACTGGGGGGAAAAAGAAAAAAGTTTTTTATAAAAAAGGTGTCGAAGAATATTTAAAAAAGGTCTTTAAAAAAGCATAATTAGGTAGGAAATTGTCATTGTGAGGACAAAATTAACCAGAATTACATGTAGGTAATTAAAGTTGTAGTCAAAAAATTCTTGTTGTTGACTACAACTTTAATTACCTACATGTAATTCTGGTAAATTTTGTCCTCACAATGACAATTTCCTACCTAATTATGCTTTTTTAAAGACCTTTTTTAAATATTCTTCGACACCTTTTTTATAAAAAACTTTTTTCTTTTTCCCCCCAGTTTATTTGGTTGGTTTAGACCTTATTTACTGACTTCTCACATACTCAGTATGTTTTTAAATTTCATCAATTTCTTCATAATATTATGTTTGATATGCATATCAGATTTTTGATTCCATGAAACCTCCATTAAGGTTCGACACCATTTTCTCTCCTGCTAAAACCATCAGCACTAAGTTTTATTTCTGTCTCCTGATGATGAACGTCACTACGTTCGAAACATGTAGAGACTTTTCCTAAATAATTTAATTTATTATTAAACTTTGTGGAGGAAGACTTTGAGTTTTTTCTTTCGTTCCTATACTTTCAACTCCACTTTAAGCATGGACTATTTCTTCAAATTAAGTATATTTGCATGCTAGGTGTATTATTATTTCCACAAAAATTGTACAACGCTGCGTAAGAAAAAGTTCGTAATATGTGCTATTATTATTTATTTTGTTGACTTCAATTTTTACTATTAATACAACTGACTATAAAAATTTAATTAAGTTTGTAGATAGAATCAGTTACAAAATTAATTTGTCCATCAGTTCTGAAATGTTCAAATATCACGACATCATTATCGCCTTGTTTCAGGAATGGTCCAGGTAAATACAGCGTCTGTTGTGGACCTATTCTTGAATACCTGCCCAGAACAATATTATTGACGATAAGAACTCCTTTCGTCCAATTCTCCATATGCACGTAAGTATCTTTTGGTGTTTCCTCTATATTCAAAGTTGCTTTTAAAAGTTTCGGCTCAGAGAGATTATTCGGTATTAAAGTAATATTGGTCCATTTATTATTCAGTTGAGTAAGCCAAGACTTTTTAAATTCCAAAGAAGAGTGTTTCCAATTGTAAATTGATTGATCGTTTATCTCAACTTCCTGCCGAAGACCTTTATATTCCTTGTAGGTGCCAGTATTAGCTCTTCCCCAATTTTCAACAATTAAATCTAAAGATGCATTACTTAAATCTTCATTATTAAGAGTCAGTGTGGAGTTCTCAATGGCCCATGTCCCAAAATTGCCTAAACTTGCTCTATTATCTATAACTGGAGACACTCTTTTACCATTTACAAGGACTATAACAGTATCGTATACCCTTCCAACAATCTTAATAACGGAATTAGCAGGTAAGTTTAGATTCGTCTTTGAATAAACTATATATCCATAACTCTGGCCACCTCCATTATTTAAATTTAGTAATTCCATGGATACGAGCCTAGTTCTTTCTTCATTAGGCAAAGTAGACAAGAAAGAATTAAAACCAATTTCATGCGTTATTGTAAGAGATGGGTATGCAATTCTTGGCACTAAATCCGGCATGTTTGGTACAGTTATGTTCGGATCAGCGTAATACTTTAAAAGGTCTTTGACGGCATAGTACTTTTGACTATAATCCCCATTTTCGGCTAACAAGGCATCGTAGTCATAACTTGTAGTTATAGGTGAAAATCCTATTATAGAAAAAAATTATTAAAGTACAATGTAAATACAACATACGTTAGATTAAAGAAAGGATGGCAAAGTGACAAATAAACATTATTTTCTTTACTTGGTACTAAGCTCTCACGAAAAGTAAATTTAATAGAATCTATCGGTTAAAATTATTTTTTAATAGAAACTTGTAGTGTAAATAATAATAAATTTAAGCCACTGACATATTTAATGGCAAAGAAAAAAAAACGGATTCAGTTCCAATATTTCAAGGGTTTAATTACATATTTCCATAGATACTACAAAGTTTTATTGCCAAATATTACTTATAATATACGTTATTTTATTAACAGAAGAAACATGTTTAAGCACTAGCTCATAAATTAAGCATTTGACTCTGCTATGCACTACCTATTACAGTTACGTCCCTTTTTTCCTGAAAATGCTGCAATTAGTGTTACTTGTTTACAGCACAGAGAAGTATGATTACACCCCACTTTAAATACATTTATTCTGTTTAAAACTGGTTTACTTTGAGGAGCTTTATGGTTGTGGTTTATAAAAACATACGTACTCTTTGTGCCATTAGAATTATTTTGGTGTCCCGCCCCACTTAGAAAACCATAATTTGTGCCACCGATAAACATATAAATATTAACTGATGCAGGATAGGACAAAATCATTTGGTATGTTTCCATAAAATCTTCAAGAGTTCTTGTTTGATGACTTTTTCCCCAATCGTCGAACCAACCTGTAAAGAAACCCATTTGTTGTAATACTCTGACGACCTAATGTAACGTAATACAAAAAAGTTCGTGGAAAAGCAATTAGCAAAGATTGGGTTTATTTTTGCAGCGTTGCCCAGCATAAAGAAAAAAAACAACATTTTTTTTTAGCTGGATTGGTAGCTGGGCAAGAATAATAAACAAAATACTGCCACATTTACAGAACACTTTTTTCAGCATATAGCCATAGTTATTTGGCTTATTTATCTATTTAATGCAGTTTTTAAATTCAAACGTACCCTATCGTTTGAAGAGTGGCTGAAGTAATTCAAACTCTTTTATATCATACAAAACCATATCTCTTCTGATGTTTTAAAATTATTTTAGAAAACAATAATCTGGATTCATAACCATCAGTTCGGCTTGGTATGTAGTTTAAACCGAGCTTAACTCAATTATAACTAAAATAATAAAACAAGCATAATAGGAACATTTAACGTTCTACCATTCTCTTCCATTCTGCTAAAGGGAAATCTAATCTGCTCTGCACAACATGTAGACCTGCTAAGTTCCTATGTTTTAGATAGAGTGGTATGATTACTCGGACATGAAAGAAGTGAATGCTGATGCGCCTCAAGAAAGCGCCTTAGGCCCCGTTATTTACTTAGATTACACTAGTGATTTCCTAAAAACAGAAAATCTAATACAAAAACCTAGCAGACAAATATGCGAATGGATCATGAATTGGAAATAAAACTTATTATATGTTACAGTAAACGAATTGCATTAAACGGAGTCTAGGGATGAAAATCCCTGCTATTAATACAAAGTAAAATTTTTCATCGTAACTTAAAACTACTTTAGGTGTATGATGGCATTTAAACTATGGGGTTATACCAAAGGAAGCCATATTAAAGTTACTCGAACTTATAAGTACTACAGAACATACCGTGCGAGCAAAAATTATTTGCATCAAAGAGGGCCTTGCATCTAAGGATGTAATGCTTAACCGTAGAGCTTAATACCTGTTGGGTGCAGCACAAAACATGCATGGTTAAAGCATATTTTCGAAACGGGGTTACGGTAAATGGTGAGTGGCAATACAATGCGGGTTTGTGCATGGACGATTTTTACCAACATTTTCCTAACGTTGCTTTTATTGCTGGGGATTTTTATCATTGCCTGAAAAGAACCGTGGCTGTGTTTAGGGAAACAGATTCTATACAACACAAAAAAGGAGCAGGAAGACCATCTGTAAGAACAGTAGAACTTGTTGCAAACGTTCATAAAATAATGCAAAATACGCCAACAAATTGTATAAGACGTCTGTCCCAAGAAGTGGGAAAATCTTATGGAACATGCAGGACTATTCTTAAGAAGCAGCTAAATTTATTTCCTTATAAAGTGCAAGTATTCCAAGAAATACAAGGCGCAGATTTTAGAAGACGCAGGAATTACTATCAATGGTTTACCCTAAATGTATTGAAAATAAATGATTTATTAGACCTGACATTTTTTTTGGATGAAGCCTGGTTCCACCTATCCGGTTATGTGAATTCTCAGAATACACGCATGTGGAGTAGTTAAAATCCCCATTTTGCACCCTCAAAAAATTGGTGTCTGGTTAGCTGTTTCACGAAGAAGAATTGTTGGTCCTATTTTTTTCCATGACACAGTTACAGCACAGCGGGAAAGAAACAATATTTTGAATCCATTTGTGGAGAAATTACTTGACGACGAACTACGTTTTGGATATTCTCAACAGGACGGTGCAACCGCCCATACAGCCGCTGAAACTATTAACTACTTACGAAATTTTTTCGACGACAGATTTATCAGTTTTCGATCAGACATTGAATTTCCACCTAGATTACCTTGTTTAACGGTTATGGATTACTCCGTTTTTCCTTATTTAAAGAACACTATTTTTTAAACACCAGTTGCAAATTTAGAATAATTACAAGAAAGGATTATCCAAGAATGTGGTAACATTTCTCCAGAGATGCTAGTCAACACTTTCGAAAATATGAAGAGACATGTGAATTTATGCTTGAAGCATGGCGGTGATCAATTTCAGCAATTTATGTAATTATTTTTCTTTTTCTTTCTGTATATTCTTACTTTGTTAATTTCGTAAACAACAAAAATAAATTTGAATTTGTCTACTTATTTTATTACTCATTTGTTTGGCATATCATGTCATAATATGAATTTGACAAACTTTTAACTTAGATTTGATTAGATATATCGTCCCCATATCATTGTGATCTAAACCAAGCCCTACGTTTTTTAATCCAAGCCCTCTTTGATGCATATAATTTTTGCTCGCATGGTAGATAATCTAAACGCCGCTTATATTTATTCTCACGAAAACATTTAAAAAAGTATTATTATTTTTCCCGAAGATGTGCTAAAAGATAAGTAATGTTGCTTATGGTTAATTTTTTGTTACCTGGGTAAAATTCCATGACCATAATAGGTTTTCCAGGTTGCATGTTTTTAAGCAGGTCCAAGTTTGTCTGTCCATCGGTAACAAAATCTCCAGTCATGAAAAAGTAGTCTCTATTAGTGCCTTTTGTGCCTTTCCATGGGTTATCCGATGTGATTAACAATTCAACTATTCCTAAAAATAATTAGATTTGTTTTATTGACCTGAAATTAAAAACACAGTTTTATATAACTTTTAAAATGTATTTAATGTGTTATTTAACTTTCTAAACGACTTTAAATAGGTACTATTGTTCCCAAACAATACTGGGACAAAAAATGTGCTTCAATCTCCTGGACTAATATAGGTAAGAACTATAGATTTTCTATATAAAAAACGGTAATGCAGCAAGGACAGTGATATCATCCAAAAATAAAATTAAAGATTACGGTGAAACTAAGAGAACACCAGGTTTCGGTAGGAAGAAGATCCTGACGAAGGATGAAGATACCGAGCTTGTCAACTTTCTAAGAGAATATCCCTTTAAGATGGTCCTGAACGCTATAGAGAAAACTGTAGAGTCCAGAATAAGAAGACGTCAAATATAAACAACCGATGTGCCAATAAAGTTTTTTTTTACTGATGAAAAGAAACAGTAGAATTTTGTAGGGAATGTCTTAGCCAGAATAATTAATGGGAACGAATAATGTTTTCTGACAAAATAACATTTTAACTTTGCTACCTAAAACTATTTAAAGTGGAAGTTTTCAATTAATATTTGAAGCTGAATTAGTGCTAGGGGTCCAGGAGTCATGCGCATGACGGCTGCTGTTTATCGAAATTCTTCAAGTCATAATTCCATCTGTTGGAGTGGTATATGGAGAGAATTACATCTTGCAGCACAACACTGCACCAATTCACGCGGCAATGGTACCAGTTTTTTTTAAAACTATTGTCAATTTCCTACTCGTAATAGTTTTATTTCATTTATAGAAATAAAAATCTCGTTGGTGGGTATATATTCTATGAAAGAGTAGAAGAGCCTTTAATAAGAAATTAAATTAATTTTTTTTTCTTGTGGTTCTTTTCTTCTACGTCTATGAAATTTAACACGAGCTTCCAAAGAGAGGTGATAAGATTTTAAACAATAATTAACTAAGCAAAAATGTAAACTTACCATTATCCAAAGCAAGTTGTCTAAGTTCAGTAAGGTATTCCTTGTCGTTTCCTACACTAGCAAACTCATTTTCTAGCTGAACAGCAATGATCGGTCCACCCTTGCTAAACTGATATTTGGCCAATATCGGCATTAATACATTAAACCATCTAAAATAGGAATTTACATTACGTTAATCGGTAGCCGATACTGCGAAACTTTCCAAAGGAATAGAAAATAAGTTCTCAATATTCTCATCATGGTTCGGGCGCATAGATACAAATTTTTAGGAGAAACCAAACAAAAGTATGTTGTACCGATAGAAGGAACATTAACTTAATTGAGCTTAGCATGCAGATGAAAAGAAAACGTTCTGTTTGATAGAGTTAGTAGAAAGACATACTACCAAACTTGGGACGATTAAGGGCAGCAACTTTTCCTATTAAAATTGTACCTGCAATGGAAGTAAAAATTTAGGAAAGAAGGGAATCTTTAAGGTGCTCATAAGTATAGGAGGAATATTCTTTAATATAAATTGGTCGGGCTGTAGAAAGAGCATTTCTTACAAAGATTTATTATTTAGGACTAAAAAATGGGAACATAAAAGTGTGGAAAAAAATTTATTAAAATAAAAAATAATTAAATTAAGGAAGAAAAAACCATTTTAGATTATATATAAGGATTCCAAGTTTCAAAAACGACCTTAAAAGAAAAATTATATTAAATAATTTCGCTTTCACACTGATGTGTACCCCTTAAAGATTCAACTTCTTTCTTAACTTTCTACCCCCGTAACATGCAATATTTCTATATGAACATCTTCCCTTAATCTTCCCTTTATCACACCGTTTATATTTGATGTATTTCCATTCACTCTATTCAACATAATCTTTTCTCAGCGGTTTTCTTATTATCTTAAACATCAATTGAGTTACCGACCACCTTTCCTATTATCGTTATAACATGTCTTTTTTTTTAAATTTAGTCTTTATTTATTTTTAAAGACGTGAAAAGAAATTACTAACTTTTCTAATAGCTAATATTTCTTCAGAACTTCTATATCCGGTGTAACATTTTTCATATTGTAAAACATGTTTTGGATTGGCGTATGGTTACAAGTGATTTGTTTTACGAATAATTTAGATTAATAGAAATAAGCTATACTAAGGCTCAGTATGAGTTTTTAAAGGAGTACTGTCACCTTCACTTAGCAAGGTGTAAGGTACAACGTTTTATTATCATATATAATATCACAAGAGATAAAATTTTGTCGGCAAAATTTTCGAAAGGTATGAAAGTTTGTTGCTTGGCAATTTCACGAATGACATTTTTGACAAAATCACGAGCCGTCAGGCGAGTGATTTTGTCGAAAATGTCATGAGCGAAATTGCTTAAAAGCAACAAACTTAAATAAATCCTTGAGAACAATTTTGCTTACACAATTTTTTCTCGAGTGGTATTCGACATGACTATTTAACTAGAAAAAAGACAAAATTTTGCCGCGGCAAAAATCACATGTGAATTTTGTCCAGGTAGGTGCAGGTAGTAATTTTGCCAGTAGAAGACCGGCCGTTGCTATGACATTTTGCCAGTGTAAAACACTCTAGTTAAATAGTCAGAAGTAAGTAATATTTTATTTCAAAATTATTAAAATGATTTAGCCTCCAAATCAATACAGTAATAGTATATTTCATACCGAAGAGGAAAGTGTTTCATTACTGCCGAGAGATTAGTTAGTTATCCGAGACGCGAAGCGTCGAGGTTAACTTTAATCTCGTTACAGTAATAAAAACTTTCCTCTGAGGTTTGTATACTATTTTATTTACAACGACACCGTTAATTGAAAATTAGATAATATTTGATTTTTTCAAAAAATGTAGTAAAAATGTCAAAATATTACATTTATTGTTTTGACGCCAAACAAAAATATGCTGGTTGAATGAAAAGAATGAGGGAAATGAGTGAGGGAAATGGGTGAGGGAAGTGGGTGAGGAAAGTGGAAGAGAGAAGTAGACGTAGGTAATGTGATACTTCCAAACTTTTAAAAATGTTGTAATGTCAACATTACATGTATGGTTGTAAATAAAGTATATTATAAATCTACGATTTAAAAATGCTTTACGTGAAATTGACATTACAATTTATCAAAACCAAAAAGGATGAAGTTTCAAGAAATTGTTTAAACATACAAATTAATTTAAGATTTACTAATTGTTTATAACAGCACATTAACACATAAATTATTTCACTGCTACAGTTCTACAATTAGGTTGGTTGATTGGTTAAATTAATATAATATAAGCTTCAAATCTTCCTGCAACATGTCTTACCTTGATACATAGGTCATAAATTTTGTATTTGAACTTCTGGCTATTAGATCTTCATCTCTAAGTATCCAGCTCGGAAAACCTCCAGATTCAAATTCAGCGCAGATGTATGGTCCAGATCTTACTATTACAAACAGATCTTCTTCCTGAGCTATTTTTAGAAATTCTTCCAAGAAAAGAAAATCTTCCCAATCGGAGCCTCCATTCCCAAAATCGTAATGTCCTAAATTTTACGAATTAATTAAATTATTTATCATTTTTATGGTGCTTAAGTGCATCGTAAAATAGAATTTTTTCGTGTATTATAGTTGAGGATTCCATCCGAAAAATCAACCATGAAATGGTAGGAGTACGCTATTCATAAAATATAAATTGATCATGTACAAGAAAATAGGAAAAATTAAACAAAAATTATAAAGAGCTTCTTGTAGGATACACCTTTATTTCTATTTTATGAACAGTGTACCTCCCTACTATTCTATTGTGGATTCTTTAGGTCTGGCTCTTCTACTATTAGGTTTGTCTTTATTATCTCCATAAGCAAATTTTTCAAGTTTGGTTTGATTGGCGTTAGGGTACAAGTACATCCACGTAAAGCTTGGAAACAAACTGATGGACACCTAGCATTTTATTGGAACTAAAATCTAGCACCAGGCAATTAATTCCCGGTTGGTTGGTCGATGGTTATTTATTTATTTATATTTATACTTCTTTATTTCAAATTTGAATTTTGTTTCACAAAATACAAACTGAAATGACGTCAACAAATGGTAATGTAACATAAAAGTTATTGTTACTTTAAAAAGTAATCCACACTATATGGTTCCCAGTCAATTAAAAGCTTTTTGAGTTCCCATTTGAAAATTTTTAAACTTTGAATTGTTTTGAAGTTCTCGGGTAGCTTATTATAAAATTTTAGACACATATCTCACTAAGTGTAAGACGATGCATAGGATATGTTACATTTCTTGTTCTGGTATAATATTGGTGTAGAGATGAAGTTTCAAAGCAATGTTTGTTTTTAAAAAAGAACGTTAAGCATTCATAAATATAGAGACCATATGGTTAGAATACCAGCGTCTTTAAATACTGTCCTACACGATTCATAATTCTTTATTTTTTAAATTATTCTTAACAAACGTTTTTAGATGATAAAGATACTTTGAGCTTGACTGTGTATATCCCAAAAAATAATGCCATAGTGAACTGTAGATTGAAAATTGGAGAAATACATCGTCTTTAAAGTTTTTTTCTTCATGTATTTACTAGTGACTCGGATTCCATAACAGATCGAACTTAATTTTTTAAAGATGTATTTTCTGTTTTTGTTATTGTATATCTATGTATTCTGACAAGACCTATCCAAAAATTCATTAATATAAATTCCCAAAAACTTAGTGTTTTCCGAAAAGATTATGGAATTGTCCTTTTCGTTTTTAAAAAATAGTGGTGTTTCTACTTTTGATTGCTTTGTTCTAAAAAGTATAACATTTGTCTTGGATTCGTTCAAAATTAACTTATTTTGGCTAAACCAGGCATTGACCATACCTAGAAAATTTTTGCCTCTGACCAAAATATCATTTAAATTACTACCCCCAATGAGTAAGTTAGTGTCATCAGCATATTTTACCAATTTCTTGGACAAATCTGAGCTGTAGTTCACATCATTATTAAATATAACAAACAGAATAGGACACAGTACACTTCCTTCTGCTATGCCAAGTTCATTTTTTAGGGGTTTTGATTTATGGATCCGACCATCCTTTAAAACACTAACAGTTTAAAATCTTTCATTTAAGTATGACACTAACCATTTGTGAGCATTTCCCCTTATCCCGTACATTTCAAGTTTTCTAAGCAGGCAGTCATAGGCCTTTGAAAGGTCTAAAAACATCCCTAAAGCCCAAGTTACCATTCTCCAAATAATTCAAAACTACCTTAGTAAATTGAAACATTGCTGTTTGGGTTAAACTTGGGCCATAGTTCATCATTACACCCAGTCGGCGATCCTAGTTTCTTGCATTAGCTTGTGTAGGTTAACTGAGGAGTGGATCGGAATATCCTCATGTTCTAATTTTGGTTGCTCGAATATGTTGCCGTTGCCTTACGATGACCTGTGATGGATTTCAGCTCATTTTTGCTTACCAGAAATAGCTGTTTTGTTATTTTTGGGTTTGGGTCCCCAATGACAGATTTACTGTTGATTAATATCTCTTACGTTCTAGTAGATTTAATTCGTATCCCTGCTCTATCATTTATTGGCACCGCGTACTATTCACATTGGAACTTCAAGTTCTGAACTGGATTTTATGATCCCTTTCTTGCGTCTTCACCGGTTTTTCATTTCCTGTAACACTTTCTTGTCCTGTGAGACTCTGCTACCCAATTTGTTTTGTTGTTATTTTTTGTCAAAACCACTAAATCCCCTTGAGATTCCTATAATCCTGATGTTTCTTTATTATACATCAATATTTATACCTATGCTTAGTGTTTATTGATCTTGATCTTATGTTGGTCCTGTAAGGCCTGCTTGTCTATCAAAGTAGGTATATGCTTATTGGATTGAACCCTCCTATTTTTTTTTCGTACGCACCCCAGGTAATAATAGATAATAATTAGTTAAATAGTGCACTGATGAGCCCTATAAGGTTTGTAAATTATATTTATTAAAGATGTTTTGAGATGTTTTGAGATTTGAGGTTTGGCTTAATTTTTTATAATTTTAAAGTATATTTACCTGGCTCAGGTTCATGCAGATTCCAAGCAATATAAGTTGCCACAGTATTAGCTCCCATTGCCTTTAGTTTTTTAATTCTGTCCCTCCAATACGCTCTGGGGATCCGAAAATAGTGAATGGAACCACTATATATGGAAATGTTTTTTCCATTGAGAATAAAATGCGGTTGATCCACCGACAATCCGGATTTAATTCCGTCGGAAGTATAGTATTCATAATTTGTGGTAATACAACTGATATTTAAAACGAAAGTTAAAATTAAAGCATAACTTAATAGTTTCATTTTGCAAAATAGTCACTGATAACTGGCGGAATATGTTTGCTGCTCGTACGATTGGAATTTTATTATTTATTTATATATGATAACATGAAACTATAATCAAGATCACTCAAGTATAATGCGCACCGGTAATAATTAGATTTTAAAATGACGTACTTCACTTCACTTTTTTATTGCAATTTTACAGCAAGGGTCTTTTGTTTTACAGTAATTTTTAAATTAATAATTACTTTTCTCACCAAGGCAGTATTGTTATCGTAAAAAAAATGTAAGGCATTAGCAGATATCGACCTTTAAAGGTCCTATGATTTGTTAGGAAACGCTTTTGTTCGTTTATCAGATGTTTCTTTTTTATAAACATACACATTTTTATGTTTGATTCGACTGGGCTTAGGGTAATAGAGAAAATGCTTATGGTATGTAGAATTTTACCATGGTTTTAAACATTAATTTTTAAAGATATTCATGTTAATATTGGACTCTTATCTACGTAGTATCTGCTTCGTCAGTTTCTGGTTTGGGTTCTCAATGAGAGATGTATCGTAGTTCAAGTCCCCGTCTGTTTTTCCAGTAAATGATATGTGTACCAGCTCCATCGCTAAATGGCTCTTTGGAACTCCGAGTTCTTGACACTTTTCATTTCCTGCAATACTTTCGTTTCCTGGACCCACTGCAGTTTCACTTTGTTATCTTTTGCCAAGACCACTAATTTCCCTTGAAATAACTATAGTACTAATGTTACCTTATACGTTAGTCATGTCAGGACTTCTTGACTGTCAGAAAGTATAATGTATGGATAGGCTCATAGGAATGAGCCCTCCTGTATTTTTTGTTCTCACCCTAGGCAATAATAAGATAATATTCTTGGATCTCTGTTTCTGTAGTTTGCGTGATATAAATATTGCACCTGCTCACGATCTCTTGCTACCGGAAAGTATTCACCACAGGGCATATTGTTTTGAAATTGTAAGTGGCTGTAATATGTTGGATTTCGATGAGTTCCATTTCGACTTTAATAATGTGGATTACGAAGCTATAAACGATTTTCTAGCTTCTTGTAATTGGGAACAGTGTTTTGATAAGGTTAGTGTGAATGAAGCGGTTGAAAGGTTTTATGTGATTCTGAATCAGTGTATAAATTTGTATGTTCCACAAAAGCGTATAAAAAATTCTAACTTTCCAAGTTGGTTTAGTCCGAAACTTAAGGATTTGATATGTAGGAAAAAGGCTGCTCATAGGGTATACATTCAATCTGGAAGCCCGGGTAAGTATAACATTTTTGCAAACTTGAGATCTTTGTGCAAGATTGAATATAAAAAATGTCATGTCTTATATTTAAAAAAAACTGAGGACTCGCTGCAAAATAACCCAAAACATTTTTGGAAATTTATTGGAGACAAGAGGCGGTCTAGTGGGGTACCAAAAAGTATGCACCTTGGCGAAAATGTTGCTCATAATGGTAAAGACATGTCAAACTTGTTTGCACAACATTTCTCCAGAGCTTATGATGACACTCATTGTCCTGTTCCGGATTACAAATCCAACAATTTTATGAATGTGACGCTACAGAATTTTTCGGCTTCGGATATTTTTGATACTATTCAACGTTTGCCTAATAAATCAGGCTGCGGGCCTGATCAAATACCAAATATATTCCTTAAAAATTGCATTTTTACGATCACATTGCCTTTACAGCAAATTTTTAATAAATCATTAATGACTTGCACCTTTCCCGATCAATGGAAACATAGTTATATTACCCCGATCTTTAAATCAGGTTCCTTGGAGGATGTTAGCAATTATAGAGGAGTTTGTATGCAGTCAGCAATGTCTAAACTATTTGATCGTCTTGTATCGAAACAACTAACTTGGTGCTGTAAGGGCATGGTGTCGGAAGACCAATTCGGGTTCTGTATGGGTAGGTCCACTGTCGAGAATCTGGCCTGTTACGAGGTTGCTTTGTTGGAGGCCCTGGAGAGTGGCGATCAAGTAGACTCTATCTACACTGACTTCTCCAGGGCCTTCGACAGAGTAAACATAGATATTCTGTTGGCAAAGCTGTGTGCCTTAGGGTTTTCTAAGAGTTTACTTGAGTGGCTAAGAAGTTTTCTAACCGGAAGAACACAGGCTGTTAAGCTTCATGGCGATATATCTGCTACTTTTCACGTGACTTCGGGCGTCCCTCAAGGCTCCCATTGTGCCCCTCTCTTATTTATTTTATTCATCAATGACATTACTGAGTGCTTACTCTACTCTATGGGTTTGACATTTGCAGATGATCTAAAGTTTTATAGGGTGATAAGATGTGAGAGGGATGCAGTGAAACTCCAGAATGACCTTGACGCCTTGTGGCAATGGACTCAGGTTAATCATTTATCGTTAAATATAAATAAATGCACATATATCAGCTTTTACCGTGGTAGGAGTAAAGTTCCCACTGTCTATAACATAAATGGTGTGGATCTGTCCTATTCGAGCACTGTCAAAGATCTCGGTGTCTACTTTGATGAAAGAATGACCTTTGCTGAACATGTTTCTAAAGTGAGTCTGAAGGGAATGAGAATGCTAGGATTTGTCTGGAGAAACTGTTCCCAATTTTCAATTGATGTTATTAAGTTATTATTCTGTTCACTCGTTAGATCCAACCTAGAATATGCTACTGTTATTTGGTCTCCATCTTACCAAGTACACAAGGATATGTTAGAAAGAGTTCAGTTCAAATTTTTAAGGTTCGCTGCTTATAAATTAAATATTAATATGGAGGATTATCATAGGGCAGACATGTTGAATATTTTAAATATGGTTTCATTGGACAGCAGACGTCTTATGTTTGATGTATCCTTTCTTTTTAAAATAATTAACGGTCTATCAAATTGCCCTCGACTATTGTCTCAGATCCATCTAAATGTACCTAACCGACAGTTACGTCACGCAGATCTGTTCCACATCCCTTTCCACCCAACTAAATATGGAATGAATTCCCCAGTCGATAGAGCTCTTCGACTGGCCAACCAGTTTAGTAGTCAGGGTCAGATCGATATTTTTAACGCTAGTCTTTCCGGTATTAAAAAGAGAATTATTAATGCATTACAAAGGTGATGTTCTGTAGTCTTTTTTGTTTTTATATATATATTTATATGTGAATGTATGTATTAAGTATTGTGATAAATCGTTTTATTTGATAGATATTTATTTTGTTATCCACTATCTTATTGTTATATTATTTAATAGTATATTTTTGTAAAATGGGGTTACCCGTCTATTTTGTAAATAAATAAATAAATAAATAAATAATTATTCAAAGATGATAAGCAGTACAGTATAGTAAATTATGTACATTTTTTAGAAGAAGCAAACCCGAACAAACCGCTTGCCCATTTTTTGAAAAAATTCCAACTTAAAGAAACCAAGCGAATAATTTTAGTTAATTAGAATTTAAAGTGTTTCTGTACGTTTAGGTATTTCATTATTCTCTACATTAAAAAAAAAAGCTGAGTTTGCTTCGATACATGATGAACTTACTAAAGAACTAAGTATATATTAGCGAGCTGGGCAATGATTTTTGCCGATATTTTTAAAGTCCAACATTAATTTTCTGGTGAAATAAATTAGTTTTCGGGGGTAAGTGCACAAGTGCATAAAAATTATCTGGTTATTTTTATGCACGAGTGTAATTTATTTGATTATATACCTCAATCCGATTCTGACCAATTAAACGCTGTTTTGCGACCAATCAGATGCATATTATACTGAATATACCCCGCATAAGTGGATATACCCCGGGCCACCTGCCACAACAATGCCAATGCATAACAACATCATAACAAGTTTAAAATATTTGATGGTTGCTATAGACCGTTTCTATAATAACAAAAATCCCTTTCAACAAATCAAGTTTTTGATGTTGTCAGATTCATGTCACATTTTTTTTAAAATGGAATCTTGCCGATTCGGTAATGTTTCAGTCGAAAATATAAGAAAAAACGCTGAAAAGACTATCCCAGAAAATACAACAAAAACAAAAAAGTATATATGGACCCAATTCGAGAAATTCTGCGAAACACGGCAGTATATATTGACCAAAAATACAACTATAATACAGCTTGCCGCTATATTGGAAGTCTGGAGTTTTAATATGAAGAAAAAATATGGTTCTGACTACAAGGAAGGGGTTATCAAGACAATGTGGAACCAAACAGCCCAACTGCTTCAAGAAAGGTACTTCAATAAATACAACATTAAATTTGATCCTTTTAAAGATCCTGAATTCCAAAAAGCACGTATGGCTAGAAATTCTAAAAGAAAACTGCTTCAGGCTGATCCAAAAAATCACCGGAAAAGTGCAAGAGCACTAACCTACGACGAGTACAAAAAGATGGTAAAAATTTTTGACGAAAATAACCCCGAGGATTTACAGAAAAAGTTCTATCAAATAGCGGCTGTGGAATTAGCATGGAGAGGAGGAGAAGCCGAGACATGCCTAAATACGTATTTCAGAGAAGAATATTATAGCGATGGTACAAAAAGTAATAGAATGGAATATAACCCAATCTTTTCAAAAACATCACAAGGCGGAGACAAGAAGCTTTCAAATTCAAAATGGTTAGTGGCAAACACAAAAGATGGCGATTTATGTCCAGTTCGCCTTTACAGAAAACTAATTTCAAAAAGAGGGCAAAATATAACTACCCAAAGACTATTCCTGACAGTAAATCCAAATTGGAAAATGGGAAATTGGTACAAAAACTGTCCCATTGGAAAAAATACTCTTTCTAATTGGACAAAACAAGCAGCACAAAAAATTGGACTAGATACTGAGAAAGAAAAAATCACAAACCATTCCAATCGAGCCACAGATGTCTCTACATTAAGCAAAGCAGGTGTGAGCGAACAAACTCTTATAAAAATAACTGGACATAGTAGTGCTGCATCCATAAAGCCATACTTGCAGATGGACAAAACTCATCACGAAAACACTATTCAAGGTTTAAGAGGTCACCCTCCAACTAATGGGTTGGACCAACACGAAGCTCCAGTCTCTTGCAGCTCGAAGAGTTTCCAGCAACACCAGCAAGCCACTACTGTTTATTATAATAACTGTGTGTTTAACAATAATACTTATAACTAATTTTCTGTTAGTTTTATTACTTTGTCAATTGTTTAGGTTTTGTTTCGTTTTGTCCGTTTTTCTAGTAGCTACATAAATCATTTTAAAAATCTTGCATTTCGTTGTAATTTTTCTTTTTTTTTGGTATATAATCTCAACATATACCACTCGAGGTAAATATTTTATTTAGCATATTTTTTGACATTTTTCCGCAAAATTTCTATAAAAATTGCCCTCGACAAAAATTCTTTTAAAAAAATATCCCTCCAGCTTCGCTGTAGGGATATTTTTAAAGAATTTTTGTCTCGCGAATTTTTGACAAAAATTTTGCACAAAAATGTCAAAAAATATTCAAAAAAATATTCACCTCTTGTGATATAACTTATGAATATTTCCCAAATTAATTAAGAACTCGAATCAAGTAAATTTAAATATTTTATTTAAGGTTGAATTCTCAACGTCATTCAATCTATTGCCAACCTATAACCTATTTCGCGTTGATTTTTTGAGTTTATTATTTTAATCACTAACATTTAAAGAAAATCAAAATCGTCGGTACATTATTTAGGTAGTATCTGATATATTACAAAAATATCAATTTATTTTATTGCTAATTTTGGGAGAATTGTATAGTGAAAGAACAATGAGTGACAATGACATAATAATGTTAAAAAAAATCTTACCCGATATTTTTCGCTATACAATTCTCCTAAAATAAGTTATGAAATTCCTTGATATTTATTAAATATGCCAATTATTACCTACAGAATATCAAGTCGATACTGATTTTCTTTAAATTTTGTAAAAAAGCTAGAAAAATTAAATAAATCTACGCGAAATAGGTTATAAGTTGGCAAGCATGTTGATTCTCCTACCTTAACAGAAAATATTAACAATAAAATTAAAATGCTTAAAAATTACAAGAATTGCAATGAAAAGTACAATTATTATAATTAACAATATTTTGCTTTGAATTCGTAGACATGGTGGTTGATGCAGTCAACGAGCGAGAGCTTATTTCGAACGTGCCCCCTTTTCTTGCAAAAACACATGAACTGCCGCCAAATATAGTCGTGATTTGATGCAGTATTCTTTGGAATGGCTTCTGTTATTTTCTGCTCTATTTCGAGGATAGATTCTTCGCCAAAACGAGACATTTTTGTAGTAAAATTACGTCTACGGAAAAGGTCAATAGCGTTGTTTACAAAAAAACAAAAAAATTTACGTTGCCACGGGTTATCCCAATGCAAAGAGATAGTTATTAACAATTCTTGACAAAATGAAAGGAAAACATTCGTTGACATTGACTTTTTTGTCTGCTGTCACTCAATAAGATGACGTTAATTGCAGAATATTACATTTTTTGACGTTTGTTAACAATAAAATCCCGCTTTGACGTTTCGTCAACAATATAAACTTGCGATGCAATTTTCGATTTCTGGCAGTGCTGTTTTCGCTGTAATTTTGCGAAAATTGCATTTCTCTTATGGGAACTTTAACATATGAGGAAAATATTCGCTGTAATTTTGCGAAAATTGCATTTCTCTTATGGGAACTTTAACATATGAGGGAAATATTCATAGTAAGTGAATTGGAGTTAAGGAACAATATTATGTTAAACAATAAATTATCGAATGAAATACCACAAGATGTTTCGGGATTACCGAATAATACTTTTACCTGATACGAAACGCGTCACCCGGCAACACTACGACTCCGAAGGAGGAGTAGTGTTGTCGGTATCGCGTTGTGTGTCAGGTAAAAGTATTAGGTAATCCCGAAACATCGAGTTGTATTCAAAAGATTATACAACGAAATAAAGTACATATTATCCTTTTTATCTTAAATATTTTTATTATAATAATTATTGTTAATAACAAAATTACAATTATTATAGTGAAGACTTGAACCATTGGATGAATTATTATCATAGGTTGGAGGTGTTTGAATTTGGGCTTCAGCATTAGAAGTAGATGACGGTGTATTTTTGGCTCTCATTTGCGACAAAATCTTCATATGATGCTGCTCGCTGAGCTGTAGTTCGGAAGTAACAGAATCTATAGAACTATGGCCCGTTATTTTGATGACTTCCTGGAAATTAGCGCCTGAATTGCTAGGAGAGTTGCTAGAGACTGTTGAAGCTCTATTAGAGTGATTCGTGATTTTTTTATTTTTAGTATCTAGGCCGATATTGATTGCTCCCATTTTTGTCCAGTTTCTTATAATGTTAATGGGGAATTATTATTCTGTTTCCATTTCTGATTGACCGTCAAACATAATCGATTAGTTTTCGCCTCTTTTGGACATTAGCTTAAAATATAATCGTATTGGACATAAATCCGGAATCACAAGATTTTTTACAAGCCACTTGCACTGCATGTTCGACTTGCTCCTTCTTGTGCCGTTTTAGCAAATATTGGGCTGTATTCCAGACGACCGGTACTAGGCCCGTTATTATATTTTTCCTCCTTAAAATAATCCAATAGCAAAAAAACCGCTTCATTTCCCCTCCATGCTAGTTCAGATGCAGCTATGTGGAAAAATTTCCATTGAAGCCCATCTGGGGTATTTTCATTTAACCCAAAGGCCATTTTTTCTATTTCCTGTCTCGTCAAAGCTGTGGAACTCTTCTTTCGTGCACGAGGTACAGCTTGCAAGTCTTTTCGTTTTGCATTCCGGGCAAAACGGGCGCTTTAAAAAACCATGTCATTGGATGGATCTATGCGACTATATTTTTTTTCAAAATATAGTTCGTGGAGCATTTTCGCCGTTTTGTTCCATAAAAGCTTGACCACAGCTTCTTTATAATCGCTTCCATCGAATTTTCGCATATTATATGCCCAGTATTTTTAAATGTTGCACAAATCCTTGTCTGTTGTCGTTTTCTCAATTCTGAAACTTCCTGCAAGGCAAAACTCAGTAAACGGCTTTCATACATATGTGTCTGAACGCTCGGTATTTTTTGGCTTCATATTTTTAATAGCATCGTCGACTTGAGGCAAAAAAATTTTACAAAATCTTTCTTTTGTCATTTTGTAACAAGAACTGACAGAAATATTTTGTCAAAAAATGACAATTATTACAATATGGCCACCAAGCGATAATCACTTAAATGATTATCAACAGTAATATTCCGATAGAGGAGGCGTCTTATCGGTAATACCGCAGTTTTTACAAAAAATAGATTTTCTCTTAAATTTTTACGAAATGTAATTTTTACTTATAATCTGATATGATCCCGAGAGCTTTAGCTCGAGGGTCTTATTTTTGATTATAAGTAAAAATTACATTGAGTGAAAATTTTCTTAGAGAATCGAGTTTTAAGTGAAAAACAAAGGTATAAAGATAAGAATCCGCCTCTAAAGGTGTATTTTATTGGATAATTTACTGAACATAAAGGTCGTTAGGTGTTATTAATATATTTATTTTGAAATAGCAAAATAATATAAAATAATATAAAAAGCTACTAGCGTCTTATCGAGCTAGCGGTATGTCTTATCGGGTAAGACGACCGTTACCAAGGTGGTTGTTATAAAAATTAGCATTTTGATTAGTTCTATACACGTGAGGTAAATTATCACTTATTAATCACATCCTTCTAAAGGGTTTTCCAATAAGAACGATATGATTTCAAAATGAAATAAAATTAAAATAATTTCAGATACAACAAAACGTTTTATATTATCTTAAAGTATAGTCGATAATATTTATGTTTTGAATAACACATCGTTTAAATGTCCTCCGCGACTTCGTGTACACGAGCGAATTCGACGAACCCAATTTTCGATGACTTTATGCAATAAATCGGGCGTGATCTGACAAATGCAGGGTTCAATGTTCAATCTTAATGCATCAAGTGTTTGTGGTCTGTTTTCATAAACCTTAGATTTCAAATAGCCCCACAAGAAGTAATCTAAAGGAGTTAAATCGCAGCTTCTTGGAGGCCACTGAACAGTAGCATTCCTTGAAATTATCCTTTCGTTAAACTTTTCTTGCAGTATATCGATAGTTTCATGAGCAGTGTGATATGTGGCACCGTCTTGCTGGAAGCACATATCCTCCAAATCAAGTGCATCTAAATTTGGCCACAAACAATTTCTTAACATCTGTCGATATCGTTCACCATTCACTGTAACTGCATCTCCTGCCTCATTTTGGAAAAAAAAATGGTCCGATAATGCCACCATACCATAAACCACACCATACAGTTACCTTTAGCGGATACAAAGGCTTCTCATGAATCTGTTGTGGATTGTTTTTACACCAAAAACGGCAATTTTGCTTGTTAACGTATCCACTTAACCAAAAATGAGCTTCATCTGAAAAGATAATTTTTTTGGCAAAATTAGGATCCCTTTCAAGTTGTTCTAAACTCCAAGCAGAAAATTCTCTGCGCCGACGATGGTCCAGTGGCTTAAGTTCTTAGGTCAAAACAATCTTATACGGGTGTAAATTCAAGTCTTCTTTCGAAATACGCCAAGTTGTCGTTTTTTTAATCCTTAACTCTTGAGCACGACGAGGAATTGATAAATTTGGATCCACTGCAACACCAGCTCTTACAGCAGCAATATTCTCAACAGTTCTTGCGTTTCGGTGTCTTCTTGTTGTTTTTACATCGTGAAGAGTAAAATTATTTTCAAATTTCTCAACGATGCGACGAATGGCAAGCAAAGGAGGACGATTATTTACACCAAAGTTAGTTATCGCGAAGTGCGCGATAAGTGTTCACAAAAGATCGTCTATTTTCGTAAAATTTTTGGATAATAACCAAACGTTCTTGAAGCGCGTATTTAGCCATAATAAATTGTTATAGTTTACTGACAATAACTGACAACTGGTGACAGGTATAACTTTATTACCATGTCGTATCGTTTCAAAATCATAATATCGTTCTTATTGGAAAACGCTTTATATAGGAAAAATATACATGGAGTTGTATAATCTAAATAATCTGATAATATTCTTTTATATCATTATTAGGCAGAAAACTTTTCTAATAGGCCTCGTATAATAATAAAAAGTTTAATTTACTATTGTTTATTCGAATATTAGATTGAAATGAAATCTTCAGCAGCTAACTCTGTAGGACGCCAAAGAAAATACCCATTTATCACATATTATTAATGTAATTAACTCTGCATGAAGTAACGACCTAATCACTTATATAATAACTTCTAGATATCAGTCCTATATGCTCGCAGAATATTAAATAACCTTAAACAATATATTGGAATCCTACAGTGCTCGGGAAAATTAGAAATTACGGAAAACGTTTCTTTAATTATTTTTAGTCTCCACATAAGAAGGAAAATAATATAGTAATGAAGAAAAAACTTACTTTGTATTGGATCGTTTTAAAATCAGAAATAATACACTAAAAATAAGGTTTAAAAACGACTCTTTGCGCACAAGCAAAACAGTCTAATGACTAATGGGTTGAGCAGAATATGAGGTTCACAAGGCGAGTGAGTGTGCAAAGAGGTTTTCTAAAGTGTTATTCACTATTATTTTTTTACAATTGCATATTTTTATAAAAATTTTCAAAGTTTTTTTATACGTACATATACAGGGTGTCCCGAAATTAGCGTGCAATATTTCTAGGGCGTAAACTATATCCAAAAATACGACAAAAATGTCCTATAAACATACCCCGAGAAATGCTCCTTTAGGGGGCTAGAGCCCCTCAAAGATGGTCCGGAAGGAAGTCTTTTTTTATAATAGTATGGAAACCCTTAAAGATAATGACATGAAAATTGGTACGTGCCTTCCAATCGATAAACTGTACATAACAATTAGTTTAGAATGAAAATATTTCTTCCAGTGGCGTCGCACGGAGTGGGGCTGAGGGTAAATATTATCCTATATTCTTTATTTCTAGGATGTATTAATTTTAAGTACAATATTTTAAGAACCTCGAGGTTTTTCTTGAAAAAAGTACCCCTTGTTTTATTTCGATAGGAGGCACCGTTTTCAAGTAAAATTAATTTTAAAATAAAACGTATTTTTCAAAAGAAAGGTTAGTCCATATGAGTTCCGGTAAATCCGAAAGTTAGCGTGCAATATTCCTAGGGCGTAAAGTACATCCAAAAATATTACAAAAATGTTCTATTAACATACCCTCAGAAATGCTCCTTTAGGGGACTAGAGCCTTTCAAAAGGGGGCAACAGAGAACTCACAGATATTCATTTTGTGTATGGATTTTGTAATGGTAGTTCTACTGCCGCTGTAATAGAGTACAGGAGGCGATTTCCGCATAGAAGAATACCTAGCCGTAGAAGATTTGCTACGGTCCATCGAAATTTAATTGAAAATGGATCATTTCAAAGACTTCATGCTAGTACGAAAAAAAAATTTGCCCCCCTTTGAGAGGCTCTAGTCCCCTAAAGAAGCATTTCTGAGGGTATGTTTATAGAACATTTTTGTAATATTTTTGGATGTACTTTACGCCCTAGGAATATTGCACGCTAACTTTTGGATTTACCGGAACTCATATGAACTAATCTTTCTTTTGAAAAATACGTTTTATTTTAAAATTAATTTTACTTGAAAACGGTGCCTCCTATCGAAATAAAACAAGGGGTACTTTTTTAAAGAAAAAACTCGAGGTTCTTAAAATATTGTACTTAAAATTCAAAAATCTCAGAAATAAAAAATATAGGATAATATTTACACTCAGCCCCACTCCGTGCGACGCCACTGGAAGAAATATTTTCACTCTAAACTAACTGTTATGTACAACTTATCGGTTGAAAGGCACGTACCAATTTTCATGTTATTATCTTTAAGGGTTTCCATACTCTTATAAAAAATACTTCCTTCCCGACCCTCTTTGAGGGGCCCTAGCCCCCTAAAGGAGCATTTCTCGGGGTATGTTTATAGGACATTTTTGTCATATTTTTGGATATAGTTTATGCCCTAGAAATATTGCACGCTAATTTCGGGACACCCTGTATAAATATTATCTTCTTTTGACAATAAAACATTTCGTTGCTTGCTTATTTCGGATTTTTCCATTTTTTAACGTGGGCTACAAACCATGATCCTCAGTCATTAGAAGCACCCTCCAAGGGCTATTAAACCTTTGTTTTGCGCTTCTATGACCTACCGATTGGGGAGTGTGTTCCTTTCCTCGCACACCGTGAGATATCCGATCTCATCCGGCCTGGTTACCGGCGTGAATGGGATGAAATTGGGGGATCATACCTTTTTCTACGGATGCTATGAAATGTTCCACTTTTCTCATCGCTTTCATACGTTCAAAATCGAGTATTTCTCACGCAGTGAGAAATATCCGCCATTAGAGTGAGAAATAATTTCTCACTTGTTTTTATGATAAGCCAAGTTAGCCATAACTACGCAACGCCGACGATTAGCGCGCAATATCTACTTAGGCCATGAAACCATTTGCCGGCGTTTCCATAACAACACAACCGAAACACTGAACAATTATTTATGTCACCTTGCCAAACGGGAATAGTTTCATTGTTGTTTTTTATACTAAAACAGTTCAGATTTGTTAGATCTTGATTATAATGGAATACGAAGATTTAGAGTTTGAAAATACACCTCCTCATATTGTTCAAAAAGCATCCGATGTTTGTAATAATTTGCTACCAAGCACATCAAGACAAAAATATGAAGTCGCTTACACTAACTTTATGGACTGGAGAATGCAAGCCAAGGTGAATTCTTTTTCTGAAGATATTTTGTTAGTTTATTTTGAAGAGTTATCAAGAAAATTAAAACCATCAACATTATGGGCCCAGTACTCAATGATGAGGAGTACCATAATTATTAAGAACTGTGTTGATATATCAAAATACGCAAAACTACGCGCATTTTTTAAACGAAAATCAGAAAAATATCATCCAAAACAATCAAAAACCTTAACTCCTGAAGAAATTAAACAATTTTTAAAAGATGCACCCGATAAAAAATATTTGCTGATAAAGGTATGTTTAAAAATATATATATATATACCTATCTTATGGAAGATTGCATTTTTGGTTTCAATTTCAGGCTGCTTTAGCTATTTGGCCTTACAGGCGCATGCATGCCGTTGTGACGAATTGCAAAAATTAAAAATTCATGAGATGGAAGATTTCAATTCGGCCCTTTTAATAAAATTATCCGATACTAAAAACAAAGTGCCTAGAAATTTTACAGTCACAGGAGTATTTTACCAAATTTACAAAAAATATGCAGAGCTTCGACCATGCACGGACAAGACCCGTTTTTTTTTAAATTACCAAAATGGCAAATGCACAAAACAGCCCGTGGGAATTAATAAATTTGGCACCATGGCGAAAGATATAGCGAAATTTTTGCAATTACCGAATCCGGAATTATATACAGGCCACTGTTTCCAAGGGTCGTCTGCGACTATTTTAGTTAATGCAGGAGCAGATCTTTTAACTCTAAAACGCCATGGGGGTTGGAAATCCAGCGATGTTGCTAAATCCTATATCGATAACTCTATAGCTAACAAAATGAAAATATCAAAAACTATAGTAGAATCGATTCAGCCTCCAGCGCCACTAGAACCTGAATACAACAATGCTGTGGAAGCTCAGTACGTTTCCCCATCAACTTCAACTTCGATCTCGGCTAATATATCAATTACCGAAAATGTGTTGAAGCGAAACGATCTACCAGGAATTACTTTCCAAAATTGTACAAATATTACTGTTAATTACAATTTTAAATAAAATATAAAAATGAATTAATGTAATATGAATTATGTATTTTAATTCTGAACCTCGTTTTGAACACATAAAAACAACGCATCCGTAGAAAAAGTACAGTGTACGACACGTGAGAAAATCACATAATTTCTCCCTCACTTAATTTGCGCAACAAACTTCTGCGCTCGGGAGAAATATGTAATTTTTCTCATTTGTTGTACAATATACTATTTTCACTCTTCTCTTGTTTTTGCTCGACTCGAAACAGTTTTCCGGCCGTGGAATAACAACCCATAATCTCTCGTCCTTGAGTTCTCAGTGACTACGAAGTTAACTACGAAGCCATCGAAGCCTTTAACATTTTGTTAAATAAAAAATGTATTTTGTACAGTACAGTATTGTTGACTTTATTTGACAAAACCGAGACAGTAAACAACTGCCATCAAGAAAAAATTACTGTCGATTATTTCCTTCCTATCAATTTTGACCAATCCCTGAAAAGAATTCATATGTCATATTTAATTTTCTAGTGGAAAAATTGCATGACAGCTCCTGTCAGTAATTTTTCCGGAAAAATGTTTAATAGGTACTGTCAAAATAAAAAATTTACGTAAATTGTAACTTTAGTAATAGTACCTACCTAGTAAAATGCTTTGTACGTTGCTTTGATTGATTAAATTATCATAATACTAGTAAATAGGCTTTTTTTGTTTAGTCAGGAAATAATTTTGCCAAATATTATTCGGGCATCTAATTTTTCCTATGAAAAAATTCAAATAAATCGTTTTTCCAAATTTTTTCGGAAAAATTAGATGCACTTATGATATTACCCCCGAAGAAAGTGCCAGGAATGCCATACTTGAAAACTCCAAGTTCAAAAAGTGCACTTTTTAATTAAATTTTATAAATCATGTCCTATTCCTATCTTCAACAGTTTACTAAATATTAACTTTTAAAGCAAAATGGACACATGACAATATATGAAAAGAAACTATTTTATAAGAGGTTGAAAATGTCCTCCACCAACTTTTCTGCAGTACATCTAAAATTTCCTGTTATACATTTTGTACTACTTGTGGAGAACTATGTCGCATTACTCGTGGAATGGACTCCTTAAGCTTATCTATAGAGTTTTTAACATAGCCCCACAAAAAAAAGTCCAGTATTGACTTCCGTCTACCTATCTACCGCCCTGGAAAAATTGTATTTAAGTAAAGTCTATCCAAACCTAATAGAATTTTTAAAGACGATGTTTCGCCACTGAAATAAATGTATCCATGGGCGTGCCGTCGAACGATAATTATGACTTTAAATTAATGCAATAAATATATTATTTTTTATAATTATTTGTAATCCAGTATAAACATGGTAAGCATTTTAGAAACCTGTCAAATCGAGCACAAAAATAATTTACCTATTACTTTTATCAAAACTTCTGAAGGCGCGTGTTGTAATCAAGCGTAGAAATTGCTAATTGGTCGCAAAAAGGGCTCCCTTCTCCCCTACATCCTTTCCAATCCCATCCTGTATTTATAAGAATATTAATCATTGTAAAAACTTTTAAATCGAATCAAAAAATCAAATCTAAAATAAAGAAATATGTATTCATACGCTGTTGGAATCGTCAGATGACTCGGAACTGGATTCATTCGCATTTTGAATCACTTGTGGTGCTACTGGCGGTAAAGTAAGATATTTTTTTTTTATAACGTGAGTCACACAGTTTTTCCAAATATCGCGGCTTAGTTCACTTACTACTTGCCGAACATTATCGAGTAGTACTCGACTCGCGCTTAGTGTTGGTGACTGATTACATTTACGAAGACGTTTTTTTATAGTGCCCCAAATCATATAGGATTAAATATGCAATAATAAGGGGGTAAACGCAATACAGTATGGCCGTGTCTAGTGCAAAGATTATCAATTATGTATTCATTTTTTAAATTTCGACTCTTTATCATTTTTAGTAATTCTTTTTTTACCGGGACCTTCTCAGGAATTTTCATGTTTTTACTCCTCATAAAATTTAAAATGTCCTCCTTTTTAGTATTATTATTCCGGATTTTGTTTAATATACGCGAATGGTATGATGCATTGTCCATGTCTATTACCGAGTTTGGTGGAATGTTTGGTAAGAGCTGATCGACAAACCATTTTTCAAATAAATCCCCAGTCATGTCTTCATGATAATCGGCAGAAGATGTTGATATATTTTTTACCGACAAAAGCAATGCATTGGGCACGAAACCGTTTTCACCTCCGGCATGAAGTATTATTATGCGCTTTTCTCTTGAACACGGTGTATTTAAGCTACAATTTTGAGTTTCATCTACCCAACCGTACTGAACAACTTCATGAGTATCAAACCATGTATCGTCTAGATATACTATATACCTTTTTGATTCGCGATATTCTTTTATTTTACGCAAATATTCTTGACGATGTTCAAACGAGACGGCGTGACTCCATTATTACCATTCGATTATTAATTTTTTTATGTTTAAATCCGCAATTTAATAAAATACCCCGAAGCGTTTCCAATGACTGATACTTATAATCAGGGTAATCGCGTAACTTATCCCAGATAATTTGTAATGTCGGTGCCGTATTTTCCTTGTATGAATTTTAAACAACTCGTCGAATAACATCTTTTGCTGCATCGTCAACTTTCCGAAACTGTTGGTAATTTTTTTCCCGCTTAACCGAATGATCTGTAACATCTCCTGCCTTAATTACGCGATAAATTGTAGATATCGAAAGTAGTGTTAATTCGATAATTCTTTTTATTATGAATTTATCTAACTGTTCCGGATTTTCTTTCTTTAAACACCCGTAAATATTTAAAATTATTCATTGACTTTGAACATGTAAATCTTTATTAAACTCCTAACATTTTTCGGCTATAGCGATGCGGTCGTTAGCGAAGGTAATTCAACATGTAATAATTCCCGTTCATCTACATCAAACGGGTGCCAAAAAGACATTATTATAATAAAAATATACTTATCTTAACGAAAACTCGGAAACAATCGAAACACGTCCCCACACGACACTGCTCTTCTAGAAACTAACCGTATTAAAATAACATCTCCATTAAATAACATGCGATGATACTATAATATTATAAGAGGAAAAGAGACAAAGCGTTAGAAACCAGAAACCAGTCAGACGGAATGTCGACCGCGACCGTTCAACCTTTTTTAACTGAAGAGTAAGCCTAAAATCTGACCGCCTAGCGTGTAGTATTTAGTAGTAGTGAGCAATCCTGGTATATAGTTGGTTGGCGGCTTTTATTTGTATTTTTTATTGCCATTTTAAAAATACGTTTATTTCGATGGAAACACCGTCTTTAAAAATTCTATTTGGTTTGGATAGACTATACTCCCTTACATGAGCAACATAATGACCGGAGCACCTTCCTGTTAAAACCATAAAGTTAATCTTGGTAAATCAGGATCATTATCACCTGGAAATAGAATGGCAACAGGTGGAACCATTTCGAATTAAATTGAGACACTTTTCCTTAGTGAAGCTTTCGTCAAGGAAAAATGGTCCGATTACCCTATTTTTAACAATGCCCGCCCAGACATTAACCTTTCCATTATACTGGGTGTGATTTTCTATGAACCAGTGAGGGTTTTTCTGTGCCCAGTATCTGTAGTTTTGTCTATTAACCTGGCCATTTAAAGAAAACGTAGCTTCATCTGAAAAACTATTTCTTCGGACAATTCGTGCTTGATGATATGTTAATTATTATTTCAAACAATTGCTCTGGCCTATCAGGATCACCATCAAATAACTTTTATACAAGAACTGGTTTGGAGGGATAAAACTTAAAAAAAAAATTTAGATGCGGTGGTTTGATGAATATCGGTAGTCACGCCCAAGTTATGTGCTTAATAAGCTATCAAAATCTTCCTGTAGATAATATGTTTTTTTTTATTCTCATGTATACCAGAACGACCACGTTTAAAACTATCTTTAAGAGTACGCAAGTTTTCCATTTAATTGCTACCCTAGACATTGTCGATTGTCTAATAAGTAGGCGTTTGTGTATTTTAATTAAACATATCATTAACTTCCATAATATGAATTCTACTTTTATCTCCACACCTCAACATAATCAAAATTTTTATGCATTCATTTTCAGCGAGGCGCATTTTGAATGTAATATCAGCAGAGCACACTTAAAATTTGATTAAAATTCACTGACATTTTTTGCCGTCACAAACTTAAAGAGTAAATTGTCATTGTCAGTGCCTTAAAGTTTATGACTTCAGATCTGAAAGGTGCGTACCAGCATTAAAGTGTCAATATTTCGTTAACGGTTGAAGATAGATATAGGGCATGATTATGGAGGACTTAAGGTAGGAGGCCGATCGCAATGCATTGGATTCGGTCCCAAATTAGCATCGGTAATTTAGCTTTACGATTCGTCGTAAGATGGCGCTCGTGTTTGAGGTGGGCTATCAAATAAATGGTTTCTTATGGACGCGATAAATATTTTTATTTGAATTAGTTCTTTAAGGAACAAATAAGGACTTTTATATGAATTTACACTTACATTGTTAAACTTATTAGTAAACTCGGCCTGTATAAAGTTCCAACGATGCTTGGTTTTTAAAATACAGGGTATTAAACATTTAAAAATTTAAATATTTATTAACTAATTTTAACTTACCTTTGGAGCTAGAAAGAGACTTATTTGGCTGCGTTTCCTCTCTGAAGAAAATCCTGTCTTACACCCCGACACAAAGCAAACTCTACTTTTATAAATTGTACCATTATTCATTATAAATATAAAAATCAATTACAATACAACGTTATTTGTCATGTCTTGTCTTCAAACGTTATTTGTTATTTCGAAAAATAAAATGTCAATTGTCAAAAGTAAAAGTCAAAAACGAAGAAGCAGAAGACGACACCAGCTCACCTGCGAAGCAAGAGCATCTATCGGCCAACTAGCGAACTAACCAAAAAACCGGGACAGAAATTGAAAATGCTGCCATTGTCAATCGGCGTCCTACCCTCTAGTTCTTCATAGGCATGATTTATGACAAATGTCTAGAACTGATTATAAGTAAAAATATAAAAATATACAATATTTCATCAAAAAAAAAAAAAGTTGATACACATAGCATTTTTATGATCCACCCTATATTTTTTCTAAAAAAATACATGTAAAAAAAATTATTTGGACGGGTCCAAGTGATTCTTGCTTAAGTGCGCAATATTCTATATAAAAGGCTTTATCATAACCCTGTATTATGCTTCATAATACATATTTCGCCAGGCAGGTACTACTAATGCTATGGGTGTATTTCTTTGATTTTTTCAATTCAATAAGCTATCTGGAGAGCATTGTATAAATATTTTATGTACTCGTATTTTAACAAATGATAAGATTATTGGGTATTTGTATTGTATTTTCATACCTGACGGAAATGCTTGATCAGATCAGATAAATTCAGCTGGGACATATTTATTTTTGTTATGCTCCATTGCATTGGTATTACCTACCTCTTAGCTGTTACAAGGTTTGCATGAAAATAATTCATTGAGTTAATATATAGGATTGTATAAGGGGCAATTTTATAGTAACAACATTTTCAGATTATATTATACACGGTGTCCCGCTAAGGTCGGCCAGCATTTGTATCTCGGAAAGTATTGGTCATAAATTTTCGGGAACATTATTTAACTATTTAAACTAAGATCAAATTTGAATTTCTCGTAGTAAAAAGTCCACAAATACTAATTTTCTTCCAAATATCGACATTATTTCAAAAATTATTTACGAATAACAAAAATAAAATAAAATTTTTAACACCCTGTATCTTAAAAATGAAGGCCTTGCGAACCCATGCTTATATGAACTTTTCACCTTATAAATAACTGGGGAATCGTCCTGTACAATATCGGACACTTATTAAATAACACCCTGTAGAATCTTGCGGCTTCAGAATAATTTTTCTCCATGACCATTACTGAATGCAATAATTCCAAAATCATTTTTGATAATAGAATGTAAAAATTCTCGCTCTTGAGTTGGAATATTTATTCTGAAACACTTGCTTCTTATGCGTTTTGCGTGTATTTTCATTCCATAACAAGATACGGAATGAATATTCTGTAATTGATATAAACGACATAGGTTGCCATGAATTTCGAAACTGTCAGTGTCAGATAAAAATGGCCGCGTTGTAATAATTATTTTCAGACAAATTTTAGTGCAAGTCAAAAAATGAGTGAAAAATCGGATGAATCAGATATGGAACTGGATGGTCGTGGAGAAAATATAGTCTGCTATTCGGTTAGAATGAAAATTCCATACTCGTGGTTCCTCACGCTCGCTACGCTCGCGTTCGGAATCTTCCACTCGGATCTAATTTTCATTCCAACCTCGTTACAGAATCTACTATTCTGGTCACTCTAAAAATTAGGAGCATATTATTATCAATTTGTTTATTTCTAGTAAAACGAACCATATTATCTAATTTACAATGTAAGTTTAATAAACGAATGACATTTCAATTTTATTTTAAAACCATATTAGTTTTTAAAACCATTCCATTGTTTTTTAAAGCCGCCTTTATTTTTCTTTAGAAAAGACAGGCGTCAATAATGTATAACGCTTTTAAATTTGTGATTTGAACTTAAGGCAAATTTTTTCGTGTCAATTTTAAAATAGCATCTAGCAATCTAGAGTGCTACAAGTTAATTAAATCTGTTAATTTGTAGTCAAGTAGTATATGAAAATTAAAATTATGTCATAATAATTGACTTTCTAAGTTTCACAAGCGTTTAAAAAATTAAATTTTGTTTTCTTGACGTTTACTTAACTTTTCCAAATGGAACGATAGTAGTTCACTAGGATATTTAAAATGAGCATTTTTTTCCAACTATTTGCTACCATACACTCTTATGCTATTTTAAAATTGAAAGTGAAAAATTTGGGTTAAATCCCAATCGCAAATGTAAAAGCGTTATGCATTATTGCCGCCCTGTCTTTTTTAAAGAAATATAATGGCGGCTTTGAAAAACAATGGAATGGTTTTGAAAAGCAATATGGCTTTAATTTAAAGTTGTAATATCATTAGTTTATAAAACATACAATACATACAATCTTGCGGCTTCAGAATAATTTTTCTGGTCACTCCAAAAATTAGGAGCATATCAATTTGTTCATTTCTAGTAAAACTAACCATTTTATCTGATTTATAATGTAAGTTTAATAAATGAATGACATTACAATTTTAATTTAAAACCATATTATATTGGTTTTCAAAACCATTCTATTGTTTTTTAAAACCGCCTTTATATTTTTTTAGAAATGAGAGGGCGGCAATAGTAATGCATAACGCTTTTAAATTTGCGATTGGGATTTAAGGAAAATTTTTCAGTGTCAATTTTAAAATAGCAGTAGCGTATGGTATCAAGTTGTTGCAAAAAAAAATGCTAGTTTTAAATATCCTAGTGAACCACCATCGTTCCGTTTGGAAAAATGGAGTAAACGTCAAGAAAACAAAATTACATTTTTTAAATGCTTGTGAAACTTAAAAAGTCAATTATTATGATATAATTTTAATTTTCATTTACTACTTGACTATACATTAACAGATTTAATTAATTTGTAGCACTCTAGATTGAATATAAAAAAATAAACATTAATATTTTATAACACGTCAAAAAATGACAAGTGAGGTGTCATTTTACGCAGAATGTTATGCTAAATCCCTATAAGTAAAAATATACTAGATGAAGATGTCTCATTTAAAATATCAAAGTCAAGTTCACTTCCGGTCAAACCGGAAGTGCTAACAAATTGAATATTATGCCAATAAATGCAGACTCATCTCTTATGCATAATCTCAAAATTTCATTTTAATATCCATAAATACAGAAAAGTTATTGTGATGAACGTCTTTTGAGAAACACCCGGTATACATATAGGTTTTGGTTATTTATTGTATAACTGTTTTAAATAGAATTTTATCTACAAAAGGAAGCCAAATAGAAAAAATGTAGGTGGATAAAATGCAACTAAAATACCTACATCGTTTTGTCCATAACCTTATTTAAAAATTCTCAAAATTTAGTTAATGATTCATTACATACTTTTTATTGATATAACTACAGAGTTACTATCGAGTATCGAGTGTCGAGTGAGTGAGTTACTATCGAGTGTCGAGTATCGACCTGTTTGTCATCTTTGACTTTAAAATTTCACGCTTTTAAGTATATCAAATTATTTTAAAAGATAATAGGAATATTTTTTATAAACATAATACAGCTATTTCATAAAAAATAAAACTAAGGAAAAAGTTTTAAGAAAAATTCTTAAAAAAAAACAAACGTAGATTTTAACCAAATAAACGATAAGTTATTTGCTATTCATAATCCTACGTAAACCTGCCTTAATGCGATACTGATAATCTCTGAAAAAAAGGTTCATTGGGACTTATCTATCGGGCCATTGTCCGGAAAGAAGCTGTCGAAAAATGATGAAGAAAAATGCATCACAGAAAGAGGTGTATGTTTCTTGTTTGTATAACATAGAAGGAATAAATGACACTAACTACTAGTTCAGTTCTCATTAAAAAACTAAATAGCTATTTACATACCAAGGGAGGAAAATAGTGCTTTTTCTCCCGCGGATAGTTTGATGCCCGACGCGAAGCGGAGGGCATTAATTATCCAAGGGAGGAAACACATTTTCCCCCTGAGGTATGTATATAGTTTTTTCTACTAGCTTACTAGAAAGTTGTCAGACTATAATACTGGGTTAGTAAAAATTACTGGAACGCTTAAATATCTTCAAAGTTATTAAAGTTGTGCTTACAGAAATGGGTATCTGGAAGTTTTTTTGCATGCGAAATTGAACTATTAAACTTTTAGCGGTTTGAGACATTTTACGTGTTTCGGCTCTTTTTACTAACCCGGTATGGGGCTATATGACAAAATATCAAGTAGTTGTTGCGTCGCCGTCGTTATATTTACTACGCTTTGTTGCTATAATATTTTTAGTAATACAAACATAATAGTAGGCTGTCCGATTGTTTGTCATTACTTAATTAGAAGTTTCTACGTTTTGAAAATGAGTTCTAGCGAAGATGACCTGCCGCAAGATCTCGCTGAAGAGGCACGAATAGCGACACTTAATCTCCTTCCTGAAAAATCAAGAGATCGATATGAAAAGTAATACAGTTTGTTTAAAGTATGGTTGGAAGAGCGCGGCGTAAAAAAAGTTTCCGAAGATGCCACCTTGGTGTAGCGCAGGTGCAGCGAGCAAAAAAATTAAAACCATCAACATTATGGAGCAAATATAGTATGTTGCGGTCTGTACTAAACGTTAGGGAAAATATAAACATCAAGTTTCCAAAAATAGTAGCCTTCCTCAAACGGCAATCTACCGGTTATGTGTCCAAGAAATCTCTAACTTTAGAAAGAGATGAAATCTCAAGATTTTTAGTGGAGGCCCCAGATAGAGATTATTTGCATATGAAGGTAAGCTTGTTAAATTCAAAAATATGCATTTTTTGATAAATTCTGTTTGTTTGTTTTTTTCAGATCGCTTTACTATTTGGCATTTGCAGGGCTTGTAGATGCGAAAAACTAGTTAAAATGGACCTTAAAGACCTTGATGATCGTGGCGATATGGTAATAGTAATCCTTCCAGTTACAAAAACTAAGAAAAAACGCACATTTATTGTCTCCGATGATATAATAAACGGATTGTCCGCCTTGGATTTATACAGAAAGTACAAGAATTCTAGACAACCCAGAACACCGTACTCCAGATTTTTTATCAATTACTGTAAAGGGAGATCATCTGTGAATGTGATTGGAAAAAATATAATGGCCAAAATTCCATTTAAAATTGCAACATTTTTAAAATTAAAAAACCCTCAAAGTTATATAGGCCATTGTTTCCGAAGAACTTCGGCGACGCTGCTCGTCAATGCAGGTGGTGATTTGTTGACACTTAAGCAGCATGGAGGTTGGGAGTCTGGGAAGATTGCGGAGGGATATGTCGCAGAATCATTAACAAGAAAAAAGGAAGTGGCAAGCCAAATCATTACTGGTCGACAATTGTCTTTAACGCCAAGTTCTTCAAAGGATCACGTTGATATCTATGTGCCGATAGCTACTCCTTCATTGGAAAGCAACCTTACAAGCAGCCATACCACGTCAATAAGTAACCACCAAGAAGGAGTAGTGAATATTTCAGCGGAAAGTGGCTTTTCCGGGAGGATAACTTTTAATAATTTGACGAATTGTACAATTAATTTAAGCCGTTAATTTTTTTCATCTGTTATAGATACTTACTGTTGTTTAATTTAAAAAAATGAATATGGTGATAATGTGAAGACTTTTATAAATATTTTTCCTACAAAATCAAATAGGGCTGGACGAGGTAAAAAAACTCTTGCTAATGTAAAAATGTTTAAAAAATGAGAGGGAGGAAAAAAAATTTCCTCCCCGGGAGGAAAACAGGCATTTTCCTCCCTAGCTCAGGGGTTGAAAATTAAGTTTTTTAGTAAGGTAGTAGAAAAAAATATTTGACATTATGATGTTTGCCATGTAATCCAAAAATCGTATTTTCACCTGTTCAGAAGGTATTTTGAAACTATAATAACCCGATACAATCTTTGTTTCAAATATCTTATTCCCTCCAACGAGTTTAAATGGGGGGTGAGGGAAGAAGAGAATAGAAAGATTCGCGCATTTTTGGACGTTTTGTGGAAACTTCGGAAAATAAGATTGTGAGAGGAATTAAATTGATTTCCTAAAATAAAAAATAATATCTTTAATAATTTTACGGAAGTAATACATTATATCAGAGTGGAGCTGTGAAGATATGGGAAAAGAAAATCACCGTCATCTCTACAAATAATATAAATATGAAAAGACAATTTATTGGGGTGTACACGGTGATCATTTATAATGTCCCCCCCTCTTAACTTTTTTGTTTTTTGCATTAGATAAAAATGTCAAATATAAAAGTTGTACAGAATAATGTAAGCTATTTGCAGAATAATATAAATATATACAGGGTATTGCAGAAATAAGTCACAGGTTAAAATTTTTTTTTTTGAAATGGTAAATATATTTTTAGCTTTTTAGAATCTCCTAAAACTTCTAAATATTTTTCTTATATATGTCCTATACCTAAATATAATGGTTTTCGAAATAATCGCATTTTACCTAAGCGGCTACATTCAAATATAAATTCTAGATTTCAGTAAAGTTCTTAGGTTGCCGTGAATTAGGCGGTCGCGGAGAAACAAAAACTATGCTTATTAGTGACAGTTACTGACACATTAAGTAAATATATCATTTTTTTTTTTATGAAGATGCCTTATTCAGAAAAGGAAAAACAAGTAATTTTGCAAAACATTTATTAAAGCAAACAATAGCGGTAAATTGGCTGAACGGGAACTGCATAGAATTATTCGCCAGGTCCAAGTTTCAGACAAAAAACATTCCATCAAATCTATGAAAAGTTTCAACAAACATCTAGCCTAGCGAGAAAAAAGAGAACAATGAAAAGAGACGAAAATAGTGATTTAAATATACTACTAAAAGTACAGTGTCACCAGTAAAGTCCGCATCATATGGGATTTTTTTTTATTAATAGCTTTATTCAAAATTTGACTTTGGCATCAAGTTCTGCTTCGATCGAGATAAAAATTAAGCAAAAAAATAGTAGTCACGTGATTCGCATTATCTGTCAAATTTTAATTTTTTCCAAAAAATAATTCAAAAGTGGGGTTATTTCTGAAAATATCGAAAAATGTTATAAGAAAAAGTTTTTTTAAATGCAGTTTCTAGCCCACATGAAAAATTTCAGCTGCATAAGATAATTTTGATTTTTTACCTATATTTTGTAAATTGCTTGCACTTTTGCAAAATAAGACTCAACGCAACCTACATAAAATTTCTTAGTTTTGACAATGCTTTATTTCAGATACATTTTCTTTAAAGTAGCGCTATATTAAATGTGTGTTTTTCTACAAAATCAAAATTGGGCTATTAAAATTTGGTCGCATGTGATGCAAAGTTTATTTATTTTTGGCCCTGTATAAGGTAACTGCATAAAATTAGTATTTTTGAAAACGTAGTTTGTGTCTGAAAGTAAAAAAATAAAAAATAAAGTAAAGGGGTCTAAATAAAATCGTTAAAAATAAATAAACTTTGTAAAATTTATTTTCCACTTAATAAACACTTTACTGATGACACTGTGTTCTTTTTTGTCTTAATATTAAGGTGTATAACTTTCAGACACAAACTACGTTTTTAAAAATACTTATTTTATGCAGTTACCTTATACAGGGTCAAAAATAAATAAACTTTGCATCACATGCGACCAAATTTTAATAGCCCAATTTTGATTTTGTAGAAAAACTCACATTTAATATAGCGCTACTTTAAAGAAAATGTATCTAAAATAAAGCATTGTCAAAACTAAGAAATTTTATGTAGGTTGCGTTGAGTCTTATTTTGCAAAAGTGGTGCAATTTACAAAATATAGGTAAAAAATCAAAATTATCTTATGCAGCTGACATTTTGCACGTGGGCTAGAAACTGTATTTAAAAAAACTTTTTCTAATAACTTTTTTCGATATTTTCAGAAATAACCCCACTTTTGAATTATTTTTTGGAAAAAATTAAAATTTGACCGATAATGCGAATCACGTGACTACTGTTTTTTTGCTTAATTTTCATCTCGATCGAAGCAGAACTTGATGCCAAAGTCAAATTTTAAATAAAGTTATTAATAAAAAAAAATCCCATATGATGCGGACTTTACTGGTGACACTGTATATGAAATATGAAATACAAAATTAAAAATAATTTTTAAATTTAATGTCTTAACAATAAAGAAGAACTTTTGGTAATTACAAATCAAATTGCTCAACTGGGCCACCGTTTTCTTAAATACATTTGATATACGTTTTTCGTAACATTCGTAATGCGGCGGTGATAGATTGAGAATAATCTTCATTCAGAATTCGAATTTCTGCTCTAATAAGTTCTTTTAAATGTTCAGTGCTTTCAATGTTATTTGCATTCACTCGATCCTTTAGTGTTCCCCATAAAAATGCATCCATCGGCGTCAAGTCAGGGCTGTTAGGTGGCCATTGTATTGGTGCATTCCGTCCAATCCATTCATTGAACCTTTGATTAAGGTAATTTGTAACAGCTACTACACTGTGAGGTGGAGCGCCATCTTGTTGGAAGACGATGTTCGCTCTTGTTCCAACGGAAGCACATCAAAATAGTCCTCTAGCTCGTGTTGGAGAAAATTCAAATAACCTTCTCCATTTAAAGTACCGTTAAAAAAATGGGGACCTATTATTTTGTTGTTTAAGAAGCACACCACACATTAATAGTTTGACGTCCTTGAAATTTAAATTTCCTGTAGCAGTGGGGATTTACTGTGGCCCATTGTCTGCTATTTTTTCTGTTTATCATGCCACTAGTTCAAAATGATGACTCGTCGGTCCAAAATACATTTTCGAAATAACTGGGATTTACATTAATTTTTTCCATCATATATTGGCAAAATTTAACCCTTTTTTCTCGCTGTCTCTGCGTTAATTTTGTTACAGGCCTAATTTTGAAAGCTTCATATCCATATTTTGTAAGAGTGTTTTGAACCCTTCCATAAGAGGTATTTTTTAAATCATCAAGCTCTTCCTATAAACATTTCCATGCTGTTCTTAAAGAAATGTTTGGAGTTTCTTCAACTTTTAGTAGTATATTTAAATCACTATTTTCGTATATTTTCATTGTTCTTTTTTCTCGCTAAGCTAGATGTTTGTTGAAACTTTTCATAGATTCGATGGAATGTTTTTTTGTCTGGAACGTGCATCAGGGGATTAAATCTACGCAGTTCCCGTTGAGCCAATTTACCGCTATTGTTTGCTTTAATAAATGCTTGCAAAATTACTTGTTTTTCCCTTTCTGAATAAGGCATATTTATCATATATTTACTTAATATGTCAGTAACTGTCACTAATAATAGTTATTTTCCTAACAAGTGCGCAAAGTGATACTTTTCCGCACGCAAGTACAGTTGGACGAACGACGCGAAGCGGAGTTCGGATAAGTTCTTGCGTGCGGAAAAGCACTTTGCGCACTTGTTAGGAACAACATTTTTCCTACGAGCTTCATATCAGATAACAACAAAAATAAAAATATGATAATTTATTTAATAATTTTTAATTCGACTTTAAAGAAAGAACTATAATATACTTACAACTAAAAATTACATAACAAAAAAAAATAATAGAAAATTAAAAAATTACATAACAATAAAAAAAATAATAGGAAACTTAATTATTTGTTTATAACATTTATATTTATCGTCAGAGCTGCTCATTTTAACAGTGTTTATATATATTCCCTACCAAGGAGATTTTTGAATAGTTTTACTTTTCCGCACCCAGTGCGGATAAAAGTCTTATCCGCACTAGTGCGGAAAAGTGTAACTTTGCACACAAAAATGCGTGCGCAAAGTACTACTTTGCGCACGCTCGTAGGAAAACATAGTTTTGGTTTCTCCGAGACCGCCTAATTCACGGCCACCTAAGAACTTTACTGAAATCTAGAATATTTTCAATTGAATGTAGCCGCTTAGGTAAAATGCGATTATTTCGAAAACTATTATATTTAGGTATAGGACATGTTATAAGAAAAATATGTAAAAGTTTTAGGAGATTCTAAAAAGTTAAAAATATATAGGGTGTACCATTTAAAAAAAAAATTAACCTATGACTCATTTCTGCAATACCCTGTATATTTATGTTATTCTGCAAATAGCTTACATGATTCTGTACAACTTTTATATTTAACATTTTTATCTAATGCAAAAAACAAAAAAGTTAAGAGGGGGGGACATTATAAATGATCACCGTGTACATGTTTCGGTACTGGAAAGTACCATCATCAGCACCGAAGGGCTAAAATAAATTAGGAATAGAAAAAGGAAGGACAAAACAGATTAATGTACTTACCCCAAGTGCCACTTACACGAAGGAATGTAAACAAATATTAAAAACATGAAAAGGACAAGATCATATTGGACGAAAACAAAATTAAAAAGTTTTTAAAAAATTTAAAGATCGGTATTTAATACCGACCTTCCTTTTTCTATTCCTAATTTATTTTAGCCCGGTGCTGATGATGGTAATTTCTAGTACGGAAACATGTACACCCCAATAAATTGACTTTTCATATAATATTATTTGTGGAGATGACTGTAAGTTTTTTTCCCATATATCATTATTAATTCACCTCGTACGAAAAATATTGTTGCTCATCCAAAAAAAGTTCCCTCCTTTTTAAGATAATAAATAAATAAATATTATTGGCTTTTGAAACCAAAAATAATAAAATGATATTGCTAAAAATACTGTATAAAAATTGCATCATAATGATTAATTTTTGCTATCGTATATAGAATAAATATTATCATTAACCTAAAATAATGAAAATATTTATATTACATTTTGTTTTATCGTATAAATTGCAATTCATAAAGCCAAAAAGAATTTTAATTTTCAGGTTTATTGCTTATTCGCTTTGGCTAATAAAATGCTTGTAAAATCATGAGCATCTTTACATACTTACCCAAAATACTTAAAGAGGCAAGGGAATCTTAATATGTTTATAATTTATACTTATACAGAGTGTCTAAACAATGAAATGCAGTAAACTACTTAATAGTTATTGAAATGTTGGGTAGTACAAAGAAGTTAAATAATAATGAACTAACCAAGCAACTTTGACTATATAAATGACAGTGATAGACTTATTCTATTCAATCATAATTTCCTAATTAGTAAATCAAGAGTTAACCTAACTGGACGAGTTGTAACTGTTTTACTAATTTAAATAAATTAGATATGGCTATAATTTATGGTTTTCTTAACCCGATGGGAAGAATTTCCTGCAAAAATCGACTAAACCAAATAAAAATTTAAAATAAAAGAAACTAAACAAATATGTTTACAAGAGTTTAGGGTTATATTATAATATGACCCACAAATAGCCGAATTCAATTATATAAAAATACTTAAATATAACACCATCGTCATTAGACAAAGGTTTAGTCTGGTAAACTGAGGGATCAAAAACGGCCAACGGTATAGGCGCAGAAATATTTGGGAAAATATCCAGAAAGGACAAGAGCATCCCTCTGGGGATCTACGCCCCAGCATACCAAGCAGAAGCGCATGCATATAAAATAATCTTGAAAAGAGATACCACGACCAAAAGATAAACATCCTGTCAGACAGCCAAGTTACCCGTAAGACTCTGGACTCCAATCGATTACCATCAAAAATCAAAATAAAGTGCCTTAACCACCTAAAAGAACTGGCAGCCAGGAACAACTGCGTCAAGTTCCTTGGGTTCCTGGTCACTCAGGGATCAAATGCAATGAAAAAGCAGATGAATTTTAAGGGGCCCTGAACCCAGCCTTGGAATATCAAAACAGGCAACTAAAATAACATTGGATAGGCCCAAAAACAATATCTATCTTAATAAAATAGTACTGTACACCTGGTCGAACAGACGCACGGGCCTTAATTGGGAAGCCTTCGAAAACATAAACAACTGGAATGCCGCTTCTAATGCGTACCCAGTTAATGCAAGTGGCTGGCTTATTAACAGGCCATTGTCACTTAAGAAAACACCTTCAACGAGTAGGAATTTACAATCGATCCATTAAATGCAAACTTTGCGGTGCCTCTCATATCATATACAGCTGTAGAGCACTAACCTGCAAACGATTCTTAGGTAATCTTTAACGCGGCGATTACTTTCCGCATGACAAACTTGGAAGGATACTATTGGACCTGATGGAAGAAACAAATCTCTTTTAAAAAGAGTGGGGTGGACAATAAGCCAGAAAGCCGCAGTGTAAGAAGTTTGGGCCATACACTCGACCCCGACTTCAAACAACCAACCAACGCTACCGAAGACAACATCATTGTGAAATCGCAATAACTCACAACGTCTTCCATCCCAACATGGCGCCACCAGCCCAACATAAGTTTCGGAGGCCGAACCCGATGGAGGAAGAAGATACCTGACTACACTCATAGCCGGAACCAGCAACATCCCCAGAGTTTGTGCGATGGTGGAATGCCCCTGTAATCCTTTATGCTCACAAAAGATGGGTCAAATGGGACAAATCAGACGGACTAAAGTGTATCGGGTGTGTTTCCGTGCGTTCTAAAGACATTCTTTGGCTAACAGTGTGTTGGAACTCCAGTGTTAAATATTGTATAAGCTAACAAATAGAACATTAGCTACCACAGTCCCTTACTGTAAATTTAATGTTTGTTAATAATGTTGTTTAAAACTAATTAATATTTCTTTCTAAAGTTTTTAAATTGTTGTTTATTTATTAAAGGTATTTTGCCATTCTTATTTTCCCAATAATTTAATTTAAATGATATTATGATTATGTTGTTTTGTATTTTGTTTTGGAATATTACTTTAAACTAGGGGCTAGCTTTCAGTGGCACGGGAAATGTCATGGAAATAGGGCATTTTCCAAATTTATTATTTATTTCATAAATTATTATTGTTTTTAATTTAAATCTAGCCCAAGATTATTTTGCAAACTGCATATAATAAACATCGGCTTGTTTATTTATATTGATCTAATTAAACAAATGACTCTCTTAGTTGGGTCCCATTACGGACTGTTAGTCGGGTCACATTACGGACTATCTTTCTTGAGTCCCAGACTCTTAGTTTGGATCTTTTGAGTATCGCTCTAAGGGTGGCCGACCAGTTGAATAAAGATGCGTCTCGACTGCCTATTACGGCACCTGCCACTCACCGCCCTAGCCCGTAGAGCAGCCCCTAGGATCAGGTATATTATAATGTATGTATAATTGCTCTGTTATTTTTAAAAATAGATTATAGTTGTTTTTTGAAAGCCTGTCTACCTTTATTAACCTGTCGCTAAACTTAGCTACAACCCCATACGCGACAAAATTTCAAATAGTTTCTAAAAATGTCTGCTTGCCATAACACAATTTCCTAAAGTGCAAGTTTCTTGTTAGGAAAGCTTCCCCTATATCAAACGTTAACAAATAAATTTTTAAAATCCTCTCCTTCAATTCGTGCAATGCGAAAATTAGGTTAATTTTTTTCCGACCAAGACTGAGTAAACTTCTTTGTAAAATGTCACACCCTGTATATTAGGGGCGGCACTTTTAAAGCCGCTTTCTTCGGCCAAACTCAGTCCGCGAAATTCGATAACGCTCATTAATTTGGGAGCAGCTTCACGCTTATCAAGTTTAAACGTATAACACGATACGCAAAGTGCCTTAGCGTGTCATGTGTCTGATATTTTCATTACATTAAATTGTTCTTTAGTGGCAGCACATACGTTTTAAGTGGCTAAAAATGTGTTACTTAATTTTTTTCTAGTTTAATCCATCAAATCGATTAAATGCAGTGGCGCACGTAGGACATAATTCTGGGAGGGGCAGAATATCAGTATAGTAGAGGTAGAAAGCGCGAACAAGCCAATTTTGATTAATTTAGCCAATTACTTTTTTTAGTAAATATATTTAACTAGTAACGTTTATTCAAAGACCGCTGACCGTTACGTCACGACTAGTGCTTATCTTTCTAACATTCGTAAGATGGTAAATTTGCGTCAATAATGAATGTCTTATAATTTTACCAGTTAAAAAAGTTTTATTGTCATTTTCGAGGGGTAAACCGCAGTGGAATTTTGGTGTACAACCCTCTGGAATTAGTGGAATTAGTGGTGGAATTAGTGGAATTACTAGGGGAATCAGTGGAATTAGTGGAATTACTGCTGGAATTAGTGGCATTACTGATGGAATTAGTGGAATTACTACTAAAATTAGTGGAATTAGTCGGGCAATTACTGATATCAAAAACGATTTTTTTATATAGTCTGGCATCCATACTTTTGGCAATATCACACAAAAACTTAAGTGGTGGCCAGCGCAACGCCGCCGTTTTCTCACATCCAATCATCTACGTTCTTAACAGGCATGGTCATTTTGCAGGGGTGCGGCGTTGCTACTTTACAAGCAGAAACCAGGGGTGACAAAACGTGTCGGCGCCATTGATGTTGCGTGGGTAATATTTATGACCTTGTGCTATACATATTAGACACTTGGCCGAGATAATACACTGAGAAAATATGATAACAGTCTAGTAAAATGTATACTACACTAAAATAAAAATAGATAAGTTGCTACTTACGAATAAAGGTGAATTTTCATGCATCCGATATCCGTCGATACGTTGATATGAAGGTAATCCCATTGGCTGAATTTACGGCTTTTGATTGGTCAGAAAATTTATGGAATTTAAATTTTTTTGCATTTTTATGCATCCATTATCCCATGATACGAATCGTTTGTGATTGGTCTTATCCCTGGTCACAAATGTTGGGAATGTGGCTTTTCCTACGAGGTATACATACTATTTTTCCGAAAATCGATCGGAAAGTATTACAATCAACTGTTATAATTTTAAAATAAGCATTAGTATAATCATTTTATCCTTAAATAAAGGAAATATTGGTTTTGTATGGAAATAAAGCAAAGTACAGAAATAACATTCCCGTACAGTACAAAAATGTTAATATTTCCGATCGATTTTTGGAAAAATTTATTTTAACTCTGTCCGATGACAGATGAAATGGTAAACTTTTCGGATAAAAATTGGCGCCAAAATATAATGACCAATCAACGCCGACCAATCAGATGCATGAAAATTTACGTTAAAGCAAGCCTTAAAGCTTGCTGCTATAATAAAAAAAGTTTTCCTGAAACATAATAAAAGTCTAGTTACCTAAATTGACTTTACATGAAATTAATTTATTTATTTAACCATAGCCAGTGAAAGAAGAATCCTCGGAGGTATCTAAAATATTGTGTATGTCAGGTCAGATGTCCAGTAAAATTGTTACTATTATTTAAGCAGATTCTACACATTCAGCTGTCTACATATTAAAGCTTTGAGATTTAGTAAGTTTCAATATTTAGGTAAATTTAAAATTTATCGTTTTTATTTGGTTAGTTTTAAAGTTTTAAATAATATTACCATAAAACATATCGAAACTACTAACTGGTAAAGTTTCGATTTTCAATGTATCGATAGAGACATATCATGGTTTTTAAAATAATTAGTAGGCGCAACCAGTTTTTATTTCCTATAAATAAGGTGTTTTTATGTCTGTATCTAAACCAAGGCTTGACTATTACATATTTCTTTTATAATGTCTAATTTTACCAGTGGAAATAGTGGAATTATTAGAGAAATTGGTGGAATTAGTGATATTAGTATTGGAATTAGTGGTATTAGTATTGGAATTAGTGGTATTACTAGTGGAATTAGTGGAATTAGTCGTGGAATTAGAGGAATTAGTCATAGAATTATGGAATTAGTCCTGGAATTAGTGGTATTACTTGGAATTAGTGTACAAGATTTGGGACTGCGGTTTACCCCTCGGTCATTTTTGACAGTGACATTTTTAATCAACATTACCTCAAAAATGTCACGGTATTGTAAAAAAGAACAAGCATTATTAAAATGATTTGATTATTTTTAAAGATAAAGTGATGCCGGAAAGACTCTTTTACCCTTTAACGCAATTTACTAGGTAAGTAGATACATATAATAAAGCAGGAATTGTAAAACATAAATAATAGACATGAAAAATATATGGCAATGTTTGTATAAATACCTATCTGTTTTAGAGAGTTTCGGATGCTTTGAGAGTTTCGTGTTTAACAATCCAACGAATTAAGGCAAAGGGGATAGAGAAGGATGTAGATTTTAAAAATTGCAATAATGTAGCTATTTTGTCATCCCGTGGTCGACAACTTCACGAAATTCATGAACATACCATAAGAGAGCGTATTTAGGGGATGTATAGAGCAGATAAACATGTTACCATTCGCTCAATACAACTAACCTTAAAATTATTAATGGTGTTAAAATATCCACTGGTTCATTAGTGGACTGTTGAAAAAAAATTTAAATTTAAATGGCGTAAATGTACTGTATCAAACAGGTGTTTTTTAAGAGAGCAACCCCATTTAGCCCAAAAATGAGTCGAATTTTTAAAAGAATTTAAATATAACGGCAACTCTCAATTTTCCTTAAAACCTATTTTTCTGGATGAAACCTGGAGATACAGTAAAAGGGATTTTAGGCGAAGTTGGCAAGATGCTACTTTTTATACAATTTAAAAAAATCATCAGAGTATGTACGGTATATTATTCTACATGGTTCAGAAAATGGATTTGTGAATTATAATACGATTGTTTTCTATTAGTAAAAATATGTTTATACAAAGTATAGCTTCTTTCAACATCTACTGATGTAATCGGACAATACTGCAACTTGGGTAGCAAAATATAAGGCCAATATACAACTTCGTTGGATGGTTTACCCCCATAAATGCTATTAATATGACAAAGTAGGGTTATTTTGACCTACCCTATACGCTCCAGAAAATGTCATATACTTACCGGACACCCTGTATATTTAAACTAAAGCAAATCATATTTTCCTATTACAGGAGAAGTTTAGTAACTGCAGATGGAAAAATATGGATTCATTTGACAGTCGAACTCTTAACGTCACGACTGGATAGTAGTGGATAGATCTGGGATATTACCATAAAAAGTTAAAGAATCTTCAAAGGAAAATAAATGCCATTTTTAAAATAACATGAGGATTCGTGTTGACTACAAGCGATAATAATTGTTCGGTTTATCTCTGTATATTTTTCAAGAGGGCTTGGATTAAAAAACGTAGGGCTTGTTTTAGATCACAATGATATGGGGACGATATATCTAACCAAATCTAGGTTAAAATTTTGTCAAATTCATATTATGACATGATATGCCAAACTAATTAGTAATACAATAAGTTGACAAATATAAATTTATTTTTGTTGTTTACAAAATTAACAAAGTAACAATATACAGAAAGAAAAAGAAAAATAAGTACCTTCATAAATTGCTGAAATTGGCCACCGCCATGCTCCAAGCATAAATGCCTCTCTTAATATTTTCGAAAGTGTTGACCAGCATCTCTCAGCATTATTTCACAAACGTTTGCTTGCAACAAGTTCTTCTGTTCTTACAGAAAAATTCCTGCTCCTTTTTTGTATTGTATGTAGCAATAAAAGCAACGTTAAGAAAATGTCGTGAAAATCGTCCAAGCACAAAACCGGATTGTATTTCCACTCACCATTTACTCTAACCCCGTTTTGAAAATACGTTTTAACCATGTATGTTTTGTGCTGTTCCGTAAAGCCAATTGTGTGAATTGTTCAAGAAATTGGAAAAATTAGCGATGAATCAAATTACTTGTAACGACTGTCAAAGATGACGGAATAACTGATTGATTGTTAATTCAGGTAGTTACTGACACCCAATAGGTATTAAGCTCTACGGCTAAGCATTACGTCCTTGGATTCATCAAGGCCCTCGTTGGCCGTAGCCAGGGGGGCCAAGGCAGGGCGCCGCCCTTCCTAGAGAAAAATTCGCCCTTCCTGGAAAAAACAACAATTGTATGACAATAACCCTTTCTGGATATTTTAACTTTATACCTACGGTTTTAGGAATTACGATTCCATCGAAAGAAGAGTTGGCAGTTGTCAAAGACTATATGGCCCGCAAAGCAACAACCAACTTATTCAATGAGCTGTATAATCAACGCCAGGCCTTTAAAAATACATACGAACTGTTTGCTACCAGCGTAACTTTTGGATGCAGTACAGCAGTCTACGAATCCTCGTTTTCCACCTAAACGGCCATTAATCGCCCCCAACGTATGGCAATAGAACATCAGAGAATGGCTGACCTGATCTTTCTGACCTTTGAAAGAAAACATACCGAAAAATTAGATTTTGAACTCTTTTTAAAAAAAATTAATGAAAGAGAAACAAAACAGAAAATTACAACTGTTTTAAGTGTTAAATCAGTTGTAATTATCTAAACGTGTTTTAGAATATTATTTGATTTATTATGTTATTTTTGTTTGTTTTTTTCATTTCATTTTTATATAAAATACTTACCTATATACTACCTACTAAAATAAAAAAAAAGTTTAATAAGTTCGCCCTTCCAGAAATGTTAACGTCCCTTCCTAAAATTTAAGCCTGGCTACAGCCCTCTTTGATTCAAATGATTTTTGCTGGCACGTTATTATTGTTGCTGCGACTCTATTTAACATTTTTTTGAAACTCATCGTGGAAACATATTTCCAACTATGCGTGTCTATTTAGCAATGTTAATAAGCTACTCTGCGACACATAGGTACATACCGGCAAAAAATAAATATACAACTGGTTCTGTGAAATCTGGTTCATTTAAATGACGTCAGTTAGAATTATTCGGTCAGACGGGTTCATTAATTATCTTTTCTAATCTGAAATATTTGGCGATAATTGTTGATTCTTTTATTCCGCGGTACCGCTAATGGACCGCTCATAACATAAAAGGAGAAATGAAAAGAGCATTTTAAGACTCCCAACTACGATTAATTCATTATTAAAATGTTTACGGGTTAAATCTAAATACCGTGCGAGCAAAAATTATTTGCATCAAAGAGGGCTTGGATTAAAAAACGTAGGGCTTGGTTTAGATCACAATGATATGGGGACGATATATCTAACCAAATCTAGGTTACAATTTTGTCAAATTCATATTATGACATGATATGACAAACTAATGAGTAATAAAATAAGTAGACAAATAGAAATTTATTTTTGTTGTTTACAAAATTAACAAAGTAAGAATATACAGAAAGAAAAATAATTACATAAATTGCTGAAATTGGCCACTGCCATGCTCCATGCATAAGTTCGCACATCTCTTCATATTTTCAAAAGTGTTGACCAGCATCTCTGGAGAAATGTTACCACATTCTTGGATAATCCTTTCTTGTAATTGTTCTAAATTTGCAACTGGTGTTTTAAAAATGAGAAAAAACAAAATAATCCATAACCGTTAAACAAGGTGATCTAGGTGGGAATTCAATGTCTGATCAAAAACTGATCAATCTGTCTTCGAAAAAATTGGGTAAGTAGTTAATAGTTTCGGCGGCTGTATGTGCGGTCGCACCGTCCTGTTGAAAATTTCCAAAACGTAGTTCGTCGTCACGTAATTGCCCCACAAATGGATTCAAAATATTGTCTCTATACCGCTGTGCTGTAACTGTATCATGGAAAAAATAGGACCAACAATTCTTCTTCGGGAAACAGCTAACCAGATACCAATTTTTTGAGGGTACAATGTGGACTCTACAAAAAAATGGGAATTGTTACTACTCCACCTGTGTGTATTCTGAGAATTAACATAACCGGAGAGGCGGAACCAGGCTTCATCCGAAAAAAATGTCAGGTCTAATAAATCATTTCTTTCCAGTAAATTTTGAGTAAACCATTGAGAGTAATTCCTGCGTCTTTTAAAACCTGCGGCTTGTATTTCTTGGAATACTTGCACTTTATAAGGAAATAAATTTAGCTGCTTCTTAAGAATAGTCCTGCATGTTCCTACTTCTTGGGACAGGCGTCTTATACAATTTGTTGGCGTATTTTGCATTATTTCACGAACGTTTGCAACAAGTTCTCCTGTTCTTATAGATGGTATTCCTGCTCCTTTTTTGTGTTGTATAAAACCTGTTTCCCTAAACACAGCCACGCTTCTTTTCAGGCAATGATAAAAATCCCCAGCAATAAAAGCAACGTTAGGAAAATGTTCGTGAAAATCGTCCATGCACAAACCCGGATTGTATTGACACTCACCATTTACTCTAACCCCGTTTCGGAAATACGGTTCAACCATGAATGTTTTGTGCTGTTCCGTAAAGCCCATTATGTGAATTGTTCAAGAAATTGGAAAAATTAGCGATGAATCAAATTACTTGTAACGACTGTTAAAGATGACGGAATAACTGATTGATTGTTGAATCCTGAATGTAGTTACTGACACCCAACAGGTATTTAGCTCAACGGCTAAGCATCGCGTCCTTAGATGCAAGGCTCTCTTTGATGCAAATAATTTTTGCTCGCACGGTGTAACATTTTGTTGTAAAACTGTTAAAAATGCGGAATTCGGTGAGTGAGAAAAGAACCATTTGTACTCCATCAGACATAAGTGAAACAGCAAATGAAACTACAGCAGATTTATAACCCCATAAATCCAAAATAGTGTATGCAATTTGTAATAGACGGTTTATAGACTGGTGTGGCAAAAAGTTTGTTAAGGCCATTAGTGAAAACGTCCTTGAAGCGTATTAACAAGAAAAATCAGAGATACCGTGCGAGCAAAAATTATTTACATCAAAAAGAGCCTTGCATATAAGGACGTAATGCTTAGCCGTAGAGCTTAATACCTGTTGGGTGTTAGTAACTACCTGAATTAACAATCAATCATTTATTCCGTCATCTTTGACAGTCGTTAAAATAATTTGATTCATCGCTAATTTTTCCAATTTCTTGAACAATTCACACAATGGGCTTTACGGAATAGCACAAAACATTCATGGTTGAAGCGTATTTTCGAATCGGGGTTAAAGTAAATGGTGAGTGGTAATACAATCTGGGTTTGTGCATGGACGATTTTCACGAACATTTTCCCAACGTTGCTTTTATTGTTGGGGATTTTTATCATTGCCTGAAAAGAACCGTGGCTGTGTTTAGGGAAACAGGTTCTATACAACACAAAAAAGGAGCATGAAGACCATCTGTAAGAACAGAAGAACTTGTTGCAAACGTTTGTGAAATAATGCAAAATACGCCAACAAATTGTATAAGACTCCTGTCCCAAGAAGTGGGAAGATCTTATGGAACATGCAGGACTATTCTTAAGAAGCAGCTAAATTTATTTTCTTATAAAGTGCAAGTATTCCAAGAAATACAAGCCGCAGATTTTGAAAGACGCAGGAATTACTTTCAATGGTTTACCCAAAATTTATTGAAAAGAAATGATTTAGTAGACCTGACATTTTTTTCGGATGAAGCCTGGTTCCACCTCTCCGGTTATGTAAATTCTCAGAATACACGCATGTGGAGTAGTAGAAATCCCCATTTTTTGTAGAGTCCACATTGCATCCTCAAAAATTGGTGTCTGGTTAGCTGTTTTTTAAAGAAGAATTGGTTGGTTTTTTTTCCATGACACAGTTACAGCACAGCGGTATTGAGACAATATTTTGAATCCATTTGTGGAGCAATTACTTGACGACGAACTACGTTTTGGATATTTTCCACAGGACGGTGCAACCGCCCATACAGCCGCCGAAACTATTAACTACTTACTCAATTTTTTCGACGACAGATTAATCAGTTTTCGATCAGACATTGAATTCCCACCTAGATCACCTTGTTTAACGGTTATGGATTACTTCGTTTTTTCTCATTTAAAGAACAGTATTTTTAAAACACCAGTTGCAAATTTAGAATAATTACAAGAAATGATTATCCAAGAATGTAGTAACATTTCTTCAGAGATGCTGGTCAACAATTTCGAAAATATGAAGAGACGTATGAATTTATGCTTGGAGCATGGCGGTGGCCAATTTCAGCAATTTATGTAATTATTATTTTTCTTTTTCTTTCTGTATATTCTTACTTTGTTAATTTTGTAAACAACAAAAATAAATTTCTATTTGTCTACTTATTTTATTACTCATTAGTTTGTCATATCATGTCATAATATGAATTTAACAAAATTTTAACCTAGATTTGGTTAGATATATCGTCCCCATACCGTTGTGATCTAAACCAAGCCCTACGTCGCACGGTACTAAATCCATCGACTTTGTGGACAGAGCATTCAATGTTAAAGGCTACATTTTTAATCAATAAAAATATGGACATTTTACCAAATTAATTCCATTTTTAAAAAGAATTCGTTAAGATACCGTGTCAAAAAATCAAAAATTTTTCACCAGACAGGAATTTGACAAAATTTTAATTGAAGCTCATGATAATAATTATCTAATGATGAAGGTGCCCCAAGTACCCATTTAAGGGATGTTAATTTTTAACTTTATAATTACTTGTGTTTTGTTATTATATAATTTATTTATTATTTATTTATTTATTTATTACAAATAGGGTTACAACAGACACTGAGCCCAATATAGTATCCACGTTGTGATATTAGCTAGTGGGAATTAATAATATTTATATTAATTAAGTTCATTAATAATTTATGTTAACATAAAAATTGAAAAAAAATCACAGTACATATTTTAAAATCTGATTATAGACATATCGAACATTTCCATGCCTAAAGACAGCCTATTACAGGCACAAGTCGCTCTACAGAGAGGAGAATTCTTTTCAGAATTAGTATTTCTAAGTGGAATATTAAAAGTATTATGAAGGCTTAAGTCCCTAATCGGTACATTAAAGCTTAACTTTGATCTGAGTTTTGGCAAGGGCGTCCATAGGGCGTTTTTCAGGGGGGGGGGGGCAAAAACTTTAACAATATTTTTTTATCTACTAACTAACCACTGAACTATTCAATATTTATGCTGAATTATGAAATAAAATAGTAATGTGGGCGCCTAGGAGGGGGGGCAAGTGCCCGTTTTGCACCCCCCTATGGACGCCCATGAGTGTTGGTGAATCAACATGACAGTTCACCAATTTGTAAATCATAATAACATCGGAAACCATCCGTCTTTCAGTAAGTGTCATTATTGAATATTTTTTCATAATACGTTTATAATTGCTATTGACTATGTCTGTTTTACGTGATAAGAACCGTAGAAATGTATTTTGAATACTTTCCAGCCTTCGCTGGTAAACCACGTACTGAGCAAAATTAAGTTTACTAAATATGAACGCGTAATACAAATTTAGAACTGTTTGAGGATTATTAAAATTTAAACTGTTTCTTATAATACATTCTAAAAATCGATTACACTTATTGAGAACCTGTTTAATATGAGAGCTAAAAATTAACTTACTGTCAATTATAACACCTAAATCACGAATGTCATTAACCGATTTACTATCACTATTATTAATAGTATAAAGCAAATTATGAACATTTTTGTTTCTGGTAAATGTTATCGATACACACTTGTCTAAATTGAGAAATAAACTCTGACTTTCACAGAATCTTACCAAGGCATTAAGATCGTCCTGCAGCCCATTGCAATCCCCCGGTACCCTGATTATTCGAAAATTTTTTAGGTCATCTGCGTACATTAAAAATTTAGAGAATTTAAAGCATTGTTGAATGTTGTTAATGTATATAATAAAAAACAATAGACCAAGGTGACTACCCTGAGGTACACCAGACGGCACGTTAAAAGGCTAAGAGTAAAAACCATCAATGGAAATCATTTGTCGTCTATCACTGAGATAGGACCAAATCCATTTCAGTAAGCTCCCGCGCATACCGACATCAGCAAGGCGCTTAATCAGTATGGAATGACAAATTTTGTCAAACGCCTTACTGGAGTCCGTGTACACAACGTCGATCTGCTTCCGAACGTCCATGTTTCTTAAAATAAAATCTGTAAATTCCACCAGATTACTTTTAATGTACCTACGTGGAAAAAATCCGTGTTGTTGTTTTAAAATGATATTTTTAACTTGCTCAAATATAATATTATAAATAATTTTTTCAAAAATTTTCCCGAAAATGCGTAGTTTATTTATTGGTCTATGTTGCCGTATTTGACATTGCAGAAGCAGGTCGTAGGAACGAGTTACAGAAACTGACATTAAATGATATTAATAACATGGATTCTAGCATAACTGCAAACTCTCGATAGCGACACAAAAAACGTCGATCATTTGTAATAAGCGGTGACATTTGATGTTTTAATTTTGTTGAAATGTATCGCAAATACGCATTCCTTCGTCCCCAGTCCACCAATCAAACTAGATTTTTTATCAGGTATTATAACGGAAAACGTTCAGTTTAACCTGGTGGCATAAATACTTTTAGTAAAATTCCAAGTGTTATTACTAAATACTTAAATATTGAAAAGCCAATACAATACACAGGATACTGTTTTCGCAGATATTCTGCAACATTGATTGTGGAATCGGGAGCCGACATGTTAAATTAATGCGCTATGGACGAAGGAAATCTTCAACTGTAGCTGAGGGTTACTTGAGGAATCAATTTCTAAAAAAACCAAAATAGCAACACCAATTCTGGAAGGTAAGCCAAGTAGGTACTTGGATCGGAAACTCCACAGCAATCCGAGAAAGAGTGTTAAGTGAAGAACCTGAGACCTCACAAGCAAAAACGAAAATAAAATTTAAAATAGCCACAACTATAATTTAATAACCAAAATCGCCATGACGGATTGTGATTTTATACAATTAATATGAAGATTGAAGATATATTATTGGACAGCTTTGTAGAAAACACACTTTAACTAGGGTTGCCACATGGCCGGGATCTTCCGGGATTGTCCCGAAATTAACTGTGTAGTCCCGGATCCCGAATTTGTATTTTTTAATCCCGGAAAATCACGATCATAAAACACACACACAAACACAACAATTTTCTATATTTTTGTTATAATATAATAAATTTCTTAAGTTTCGTATAATTAGGTATTTAGAGGATATTTAGCTTTTTTTTTATAGTTCGTTACATTACTTAGTATTTAGTACCTACTCAGTGGCGGCTCGTGACTAGCAAGTCAGGCGGGCGCTGGCTTTAGATAATGCGGATAACTATAATCAAATCGTTTATTTTTGTTAAACACACCAAATGATAACACTAACAAATATTATTTTTTGAAATATAAGTTAAATCTTATCATCCCCGCCAAAAACAAGACACACGAAACAAAAAAAAAATTTTGTCCTCACTACCGCATATATACAGGATATTTTATTATATATTATTATTTCTTTGGCAAATTACGCGAAAACTGTGCCTTACTTTTACATTTTGATTGCACTTGTACTATGTTCAATATTGGTAGTGACCGCTCTGTATTTTTTAAATTAAGTTTTTCACTTAAGCTCAGTGAACTAAACACAAGCTTCTGTAAATCAGTGACCTTCATATTAGACGAAATTTTCCAACTTTATAACATAACTAATAAATCAAAACAAAACATAAGCGGCATTGACACACAACGAAACGTGAACAGCTGTTGTTGGACGGAAAATTTTGAGCCCATCAGTGCAGCTCGTTGTGCGATGTGTAGGTGATGTCACGCCTCCGTAGTCATGGCAACCAACTTAATAGTCGCGTTGAATTGGGGCGAAAATCGGCCGCCCGCGCTTGATATATTATTTTTTTTATTGATACCCTATTTCGCTTATTTAAAGTACGCCTCAGCGTGTTTAAATCCCACTATCAAAAACGCGCGTGTTTTAAAGTTACCATGGCAACATCAACAACCCGTGAAACGTGAAGTCTAAATTATGGAAGACTTGAGGTAGGAGGCCGATCGCAATGCATTGGATTCGGTCCCAAATTAGCATCGGTAATTCAGCTTTACGAGTCGCTGTAAGATGGCGCGCGTGTTCGAAGTGGGCTATCAAATAATGGTTTCTTATGGACGCAATAACTATATTTATTTAAATTAGTTCTTTAAGGAACAAATAAGGACTTTTATATGAATTTACACTTACTTTGTTATACCTATTAGTAAACTCGGCCTGTATATAGTTCCAACGATGCTTGGTTTTTAAAATACAGGGTATTAAACATTCTAGCTATACCTTTGGAGCTAGAAAGAGACTTATTTGGCTGCGTTTTCTATCTGAAAAAGATCCTGTCTTACACCCCGACACAAAGCAAACTCTACTTTTATAAATTGTACCATTATTCATTATAAATATGGAAATTAATTACAATACAACGTTATTTGTCTTGTCTTGCCTTCAAACATTAATTGTTATTTCGAAAAATAAAATGTCAATTGTCAAAAGTAAAAGCACAGAAAAATAAAGGGTTTAAGTAAAAGTTAAAAACTATGGAGGATCTAGTTTTCCATATTAAAAACGAAGAAGAAGAAGACAACATCAGCCCACTTCGGACGCGAGAGCCATCTATCGGCCGATAGCGAACTAACCAAAAAACCGGGACAGAATTTGAAAATGCTGCCATTGTCGATCGGCCTCCTACCCTATAGTTCTCCATAGTCTAAATAAATATGTCGACTTTTTAATTATTGATTTGACAGAATTACCTTTTAACGTCAAATAAAATATTTTTTGTTTTCCTCGTATTCATGACAACGACAGGTATATCACATCACGAATTCGACCATTTCACTTACTTACTAAGTTATTATTTCCATTTTTTGTAATATAAATCAATTAATGATTTCAAAGTGTACCAATAAAAAAAATAATGTAAAGGATTCCTGGATAACTGGTCTTTAAAATACGTGCTATATTTCAAGCACTCTGGCTGCGCCGTCGTGCTTGCAAAATCGTGCGTGTTTTAAAGACCTTAATATCCACTTATAATTTAATATACTATATTATCTTGCTTGCACTGTCTCAACACCCGCAGTCGGCAATAAGCGCGGTTACGCCATCTGTAAGGGACCGAGGCGGAAAATTTGAACGTGTATCATGCCTCCCCTCGTATCAACCCTCGCCAGTCTCCCCTACCGTAAGCCGCGTTGACATCAGTTAAGGACTCATACTTTTCAAATTATCTCCAAAATCAATCATTTTATTGTTAATTTATAAGTAAAAAAATAATCAAATACAAAATATTACCTAAAAAAATGTAGTTCGGAAGTCACTAGCGCACGTACTAAAAAATAGGGGTGGTAAGCGACTACTTACCCCTTCTATTTTGAATATTTGACAATTGTTTTTATTTTGGTTTTCTCATAAGATGTCACTCTGTATGGTAAAGCAATGTACCAAATTTGAAACCCCTTTTCCACAATGAAAATTGCCGAACGTTTTGCTGGTCAAACGAAAAGAAAAAATTAAAATTGGTATTTAGAAAATAAATTCTACTTTAAATACCCCATCCAGAAAATTAAATGACGATCGAAAATATTCTCAAAATTTTTTTTATTTTTAGTAATTTTGTAATATCTTAAACAATTCTTTATTGGTCAAAAGCAAAATGACTTTCCCGGGTGTAGAATGTTGTACCAAACAATTTTTCTAAAAGCCATTTTTCAATATCGGCCTTACTTTTTTCTCAAAAACGTTGGGCGCATAAATCCACTTTACACGCTTAAATTCACTTTACGCGCCCAACGTTTTTGAGAAAAAAGTAAGGCCGATATTAAAAAATGGCTTTAAAAAAAAATTGTTTGGTACAACATTCTACACCCGGGAAAGTCATTTTGCTTATGACCAATAAAGAATTGTTTAAGATATTACAAAATTACTAAAAATAAAAAAAATTTCTAAAAAAAATTTTGGGAATATTTTCGATCGTCATTTACTTTTCTGGATGGGGTATTTAAAATAGAATTTATTTTCTAAATACCAATTTTTATTTTTTCTTTTCGTTTGACCAGCAAAACGTTCGGCAATTTTCATTGTGGTAAAAGGTGTTACTGCTCTTAAATACTCGAATCATTCAAAAAAATCAGTTTTTAACTTTAAACTTTCACATGAAAAATGGCATTATTAAAGTCATTATTTTTGCTCAAGGAATATACAGTGTGTCCAAAAAAGTATGCAATATGTGGGAAAGCTTTTTATCACCGATTTCTCAGAAAATTTTATTCTTTATAAAAGTTGGTGCATTCCTTAAAACTATACATGCATATTTCATATTTCACCTGCGGCTAATAATAGGGGAGCAAATGCCATTTTTTCGAAATTGCCTTAAGAGTAAAGTACCTTAATTATTAGAAATACAGCAAAATTTTATATGGAAATGTTCTTGCAAATTAGTAAGTTAGTCCAAATACGACATTTGAATTAGGTGTCACAATTTTTAATTTTTTTTGGTTAATCTCTATTTTCCCGTAAACGGTACACCTCTGGTCGATTTGTTGTTTACGCAATTTTAATATATTTATAAAATGACCTAAGCATGGGTTTATAATAAAAATGGATTAAGTAGCTGCAAACTTTTTAAACCCTTTCAATGTTATGAGATGGTTCAGATATTAGCGTGTTGCACGCCTACTTAAACACATTTTAGCCAACTTATGTTCTAAACAAAATTATGATAGAATCTAACTATATTCATATTACTGGAAATAATTAATAATTTATTTGTCATTTTTACCCAGTAGGTTCCCTGAAGTCAAAAAACCTATTTTAAAGAAATGCATATAAAAAAAATTAAAAATTGATACACCTAACTCAAATGTTATATTTGGACTAAATTTTTAATTTTCAAAAACATTTCCATATAAAATTTTGCTGTATTTCTAATGATTAAGGTACTTTACTCTTAAGGCAATTTCGAAAAAATGGCATTTGCTCCCCTACTATTAGCCGCAGGTGAAATATGAAATATGTCTGTATAGTTTTAAGGAATGCACCAACTTTTATAAAGAATAAAATTTTCTGAGAAATCGGTGATAAAAAACTTTCCCATATGTTGCATACTTTTTTGGACACACTGTATGGTTAACGGATTGACCTCCTTCTTTCGGATACCCTGTACATCTGCGATATGTAGTAGTTTTTGATGCGCTTTCCCACATCATTATCTCACCGCACGCCACTGTGGACGGATAATGCTGAAAAATAAAATGATCAATAACATTATTTTTGATTCCATTCTAAAGAAAAAACGTTATCGAATATTCCCCGTATAATTAAGGCTCATGTTATTTTATCGTACGAAATTTTCAAACCATGAAATTTTAATAAAAATAATGATGCTTGTGAAGAATATTTTATTAACTTTTATATGTGGAACACATTTGCCAAAATAATAGCATAACGTCATTAATATAAAATGTGGGTATCAATTGCACCAAAAACAATTCAACCAATTCACAGGTGTCGGATTTCTTTATTAAGTCTGGGCATGCTCTGATTATTTCGTACAATGTCTAACAGAGTTTTTAACTCGCATCAGCGACCACAAAAAACACATTATACTTTATATCTTTGCATACTACTGTTATATCAGATATCTGATATATCTTCCATTTCGTAAGGTCAAAAAATCCAACATAGGTTACTGGTATATCGAATATTAATTTCTTTTTAATTTTAAAGTTCAAAGCCCCGTAGTCAAGCTATTAAAAATGCCCAAGCAATAATTTTTTTTGGCAAATATCTATAATAAGAAATTTTAATTGCCTAATGCCACATGGCTTGCAAAAATAAAATGAAGGTGACGTCAAAATATAAATATTCATCATCTTAAGTATTAAATTGGTTTTTTATATACCGACCAGCAGTACATATTAGGTATGCTTTACTCTCAGCCCTAGCTAAGAAGGTAAGGTTGTCAAACCTTTCTCAAAGTCACATGAAATGACATGCATTCCTCATATTTTTGACTGTATTGAATTTGTATAGTTTTTTTTTTAAATTGTAAATGTACTGTTTTACGTAATTTTATTTTTCTGGCAGAAGTTCCAACGACGTCTCTTATGACTTTCCTTGAATTTCAGGTGGCGTGCACTGAATATCTTCCATAATTTGTTATAAATAAATCGCGAGATAACTTTAATCGAGCTGTAATAGGGAAAGACGATTTTTGATTAATAAATGTCAAAGTCACTAATTTCAGGTTTTTCGAACATCTCCGAGGCAAAAATGTCGTCACTGTAGAGCATTTTGGAAATTGAAAAACTGAATTAATCATGTCACTTATATGATTTCATTACGAAGTAGGGATATTGAGCTATCTATTTCGCGTTATGTTTAAGTTCCAAATGTTTTTATGACACGTCAGAAAATTTCGGCCGACCACGTGAGTATTCCAAAGTACCCCTCAAAAAATTTGACCTACTATGAGAAATGGCAAATTTTGCTGGTTTGTTCGGCATAGAGTGAAAATTTGCGGAAGGTAAAATACTTTACCTGCAGATAATAGTTATTTGTTTCACTAGGCAGAAAAACACAAGATTTAATGCCGCGGCTGGTGTTTCATAGACGAGGCGCAGCCGAGGCTAGGAAACCAGCCAAGGCATTAAATCTGCTTTTCTGCCTAGTAAAACATATAATTTTTTCTCCAAATTTGTTCCAATTTCACGCAAAATCGTATTTTTTATATTTATGTATGTTATTTATGACATTTATTGAATTGTTGTGTTTACTTGTCATTTTAAATTTTAATGTTTAATGACACCTTTTGAGCCTGTCAGGTGTCATTAAAAGACCGCTTTTAAGGTTGAATTCTCAACGTCATTCAATCTATTGCCAACCTATAACCTATTTTGCGTTGATTTTTTGAGTTTATTATTTTAATAACTAACATTTAAAGAAAATCAATATCGTCTGTACATTATTTCTGATATATTACAAAAATATCAATTTATTTCATTGCTAATTTTGGGAGAATTGTATAGTGAAAGAACAATGAGTGACAATGACATAATAATGTTAAAAAAAATCTTACCCGATATTTTTCGCTATACAATTCTCCTAAAATAAGTTATGAAATTCCTTGATATTTATTAAATATGTCAATTATTACCTATAGAATATCAAGTCGATACTGATTTTCTTTAAATTTTGTATTAAAGCTAGAAAACATAAATAAATCTACGCGAAATAGGTTATAGGTTTACAAGCATGTTGATACTCCCACCTTAATGTCATTTGGAGAAACATACTTTTACCCTCCGCAAATTAGTGACTTTGACATTTATTAATTAAAAATCGTCTGTCACTGTCAAGCCTTTCCCTATGACAGCGCGATAATAGTTTTCTCGCAATTTATTGCGATGAGTTATACCTCAATTTTTTATATTATAAATTCTGAACGGTTGGCGATAAAATTTTGTATGCTCCACGTCAGTAAAGTATCTTTATCGACTCGCCTGTTATTTGCCTCGCTCGCTTCGCTCGCTCATCTCATAATTTCAGACTCGTCCGATAAAGAATCACTTTACTGCCTTGGTACATAAATAACTATTATTTTACAATAAAATAAAGTGTTCGTTTACTTTCGGAAAACACTCTGATAATGTACGGCTTTACTGACGGTTGACGATAATAGTTATTTATGTACCAAGGCAGTAAAGTGATTCTTTACCGGACGAGTCTGAAATTATGAGATGAGCGAGCGAGGCGAATAACAGGGGAGTACACTCAGTACGTTCACTTTCAATATAACAAATAATAAGTAGATTTGTTCTATATTTGCTGTTTACTTTGTTATAATAAAATGCGATGAGTTATACCTCAATTTTTTATATTATAAATTCTGAGCGGTTGGCGAATACATTTTGTATGCACCACGTCAGTAAAGTGTCTTTATCGAACTCGCCTGTTATTCGCCTCGCTCGCTCATCTCATAATTTCAGACTCGTCCGATAAAGAATCACTTTAATGCCTTGGTACATAAATAACTATTATAATATTATTAAATAGTCAAAAGAATTACTTTATCGGACATCCATTGTCTTTATTCTGTTACTTAACACAATGTTTCGGTTAATTAGTATATCTAACTGTTTTGAAGTGTAAGCGAAATTATAATTTCCGACCTACTATCTTACAAACTATCCATGTGCAATACAGCTCGATGAGTCTGCCTACGTGCTTCTTGGAGTGTGAAGTAAGCTGTTTATTTTGGACAAGGAGAGGCTTTCAAATATCTATACTTGGTTTACTAAATATACGAATGTTTTGGTTCATAAAAGCTGCTTCTTTAAATTTGCGTTTTCAGCTTCTGATCACTGTACATAATGTCGGTTGGTCCAAACATGATCCGCTATACCTGATCTCGAAGATTCACCTCTTTGGGTTTGCTTCAGATGATTTTTAACTCGTACGGGAAGGGGCCTTTTTGTTTCTTCAATGTACAATTCCCCACACTCGCAAAGTGCTTTTTTTCATAAGTGTGGGGTTATACTTTTGTAAGAAAGCTTCTAAGACTGTTTAGATGTTATAGTTTTTGGTTATCCTTCTAATCTTTTCAGAAATCCCCTTAACATAAAGTATTGAAAGAAATGCCTACTCCGCGTTCGTACTAGCTTTGACTTCGCAATTATTAAGTTTTGAGATGGTATTAGTTTCAGAAGATTCAGAGTAACCATTCTAACCAATATGCGATAGGCTACATGCTTGATGAAACTGTTGTTCTATTACATCATAGGAAGTAAAAATAACTACTTGTTATGTATCACAAATTTATTCAGTTTCCTGACACGTGTTTCGGCCCTTGCTGGTCATTTTCAGAGGAGTACAAGAAGATACTCGAGTTTAGTAGATTATCTTCTACAATAAATAAAATTAAAGTAAAATTATGCTTGGACATTTATAAGGAGTGGCTTTTAAATAATTGAGAGTTGCTTTCTTTGTCTATTAACGGCAATAATTGTCTTGGTATTTTGGATTTTTTTTACGCGAAATATAGCCCCAGATCTGGAGCGTTTCAATATGTTCTAAAAACTGTATCAGTTCTTCGTTACTGGCTGTCCAGATAATAAAGGCGTCATCAACATATCTAAGCCAAAATTTAGGTTTAATCTTGGCAGTGCCAATTGCGTATGACCTTAACTATTCGATAACTGGTTGGACACCACCGAAGAGGTAGATGACCCCATTGGAAGACCGCCATCCGGGGCATAGAACAAAGACAATGGAAGTCCGATAAAGTAGTTATTTTGATAATAATTCTATAACCTATCAAAAGAAAAGTGTTTTTTAAATTGACTTGTTAAGACTGTCGTACAACTAAAGATGTAACAAACAGAATGCATGTTAGCCCATTTATCTGGAATTTCGCTTTTTAGAGCAGTCTTCATTTAAGACCCCCCGCGGTTGCAGATATAATCTAATGGTTATTTTATTTATCAAATACTAGACTAAATCCGTTATTCTAGACCTCAAATAATATGTTGTAGTTAGCCCAATTAACAAATATATTTATAAAAAATTCGTAAAAAAAAGTATAAATAATTATTGTGGCAATAAATTCGCGTTTTTTTGGCATGTTTATTACTTAATTTTGCCCAGTTAATGGTGTTAGCAAAGTAGTAATAGTTATTTACATTACTAGATGCAAAAGTTAATTTTTTGGTGTGAGGAGGTTTTTGAATTGCCGAGGCAAAGCCGAGGTGATTTAATACCTCCGACCACCAAAAAAGGCTTTCGAATCGTGTAATGTATTAAATTTTTTCTACTACTGTTCTCTGATCAACATATTATTAAGTAATAAACTTTGATTTTATTCAAATTAAAATGATAAAATAAAAACATTTTTTCACCTATAAAATAATCCATGACAACTAGTTATTTGAGTATTGTTGACAACTAGTTATTTGAGTACTGTCAGAGTCTGTCAGTTCGATTTTTTTGTCCTGGCACCGAAAGTATTACTTTCGTAGCTAGCAACCTACTTTCGTAGCTAGCAACGGATAATATTCAGGTAACTGTAACATTTACTTTCGTTTTCTTTCGTGTTGCTAGGGCCCGAAAGTTAATTTATTTATACAGTAGTAGAAAAAAAATGTTTTTACAAATCATATTTATAATCTCACAAGCAAGTATGACTTTATATCTACAAAAAATTATTTATGGCTTTGTATTCGGCAACTAAACAATTAATATTAAACTATTGCTCTTGTTTTATAAACCATTAACAAGAAAAAATTAAATGAATTATATTAAAGTATTATGGGATAACAGTAAAACAAAGTTGAACTTGTAAATTTCCACTATATTACCAAGAAAAATGAATGTTTCGCTAACACTGTAGCTTCGTCAGATGACAATGATTTAATAAAAGGTGAAAATAAAAATAAAAGGTTGGTGGACTAATATTATTGAAGATGTAAATTAAACAATGAAATGGTTACAATAGCGGGGAAATCCAACAGAGGGTTTAAAAATTAAATTAGGTAAGGTACAATATAGGTAATTTACAAAATCTTAAGTATATGGTCGACAGAATAAATTTAGCAAAGGTGAATTATTTAAATCTAATTGATCATTAAGTAACAGGTCCGTATTTTTAAGTTTATTTATTTCAATAGATTTAGACAAATTCAATTTTAACCCTTTGTTTTCTGTATGTAAGATTTGAAAGGAAGGATCGAAATTATGTTGATAATCAAGTAAATGGTTAGCATAGTTTGAGTCTGCTTTATTTTTTAGAAATCCGTTATAATGTTCCTGTATTCTTTTGTTAAAATGTCTGCCTGTTTGGCCAATGTAGGTATGTTTTAGGACAATCTTTGCATTTTAATTTATAGTCGCCTGATTTTTTGTTTTTATCGCTTTTAGTTTTATTGTTTTTGATAAATTTACTTAAAGAGTCAACTCTTTTATCTATAAATTAAAATGCAAATATTGTCCTAAAACATACATTGGCCAAACAGGCAGACATTTGAACAAAAGAGTACAGGAACATTCTAACAGATTTCTAAAAAATAAAGCACTTGATTATCAACATAATTTTGATCCTTCCTTTCAAATCCTACATACAGAAAACAAAGGCTTAAAATTGAATTTGTTAGAATCTATGGAAATAAATAAACTTAAAGATACGGACCTGTTACTTAATGATCAATTAGATTTAAATAATTCACCTTTGCTAAATTTATTCTGTTGACCATATACTTAAGATTTTGTAAATTACCCATATTGAACCTTACCTAATTTAATTTTTAAACCCTCTGTTGCATTTCCCCGCTATTTTAACCCTTCCACTGTTTTATTTACATCTTCAATAATTTTAGTGCACTAACCTTTTATTTTTATTTTTACCTTTTATTAAATCATTGTCATCTGACGAAGCTACAGTGTTAGCGAAACATGTGATTTTTCTTGGTAATATAGTGAAAATTTCCAAGTTCAACTTTGTTTTACTGTTATCCCATAATAGAGGAAAGGTGCCTATTATCGCATAGGTTCCTTATATCGCATAGTAACGTATTTCTTAAACTAAGTAGCCCCATCTACCTGCAGGTGCCTGTGCTAATACTACCCCAAGGTACTTAGATTCTACAAGAATTACAGAATTTTGCAGCAATTGTTTGTTCGCTATTTCATTTGTTTACATAATTCATGGTGCATGAAAATTTTACCGCTGCAGATTAGGGGCCAAATATTATTTGAAGGTAAGTTTAATTAATATTCTGACATACACCAGTCGATTAAGCATATTGTAAGGATTTATTTGATATATAATTTATTAGGTTTGGTTTATTTTGTCTTTGCTTGGAGGTTAGTAACCTTACATATTGATATATGCCCTAATATCGGACACAATCAGTTGCCTACCGCATATCCGATATTACGAACCAATACTTAATATCGAGCTTAATATTACAAACTTTTTTTTATATTCTTTATAGATGACTGAAAAAGCAAATAAAACGAAAACCCGTAAAAGCTTTAACTTTACTATCATCGGTTCCAAATATCGGACATATGCGATATTGGGATTACCTCCTATCCGATATTAGGAAACCATTTTTGAAATTGTGATTTTTGCATTCCAAAATATATTTTTTTTTATATGAGAAATAAATTAGGTTTGACGCTTGAAATTTCATAATATTAAAAATATAGGTTTTGCAATGGTATACGAAAACATACTCGTAATAGGTAGCTGAAAACTATTTTTTATAGATCAAAACAAAAAAGTATCCGATAATAGGCACCTTTCCTCTACTATAGTATGGATTTCCACCTAGCATCGGCTGAATAAATTAATTATATTAAAGTTTCATTAAACTTACAATTTGCAATGTCTCCAATATCACAAAATATTTGTTATTTTACAATCGGATATTATTTGTATTTCTACAATTTCTTGTAACTTTACAAAAAATTAATTGATGGTCGTAACAAAAGCGGTAAATGTCTTGTAATTTTATACATTGATCTTTCGGTATAAATCACCATCTAGTCATGGTGTCCTAAAAATAGTGCAACCAAAAGAACCCTTAATGATAGCAATGAAAAATGGAGTTTAAATGATATCGCTATTAGCATCCACAACACCTAAACATTATGTTAATGATGATGGGTTAACCGGATTATTCTCGAAGTGATTAAAATTACTTACACCCAGTTGGCGTGCAACTTATTTGCATAATGGTATAATGCGTTGATTAATTGTCCGTGAGAAACATAAAAAAGTCGTAGGTGACTTTTTATTAATAAATTTAAATAATATTTATGATGCTGTAGATTTATAGATACACACACACACACAACAAAGTAACAAGATTAAAAAATATTATCTACTATGAAAAAAGTTATTGTTAAAACATAACACATTTACAAGGAAAGTGAGGTAAATGTACAGTGTCGAAAATTAAATTTCGTACACTTATTTTTTCTTGATGTGATGTCGGCTTTTGTATACCTGGATCACCTGGAAGTGCACTTCACTTTTTGACAAATTGTTATCGGTGTGATCAGATTTGACATAGTATATTACATAACAAGTGTTGAAAGTGGTACCTGTCAAACGAGGAGGTATTTAGCACGAGGCGTCAGCCGAGTGCGGAAATTCTCCGAGTGTGAGAAAATCACTTTCACACGAGTAATGTACACAATTTTTCCTACGACCATACAATATAATCAAAAAGAGTTTGATTTGTTTTTAATAGTTTGTAGGTATCACCATTGTGTTAATCAAATTAAAAAAAAAAACATTGCCCACTTACACATTTTAACTTACCTAGATTTAAATAAAAAGAATAACTTTTTCTCCTATTTGCTTACGCACATCATACCTACTGTCTATGTACAGTGAATAAATTTCGTTTCTGATCTTTTAGTTGCTTGTATTCTTTTAATAAAACAATAATATATTTACCTACGAAAACAACATAACACAAAACTACAACATAACCTCAACATTTGCTCAATATTATAGAAAGATAGAGATGGAGTTAAATATCGATAGCTTGTTAATTATAAATGTTAAATCTTTTTCGATTTGTTTTAAATATAGCTAAAATAAATTTACTTACATAAAGCACATTCACTTGTCCCATATCCTTAAACATTGTATGGATATTTTTATCCGAGATAAGGGCAAAATTAAAAATCTGTATTTCCTAGGGTATTCTATTTCTGCTCTATAGCTACCCCTTTTTTTCTGTGGTTCAACTCAGTGGACATGTAAACATGACAGTTGGTGGGTTGCCTGACATATTTTCCCTTTTTGCTTTTGATAATATTATTTTTATCATAAATAATACTCTTAGGTTCCCAAAAATAACGAAAAAAAGGATTTTTTTTATTTGCAGTAATGCCCTAGTGTACTTTACCCCACCCAGCACCCCAATTCACTCCACGTGTCCCGTAAGTTTGTTATTTTTAATAAATAGTTTTGTTGTCAAATTGACACCTGTTTAAATTAAATATAGTGTGCTTGGTATTTCCACACTAGTGTTGAAATATTTTTTTTGAACGCGCGTGTGATATTTAGCACTTTCTAGCCAAGTTAACCGTGCTGTTATTGTCATTTTCGTAGGTGGTCGTAGGAAAATTATATTATTTCATTTTAACAAATTTTGTGAACATGAATGAACTTGAGGCTAGAATAATTGCTTTATTCGAAGACGGTGTTTCTCTACAAAGAATAGCTGAGCAATTTAGGAAACCAAAAAGCACTATACAAAGCCTCAGAACTAAATGGGAAAATAGAGGTTCATTGGAATTCTTTCCAAAAAGGGCTGGAAGTGGCAGAAAAAAAATTTCAAACGAAAATCAAAATAATGATGTGATAGATTTTTTGCGAAACAATCCATTTTAGACGGCTGTAGAGGCACACAACCAAACAAATTTACCTGGGACAGTAAGAACGGCGAGAAATCGTATAAAGAAAAATTCGGAATTAAGAAGTAAGGTAGCTGCTAAAAACCGTTTTTGACCGATATTAATAAAGAGCAAAGAATGGGGTTTGCGCTGGAATATTTACCGCAAGGTATGAATTTTTGGGAAAAGGCAGTATTTACTGACGAGAAGACTTTTCAGTCCTATTATAACGGGCAGTTAAAAGTGTATAGGCCTCCAAATACACGATACGAAGAAAAATATATCCAACATGTTAAAATAAGTTGAAGATCTTCAGTTAATGTATGGGGGTATATGACTTGCAGAGGGCTAGGAATATGCCATCGAATTCGAGGAAGATTTAATAACCAAGCTTATATACACATCCTTCAAAATGTTATGTTGCCATCGGTAAACAATATATTACAACAAGAAAATTTTATATACCAGCATGACATCTGCCTCGTCCAAACAGCAAGGAGAGTTTCGGACTGGATACGGGAAAATAATATTTCATTATTACCTTGGCCCTCAAGAAGCCCTGATATCAATCCAATCGAAAACGTTTAGGGTTATATCGTGAAAGAAATTAACAAGAACAATGATTTCCATCCTCAAAACAGTGATGAGTTGTGGAATAAAATTGAAGAAACCTGGAATACCTACAATCTTCATCACGCCCAAATGCTGGTGGCATCAATGCCCAGACGTTTAAACTTATTAGTGAAAAAAAATGGTACGCTTTAAAATATTAAACCAATGTCTTTTTTAATATTTGAATAATCTGTTTCATATTTAATTTCGAAGTCATGTATTGTATATTATTATCTTAATTTTCGTTTGAAAATTTTCTTCTGCCACTTCCAGCCCTTCTATACAATGATCCTGTATTTTCGCATTTAGTTCTGAGGCTTTGTAGTGAGATAATTGTAAAAAGCCCAGTTTACCAAAATATTCTAAAATAGCATAAAATCTTAACCTCAGTGTACGAAATTTTATTTCTCCACGACCATTACTGAATGCAATAATTCCAAAATCATTTTTGATAATAGAATGTAAAAATCCTCGCTCTTGAGTTGAAATATTTATTCTGAAACACTTGCTTCTTATGCGTTTTGCGTGTATTTTCATTCCATAACAAGATACGGAATGAATATTCTGTAATTGATATAAACGACATAGGTTGCCATGAATTTCGAAACTGTCAGTGTCAGATAAAAATGGCCGCGTTGTAATAATAATTTTCAGACAAATTTTAGTGCAAGTCAAAAAATGAGTGAAAAATCGGATGAATCAGATATGGAACTGGATGGTCGTGGAGAAAATATAGTCTGCTACTCGGTTAGAATGAAAATTCGATACTCGTGGTTCCTCACGCTCGCTACGCTCGCGTTCGGGTTTGTTCGGATCGAGTTTTCATTCCAACCTCGTTACATAATCTACTATTCAGTTACTGTACCTACATAAAATTTTAGGCGTCTACCATGGCTTTTGGATAGTTTTCACCTAGTTCTTGTGCACGCAAAGACGACTGACTAAAGTCTTTACATTTAATTCAAAATATATCTCATGTCTTGAACGTAGAAACGTTCATCTTTAGGAGACAATATGGTATAAAACCTTAATGAAGCTTTCATGGTATTGAAATAGCGTATATAAGAAAATTGAGGAGAGGGAAAATATGCTGAGCATGTGAAGAAAGTTAAACCTCGAAGAGGTTATTGGGCTTTAACCACCAATACCAAAAAAATCAAACTTTCAATTGGACCCCGTTATGCAATAAGGAACCAAAGTACATTTTGCTTAAAAATGAGTTAGTCCCTGCTTCCAAACTTTAATATGGTTTCCCACATTTCGCAACACAGACCCAAGTTCATAATCACAAGTTGCGCCATCTATTGAACCAAAGAACCAACTGAAAATTCCAAAGTGAGGGCTCTGTAATTTTCAACGAAGATCCAAGTTAACTTGGTTCCTTATTGCAAAATATGTCAGTTAAAACTTCTTTAATATTGGGGAACCAATATTTCTTGGAACCTTATTGCATAATGCATAATGGGTCATTTCAGTATTGCATCTTAGGTAGTGAAGAACTGACTGTGGGTTTTATCATATATTTTATAAAAGGCAGCTGTGGCTTTATAACTGCGGAATATTTGCAGGAAAAGAAACAAAGTCTACTTTTAACGTGTGGCTTGAAGGACAAGCGGGTCGTGGCGCTCAAGAAGTGGGTTCTTGTTTGCTTCTGTATATTGCAAATAATATCTCAAAACCCGTTAAAAACCTTATATTATGGAGCGACTCCTGCGGAGGACAAAACCGCAATAGCAAAATGGTGCTTCTGTTAAAATGTGCTCTTAAAGTATCTACACATCTCGAAAGTATAGAGCTGCGCTTTTTAGTATCAGGGCATAGTTTCCTGCCCAATGACAGTGATTTTGGGGATGTAGAATGTGTTCTCAAAAGGCACACTAAACTGTATTCTCCTGAGGATTACATCCAGGTTATGAAATACTGCAGAAGAAAGCATCCCATTGAGGTAGTATCCATGGAAAATAACAACTTTGTGAGCATCAAGATGCTCGAAAAAGAAATCATTAACTCCGACGACTATAAAGAAATAAATATTAAAAAAGGAAAAGGAAAACCACACAAAACACCTTTTTCTAGACATTTAACACCTCTTTGGCCTGACGGAAAGCCTATAGCAGAAGCTAAACTCAAAGATATAAAAAGCTACGTACACTTAATTCCTCTGGCGGACCATCCATTTTATGTTAACCTTATTGGTGATGATACAATCGAGGAAGAGCTAGAGGGATATAACGCAGATCTAGATTTCGAAATAGAAGATGACTGATTCTCACAAAAAAATATTTTGCAATAAGGAACCAAGTGCTTTTTTTGTTGTTAAATTGATAATTTTCTATTAATTTTTCTACTGTTACCTTGATATACTCACAAGTAACTAAAATGCTAAAAAAAAAACAGCTTTTTTCTTTCATAGGGGCTATTGTTTTAAGTAATAACTAAAGTATTGTTTTTGTGTTTTTACTCAGAAATATGTTTTTGTTAGTTGGTACCCTATTGCATAACGGGGTCCAATTACACTATGACCTCGAGTGAAGAGTCCTATTTTTATACTGTATCACTGACATATCAATGTTTTAAAAAAAAATGTATATAAATGATTTAAGAATCATCGACACCTTCTCTTTGAAGGCCCCTTATTTCTTCCTCATTTACTTTGGTTGTTTAGACTTTCTTTACTAACTTTCTTCACATGCTCAGCATGTTTTAACTCTCCTCAATTTTCTTATATACGTCATTTCAATGCCATGAAAGCTCCATTAAGGTTTTATATTATTTTCTCTTCTGCTAATACCATCAGCACTATATACATTTTTCTGTCTTCTGAAGATGAACGTTTCTACGTTCGAAACATGTAGATACCCTTAAAGACTTTCTATATTGTATTTAATTTTGTGGAGGAAAACTTTTAATTTTTTCTTTCTTTCCTATAATTTCAACTCCACTTTAAGCATGGACTACTTCTTCAAATATATTTATTTGTTGATTGAGAATTACTATACCCTAAAAAACGATTAAATTTTAAATCAAAATACTGATTAAATCCAGGTCCACACCAGATTGATCAAAAAATGTAACATTCTTTACTGTTTAACTGAAAGACTCCGCGATTAAGCCCTCCCGTACAAAGGAAATACCTAGTAACTCACTTTTTGTGGAAATTTACATTTACCATCTAACCTAATCTAATAGGTAGTTCCTACCTTCTCATATTTAGTTTTGTACGAAATTCCTCAGGATAAACGATTTATTGTGGTTGGAATTTCCTAGCAAGTCCAGAAATTGATACTTTTTCAATGCAAAAACCTAGCATTTTAGAGTTCCAAGTGAAAAACATAGCAAGTTTTCTTTGCTATTTTATCGAGATAAAATAATTTATCTTCGCACAATGGAAAAATCTGGCATGTTACTTTACTGACATTATTATTTAAAAATTTTTATAATATTACCAAACAAAAACATAGCAAAGAATTTTGCTAGGTATTTCCATATTATTATGTTCACTAATACCGCTGCTTTCAATCCGTTAATTGACTATACTGTGTTCTTCCAATTTAAATTTAGCGCCAATAGTTTGGCGCGCAAAATTACATTTCGTTGCTAGGTTTTTCCACTGTTTAAATTCATTTCGGTTAGTTTGCTATTTCTTAGTAAGCGCATGTATCGTTAACGTATTTCGTTGTGTTTTACTAATATAAAGTGAGTTTAAAAGCTAAGTGAAAGTGAATAAGATGGCAAACAGGAAGAAAATGTTAATGGCTTTAGTTAAACAAAATAAAACTTTGTGTATTCAATCTCCTAAAGACCTCCAGTTAAGGTTAGTACAGTAATAGTTGCCTTTTAGGCGGGATTAGTGCGAATTTACAAATAATGCCCGTTTAATCGGGTGCATCTAAATATTTGTATTTTAAACACGCATGTTGCGGTTTTACCTCGAGTTTTACTCGTCCAAATTTCCGCTCGCTATTTCGCCCATTCAACTTACGCCGATAATACCTTTCGTAGGTATAAAGGCACCACTAAATATTTGGTAGAAACTCTTGGGCATTCTGAGAACCTACCGACTTTAAATTTAATTTATCTTAAGGCGTTTGTTAGTTATTTACCAAACAAGTGCGGAAAGTGGTTCGTTACTGCACGTCACGGCAGTTGTACGAACGACGAAAAACGGAGTTCTGGCAAGCAGTAGTTAAGGGCGACAAAGGCACTTTTCGCACGTGTTAGGTACAAAACTTTTCCTTTGAGCAAATACTTCTTGGCGCAAGAATCACGCAAGAATGACTTTTGTTTTCGACATATTCATAACTTTATATCTCTAAAAATAGCCCCATTTTACGAATTATTGTCTCCAAATCAAAGTCATAATTCAAAATCCATTACACGGATAACACGGCTTAAGTCTTTCAAAATCCAATGATACTTAATTTACAATTTTTCAGTGAATTCTACTATGAATAATTATGCTGTGCGAGCTAAACCCTTACAGCGATTTCATTAGCTCCGGCATAATAATGTAATCGAGAAATCCTGTGACAACCAAGTGGCAAAACAGATTTTTTTATTCCACGTGCCGACAATGGACTCTTAAATACAGTTACAAAGTAGAATTTGTTGTAGTAACTCGACATACCATTTTTTACCTTGGTAAAATTATTGATTTGGCAAAAGTAAACTGAATTACTATTTTTTTTCCATAGTAACATTATTATTCTTTCCATAGCAATCTGATGTACTATTTTTTTCCCTGGTACTGCAAATGGTTTTTTGGTAACAAAGAATAGTAGGTCATATTATAACCAAAATCACAAGCCTAGAGTAAAAACAACATAACAATTAGATAAGTTGAATGTTAAAACTCCTAGCACAACATAAAAAAATATATAACTGTTTAAGTTATCGAAAGGCTAAACTTCATATTTAATTTTAATTTGCTGAAAAATGTATAAAAATGGTTTACTAGGTTTTACCAATTGACGGGAGAGCCGTCCTATTGAAAGTCGATTATTGTAAGAATGATTAGTGATGAATTAATTTTTAATAAATATTTAAATCAATGGTGATAAAATTGGCTTCGTTGTGTAATAATTTAATTATTATTTATTAAATCTTAAATCATTTTTGATTATATTCGAGAAGGTTATGGGCTGTATTCAAAGATATTTGAAGACGCCTTGAATGGTTTCTTAATGTAAACTTTTGTATTGTCTGTACTAGCTTAAACTAATTTTAAAGAGATGAAATAGTCCATAGTTGAAAGTTTGAATAGGAAAGAAAAGCACAAAGTCTTCCTCCACAAAGTTTAATAGAATAAAAAATTCTTAGTTAAAGGTCTCTACATGTTTCGAACGCAGAAACGTTCATCATCAGGAGACAGAAAAATACATTGCTGATGTTTTTAGCTAAAAAGAAAATGATAAGTGGTAGGCATAAAACCTTAATGGAGATTTTATGGCATCAAAATTGGATTATTAAAATTACATTATGTGAAGACATTAGAAATGAAGAAGTTAAAACATACGTAGTATGTGGAAACGTCAGTTGGAAGGGTCTATAACAACCAAAAAAAAGGGAGACGTGGAAGTAGAAAAACACTTCTAAAAAGAAGATGTCAAAAAGGTTTTCTTAATAAAAGCATGTCTTGAAGACAAAGTAAAATTATTTCATGTATAGAAATTAGGTATTGTAGGCATCATTTTTTCGGAATAGTGGTTTGGGGCACTGAATTTTAAGGTTCAGTAACCCCACCAGATCTTTATTTCAAATTAAAGCTCCATTAAGGTTTTATCCTTACCACTTATCATTTTCTCTTTTGCTAAAAACATCAGCAATCTATTTTTCTGTCTCCTGATGATAAACGTTTTTGCGTTCGAAACATGTAGAGACCTTTAACTAAAATTTTTTTTATTCCATAAAACTTTGTGGAGGAAGACTTTTTCTTTCCTATTCATAATTTTTAAGACTTTCGCTGTCAAATTTGAAGAAACTAATCTGCATACTACACTAAATTGATTCTCTACAAAATGTCTGATTAGGGTGTCAGTTTTGATGGACGCTAGGAAGAGAAAAGTATTATAGGAAACAAAAATATTTTTATTTTGTTTTAAGATAGGAGTTGTTGATGGGTTGTCAAAAAAAGAAAACCTTTGCCTTGTAGAGTAGTTTTTTTTCAAAATCATTTTATTAGACAGAATGGCAAGCGAACAATGTTAAAAACACTGAATGCAAAACCAACAATATACACATATAATAATAAGTTTATTTAAAATTTAATAATATAATAAATATGTTTATGTTGTCTTCGATAAACTTATTCTTCAATCCCCTGAAGCTGAGCTTGTTAGGGGCAAATCTTATTTTTTTTTAGTATGTAAAATCATAAATCATAAATATGCATTAAAAATCAAGTTTTTTAAAGTAAAAATGTTAATTTATAGTATAAACGCAGCTTTTTTGAAGAAATATATTACCTATACCTAATAAAATTATTAATTTATAACTTTTAAGTAAAAAATATTACTTATATAAATTATTCAGAACATTATTAATTAATTAAAGCATTTCTAAAAATATTTTCAAATTGTCTGTTTTTAATATTCATGTTTTTATTTCGACTTTAAATTTTTTTAATGAATTCAATTTTTTAATTTTTGTTGGTAAATAATCGTTTAAATAAAAGCATAAATATTTGAAATTTTTTTGTCCTATGGGCTTATTTATTTCAGGTTTTATGGTTATTTTATTTTTATGACATGTATTATGATAATGGTTTTTAAATTGTATAAGGTTTTTATTTTTAAATATATAATATTAAGATGTTATAAATGTAAAGTTGTCTTATGTTCAACTTTTTTGTTTCTGAATATAATTCTTTTGAAGGATACAGATAACCTTTATTGTATATAATTTTTAAAAACCTTTTTTATAATATTTCTAATTTTTTTAACCAAAGTGCTATTTATTCCTCCCCAACCTAAAATTCCGTAATTTAAATTTAAATTTAATTTTAACTAACGCGTAATATATTTCCAATATGTCTTACATTTAAAAATTTTTTAATGTTTTTAAAAATCGGTAGTAAACTTCTTAATTTTTTAATTAAGTATTCTATGTGAAAATTCCAATTTAATTTACTGTCAAAAATAATTTCTAAATATTTTATTTTATTAACTTTAAAAATTTGAATGTCTTCATTTATTTGAATACTATTCATATTTTGTGGTAGGTTATTTAGGTTTAAAGTAAAGGGAATATATTTTGTTTTATTAAAATTAATTGTTAACAAATTGTTATCAAATCAATTTTTTATAATTTTAAAATCTTTTTTAATTTCATTATTTAAGTTTTAAAATAAATATAAAAATTTAATATATAAAATAAGGGTGAAGGTTCGGAAGATTTTCTGCAGTAGAAGTTCCGTAAAAGCATCCCTTCTTGTCTGCCACATACGAAGACAAAATAGACACACCTCAGATGTTCATTAAACAAACTGAATTCTCTGAAAAGTTATTTATTTAATTAACTTTGTTATTAAATTTTAATATGAATAAATAGTTATACAAAAACCAGAATCAAGAGACAATTATTAAATTCAAAGTTTACGACTTGCAGGCATTTTGTTGCAAGCGATAATTGTAACTGCGCCTTGTTATTAGCTAAACATCAAGATCAATATTACCAAAACTCATTATCCTTTTGTATTTACCGCCAAAAGTTTCATGTTTTATAACCTTCTTTTTGCGCATAGTAATTTATCTCGATTATCCATCAATCCTTAAGAAATTAAAAATAAAAGTTCCATATAGGTACCTAGTTTAAGTGGAAAAGCTTTCCCAATTTAATCCATTTTAAAGACACGTAAGCTACTCTTTTACATGTATACAGGGAGGCCTAAAAGACTTGGTCAATAATTTGGGACTAAGTGGATTGGTTAAAAATAATTTTAAAAGTAAGAACTTCATATAAAATTGTATCCTATGTTCACCTACTACGAAGCTACAGCCCTCTAAAAGGGAGAACTCTAAAGATGGTTTTTCTAAATATTTTTAAAACCTTTGAGGATACAAATTTAAAATTTAGACATTTTGGTAAACTTTCTACGCTGTGTCGATATTTAAAAAATGTGGCCAGAAATAGGGGATAGTGCCGTAAAATTACTTAACTTATTTTATGTTAACATTTATATTTTTTTATATTAGATTAGAAAAACCTGATACAAACAAACCCAAAAAAGGCACTATTCATAAAACATAGATACATTTATTTAAAATTCAATTCGCATCCAAAAAATAGGATAGCATACTTAGTATTGGGTTATTGATATTTTACTTAATAGCATTTTGGTTAACGTTGAATCGTGGTAAGGTATTTAAATTATTTAATTTATTAAATAAAAAAAATTTTCTACATTAATCTTAAGATGCATATAAAAGAAGACAATAAGTTTCAATTTTTTCAATAAATTAAAAACCAAATAATAAACTTTAAGTCATTTAATTATAAGGGCTTTACAATGAAACGGTGAAATAAAATAGGATTTCTGCTATAAAATATGTTCAATATGCGCACTCCGTTGAGCTACACACTTTCTTAATTTACTAAGGCAAGCTTTTTGAACTTTAAAAGGCATCTCAGGATTATTTCTAATTGCAGCCGAGTGAAACAATATGCAATCTAACAATTGTTTTCTTGTTGTCACAGGAGTAAAATAAACGAGACTTTTATCATAACCCCAAAGAAAAAAATCTAAAGAATTTAGGTCTGGGGAGCGAGGTGGCCAAACATGTGGACCACCCCGACATATTCAATGATCGGGAAACCGATTATTTAAATAGTTTCTTACGACGTTGCTAAAATGTGGCGGAGCATCGTCGTGCGTAAACCGCATATTGTTTCGCACTCCCAGAGGAACATGTTCTAACAAATTATTTACATAATCTCGAATGAACTACAAATATTTTTCCCCGTTAAATGGTCCATCGATAACATAAGGACCGATTAAATTGTTTCCAATAATACACATCCAGATATTTATCAAAAATGAATGTTAATTTTTGGTTTGCATCATAACATAACATGAGGGTTCTCCTCGGCCCAGTAGTGGTGATTATGGGAATTGATAATAACATCCCTTAAAAAACATGCAAGCGTAATATATGTACGTTGGTTCTGCAGGAACCAATTAGCCTATTCAAATCGGGCAGGATAATCATCAGGTAATATAGCATTTACTTTTTGGAAATGGTAGGGATGGAGTAATTTCTCCTGAAGTACAACATGCACTTAAAATTTTGATGTATGAAGTGGTTTTGCTAATTTTCTAACACTACTTGTTCTGATACCAAATCAAAAATATTTTCTGCACTTTCTATAGTACGAGCAGTTCTTGGACGACCTACTCCATTACGTTTTGGTACCAAACTGGCTAAAACGTTTATCAATAATTTGTTTTTGAATTTCGCAAGATGAGTTGGTTTGATACAATAAACATCAGATAGTACTCGGTCGGGAAATGGCTGAGCATAGAAGTATTGCTTCTGCAGAGTTAGCCAAGGCTAACCCGTTAGCTTTAATACCGTGCGAGCAAAAAGTATTTGCAACAAAGAGGGATTGGATTAAAAAATGTGGGGCTTGGTTTAGATCACAGTAATATGGGGATCACAATGATATGGGGACGATATATCTAACCAAATCTAGGTTAAAATTTTGTCAAATTCATATTATGACATGATATGCCAAACTAATGAGTAATAAAATAAGTAAACAAATACAAATTTATTTTTGTTATTTACAAAATTAACAAAGTAAGAATATACAGAAAGAAAAAGGAAAATAATTACATAAAATGCTGAAATTGGCCACCGCCATGCTCCAAGCATAAATTCACACGTCTCTTCATATTTTCGAAAGTGTTGACCAGCATCTCTGGAGAAATGTTACCACATTCTTGGATAATCCTTTCTTGTAATTGTTCTAAATTTGCAACTGGTGTTTTAAAAATAGTTGCAACAAGTTCTTCTGTTCTTACAGATGGTCTTTCTGCTCCTTTTTTGAGTTGTATAGAACCTATTTCCATAAACACAGTCACGGTTCTTTTCAGGCAATGATAAAAATCCCCAGCAATAAAAGCAACGTTAGGAAAATGTTCATGAAAATCGTCCATTCACAAACCCGGATTGTATTACCACTCACTATTTACTCTAACCCCGTTTTGAAAATACGCTCCCACCAGGAATGTTTTATGCTGTTCCGTAAAGCCTATGGTAAATTGGAAACATTAGCGATGAATGAAATTACTTGTAACGACTGTCAAATATCACGGAATAACTGATTGATTGTTAATTCAGGTAGTTACTGACACCCAACAGGTATTAAGCTCTACGGCTAAGCATTACTTCCTTAGATGGAAGGCCCTCTTTGATGCAAATAATTTTTGCTCGCACGGTATTTAGCATATAAAGTACCCTAGGAGAAAAAAATAAACAAATTATCACTACAGGAAGATGCTGATAGCTAGAAACTTAGCACTTTGAACTTGACATAGGAGTTTGTCATTAATATGTAGATTAACAATGTCAACTGTTTTTTGTCTGGTATCTAATAAACTGTGTTTTGTCCACGTTTAAGTACATATAATTATTGCAAAACCAATCAGACAGTTCCAAGAGAACATTATTTGTCATTGGCTTCAAATTGACTGAAAACAAAACGCATCGTCAGCAAAAGCTGTTCGATGTGCAGTTTGTCATATCAGGTGAATATCGTTTAGATTTAATAAATACACAACTGGGCCCAGAATAGAACCTTGACAAGTGTATGTCCTTTTTTGACTTTCCGTTAGAGTCATTGCTGCTAATGAACTCTCTACTTTTATTTACAAAAGATTGTATCCACTCCAATGCAACTACGCATATTTCATACTTCCTTAATTTCTGACAAAGGATATTGTGATTAACACAATCAAATAATTTAGGTTTCCATCCTACAAACCAGTACTTGTGCAAATGCTCCTGATAAGCGAGATCAATAATTTTGTAAAATAATGATTGAGCTAACATATAATTAAACACATGATCAGGCACGAAATGTGAAAAGAATTTGTTTTTCAGATAAAGCTCCGTTTTCTTAAAATGGTCAGGTTAATAAAGAAAACTACAGATACTATCCACAGGAAAATCCTTACTGGTTTATAGAAAATCACACTCCCACAAAGGGTTACTGTCTGGGCGGGCATTGTTGAAAAGTGGGCAATATGATTAATATTTTTTGATGAGAGCCTCACTAGAGAAAGATATCTAAAGTTTCTTCGAAATGATCTAAGTTTAACCCTATGGTTTCAACAGGATGGTGATTCCCGCATTAAACTTAACTCAATAGCCCCCCATACACCAGCGGATAACTTAACGAATTTGATATGGCACGAGCCAAATACGCCGATAAAACTTTACGTGCATGTGGCGAGCCGAGCTTCATCGGACCGTGTAATATCTGCCATGGACGAAATCAGCAGGTTTTAACCCGTCAGTAGATTCGCTAGGTTAATTTGGGACGCGTATCAAGTCGTCCAACTTGGTTTGAGATTAAATTAAAATAATATTATAATAACAAAATAATGTCTGCCGATTCACGTTATGTCAAAAGAATTTATTTTCAAATGTACTTCCACCATACTTAACAAATGTCTAAAAATATAATTATCCATCCTTAAATAGTTACGGAAATCATATGGCTCGTCTTGTTGAAGTTTTTTTAAGATTAACATAGGACTCAGTTTATCTCTACGAGAAATCCAATTTTCTACACACACCGTTTTATTGATTTTTGTTTATTGGCAATATATACATACGCTATGGCACAAACTATAGCGCGTCTTCTACGATTGGTATTCATTTTTAAAACTCAAACACCGAGTACAAATAAATCCGGGTCGATCTAAAACCACTGGTTAAATCTTTCAGGAATTCCATAGGATCGCGAGCCAAGCCAAAACTGTTATAAAACGTTGAGTTTTGTCCCATTAACGAGAATATTTAATCAGGCGAATCTAATCATTCTGCTGCCCAAAAATGACGAGAGTTTTGGTACGTGCCGAACCTAGCTTGCAGACCAAATCCGAACGGATCAAATCGATCCAACTTATCATATGTTGGTGTATGACGGGCTAAAAGATACGCTTAAGGAGACCATTCGACGAGTAATAAGAAGAATTTCTCCACAAGTAGTATAAAATGTACAACAGGAATTTTTGGTTTGATTGATCTACTGCAGAACAGTTGGTGGATAACTTAAAGAATAGTTTTTTCCATACTTTCTCGTTTGTCTATTTTGTTTTAAAAGTTAATATTTCGTAAACGATATAGGACGGATTTATAAAAAATTTATAGAATTGATTGTAGAATGTAAAAATTTAAAAATATATAATATATTGAATTAAAAAAATTAAAATTGATACACGTAGCATTTTTATGATCCACCTGGAGTGTACAATTTTTTTTTTCTAATAAAAAATGCATGTTAACAAAATAAATTTGACGGATCTGAGCGATTATTGATTAAGTGATGGTATTTTATGTAAAAGGGAGATCCGTTTCTTTATTATAACCCTGTATGTATAGACAGATTAGATAAATATAAAACTTAACTTAAAATGCAACTATACGGCAACACGTCACCAGTGCAGTACGAGTTGCCTACTTATAAGGGTGTATTTATTTATAATACAGTCAAGATTGATATTAAGTAATTAACAAATGTTTATTATAATCCTAGAAATTACAGTTTATACCAGTTTTCGTAGGATTGTTTTTATCTGGAACTTTTACTTTATCTGATACATTACTTTTATACTAGGATCATCATCGCCCCAATAGATGCGTCCATGGTTTGGTCCCCTAACGACTTTTATTAAGTTGGCTCGGACGACTAGATGCCATAAATTAAAACATTTTCAGTACACCCCTGGAAGCAATAAAACATTGGAAGATCTATCATCGACATTTGAGAACGCTGACCTTAATTTTTATTGAATATTTAAAGCCTCCGGGCGTAAAAATTTTATCATAAATCACTTAGACATCAATAAATCAACAGATTCTTATTTAGTCATAAATTTTATTTCGGGAAGACAAGACGTTACGTGATTGCTGATATTCTTGCGGTAAAAAATATATTGTAGCGTCAAATATATAAAAAGTCAAATGAATGGAAACCCCTGAAGCAGTCAACACGAAGGCCGATGTTGCACTTGCAGCACATTGTCTTTTCTCTGCTGTTACAATTTTCACTACCGCTATTCTTCTTCTACTTTCTAGACTTAAATAACATAACGTTGCAATCCATCATATCTTATATCGTTGAAGCCTCTAAAAACACCTATAAGAGCTCGTATTGGAACTCAGCCTGTAGCTCGAATCTGTCACGTCTCATAGCGTCTGCTATCATGTAATTTTTTAGGGCTTTTGAGTTCTCCCCGTAACTTGTTATCGATGCAGACGCTAAAATATTGATACCACTCAAAATAAGTATACCAAGAAAAACTTTCATATCATCGATGGATAATTGGAGATCAAAAGTGCTCTTAAACTTTCTTGTTTCGTTTATAATATTTTCCATCGTATCCTCAGAAAAAGCACAACTCGAAAAGTTCAACGCTATTCAGGTTCAAGCTATATCTTGAATAGTGTGCTGTTGGAAAGTCATAACAAAAATGTTGCAGTTCAGGTTCAGTAAGTTTTGTAGCTATAACCAAGTTATTTAAATTTCCCGGAAATGCACATACGCTCTTGCAACCCCCTCGTGTATCTCTGATGGATTATAGTTGCTAAATACAATTTCTGCAAGGCCAGAAAGCTACTTAAGATTTAGATGATCAGATAACCATCCTTCATCCTCATCCTCTGAATCTTCATCGGTTAAAACATGACTCACCGCGGGATCTATATAAATGTCCGCAACATTTCCTTTGTGATAAGCAATGTACGACCTAATGTACAGCGCTTCCGGAAGTGAAATAATTCCACTGTAATAAGAAATTAAATAAATAAAGCGCATATCAACTGGGTTAACGGCTAACGCGCCAATATAGGAACGTCAATGTATGCACTAAAATCTTAAAACCAATAAAAAAGTAATCAGCATTTTTTTATATCAATAAAGATGTTTTATGTGTTAATAACCTAAACCGTACATGATTATTTTAGCAAAAAGTTGTTTCTTTTAATAATAGATAATGCTTAGACGAAATTGTTGTCTATTTTTATCAATAAATTTTAAAACCACTTTTTTGTTTACCGAAGACTCGCACAAAAATAAACAACCAAATTGTGGAAACTCACTAAAAGGCGTCTTGGAGTCGCCTGATGCAAAAATTATCAATATAGTATGACGAAAATCATGTGAACCTTGCTAATGCATCCTTATGATAAGGTCAAACGGTAATGGATTAAAATTGTTAGTTTTTTGATTAACCCTTCAAAACGCAAGTGTCTGATTAATTAGTCTAAACTCAAACTAATATTATTCACTTTATATGTCTTAAGTGTTGGATAAAAAAAAATATTGTAAATAACGCTTAGTATATTTTAAAAACAATGTGACTGTTACAAAATCGTTGGAATTTTAGAAAGCGCATGTAAAAGCAGGTTTCCCTCTTAATCGACTGTTGATGTCTTTTTAACCAGGTGCTAGATATGCATGGCAGTATCTACTTAAGCTGGAATTCTCTACGTCATTCAATCGATTGCCAACCTATATCTTATTTCAAATTGTTTGTTTTTTTAGTTTATTATTTAACATTTAAATAAAATCATGATCGTCTGCACATTATTTAGGTAATATCTGACAAAAGTGTCAATTTATTTCATGACTCGTTTTGCTAGAATTGTATTGTAAAAGGACAATGATGTTAAAAAAACTTACCCAATATTTTTCGCTATACAACTATCCTAAAGTTGTTTATGAAATTCCTTGATATGTCAATTATTAGCTATAGAATATGTAGTCGACAGTGATTTGATTTAAATTTTGTGTAAAAGCTAGGAAAAAAATTGATTAATCTAATCAAAGTGTTAATTTTTTAAATGGACCTAGTGTGAACCTGGATTAATTCAATACTGAGTTCATTTTGATTTAAAATTATTATTTTTTTTTCAAGTGCAATGTCGGAAGTTCTTGTCAATCAAAGTGATCTAAGTGCCATGATAGAAGACAAGAAGTAAAACAAGAACCCCCAAGATAATTTCAATTTGAGTGCACTTTTTTTTCTTTTTATACCTCTAGGACTCATTTCTGTTTTCTTTCAGCATATTTTCCAGTTTTTTCTCAAAATCTTTTTAATGTTCTGTGTTTTCATTAACCTTTGTAATTTTTGCACAAACTTTTTCATTTAATAAGACTGACCAATCATTTTCTTTTTCAATCAGGAAAAACGCAATTGGTATTTAGACTACTGTGCGTCTCCAATTTTTCATTTAACTAAACCTCATTGCCTAAAGGTAATAAAAAAAATCTTAAAGTATTTTACCATAATCTTGTTCTTATTTACATTAATATATAATAATATATCAACGGAAGCAGTTTGATTTTTATTGGCCATTTCATTCTCCACAGGTTATTACGATAATGCTCCTCTCAAAAGAACACACGTTTTCGGTGAATTATAATCAGATGTCGAACAAAAAAGCAAGAATAAGTGATCCTCTTATTCTGGGCAGTTCTCTAATAAAGAACCTTAGAGTAATTCCAGGTAAATATCGACAACTTCCTATTCTTAGATTTGGTTAATAAAATTATTTGTCACAGAGATAGTAATGTAATCGTCAAAAATATATTTTTTTGTGATATAGGATCAGTTGCCGATATTTTAGGATCACGAAAAACATGTTTCCCGTTTAAGTCGGTCTGCCTGTCTGTCTTTGTCGGTCTATGCTTGTCTATGTCTGTCTATGTTAACCCTACTTTTCCTGCTAGATGGTGATTTTTGAAATATCAACAAATAATAGTGCTTTTGAAAAAGAAAATCAAATGACATCTATGTTAGCATTTTTTAAGCTCTAAACGTCAGTCAACCCCGTAACTATGCAACTTTTTTTAACCTAAGATATTGAAGACAAAATTAGAAGAATAAATAAGTGTGTCTAGGTGACCTTAATTATTAAAATATTGTTTCAAGTGCCATCTTCTCTTAGAAGGTTGGCTATCATCATAGCTATTCTCACTTTCGATGCTGCAGCTCTAAACAACTAAACGGAACTACAATTGTACCATTTTCTCAGGTTATTTAACCAAGAAATGCGTCTTCTTCCTCTACTGCTTTTTCCTGTATCTTTCCCTGTATAATATTCTGCAACAATACATATTTCTCTCCCTTCACCACGTGGCCCAAATATTGCAGCTTCCTTATTTTAATTGTGTTCAATATTTCTTTTTCCTTTCTCATTCTTCCCAGTACCTCCTCATTTGTTACCATGTCTACCCAACTTATTCTCAAGATCCTTCTATATGACCCCATCTCAAATGCTTCCGGTCGATCACTTATATATTTCTTTAACGTCCAGGGCTTCATCCCATACAGCAACACCGAGAAAACATAGCATGTGAATATTCTGACTCTGAGGTTAGTTAAGATCTCTACTGCATAACACATTTCTCATTCTGTTAAATATGGTTCTGGCTTGTCCAATTCTTGATTTAATTTCTTCAGTGTACTCATTAACCTCATTGACAGTTGTTCCAAAGTATTTGTACTTACTGACTTTCTCCACCAGCTCTTCGTTGATCCATAGGTTTTCTTGCTGTTGAACGGATTTTGTAATGGTCATAAATTTTGTCTTTTTGATATTTGAGGTAAGTCCGCTCTCCTCACTGCTCGTCACTACTTGATCAACCAAGCCCTGTAAATCTTCTATTGTTTCGGCAATAAGGATGGTATCGTCTGCATACCATGCATGCAAATACTGATTACAATTAGCTTATTTTAACCATTATCTGATTGATGCTACGATTGCTACGTATGTAAAGTGTTACTATTCTACTTTAGTATTAGACTGTAATAAGCTCACAAACTGCAGGTTTACAGATAAGCAATACTAAAATCGTTAGTTGCGTTACATTGCGAGTAACAAACTGATTGGAGCACACAGATATGGGGTAAGTGGATTCGAACGTAGTGTATTTTTTATATTATGCTTCTCTCAATTAGCTGTTGTAACACTTGTAACAGTAATTTAATTCTAATTATCGATTAACAAAACATTCGTTGTAAGACCGATAAATTAAGGCATTGTATTTTTTTATCAAAAATAAAATTAAAGCCGAACCATTATTTATTAACTATAAAGTAGTTTAGGATCAATCAGACTTTAAAATTAAAAATTAGAATTTTCAAAAGTGAAAAAAAAATTGATTTTAAAAATATGCTTTTATAACGTTGTTTGCATAGTTAAGCCGCATCGTGAAACGCTTGGTCCCCCCGATAACTATTATCTACGATAATTCAAGAATTGCTCGCGCTTACTTACTGGGCCAAGTTATCCCAAATCGCTTTAAATGTGATTTAAAAGAATGCCCTTTTTTTAGCGATAACTGATTTTACGAGATCCTAATAATTTCGCGCTGGTTCTGCCTCAAATAGTAATTACTGAAAATGTTATTAGGCATGTCAAACAACTCTTAATTAAAACTAATTTTTCAATTCTCCAGGCGTTTTTATTGTCATAAATATTTTCTTTTATTGCTTAAGAATTGCACTATGTATCTTTATTTCAGTTTATGATAGAGAGAGCAGCTTAAAATCAAAGAATACGCAAATTTTTGCATTTTTATATTTATCAGCATACAAATTTTAATTTGAAGAAATAAATAAGCAAACAGCAAGTCTTTCTTCACTGATGATATTGAAAATAATTATAAAGTTAGTTCTCTACATTTTCCGGACTCAGTATCGTCCATGGCCCATGGTGGTAGCTCAGTGGTACAACAGGTACCTGCACTCGATCGTGGAGGCCCGAGTTCGATTTTCGGCCAGAGCATACGCTTAATAAAAAAGTATGCTTTGAACATCAGTGGGTAAAAGAATGCAGTATGCCACTGGTCATTCCTAATATCAAAACCGGGAGAAGTTAATGGGCGGACCGTGAGGACATAGAAAGGTTATACCAGTGCATACACATGGTTCGGATTCCACGCTAAATGGTAGGTCCCGTTTGGCTGACACTACCCAGGTGATCGGAGATACAATGGGACTCTTAAGAATCATTGTACGGGTTCTGACGTCAACCCCTGCTTACAACAAAAACTTCCACCTTCAGGAGATATACGGAAATACAAAATAGTTGAAAACAACATTAGAAAGTTATCACCTTAGTAGAGCTTTAAGGTTACGTTACTACTACATTTTGTATTCAATTAATGAATAAAAATACTACAAAAATACAAATATCACACATTTTAGTAAAAGGGGAATGTTTGTTGAAGCTTATCCGAACCGTGGCACACCGCTGTCAATGTCTTATTAATTGGACCTTTATTAACGAATCATTGGCGTCTTTTATTTTTCTCAACAATTCTGCTAATACCCTTTGCTATGGCCTGAGAATGCTGTCTTTGTCTTCTTATATATCGTAGACGGCCATGAATTCCCCAAAAGAAATACCAGCATCTGTGTTTAGTCGACCTTAACATCTTGTTTGAACGCTACTAATTGTATTTTTTAATTGTTGTGAAAAACCATGACAACGAATGACAGCGAAAAACCTCTGACAAGACGGAGGAGAACAAAAATACTCTTAAAGTGTACCTAATTTAAAATACATATTAAATTATAAATTCATTAATAAAAACAAACAAAACATAAATCCTCAGTGTTTGTACTACCTATAGACCGAAACATATGGTCCTTCGAGCCGAATAACTCAAGAAAAAGCTGATTATAGACGTTTAAAACTTCACAATTTCTCCGGTTTTCTACGAAGGCAATTTGATAATTCTCGTAGAGCCGACGCGACGCAGCGATAGTGGATAGAGAAGCAATAAAAAGTGGAATCAAGGTCAGTGCGTTCCAATCACTTCTTTTTCCCGAATCAGTTAATTTTTTTTATTTTTTTCAATATCTAAAGAACAGCTATTTATTATGATTGAGTGGTGAGTGCGGCACTTTTGATAGGTATATCTTATGAAGTATATTTTTATGTATCTTTCAAATAAAAAATAAAATTTTCAAAAATAAGATATTGAATTAAACAAAAATAAAATCAGTTTATTTTTTTAAGTCCGGACCTGAATTTCAAAAAAAGTTCATACGGCATCTTGAAGCGATAGGTACTTAAAATATTTCCACCGAGTATCAACATATTATACCAGGTGCTAAAAGAAGGATGGCAAAAACAAAATGAGCCAAACATGACAAAACACTCTGTATCTAGGTAACAAATAATTAGACATTAGATTATTTAGAATCCCCAAGATGTCCACTAGCTCCTGGTGACGTATGTACATTTAGATCCGAGTCACCCTGTATACTCAAATCACGGAACCAATTTGGTTGGAGCAAAAAATGAAATTGAAAGGCTTTTGCTTAAAAATCAAGATGAAATTCATTCACGACTTAGTTGTGATGGTGTTAAATGGCACCTGATTCTACCTAGAACTCCATATTTTGGAGGCCTCTGGAAAGCTGGAGTAAAATCCACAAAGTTTCACTTAAAAAAGTAATAGGTACAAATGCAGTTACCTTTAAAGAATTTTATACAGTCCTCTTACAAATCGAAGCTATTTTAAATTCGAGACCTATCTCTCCTCTGTTCAATGATCCTTCAGATCCTCAACCTTTAACCCCCACACACTTCTTGATTGGGCAACGACTTACCACTATCCCGGACGATGACTACATCCAAATTCCTGAGAATCGACTTTCAAGGTTCAAAAGGCTGCAAAAATGGTTCAACATTTTTAGGCACGTTGGTCCAAAGAATACATTTCTGAATTGCAACAACGAACTAAATGGAAGCAACACTTCCCCAGTCTACCTGGTTGTGTTGTACTAGTAAAATAAGATAGGCTACCACCACTAAAATGGCAATTGGGTGTCGTGAAAAAAGTTCATCCTGGCATTGATGGTGTGGCTAGGGATGCTATCATTAAAACTGCAACCTCCATCTTCAAGCGACCTGTCGTCAAGCTGTGCATCTTACCAATTGATGATGAATGAAAATTTGAAACCGTATGGATTTCAAGGCTCAGGCTTCAATGTTTAGACGACCTTAACATCTTGTTTGAACGCTACTAACTGTATTTTTTAATTGTTGTAAAAATGACAACGAATGACAGCGAAAAACCTCTGACAAGACGGTGAGAACAAAAAGGCTCTTAAAGTGTAACTAATTTAAAATACATATTAAATTATATTATAGCATAAATCCTCAGTGTTTATACTACGTATAGACCGAAACAATCTGTTTTTGTTCTTTGCTAAGATTTATCCTTAACTTTTTTGTGTTTTCAATCAATTTTTACTGTCTGTTTTATTTTATGGATATATTATTGGTCTGTATGTTTTTACTGATTGGTCATGTCCGATAGGGCGATTATATACCTGGGTAAATGTATGTGTTTTTTCCTTAGTATCTTGTTTTGGTCCCTAATTCATTTTCTTGTCCTGTGGCCCTGTGGGTAATTTAAGCAGTTCTTTGAATCCAAACCTGACTAAGTTGCTTTAATGTCTTGTGCCTAGAACCTTTTCTTATTTAATTGCAGATATTTAAAAAAATATATAAAATCTTAGAGAAGAACGGCTTTTACATTTATATCTATATTTAAATTTGAAAATGAACGCAGGCGCTATCTTGTTGAAATCAGATATTCCTTTGGTCTGAATAAAAAATTTTTAATTGTGGAATAATTTGTTCACGTAATGACTGCAAGTAACAGTTGCTCCTAATTTTTCCATAAATAGAAAATGGTCCAATAATGTTATGGCATATAATACCCACCCAAGTTGGTTGGTTGGTTGGTTAAAGGCGGGGGTCGGGTTCGACGTGTGGCCCAAGCTTCTTACACTGCACCCCAGTCTTGTTAGAAAAGGTTTGCTCCATCTACGAGGTCCAGTAGTTTTCTTCCAATTTTGTCATGTGGGAGGTTATCGCCACGTCGAATGTTTCCGAAGAATTTAAATCTTTTACGGTTTAGCGCTTCGCAGCTGTATATGATACGGAAGGCGGTTTCGTCCTCTTCACCGCAAAGTCTACATTCAATGGGTCCATTATAGACTCCCATTCGTTGAACGTGTTTTCTTAAGTGACAATGGCCTGTTAGTAGGCCGAGCACTTGTTTTGGGTGCGCGTCAAAAGCAGCATTCCAGCTGATAGATTTTTCGAGGGCCTATCGATAACCGCCCGTGCGTGTGCCTGGCCAGGTGTACCGTTCCATTGAGATAGATGTTGTTTTTGCGCCCATCTGTCTAATGTTGTTTTGGTTACCTTTTTTGATATTCCAAGGGCGGGTTCTGGGCCCCTGAAATTTTGAGCAGATCCGATTCTTGCCAGTTCATCTACTTTTTCGTTGCCTTTTATCCCTGAATGGCCAGGAACCCATATGAGTTCAACCCTGTTGTTCCCACCCAAACATTAACTTTTTCTGATTATTGTATGTGTATGTCGACAATCTCTCAAACACTTCCGTTATACCTATTAATGGTGCCGTTAAGCACAAAGGTAGTTTCATTAGACAACAGGATGTTACGGGCAAAATAAGGATCAGCATTTTATCTTTCCATCAGCATTTTTCGCAAAACTCATTTCGTCTATCGAAGTCATTTTCAGTCAGTTCCTGAACTAGGCTGGGCTTATAAAGGTGCATCTTATTGCCTTTAAATAGATTTTGAACTGTTCGGTGATTGTGATCCAAAGCAAACTGTCGAAGTGATCGATTTGTATTATTTTGTGATTCAATTAAAATATTTAGCCTTATCACCACCACACCACCAGTGCCTGTTTCTGGTTAGCCTGACCAATGTTTGTCTTGCAAACAACCCGTTTCCTTAACTTTTTTAACCAATTTTTCTACTGGTTCACGTAGTTCCTGTTGTTTTTCTATGGTCACCATATCCACCCCTCATTAAAAACTCAATTTTTTTTTCTTTTATTACGAACCTTCCAAATTTTAAATTTTTGAACGCTTTTGAATTTGATAACTTTCTATGCGCTAACAATATTCCAAAAGTATCATTTTTTTATTTTTAAAGATTTTTTACGCAGGAGATTTCAAACTGGATACTACTAACCTAAAATTGAATTATGGGAAAGAAAGAAAAAACTAAAAGTCTTCCTCCACAAAATTTAATAGAATAGAATTCAGGAGCCAGAAAATGTATTTAAATAATGCTGATGGTTTTAGCAGAAGAGAAAATGATGAAGGACCTTAATGGAGCTTTCATGGAATAAAAAAATGATGTGTAAAAGAGCCATAATATGGAGAAATTAATTAAAGTTAAAACATACTCAGTATGTGAGAAGTCAGTAAATGTGGTCTAAGCCAACTAAAAAACTGGGGAAGAAGAAAAACCTTTCTAAAAAGAAAGTGTCAAAGATTATTTAAATTTTTTTTAAAAGCATTTTTAGGTTTTTGTCAAAAATACATTGATGGGATAAAATTGGTAGTAATTATCACAGAGGTAATGAAAATTACATACAGCAAAGCGCTTAGTGAGGTACTGAGGTTTAAAGCTCAGTAACCCCGCAAGAGGTTAATTTAAATTCGAGCTTTAAACCTCAGTACCCCACTAAGCGCTTTGCTGTATGTAATTTTCATTACCTCTGTGATAATTACTACCAATTTTGTCCCATCAATGTCTTTTTGACAAAAACCTAAAAATGTTTTTAAAAAAAATTTAAATAACCTTTGGCACTTTCTGTTCTTTTTCCCCAGTTTTTTAGTTGGCTTGGACCACATTTACTGACTTCTCACATACTGAGTATGTTTTTACTTTTATTAATTTCTCCATATTATGGCTCTTTTACACATCATTTTTCAATTCCATGAAAGCTCCATTAAGGTCCTTCACCATTTTCTCTTCTGCTAAAACCATCAGCATTATTTAAATACCTTTTTTGGCTCCTGATGATGAACGTTTCTACGTTCGAAACATGTGGAGACCCTTAAGAATTCTATTCTATTAAATTTTGTGGAGGAAGACTTTTAGTTTTTTCTTTCTTTCCCATACTTTCAACTCCACTTTAAGCATGGACTACTTCTTCAAATTAAAATTGAATTGGTTATACTCGTATGGGCGAAGTTGGTGTAAAAATTGAGTTTCCGTGGCGCAATTGATAGAGTGCTCGACTGGTGATCGAGGGGTTCTGTATTATCATCAAATCCCAGCGGAGGCGTAAAACCTCTCATAATTTTAAAAAAATTGTCAGCAAGCCTCTAAACATTTTTCAGTTTTATATTTAATGAAGACACTTAAAAACCTCATAAATTCTAGACACACGTTCGTAAATTAAATAAAACTAGAAAACATGCTGCAACTAAAACATGTTTTTAAGCCTATTATCGATATCATATCTACTAGTAATAATTAAAATATTGGCAATTAAAAATTACAGGAAATAATAATTGCTGCACATATCCAATGCCCGTAGTGCAACTTTTTGTTTAGTATAATACAAGTTAGTATGCTATAAATCGTGCATAGATACATAGTTAATAAGTTATTAAGATTTCTACAGTGTTATGCTAATGTTTGTGATGGCTATGAATATTGACTGACTAACGAGAGACTGGGCGAGGTAAAACATATCCGAAATCCGGCATTTAGTAAATAACTAATATTACGAGTTGTCTCTCAAGCAACAGATTTAATTAAAAATCATATTATATTAAGATTTGATTGCTTGTGAATAAATAAAATTAATTTTTCTTTATCGGTCTTTTTTGGCCGGACAATGTGTGCGAGTCTCACGGTGCAGTCCATTACAATATGTCGGAAAGTAATGCGATTTGAATCCTGCAAATTTAGATAGTGGGGGTTTCGGACATGCTCTCGTCTAATGAAATACCTGCGACAACATATCACAAACATGGTTATTTTAAATGGAGCACCCTGTATTATATAATTTTTGTACTCCTTTCTTCATTTCCAATAACTGTTACAAAACGTTTTTGTAACCAATTATATCCGTTTCTAAGGAAAAAAAACTCAAATTTTGACCTTTAACAAGGGGATGCCTAAAATTGAATATATTTTCAAAAATAAAAGTGTGAAACTCGAAATTCCAGTTGTGGAATTAGATATTATTGTGCTTGATCATAAAATATCGGAAAGTAAACTTTTAGATACAGGGAAGTCAAATAGCAAAAATGTCGAGGGCTAAACCGCAGTCCCAAATCTTGTACACTAATTCCAAGTAATACCACTAATTCCACTAATTCCATGACTAATTCCTCTAATTCCACGACTAATTCCACTAATACCACTAATTCCAATACTAATACCACTAATTCCAATACTAATATCACTAATTCCACCAATTTCTCTAATAATTCCACTATTTCCACTGGTAAAATTAGACATTATAAAAGAAATATGTAATAGTCAAGCCTTGGTTTAGATACAGACATAAAAACACCTTATTTATAGGAAATAAAAACTGGTTGCGCCTACTAATTATTTTAAAAACCATGATATGTCTCTATCGATACATTGAAAATCGAAACATTACCAGTTAGTAGTTTCGATATGTTTTATGGTAATATTATTTAAAACTTTAAAACTAACCAAATATAAACCAAACGATAAATTTTAAATTTACCTAAATATTGAAACTTACTAAATCTCAAAGCTTTAATATGTAGACAGCTGAATGTGTAGAATCTGCTTAAATAATAGTAACAATTTTACTGGACATATCTGACCTGACATACACAATATTTTAGATACCTCCGAGGATTCTTCTTTCACTGGCTATGGTTAAATAAATAAATTAATTTCATGTAAAGTCAATTTAGGTAACTAGACTTTTATTATGTTTTAGGAAAACTTTTTTTATTATAGCGGCAAGCTTTAAGGCTCGCTTTAAGGTGAATTTTCATACATCTGATACGTTGATCCGTCGGCGCTGATTGGTCATTATATTTTGGGGCCAATTTTTATCCGAAAAGTTTACCATTTCATCTGTCATCGGACAGAGTTAAAATAAATTTTTCTGAAAATCGACCGGAAATATTAACATTTTTGTACTGTACGGGAATGTTTATTTCTGTACTTTGCTTTATTTCCATACAAAACCAATATTTCCTTTATTTAAGGATAAAATGATTATACTAATGCTTATTTTAAAATTATAACAGTTGATTGTAATAACTTCCGATCGATTTTCGGAAAAATAGTATGTATACCTCGTAGGAAAAGCCACATTCCCAAAATTTGTGACCAGGGATAAGACCAATCACAAACGATTCGTATCATCGGATAAAAATGCAAAAAAATTTAAATTCCATAAATTTTCTGACCAATCAAAAGCCGTAAATTCAGCCAATGGGATGACCTTCATATCAACATATTGACGGATATCGGATGCATGAAAATTCACCTTTATTCGTAAGTAGCAACTTATATATTTTTTATTTTAGTGTAGTATACATTTTACTAGACTGTTGTCATATTTTCTCAGTGTATTATCCCGGCCAAGTGTCTAATATTTATAGCACAAGGTCATAAATATTACCCACGCAACATCAATGGCGCCGACACGTTTTGTCACCCCTGGTTTCTGCTTGTAAAGTAGCAACGCCGCACCCCTGCAAGATGACCATGCCTGTTAAGAACGTCGATGATTGGATGTGGGAAAACGGCGGCGTTGCGCTGGCCACCACTTAAGTTTTTGTGTGATATTGCCAGAAATATGGATGCCAGACTACATAAAAAATCGTTTGTGTCATGTAGGGGGTGTAGCTAGGTTTTGCGAGAGGTTAATAAAGGTAGACAGGCTTTATAAAAACAACTATAATCTATTATTGTAGACAAACAAACCAGTTATACATACATTCTATGATCCAGAGGCTGCTTTACTGGCTAGGGCGGTGAATGGCAGGTGCCGTGACAGGCAGTCGAGACGCGTCGAGGAGTGTCGTGATGGGACCTCACTAAGAGAGTGAGTGTACGTGACCCCGGAGCCCCGGACTCGGAGTGTGTCGGAGTCTGACCCAAGATGAGTGTCGTCCAAGCTTGTCGGATTGCTATTTATACTGATCGTCCTCTTGTTTAATTAGATCAGTATAAATAAAACAAGCCGATGTTTATGTGCAGTTTGCAAAATAAGCTTGGACTAGATTTAAATTAGAAATAGTTTAAGAAATAAATAATAATTTTGGAAAATGCCCTATTTTCATGACAATATCAGTAATTGCCCGACTAATTCCACTAATTTTAGTACTAATTCCACTAATTCCATCAGTAATACCACTAATTCCAGCAGTAATACCACTAATTCCAGCAGTAATACCACTAATTCCACTACTTCCCCTAGTAATTCTACTAATTCCACCACTAATTCCACTAATTCCAGAGGGTTGTACACCAAAATTCCACTGCGGTTTACCCCTCGAAAAATGGTTAATCTTTATTAAAAAATTTAAAAATTTAAAACAAAAATTTTAAATTACGGGAGAACATTTCCTTTTTGTCCACAAAGGGTTATACCTAACCAATATAGTAGCATAATATGTAACTACAGGCGCGGGTTATTGTCAGTTGAAATTAATTATTTATCGGGGCCTCATTGCCAACAATCATTAAGAATGTTTGATATTTATAGGGTTTTGCGAAAAACCGTAGATAACGGTAAAACTATTCTAGTTAGAAATAGGGAGACCTTATGCGGAGAGATAGGAAATACTCTCGCCTATCCATTTAATATGTTTAAAAAAGTAAGTTTTTTAAAATTTGATGATCAAGACCAAAAATTTTTACTTTTCCACTTCCCAGTATCTAATATTTTATTTTCATTATCGAGCATAATAATATCTAATTCCACAACTAGAATTTCTACTTTCACTCTTTTATATTTAAAGATATTCAATTTTAGGCAACACCAATATTTGATAAAAACAATTTTTTTTTCTCAGTGGCAGAATAGGATACAAAACCTCTAAATAAAAGTGATTGGAAATGAAGAAAGAAACACAAACAAAATATATTATACAGGGTGCTCTATTGCCAAAACACGAAGTTTGAGACATCGTCCGATATAACTGGGTTAGAATTTTACCCTACTTCCACAGTAAGGCTTCCTGGGTTATAGACCATCGAGATTACTGGAGTACAACTTTTTACGTATAAAATATCCCTCTTTTATAATTTAAGGCGAAACGGTCAGAAATGTGAGAGACAGAAAATATATGCGAGAATTTACCAATTTCATATTATGTAACTAATGTTCTCTAGGAGGTATCTGGAAACTAATTATAAAATCGTCTTTCTTGCCCTCAAAAACATAGCTACACCAAATTTAATTCACACCCGCTTAACCATTATTAAATCGTCGCCAATTTTCTAAAATAAAATTTTACTTGGATTGCCCTGTATCTCTTTAACTGTAGATATTTTATTATATTAAATTATGCATATTTAATATATTATTAAGTCCACAATCATCTATAGCTATATGGCTCCTTGGTTATGGGACACTCTGTATTAACCTAATATTAATATGGTAGTTGTCTACAGGAATTCAAAAATACGGTCACATATTTACGTACTTATACCGTGCAAGCAAAAATTATTTGCATCAAAGGGGGCCTTGAATCTAAGGACGTAATGCTTAGCCGTAGAGCTTAATACCTGTTGGGTGTCAGTAACTACCTGAATTAACAAAAAGGTCCGGTATTTTCAAGCTCTGTTAAATCAAGAAATATGTCACAAACAGTCGATTATTATTTAACAACGCAATAACAGCAGAATAAGGAAAATGGGTATTTTGACTGCTTTTTAACAGACTGTTAGGTGACATTAGATTTAATCGGAAGTACATATGACAACGTTGCACAACACGACCTATGCCTACTCCGTGTCGAAGAGTAGTCACAGGATCGGACCAGTATTTCCTCTGTGTAGGTGTTCGCTAACCAACCTAACCTCAAATTTTTATTTGTTTTTAAATTGGCTGGTTCTTGTTTTGGTCTTTGGTAAAAGTAGATAAAACCAACTGTGGGGTCTGTGGGTCGTGTTTTTTTGATTGATATAAGTACAGATAAATCAATTTGTTATGCCAATAACAAATATTTATACTCAATTTAATATGACTGCTGTTTTAATATTGTTGTACTTAGTTTTATTTTTTAGAAACATGAGTAGCCCACAGCGAAAAAAACGCCGTAATTTTATGTTTATCGCCTTAAAATTCACATGATGTACTACCTACCAAAACACAAGAACTTTAAACTTTGGGTGTCTCGAAAATGTTTCAAAGCATCACATTCAACAATTTTAATAAAAAATAAATATTTTCACTTTTTTAAGGTTAGACAACATACTTATATCTCATGTTAACTCTATATCCGCCCGATTTATTACCAGTTAGTTAACAAAGAATTAACAAACATTTACCCGATGGTTAAATTGAATCAGGAGTGAAATTACCATAAATTTCGTTTAACAAAGGAATAATGTTTAACCGCCTTTTAACCAATGATAAAGATACCAGGCCTAAATCAGTTATTCCGTCATCTTTGACAGTCGTTACAAGTAATTTGATTCATCGCTAATTTTTCCAATTTCTTGAACAATTTACACAATGGGCTTTACGGGACAGCACAAAACATTGATGATTGAAGCGTATTTTCGAAACGGGGTTAGAGTAAATGGTGAGTGGCAATACAATCCGGGTTTGTGCATGGACGATTTTCTCGACCATTTTCCTAACGTTGCTTTTATTGCTGGGGATTTTTATCATTGCCTGAAAAGAACCGTGGCTGTGTTTAGGGAAACAGGTTCTATACAACACAAAAAAGGAGCAGGAAGACCATCTGTAAGAACAGAAGAATTTGTTGCAAATTTAGAACAATTACAAAAAAGGATTATCTAAGTGTGTGTCAACACTTTCGAAAATATGAAGAGACGTGTGAATTTATGCTTGGAGCATGGCGGTGGCCAATTTCAGCAATTTATGTAATTATTTTTCTTTTTCTTTCTGTATATTCTTACTTTGTTAATTTTATAAAAAATAAAAATTAATTTGTATTTGTCTACTTATTTTATTACTCATTAGTTTGGCATATCATGTCATAATATGAATTTGACAAAATTTTCACCTCAATTTGGTTAGATGTATCGTCCCCATATCATTGTGATCTAAACCAAGCCCTACGTTTTTTAATCCTAGCCCTCTATGATGCAAATAATTTTTGCTCGCACGGTATAAAAATCCACGCAATTATAATCGCGATACACAATTACGTCTCTGAAATCTCACGAACTTCCTGCGCTCTATTCATAAATAACAAACATTTAACGTTATCTTTGGAATATTTTGGGTTAATTATGTTTTATTATTAGATCTTGTTTAAAATATTCTCTTGTTTTCTTTAGAAGTATTTATCATATTCCTAATAAGACTGATCGAAATTCTTAACTAACAAATACCTATATAGGCTTTGACTACATATTTGGCTAAAGACTGTCTATACTGTGTTTATTTTTGAATAAATCATTAATAATGTATTAGACATAACTCTAAATAATTGGGTCCTAAATAAGCAATTTAAAAAAATGCTAATGGAATTTATTTTAGTAATTAGATTACTTTCCACTATCTATTTAAATAAATTTAAATATTTCGCAATCGAGTGACATAAATAAGCCCAAATGGCTAACGATTAAGTATTAAGTTTGTTTTTAAATTTTTAAGAACTATTAACATCATAAGTATAATATATACTGATTTAAATTAGAGTAATATTTTAAGACTAAACGGAATTGTATACCTAGGCATAATTAAAAAAAAATAATTGATAACATTGATATTTGGATAATCACATTCATGATTTCAAAGTATAGAATAATATTTTAATTCATTTAATGATTTATTGTGTGAAAGAGTCTATACAGTATCCGTGTTTTTCTAGTAAATAGGTGACAATGCGTAAGTTGATGTCAGATACATGGGCGCCCAAATAAACATTTTTGGGGAGGATGGGTAAGCGAAAAAATGCTTGTAAAACAAAATTTTTTAAAATGGTGCCTTTCTCGTCATGTTGTACAGTGTGACCAGTAAAGTCCGCATCATATGGGATTTTTTTTATTAATATAATTCAATAAATTTGTGCTCATAAAGGCCCTTCGCAGGAAAGTTTTGGGGTAGTTTTGATTTTCTCCATACTTAATGTTTTTTGGGATGCTGAATCCGAATCTAAGGTTTGCTAACAAAATTTCGTGACGCAACATTAAAAAAAAAGTCAAAAAAAGGTAAAAAAAGGAAAATTTTGGAAGTCTTTTGATTATATTAATAAAATTTTCTTCAAATTTAATTCTTTTTTAATTTTCTCTCAGACAAACAGTTCGGTCTCAATCGCTAGTTGAATAGTGGCGTGTTTTATTTGCCTCTCCAAAAACCCACCTTTTTTACTCCAAAACTCTAACATATTTTTCTGAAAAATCCAATAACTATGGTTACTAACTATGTTATCGAACTAAGCCCCTACCCCCTCTCTCTCTTTGGTGAGCATGGAATGAGGAAAGGAACCAAATCGAGTTTGTACAAGGCTTTTGTACCGACTGAACAGGCGAACTTGAACGATAAAAAATTTGTGATCGACGGAGGGTTTTTATTACACCGGGTCAAATGGCACCACGGCCAGACATATGCAGAAATCTGCAGCAGTTATGTTTTCTATGTAAATTCAAATTTCAAATGGAATGCCGTGATCATTTTCGATGGTTACCCCGACGAAGCTCGTGAAAGCACCAAGCGAATAGAGCGATTGAGAAGGGCACAAAGAAAACATTCTGCGGCAATATCATTTACCGAATCGATGGTGCCCACTGTCTCACAGGAGAGTTTTCTTGCAAATTCCACAAACAAGAGCCGGTTGATTTTTATCCTTATGAAGAAGTTAAATGAAGCAAACATTAAGTGACAGCAAGCAGTGGAGGATGATGATATCCTAATAAACACAACTGCTCTTAAGTTAGCTCCTTCAAATAAACACGTGATAGCAGTGGGGGAAGATATCGACCTTTTGGTGATTTTGATTGGCCTGTGTAGTCCTGATATAAAAAATGTATCTTTCATAAAATCAGGAAGAGGAAAGGTGTATCAAGCCATCTACGATCCTCACCTGTCAGATCATATATTATTTCTGCACGCAATGAGTGGTTGTGACACTACTTCTGCTCTATTTAATCAAGGGAAATTAAAATTTCTCAAAGTCCTGCAAAAGAACACTGACTTGGTACCAGTTATTAAGGCTTTCAAAGACCCTCGAGCTCAGCAGGACGAGATTGCCCAAGCAGGCAACATGTTTCTCATGGCTTTGTATGGGAACGGACGAAAGACTAGTTTAAACGATTTGAGATACAGACACTACATATCATCATCTTACAAAAGCAAACCCAATATTGCCGCACTACATCCCACTGAAGCTGGTGCACAAGAACATTCATTGAGAGTTTACTTTCAGGTACAGCAATGGTTATCTGGCAAAACCATATTCAATGAACAACCAAGAGACCCGAACCAGTGGGGGTGGAAAAAAACAAAGAGTGGTCTTGTGCCTGTTACAACCACGTCCAAATCAGCACCGGACTCAATACTTTAGCGCATTTCTTGTAAATGCAAGAAAGGCTGCCAGCGAAATTGCGTATGCAAAAAAACCGGTCTTTATTGCTCTCCAATATGCACAACATGCAATGGGTTGTGTGAAAACGTCGAGCCCCCGGACGACAACGTTAAGATAGAAGAAGAAAGGGCCCAAGAAAGAGACCAAGAACTGCCTGAAGAAGAACGCTTTGTATGTCTAATCGCAAAATGACAAGTTCATGTTTTTTTACGATTTCTCTTATTTTTCAGCTCAATCTCCAATGCTGTTTATGGAAGAACCCGATCCTTTGGCAGGAACTTCAGCCATCGAGGAGCCTCAGCCAGGACCTTTCGCCATCGAAGAGCCTCAACCAGGAGATTTTAAGAGAAAACGGATCAAATAATATGATAATATAATAAAGTGACGAAGATAATGTTATTTGTTAATAAATTAGACAATTAGAGTATTGTTTATAAAAGGTTGGTTTTTGGAGAGGCAAATAAAACACACCATTTTTCAACTAGCGATTGAGCCCGAACGGGTTGTCTGAGAGAAAATTAATTAAGAATGAAATTTGAAGAAAATTTGATGTGCTTTCATTTTGATTGGAAGTATTTTTACCGAAAAATTGATGATTTTTGAGTTATAATCAAAAGACTTCCAAAATTACCTTTTTTTTACCTTTTTTTCAATGTTGCGTCACGAAATTTTGTTAGCAAACCTTAGATTCGGATTCAGCATCCCAAAAAACTTAAAGATTGGAGAAAATCAAAACTACCCCAAAACTTTCTTACGAGAAATACTATATTACTGCACTAATAGCTTTATTCGAAACTTGACTTTGGCATCAAGTTCTGCTTCGATCGAGATGAAAATTAAGCAAAAAAATAGTAGTCACGTGATTCGCATTATCTGTCAAATTTTAATTTTTTCCAAAAAATAATTCAAAAACATGATGAAGAAACTTGAGAAGGTTAAACCATACTGAGTATGTGAAAACGTTAATAATGGAGGTCTAAACCAACCAAATAAAATGGGGAAAACCTTTGTACTCCAAAAACGCTTTTTAGAACGTAATCTTATTGTGATACCTTCAATTTCATCCTCATAATGTCTTACAGACATAATATTATGTTAGATAAGTTTTTTAAAAAAATTTAAATAATCTTCGACACCTTCTTAGAATGGTTTTTTCTTCTTTCCTATTTTATTTGGTTGGTTTAGACCTCCATTAATAACGTTTTCACATACTCAGTATGGTTTAACCTTCTCAATTTTCTTCATATCATGTTTCTTCTACACTTCAATTTTTTTAAGTTCATAAAAGCTCCATTAAGGTTCTAATTTTCTCTATTGCTAACACCATCAGCATAAAATAAAATTTTCTGTCTCCTGATGATGAACGTTTCTACGTTCGAAACATGTAGAGACCTTTGAATAATTTTTTATTCTATTAAATTTTGTGGAAGAAGAATTTAAGTTTTTTCTTTCTTTCTTTCCCATATTTAAATAGGTTGTGATCACATTTAAAAACCTGTTTTATGTCTCCTTTTTTTAATGTGAGTTTTTGCAATATTGCGTATTTGAAGAGAGCCTGTTTTTAACCTTGACAAAGTAAGTAACATTTGTTTTATAATTTTCGAATATATTTTTATATTCTGTTTTTCATTCACACATTGATTCTATTTATTCTATTCACAACTTGCCAAAATTTGTATTAGTAATACCACAAGAGATTAAATTATTTCCTATATTTATAATATTTTTAGACAATTATCATGAGCCGAATAAATTCCTGATTTAATTTACCTTTGCGCATTATTCGGTAAGAAAATTCCACACCAAATAGTATTTAAAATGAAATGCCTATAATTTGGTGTGGAGTTATATTATACTACCTATACGATTTCTACTAATTATTGTAGTTACACGCAGTGGCGTAGCGTGCAGGGGGCCAGGGGGGGCGACCGCCCCCCCCGCCCTTTGAGCCCTGTCCCAAACGGCGCCCCCTTCCCACTCTCCCAGTAGTTCCCAGTTCCAGGTTTTAATTAAGTTATTATTTGTTTATAACTTTAAGAGTAAAGAAACATCAAATAAACCCATTATATCTATTTCGAGATTCTATTTTATTTTCACTACTTGATTTAATTTATAATAAAAATATTTTGCCACGACCAATAATTTGTATTCTTTCAGTTATTTTGCTGTATGACAAAACAAAAACTTTATTTCTCAGGCCAAAATTTACTAAACAAATGAAATTATGCATTAGCAGTGAGGCGCCCTTTCAACAAAGGCGTAGATAAGGGGGTAATTACCCCCCCCCCTCCCAGGACCCATAATGAACCATGAAAACGAAGCACTTTTTTTTACTTGTTTAATTTTTTTGTGATTTCCTTGAGGATCTTGTTTATTTTATATTTTTCCTACTTGAAAATCAGGCAACTTCATTGAAAAAAGGGCGTGGCACCCACAAAATTTTCGCGCGTTTTTTTTCTACCTCTTTTACCCCCTCACCCCCATAAAAAAAAACGCCCTTACCTTTGAAGTTTCCGCCCCCTCCGCCCCTTCAACCACGCTACGCCACTGGTTACACGTATTGTAGGTCTTAGCATAGTATTGTGGCAAACTATTTACTTACAAAGATTTACCTACCATAAATTTGCAGACGGCAGCTCTTGTGTCGGAGAGAGTAGGTCCTAGCAATTAGCAATAGTACATTCTTTCAGCCTGGACGCCACTTACTTTGAAAAGAAGTTATGTGTACTCAAGTGTAGAACAAGTAAGAAAATCACTTGGAGCTTACTGTTGTTGACGGTTAAAATAACTACATATCTGAAGTTTGCAGAAGTAACAATAAAACACACCTTTAAAACAAAGAATCAATACTCTTTTATTAACTATGTTGTAATCAAGTTAAATGATATATTATTCAAAAAATTATATGGACCTTGTAGTCACCTGTTTATCCATTTTATTACATCAAAATATGTGAGAATTAACGGCTCATTTGGTAAGTCTAATTAACTTCTTGTTTTATAGTTAAGAGAAAAAAAAAATGGTAATTATAATTTTTAACCCAAATGTTCTAGAACCTTTGTAGTATTTACCTGATAATTAATGTTAATGAGGATTGGATAACTTACCAAATTGGTTTTACAAGATTTACATGATTAAAAAAACTGGCCTGATAATCTGTGAGAAGGCGGATTCATACTTGGTCCATCAACTTAAACAGCTTCTAATTCGTCAAAGCAGTAATATGTACATTTATTTACATATCTCCTTCCATAAGAGAATCCTCTTGAATACATTAACTGGTTTGATGAAAAAGATGGAAAGTTATTCAGTATACCATATTGGTGAAATGGAAATGTAAGGTTTTAGACAATAAACTTCATAAGGAACGTCAGAAAACTTTTATGCAGGAAATGGAAAACTTCAATTAATCCTCAATGAGAAAAAGGAAAACGGAAGAAAAAAAAAACCCATGGTTGTCAGTGTTGGTTCGTTATGGAAACATGTACCTGCTCTCCTTTACAGATCTAAAAAAGAGCATGGTTCTCAGAAACCTATCTAAAAACTCTCAAATCAAAGCAAACTCACCAATTATCTGGAGCAACAGGACTTTTTAGTCCATTTTAGAAAATTTGGCCACTTTTTGAATCTTGCACATGGCAGCCCCAAATCAACCGGCTTTCGCCTTCGGCCGTCGATGCAAAAGTGCCTAGGAAAATGGCGATAACGGAAGTACTCGAAATAAGACTTGAAGTTAGTAACGGTCGTAGATAATTCCAGAACCCAATTGACTCGAAAAACCACAAAGTAGTTACTAGGCCGAACCTATATTACTCTGTGAAAACAACCCTGATAGCATTATTAGTGACAACTGGAGGTCAAAGAATGAAAAACGACTAACGATTCGATACGGCGCTAACCTCAGAACTACTTTCTGACACCGAGCTGTCATTGACAAAAATATTATTAACCTTAAATTTTGACAAGTGAGAAATAAATACTCAAAGTTACAAACAACACTTTAAAATTGTCCAATCATAGAGTATCTCATACAGAAGGAAACTAAACTAAACTGTGGACAATTCAATATCCCATACAAATATATAAGCCCAATCGGTTATGTAACCTTACTGTAACTAAAACTGAAGGATCTATACAAAACAAAACCTATTGAACCTTTAGGATCAAAATAATATATATAATACAGGTAAATTACAATTTGAAATAATACCTCTTAATAAAACTCTACTAAGAAGTAGACGGGTTGTACCTAAAGTACAACATGGAGCATTCGCTTTCATGTATCTTTACACGAGTAACGAACTATGTAAAAATGAATGCTACATTTACCCCTCTCCGAAAAAAAATAGACTATCTCGATAGTATATTTTAAATACCGTATCACCCACTAATACATAGCTATGGAAATGACATTTGTATTGATAACTGCGTGTATCACACGTCCTTGCGGAAGACAATATCGGGAAGTCAAATTCAGGAAAAAAGACAACATTGGGATAAGACAACATCGGGATAAGACAACATCGGTAAAAGTATGACAAATCTAATTCCAAGCTTACATCAAGTAATGGCTACTTTACTCAAAAGTACCATTGGAGAAACAATAGTAAATCAAAATTTTCACAAATTAATATATCCAGTTCTAACTATAGAACTACCCTGAAAAATAATTAAACAGACTGTTATTTCAATATCAATTTTGAAAGACAACCATATAATTAATCGCGCTGACGCAGACACATAGTCATAACAAAACCACATAGGAGAAATCAATGTGACACCGCCAGACAACCACTCTATTTACAATCAATATAATAGAAATCAAATAACATAAAGCAATAATAGCTTTTTCGGAACACCATCGCAAGGCGAAATGCCCACTGATGATTTCAAACGGCAGAGAGCAATATCAGTCAGATTTCAAGGTGGCAAAACTAGATAAAAATAAGTCAGCATTGCGCTTTCTCAAGTAGCATGTAGAAACCCTCGTTTACTGACCTCACCCCAGAAAATCATAACTAACACACTCTCTGACGTCCAAAAAAAAACAGGAACACCCACCCTACCACGGTAATCCGAAAGGTGGAAGATTTAAACAGAATTGGTGACCCAGATATCCACCAACAAAAGGAAGTATAGTATAGTCTATACCAAACTAAAAAAATGCTGTTAGCATTACCACAAGTTCTAACATCAAAAATAGGGTGTTCCGTAGCGTGGCACTGACATCAGCCCTCCGCACAACACAGCCTAGAACTGAGCTCAGGCAAAACACAGTAGAACCGCCCAGCTATGTGTAGCATCGCGGTAGATCACTACGCCAAACGAATTCCCCCCAATGCTTGCCCTTCCGAACAGGTGTGCCAAAGTAAACTGTAGCACGTTTGTACGAAATCTGATGGCACCCAACACTCCACGGCCTGTACTAAACAAAAAACTTAAAAAGAACTTGTGGGGTTTAATACTTTATAAAGTATTAGTCAATAAACTTATCAGAAAATGACAAGTACACCAGAAATATCTATAAAAAATCATTAAGTCAGAATGACAATATATACCAAAAATATCCTCCATATGACCGCATACACTTTCAGTCATAAATACAATTTTACCAGAAGTATTATTCTCATTTCAGAAGGCGAAAACATTAAGTTTGCTAGACCAAATAATAAACTAAATTAATACACTGCTCAACAGCAAATCAAAATTCACACCTCTAAAAGGGAAAAAGCAACACTTGCTATTTATAAACCAAATGAATACACTGCTCAACAGTAAACCAAAATTTACACCTCTAAAAGGCAAAAGCAACACGTGCTATTTATCTAAATAACGCCAACATTGGCAACTTCTTGAATATGGCCTGTATCCAAAAAGTAAAAAATAAAACTGCAAACTGTCCGTTCTACATAGAACTGAACAAAGGGTCGTCACCCACCAAATAACTAAAAAGCCATTTAGTCCAAAAAACACTAGCAAACTAATATTCCCTCAGGAAGCAAATATATTATTCTTCATCTGAAACTTCAGAATCAGAACCTTCTGAAATAGGAGAATTAAAAGGTTTTAGATCTTTGATATGCCACTTTCCAGCCTTAGAACCATCCATATGTACTAAATCGTAAACTAAATTTGAAAGTTTCTTTTTCACAATGCATTGCACATATTTAGGTACTAATTTTGCGGTGAATTTATCTACAGCACTCGAAAGAATTTTGTTTCTACGCCAAACGTGGTCTCCCACTTTAAATGAAATGTCTCGTTTTCTCAAATTATACGCTCTAGAGTTACGCTCGTACGCTTTATGAATTCTATTCCTAACATCTACAAATATATCTTTTAAACCTTTTAAATTTTCGGCATAAGCATTTCGGTCACCCGGAACTATTTCAGCGTCATGTCAACATTCAAATCTTTATAATAATTACCCGATAACGGAATGTGTCTGCCAAAAACCAAAAATGCCGGAGTAAAACCTGTAACTTCATGTTTAGACGTATTTATTGCCTGTTGAATTTTAGAAATGTTTAAATCCCAATTGTCATGAGAGTCGATATAACATCTAATGGCGGTACCAATCGTTCTATTATTTCTTTCTACAAAATTACACTGAGGCGAGTAAACTGGATTAAATCTAATATTAAAACCGTATGTTTTACTTAAATTATTAAAAGTTTTAGAAACAAACTGGCTACCATTATCTGCTATCAACGTTGCAGGAGATCCGTGAACTTGAAAAACTCGATTTTCCAAAATATCTTCTATATATTAAGCTTTGGAACTTCTTAATGGAAATAATAAAGTATACTTAGTAAACCAACATGCTACTACAAACAACCATTTATTACCTTTTTTCGATCGAGGCAAAGGACCTATTAAATCCACCGCTATAACTTGAAATGGATAGCTTACTGGTTTTTCTTTTCCCATAAGACCCATAGGAGCAGTATTTGGCGCTTTTTGAGCTCCGCAGACAAGACAAGATTTGACAAACCTTAAAATATCTTGACGCATTTTTGGCCAATAATATTGTTCTTGTAAACGATGAAATGTCTTATAAAATCCAAAATGACCACAATTTGGAGGACTGTGACAAGAATCAATAATCTCCTCTCTTTGAGGCTTAGGAACTAAGTATTTCCATTCAGGAAGATTAACTTTCATAGATATATTGTTTGGGATAAACTTCAAAACAAAATCATTTTCAACTTTCCACTGAGGATAACTCTCTGGAGACTCTAAAATTTTTTGGCGTAAATTATCGTACCATGGATCAATACGATCTACATCAAGCGTACCAACTACTATTTCATTTAAAATACTGACATTATCATTCACATCATCCTCACTTCTAGGAATACGTGACAAGGCATCTGGAACTACATTCTGAGCTCCTTTCCTATGTACTAGATCAAAAGTATGTTGTCTCAATCTCATAGCCCATCTCGCTAATTTTCCACTAGGATTTTTAATTGAATTAAGCCACAACAAGCTATAGTGGTCAGTAATGACTGTAAAAGGAACACCTTCTATAAATCCACGAAATTTCTCTATATTAAACAACACACCAAGACATTCTCTCTCTACAACAGAATAATTCCTCTCCGCTCTGGATAATGATCGGGTTTGGCATAGGCAATTACTCGCTCTTCACCATCAATAAATTGAGTTAACACACCACCCAGACCTGTGTTTGATGTGTCACTGGAAATGTAAAAACGTTGAGAAAAATCTGGCTGTGACAAAATTGGTGCAGATACTAGAAGTTGTTTAATTTTTATAAATGAATCCTCTGCAGCATTCGTCCACTGAATAGACTGACCTTTTTTCCTGCCTTTCAACAGATCGTTGATTGGAGACATTAAAGTAGAAAAATCCTTTATAAACCTACGATACCATGAACAAAGACCTACAAAACGTTTCACTTCTGTGGTATTTTGGGGTCTAGTATAATTTATCATGGCTTCAACTTTTTCTGGATTTGTACGTAAAGAATTCGAACCCACAATATAACCTAGAAATTTTAAAGATGTCTTAAAGAAATCACATTTTTCTGAATTGATAGTTAGACCTGCCTCCTTAAGTTTTTCTTTAACTTCAGTCAACAATTTTAGATGTGAATCAAAGTCTTCAGACACCACCAAAATATCATCAAGATAAGTAAACACGTTTGGTTCATAACGAGGACCAAAAATAGTTTCAATTAGTCGCTGTAGAGTTTGCGCACTATTACGTAATCCAAAAGGCATAGTAACAAACTGAAAAAGACCTCTACCAACTACTGCGAAAGCTGTTTTTTCTTTTGAAGACTCCTCCAATGGAATTTGCCAAAACGCTTTTCGAAGATCTATCGACGAAATATACTTAGCATGACGTAAAGATGACAAAATTCTGTCTATATTAGGCATAGGATATCTATCAGGCCTCGTAACATTATTAATTTCACGGCCGTCAAAACATAACCGATAGGTTCCGTTTGCTTTCTTCACTAATAAAACAGGCGAACACCATGGACTTTTAGATGGTTCGACTACACCTAACCTCAACATTTCGTCCAATTCTTCGTTTAGGATTTTCGACATATATGGAGACATCGCAAATGGTCTCTTCTTGAACGGTAGCGCGTCACCAGTATCAATAGTTAAAGTAATTTTATCGGTACGTCCTAATCTATCTTTGCAACAAATTTCCTTAAAAGAATTTATAACCTTATCAGCTTTTAAACGTTGTATTGCAGAAAGATCGTCTAATGAATTTAATTGTGGATGTAATCTATTAAAAGGTTGACTTAAGTCATTATTCAAAACACTAAGTTCAGTATTTTTATTCATAGCCTGTACATGCCATGAATTATTTTTAAAATTTACTAAAATTTTAAATGTATTCGCAAAATCGCACCCAAATATAAATGCATGAGGTAAAGAAGGTACTACAAGAGCATTAATTACTAAACAAGTATCATCAATGACAATGGGCATATCAACTGTACCTTTCACATGTTGTCTTTTACCATCGGCTGTGAAAATATTTTTAGTTTGTGCTGGGCATATCTTAAGATCTAATTGACCTAAAATATCTATACCTCGCGATCCTACTACAGAGGTAGTAGCACCCGAATCTAATAAAACGGTAATATCAACATCAAGCAACTTAACATTTATGTAGGGTCTATTATCTAAGTCTCTATTAACAAACAATGGCGAAACCTGATCGTCCTTAACATCTATTGAAACCCTATAATTTTTAAAAAATTCAGAAACTTTTTCCAACCAACTGTTCCAATCACTCTTGTTAAAATAATTTTTCTTAGCCGTATTAGCAAAACTTAAAGAATTGTTACTTAAAGAATTATTAAATGTTTTAGAATTTAAAGTTGATTTAGCAGAATTATTTAAACTTTTAAGAGAGGCGATTGTTTGAGGAGAAGTGAAACTGCCTCTACGGAACACTTTCCTTCTTAGTTTTTTGAACATTTTGGGCACGTAGAAGTTTTAACTTTAGGTTCACCGCATTTAAAACAAAATACACTCCTAGGAGCTTTGCAATCCAAATAAATATGGTTGGCCAATTTGCAATTCCAACAAACAACCGACTTTTTATTTTTATTTTCTGAATGATTATTATTATCAGAATTATTATGTTTATTCTGCGGCTTACTTTTATTAAAATAAGATGCTTTATTATTTTGTCTATGATTGGATGTATTTGAAAAACCTTCTGATTTACTCTTAAAATCCTTTCTAAAGTTATGGTTTTTACTAGTACTAGCATTTCCAAAATTTTTATAAGAACGGTCAGATTCATCGACAACTGACAATTCATCTTTTAATTTATTTTTATCTTTCATGTAATCAGACTCTTCTAGCTTACGACAAAGTTCAGAAAGTTGAGAAACAGTGCTAATATCAATTAGTGCCAACCGGCTAATAAATTCAGGTAAAATATTTTTTCGGATATGTTTAACTTTTGAAATTTCAGGGAGTGTTCTAGATAATCTAGAGAAAAGAGCTTCTAAATGCGCTATATAGACAACTGTTGTTTCATTTTTTCTTTGTTTCCTTCTTTTAATTTGTTCCCATAAATCATCATCTATGTCATCATGTAAAAAATCTCTTTTTAATTTTAAAATTAATGAATCCCAATCGTTAATTGAAGACTTAACACTTCGATACCATACAAAGGCATCCCCTATAAAGAATTCAGCGGCAGAATTAAATAAATCTTGTGAAGAAACGTTACGCGCTTGCGCCAGTTCAGTTAACCGTTCTAGAAAAGGATAAAGTTTCTTTGGCTCACCATTAAAGTTAACTTGCCATTCACTAATTGGTATATTACGAGTTGAACAATGAACTACCGGTGCAGCTACATTAATAACCGGATTAATCGGAACTGAAGGTTCTGGATCTTGACCAGGTGTAATTTTATCATATAAGTTTGATTCTAAAAGCAAACAAGTCGAAGTCGTTTCCTGAATGTAAGAAAAAATTTCTTCTTCCCTACCCTCTTCACGAGGAATTCTTTTTATTCTACCAACAACATGCGCTAAACGTGATTTTACTCGATTAAAAGCAGAATCATTTACATTACCTTCAAATTCATCAACTACTCTTTGAATAGAATCTATACTGCGTTGTATGCTAAGTTTCTCTTCTACGAATGATAATGTACAAATTTCCAAATTAATGTCCCTACCAGGCGAATCGTGTTCTCTTTTTTGAATTCGAGAAAAAATCTTACGTTTGTCTGCGACAGTACGTTGTGAAGTTAATAGTCTTATTTTTAATTCATAATCTAACTCATATTCTAGCAAATGATTGGGTTGAAAATTATAAACGTCCATGATGATATAAGTAGGAACTTCAAATTAAATTAAAAAAAAATGTTCCAAAAATATTTTCAAAAAACTTTCTAAAAATATTTTCAAAAAAACTTCCTAAAAAGTGATCTAGAAATCTCAAAATAATTTATACAATATTTGATACTATTGTTTAAAATCTATGTTGAATATCAAAGGTAAAAATTGAAATAACGTTGCATCAAAATGTTTGTTTCACCCTGTATAGAAATATTGAAAGCTACTTTATATTCCTAAGAAATATACTTAAATGCCCCGAGAAACAATTCTTATTTCAGAGACGAACCTATTTGAACTGCAAAAAATTTTTTTTTTTGAATGTCACAAACTGTGGACACTCTGTATGCATAAACGAAAAAAATTCAAAGTGATAATGTACCAAACCAAAATTTTTTTTAAGTTTGTCGACAAAAAAATTTGTTAACGTGTTCACCCTGTACAATTTTAAGAAAAAATTTCCCAATTTTCACTCTGTATACCACAGACACTTTTAAATATTGTTGCCGTTAAAGTTTGAACTGATTACTGTGAAAGACAATGCACTATCGATACCTAATAATGGAAATTCACAAAAACTTTAACAAATCACCCTGTATAGTAATTCAAAACTATTTAAAAAAATTATTGCTTAATCACTAAGCTTTTAGTTATTTTCTTATATCAGAACTGTAATTTTTTTAAAACACTACACTTCCAAATTTAGGTTTCAGAAAAACCAATTACATAATATCGTCTTTCATTAAAGACAATAGACCAGAAACTTCTAGTCAAAACTATAAGACCCAACATAAATGTAAGTATACCATACCCCAGACAGTCTTGACACATTTGTATCAGTATGAACCCTATTTACAAAAAATATGGAAAATACCATCAAATCAAATCGGTAGTATGTCACAAACTTCAATGAACCAATGAGGTTTATCCAAATATAAAAAGAGAATCAATATAAGGATACCAAAAAAATTCACACTAATAAGACCTTGTTACCATATAAGTCAAAGAATTTTACTCGGGTAAATTTGTCTCACTGTGTAAATCAGATAGAAATTAACACTAAACCTGCTTAAACTGTAAAGATAAAAAAATTTACTTTTTAAAAGTCAAATTGGTGTACTATTAATGGAGATATCTGATTATCTGAAAAAAATGTACTTATGCCCCGCGTTGAAAAGGCGCCATTTTTATGTGGCAAACTATTTACTTACAAAGATTTACCTACCATAAATTTGCAGACGGCAGCTCTTGTGTCGGAGAGAGTAGGTCCTAGCAATTAGCAATAGTACATTCTTTCAGCCTGGACGCCACCTACTTTGAAAAGAAGTTATGTGTACTCAAGTGTAGAACAAGTAAGAAAATCACTTGGAGCTTACTGTTGTTGACGGTTAAAATAACTACATATCTGAAGTTTGCAGAAGTAACAATAAAACACACCTTTAAAACAAAGAATCAATACTCTTTTATTAACTATGTTGTAATCAAGTTAAATGATATATTATTCAAAAAATTATATGGACCTTGTAGTCACCTGTTTATCCATTTTATTACATCAAAATATGTGAGAATTAACGGCTCATTTGGTAAGTCTAATTAACTTCTTGTTTTATAGTTAAGAGAAAAAAAAAATGGTAATTATAATTTTTAACCCAAATGTTCTAGAACCTTTGTAGTATTTACCTGATAATTAATGTTAATGAGGATTGGATAACTTACCAAATTGGTTTTACAAGATTTACATGATTAAAAAAACTGGCCTGATAATCTGTGAGAAGGCGGATTCATACTTGGTCCATCAACTTAAACAGCTTCTAATTCGTCAAAGCAGTAATATGTACATTTATTTACATATCTCCTTCCATAAGAGAATCCTCTTGAATACATTAACTGGTTCGATGAAAAAGATGGAAAGTTATTCAGTATACCATATTGGTGAAATGGAAATGTAAGGTTTTAGACAATAAACTTCATAAGGAACGTCAGAAAACTTTTATGCAGGAAATGGAAAACTTCAATTAATCCTCAATGAGAAAAAGGAAAACGGAAGAAAAAAAAACCCCATGGTTGTCAGTGTTGGTTCGTTATGGAAACATGTGCCTGCTCTCCTTTACAGATCTAAAAAAGAGCATGGTTCTCAGAAACCTATCTAAAAACTCTCAAATCAAAGCAAACTCACCAATTATCTGGAGCAACAGGACTTTTTAGTCCATTTTAGAAAATTTGGCCACTTTTTGAATCTTGCACATGGCAGCCCCAAATCAACCGGCTTTCGCCTTCGGCCGTCGATGCAAAAGTGCCTAGGAAAATGGCGATAACGGAAGTACTCGAAATAAGACTTGAAGTTAGTAACGGTCGTAGATAATTCCAGAACCCAATTGACTCGAAAAACCACAAAGTAGTTACTAGGCCGAACCTATATTACTCTGTGAAAACAACCCTGATGGCATTATTAGTGACAACTGGAGGTCAAAGAATGAAAAACGACTAACGATTCGATACGGCGCTAACCTCAGAACTACTTTCTGACACCGAGCTGTCATTGACAAAAATATTATTAACCTTAAATTTTGACAAGTGAGAAATAAATACTCAAAGTTACAAACAACACTTTAAAGTTGTCCAATCATAGAGTATCTCATACAGAAGGAAACTAAACTAAACTGTGGACAATTCAATATCCCATACAAATATATAAGCCCAATCGGTTATGTAACCTTACTGTAACTAAAACTGAAGGATCTATACAAAACAAAACCTATTGAACCTTTAGGATCAAAATAATATATATAATACAGGTAAATTACAATTTGAAATAATACCTCTTAATAAAACTCTACTAAGAAGTAGACGGGTTGTACCTAAAGTACAACATGGAGCATTCGCCTTCATGTATCTTTACACGAGTAACGAACTATGTAAAAATGAATGCTACAGTATACTTTTTTATTTTGTGTAATTTCGGTTTGCAACATTTGGTACAAAGTTTTTTTTTTTATTTTTCTAAAGTGCACTAAACGCATTGTGATGTTATAATATTAAGTTAAAATTCGCAAAAATATTATTTCAATATTCAACATAGCTCATTATTTCATATTATGGAAGATTTGTTTTACTCCAATTGGTAGAAAATTAAAATTGTATTGGTTTTTCATATAGGTAGGTACATGAGAAAAAAACCTTCTATTCTTTAATAGAATTCACATACTCTTTATACAACTGTTTAGAACTATATGTGACAGCAACGTGCTTTACTACTGTAAGACAACGAAAATTGCTAGACTGTTGTGTAGTGATAATATCACGGTAATTTGTTCAATGGGAAATAGGAGTAATTGCTACCATAAAATAGTTTATAGCCATTATTGCCCTGAATACTCACAGTAATTATCAAGTTCTATTGGGGTGTAATCTGGTTTTATATACTGTATTAGTTTCGACTGGCAGTTGTAATGAAATTTATCATTAATCATAATAATATTTGCTTTCTACGGTTAATAAAGCATATATTTACCACTAAAAATCAATAGGTACTGTAGTTATGAAAAATTTTAATAACTTCTAGTGTGATATTGTTCTTGTCGTTTAACATTGCATATAATTATCTATTAATAGCGTGTATCCGGCATGCGTTGCAACCCGCTGGTATTAATACAAACCCGAACAAACCCGATATATTAGTACCCGACATGCCACTTTCTGAAATTGCACCCGTGCGAAGCCTGGGAGGGTCGCTAGTTATACATAAAAACCTTCCCCTTGAATCACTTTATCCATTTAAAAAAAACGCTTTAAAATCCGTTGCGTAGTTTTAAAGATTTAAGCATATATAGGTTATAGGGACGGACGGACAGACAGCGACAGCGACTTTGTTTTATACTATGTTAAGATGCAAAGTTTAAAAAACTTAAATATAAACTAAAAATAAATTAATTGAAACAGATATTGGTACGATCAAATAAAATCAAATTCAGAGAGGACAGGTAGAAGACTCCGAACAACGATGTGACCTACGCAACAAATACGTTAAATCTAACGCCGTAGTATACGGCGCGCGGCGATTGCCGATCGCTACGAACCCCTACAAACGTCTTGTAGATTATAGGTTCTAACGGACACAATTAGTTTTTGGGGAAGTTATTTTGCTTTCTTAATTGTAGAGAAAGCGCTTTACTGGGTATAAAAATTGTCACATTGAGAATATACAATTTATTTCTTAACAAAATTGATGTATTAAAAGTAGTTCATTATTAAACAAGTATGCTGCTAATGAAACTGATTAATATTAATAAAACACTGTTCTAAAAAATCTGGAATAATTGATATAACACTGAAGCGGGTTTGATACAATAGCAATTTATCTAATTTAATTTAATAAAAATTAAGCTATCTATATAAAACCTGCTGTATTAGATTATTTTCCTCAGTGTAGCAATACAATTTTATCATTTAGCGAATCTGAAATCCGAACAATGTTTTTTCACATTGTAAATGAATCCTTTAAATTAACTTATATGTTCAGAAATACATCAAATTAACACCTGGTAATCAAATAAAGTCAAAGTTATTTTTAATCCATCGGCACATATTGCACGGCCTTTGTGTTAAATTTAATATTTTTATTTTATTTTTATTTCATATTGTGTGTAATGATCAAATCTAAATGTTAGGCTTATTACATACAATAATTTGACGGTAATGACTTATTGTTAAAAAAGGATTCGTAATATCCAATATATTTTCTATTAGACTCCTTTGTATATGTCTCGCTCCTGGTAATTGGTAACATTACATTTTGTTAAATTGATTTTATTTCTTTTAGTATATGGTGTTAAAATTCCACAGTTTAATCTTCCTCTTTGTAAAAAGTTTTTTATTTCTAAGACATTTATTTCTTTACATCACGACACATTACCCACATTGTGTATCGTAAGTTACCGTGTAATAGATTATTAACTTTTGTGGCTTTACGCTTTGCATACAATACCGATGTTTGACATATTTACAAAGGTTGTGCTCACCAATGAATGCTTGTCGCTTTAATGTCGCCGAAATGTTTCGCAAATGAATTTAGTCATAGCAGTTTTTCTGTTGCTTTAATTTTTTATTGGCTAACAATAGTGTCAATTTTAATGTAGGTGAGTAGGATAGCCATTTTATAAAATATATTGTTATCTACCTACGTGCGGAAGAAGAGGTCTGGTTTGCTAATAAGGAATGTATTTTCGATTTTAATTTTACTTTCAGTACAGTAAGGTAGGTCGAAATTTTTTCGGGGAACCGCACGTCATCAACTCTTAAGTATTTCTCTTGTATTAATATACCGGGTGTTTTAGGAGGATCGCTCACCCTTATACCTTTTTTATTGTTTAAATTACAGTAATACAATTTAATGGGTTTATTATTTTTAATTTTAGGTCATTACGGACGCCACTTCCGGTTTACCAGGAAATTACCTCAACTTTAGATTTTTAAATGGAACATCATGTATATTTTTGGCTATAACATCGATGATAATTTATTAATTTTAATTTATTTACGTATTATATTCAGATCGTAGTTATTGTTGTTATGGATTTAAGCATAGTCTTCATGAAAATATACAACAGTAGCATCATTAGCAAACAATTTTATTTTACCTTTTAAATTTAATTTTGATATAGAATGCTATATAATGTATAAAAAAAATAGGTCCTAAGATTGATCCTAGTGGAACACCACAAGTTATGTTTTTTTGTGAACTTTTAACATTTTCCATTTGAACAAACTGTTGTCTATTACTTAATTAATTTTTAACAATAAATAAATATTTCCCCGAAGTCCAATATTGTATAGGCATTTAAGTAAAACCTTGTGATTGACTGTATCAAATGCTTTACATAAATCTAGGGACAGTAGGCACATTTTTGGTTGCTATCAACGTTTTGTTGAATATCTTTGATAATATCTGCAGCTGCAACATCTGTAGGTATCTCTAAATTTACGAAAACCATATTGAAATGAAGAGAGTAATTTTTTTTCTTCTAAAAAATTTACTATTATTCTATTATATAAAATTTTTTCAAAAATCTTTGAAAATGTGGGTAAAACAGAAATTGGGCGATAGTTACTACTAAAATATTGTTATGCATTTTTAAAGACTGGTGATACTTTTGCTATTTTTAATTTATCTGCAAATAACCAAAAAGATGGGTCGCTGTACAAAGAAAGTGTAGTGAAAACCATGTGAAATGTAACGGCAAAGCTTGTTAAAGAAAGAGTCCTTAAGGAGTTGGGTGTGACTGTTGAACCCGTTACTTAAAGAAAATTTATAGGGTTAGGGATGTTAACTCCTTATTAAATAATCGCAACGAAATGTAGAGAGAAAGAAGAGAGAGAGAGGTTTTTAGTGTACCTGCAGTGGCGCAATGACGGGAAATTTGAACGGCGGCTTCAGAACTTTTGAATTTTATTATTAACTTTTGAACGAGTTTTTATTGATTTAATTTGTGATTCAATTATATATTGAATTAATTATTGAAATATAGTTGATTTAATAATATATTATTGAATCACAAATTAAATCAATAAAAAGAGGCACAAAAGTTTTTGTTTATGAAATAAAAGCACACTTTTATTTATATAAATTAATATTTGGATAATAAATAAGGAAACATATCGTAAATATGAAAAAATTGTCCATGCTTAAAGTGGAATTGAAAGTATGAAAAGGAAAGAAAAAACTAAAAGTCTTCCTCCACAAAATTTAATAGAACAAAAATTTGTTCAGAGGTCTCTACATGTTTTTTTTCTGTCTTCCTATGATGAACGTTTCTAGTTTCGAAACATGTAGAGAAGAGACCTCTGAACAAATTGTTGTTCTGTTAAATTTTGTGGAGGAAGACTTTTAGTTGTGTCTTTCCATTTCATATCGTAAATTTTTTTTTAGTGTTATAAATAAAAACTGCATTGACAACTATTTAGAACAAACTAACGACCCTCATTAGGTATTGTCTCAGTTTATAGAATATATCACAAATACAGTATGAAACTCAAGCACTAGGCTGCAACGAGACATGTACTAAACCATTAATAAATCATCAGGTAATTCTTACAGCACAGCATTATCTAAAATAATTTCATTTAAATGCTGGACGTGACTACGCCGTACGTGGTCCATTCTGAAGGTCCAATTTTCGATTACGCTTTCCAGCATTGCGACCGGTATCTGCCGAATTACGCAAGTAATGTTGGCTTCTAAGTCCTGAATCGTAGCTGGCTTGTCGACAAAGATTTTTGGTTTGACATAACTCCAAAGAAAAAGTCCAAGGGTGTGATATCACACGATCTAGGCGGTCAGTTGACAGGTCCAAAACGCGAAATTATCTGCTCACCACCTGATTTCTCAATAAAGCTATTATTTCGCGGGCTGTGTGTGCCGTAGCTCCGTCTTGCTGAAACCAAAGGTCGCCGATATCACGGGCTACAATTTCAGGCAACAAAAAATCTGTTATCATGGTGCGATAACGCTCGCCATTGACGGTTACCTTCTGTCCGGCGTTATTTAAAAAAAAAATAAGGCCCGATAATTCCACCATCCTATAAACCACACCAAATAGTGCATTTTTGTGGATGCAACGGTTCGAGTTGGGGCTGCTCATCAGCCCAAATCTGGCAATTTTGTTTATTGACATATCCATTAAGCAAAAAATGTGCATCGTCACTAAACAAAATTCGACGAGAAAACAGCGGATCTGCATTAAGCTGTTCCAGGGCCCAATGAAGCGTTAATTCAAGTCTTGTGGCTTTAATTCTTGAACGAGTTAGATTTTGTAAGTATTCAAACCAAGATCCTTTCGTAAGTTGTCGAATACGACTAAAATTTATTTTCCACTTAATGAACACTTTACTGATGAGACTGTGTTCTTTTTTGTCCTAATATTAAGGAGTATTACTTTCAGACACAAACTACGTTTTCAAAAATACACTTATTTTATGATGTTGCCTTATACAGGGTAGAAAACAAATAAACTTTTCATCACATGCGACTAAATTTTAATAGCCCAATTTTGATTATGTAGAAAAACACACATTTAATATGGCGGTTCTTTAATGAAAATGTATTTGAAATTAAGCATTCTCAAAACTAAGAAGTTTTATGTAGGTTGCGTTGAGTTTTATTTTGCAAAAGTGGTGCAATTTAGAAAATATGGATAAAAATCAAAATTATCTTATGCAGCTGAAATTTTGCATGTGGGCTAGAAACTGCATTTAAAAAACTTTTTTCAATAACTTTTTGCGATACTTTTAAAAATAATTTCACTTTTCAATTATTTTTTGAAAAAAATTAAAATTTGACAGATAATGCGAATTACGTGACTACTATTTTTTGTTTAATTTTCATCTCGATCGAAGCAGAACTTGATGCCAAAGTCAAATTTCGAATAAAGCTATTAATAAAAAAAAATCTCATAATAATGCGGACTTTGCTGGTCACACTATATTATAGTAGTTACTGTGGCAATGAAAACACATTTTGTTTTTTTTTTCTGTAAGGATATCTTGGGCAAAATTAAAAAGTGGAGAGTTTTTGACGTTAATCTGGTAAATTTGTCTTATTTGAAAGTTATAATGCTTTTGTATAAAATATAATAATCTACCAGGACCTGACCTCACTCTTTTAATAAACAAGAAAAGTAAATAAAAATTCACCGTTTAAGGGTGATTTGCCAGACACCTGCCAAGGCAATGCCGATCAAAATCATGATCATATTTAGCCATGGATTATCATCATGATCCCGTAGCGGATACACCCCCGTTAATATATCCCGCTTGGGAACACCTCTTTTTCTCAGGGTCGGCTCACTTCGTTCGAAAGGCAGTGCCACGTCGGGGCTTAATCGGTAATCGTATAGATGGCACATAGGCACTGGATCCAGGTCCTCTTTCGGCTCTTCTTTACTGTTGTTTGAAATAAAGTTTTCTGGGCGTAGGACGGCCAAAATTCTGGCTCTTCGCATTTGAGCCCTATCCTTGATAGTTAACGGGCACTCGGCCACCTCTCTCATCATCCTATCGTCCCAGAATCCCCTTATTCTACAACCCCCGCAATCGCAATCGGATTGGCTCTCATACCCGCAAGTAGGTAGCGGTTTCCCCAAAAATTCATAACTCGCCTTCGGCGCGCGCGCGGAGCTCGATTTCGGGTGGGATAGGTTCAGAACATCTCCCCGCATCTTTTTCACCCTTGCGGACCCCGATCGGACCTCCGCGAGCTGAGCCGCAGGCGAATTACTACTTTCAAAAATTCTATTCCCTGAAATTAAATCATACCCAGATTTTATTTTCTCTACTCCCTCCTGAGTATAACAATTTTTGACAACACTTGTAATGACTGGCGGCAGTGCCGAAGCATGCCGACGCTCGTCTTTCAGGCGGCGTTGGTGGCGCCGACGCTGAGATCGATTGATAAACTCACACCTTTTTACAACCCTTAGAAACTTTAATCCCCCCCTTTAAGTTGGATGGTAAACTTTGATACTCAATGAGGGATAGGCTGGCGCCTACCTCATTGAGCATCGGCTCTCCCCCAATCGTCATTTCCATCCAGCTGCCTTGCTGCATGAATAAATAAAAACAACCGATTCAACTTTAACACAAAATAAATTTATTTTCAAAAAATAAATTTCACAAAAAATTCAACAGTTATAACAGTTCATTACATGACATTTTATGACTAATAACAACCCTATCTCGCTCTTACAAAATAAGAAAAAACTATCCGCGGCACAAAATCACTTGCTAAAAAAAATCCACCCTTAAAATCAACCCTTAAAATATCACCAACTCACGCCCCTTGATAAATTCCCATCAAAAAACCAAACTCGAGATAAAATAATTTTTTCCGAAAAAAACTTCCCCTATAAAATATCGCACCCTCGTTCCCGGATCACCCCTGCTCCCAGATAATTGTTAACCCCATTGACAACAGGCGACGCTAACCAGAACCCAAATTACCCGTCCCTAAGTCACTGAAAACCCCTTACATCTGCGGACCCAGTACCTCCGAACAACGAAAAACTTGAAACCAAATGTCGGAAGAAACCATCGAAAACATCTAAATTATCCCTGACAAAAATATTCAAAAACTCGTAAAATTCCCCGTAAAATTTTTAGCAGTAAAATCGTGATTTCAGAGCATTTTCCTTCTGACAAATCGAGAATCGAATTCTAAAACACGCAAATCTAAACATGAATTTAATTTCGGCAGCAGCAATTGGATGGCCTCGGCGTGGCTTAACTAGCCAACAGTCCCTGAGAGTGCTAGTGAATCAGGCGGCCCGTAAGCTGACACAGATTAAAAATCCATCGAATTGCCTCCTGCTTTTTAGCCCAATCAAACGGTAGTTTAGGGTGGAAAGTTCTGGTGTAATTGTTTTTAATGGTTGATTCTATGTTTTTTGGTGTGCTGAATACGAATCTAAAGTTGTCCACCAAAAATTTTACCGGCAAATATCAGAAATCATCAAAAAAACACTAAAAATTATGTTTTTTAGGGGTTTTTAGCTTTCAACTTGCAAAGGAAGCTGTTTACATAAAAAGTGATTCAGTAGGAAAATTAAGAGGGGAAAATTATCTACAATTTAGGTATCTTAGTATTTTTTGTATGTCATACGGTTTCCATGCAAAAGAGTGTTGAAGTTTTAGTGAAATCGGTAATTTTTGGAAAAAAAGAAAAAATCAACTAATTTATAGTTTTTATTTCATGTATACAAAAATTATTTACAGGCTAATAAAAGACACGAATTTCTTTGGAACTTATCAGTATTCATGCAATCATATGAATATTGCGACCCCTCTTAGACACAGATTCCATGGTTTTTCCAGGGCAGCTTTCCAGTTCCTCTACGCCTGACAGTGGCGAATTTACAAATTTGCCGCTAGTAAGCTATTCAATTTCTGCCGCCCCTCAGTGGCGGCTCGTGACTTGTTAACTTGGGGGTGTACCAAAAGCCCGTTGCAGGCGTAATGCGCCGCAGGCTAAAAATTTTTAAGACCACGCCCAAATTTGGCCAATAATTTTTAGTAAATATTTTAAAAATTTATGATTACCTACTTATTTTATTGAAAATAAATAAGATAAAAAAATAAAAAAGGCCAATTTATTTTTCATTAATGGGTGCATTGTTTAAAAGTATAGTCCACTCTTCTGTTTTTATTTGCATCAAACTTATCAAAAACAATAAAGTTCCTAGATCCAAACTTTGTGGTCTGTGTCAAGTTAATTTCAGGTTTAGGTCTTCCCTCAATTTTAATTTCAATTCGTCACTCGTTTCTTTGTGTATATAATAATGTTTTTTTTTTATTTCTGTAAGATAAGAAAAAATGTTTGGGCCAAATCATCCTCTGCTTCTTCTTCTTCTATGTCTGCAACGGGCATGTTATTACAGCTGTTCTCACAGTTCAGGCACATACTGGAACAGATAAGACCTGCTTTTTTGCATTCACAGTTGGTCTGACAGGTCTTTCTACACTTACAGGATATAAGTTTTAAAACTGCTTCTGGTGCTGGTGGCTGTAGCGTTGGTACTGGCTGCAGACCCCCTCTGGTTTTCTTCCATCCCCATTGCTCAGGATCTTTTTTATTTCCAAGCCACTGTTGCACTTGAAAGTATACCCTCAAAGAATGTTGTTGTGCTGCAGCTTCCGTAGGAGGTAAAGATGCCAAATGGGCTGTTGTTCTATATGCAGACCTGAGGTAGCATTTATATCTCAATTTGTTCAAGGACGTGTCTTCCTTTTTAGCCATTTTATACACTGCAGTAAAAAAGGTAAGGCCAGCATCAATAACAGCGTCAGCATCTGCCGTAGAATCTTTAAAAATTTTAATGGTCCTGATTAGAGCAGGGTTTTTCTTAAGGGTTTGGACAAACTTCGTTTTTCCAACTTTGAACGAGGCTGAAGTTGTGTCGCATCTTCCCATGGCATGTAAAAATAGTATGTTGTCACTTATGGATTGCTCTGGTGTGCATTCAGGTGAAAAAATGACTTGTGAAACTACCCCTTTACTTGGCTTTAAAAAGTATACATTCGAATATACACCCCGACAACGACCAATCATGATCACCAGCAAATCTACATCTTCACCCACCATAACCACAGAGTTATGCTGTTGTGCGAGATCCATTGCTGTGGTGACAATAAGTGTGTCTGCGTCCTCTTGTGCCTGCTTTGTGTGAATCCCGGCTGCTGCAAATTTGTTTATCAAGATTGTAATAAGACGAATTTACAACTAAAAATAATAACACCAGAACTTTCCACTTTAAGCCCTTTTTGTGCATTCTTTTGCATGGAAACCCCGTATGACATACAAAAAAATATTAAGAGACCTAATTTGTAAATAATTTTCCCCTCTTAATTTTACTACTGAATCACTTTTTGTGTAAACACCTTTCTTTGCAAGTTGAAAGCTAAAAACCCCTAAAAAACATAATTTTTAATGTTTTTTTGATGATTTCTGATATTTGCCGGTAAAATTTTTGGTGGACTACTTTAGATTCGTATTCAGCACACCAAAAAACATAGAATAAACCATTAAAAACAATTACACCAGAACTTTCCACTTTAAGCCCTTTTTGTGCACCATTTTATTGAACTATTTGTTAAATTTTAATGCAATCCTAAGGTTACATATTATCAGTGACGCCATCTACTACGAGCTCGGAACTAATGCGATTCCGCATCAATCATTATCATCATCATCATCCCCATCATCATCAGTATCATCAATTAGTCCAATTGAGTTTGCTGCTAAAGATAGGCATCAAGTCGTCTAAACATTGCCCTCGATGTTGTGCCTCAATGGTCCAGTTTATTATCCACCATAAAAAGGTCAACTTTTGCTTTAACTCGAGTTAAATCCGTAAACTTGTCTTAACTGTCATTTTTTAATGGCCATATCTCAAAAACGGCAAGGTTCAGGAAAGGTAAAAGTAATTTGCTTATACTTAGTGTGGTTTTCCTAATTCAAAAACATCTTACATTTACTTCTTCTTAGAGATCCTGTATATTACCCAATCATTTTAAAATAAAATATGTCCCTTGGGCAATTTTTTGATTTAACATATTTTGAATATCTAAGGACAAAAGGGTTGTTTTTCTTTATAGTTTTATTGGGACACCCTGTAGATATGTACGGAATGACTAATTCTTATAAACGAATACAAATAATTATTACAAAAAAGATATAAAATTCGAAAGATCAAAGAACGTTTAATTAAGCATTAACATACAAATAAGCACAATAAACCGTCAACAAATGGTTTATGAGAAAATAACTATAGAACGGCTAATGATGGTATTGCTTCATTTGGCTGTAACTTATTACGTCACAGAATAATGCAAAAATCATACAAATCGTTGTCTATTTGACGAAATGCGCTAAAATGTAGCTAGTTCGTTTTGGAGTGTGTTTGAAAGTCTGCTCTATTTTTATTTATTCACTGATAATTGGGCTTCATTTTAATAAACGATTTAATACCTTCATTATATGAAAATATACGTAATGGATCAGGCTTACATTGTACCAAAATCCAAATGTGATTAACATTCACTGACATTTTTTGCCGTCTCAAACTTAAGTAGCACATTGTCATTGCCAGTGCCCTAAATATTCAGTTCAGAACGTCGAGAAACATATCAATGGTGTATACCAGCATTAAAGTTTTAATATTTCGTAAACGGTTCAGGATAATTATAGGGGGTGTACATACATGTAGTGTACATACTGAAACTCGGTATACTCTATATGAATTAGTTTTTGGCAGGGAAGTTGACCCTCTGTATAATTTTGATAGTTATCCCTTAGAGTTAAAGTATAGACTTCAGCAAGCATGTGCTGATGATAGAAGTAACTTGATAGCGTCAAAAGACAAAATAAAACAGGTATATGATAGGAAAAGTAGGATAGTTAATTATAAGTGTGGTGATAAAGTGCTTTTAAAGAATAACAATGCGGGAAGCAAAATGGACCCTCTTTACAATGGACCGTATAAAGTACTAAATGAACAATCGCCAAATATATTATTAGAAACAGACAATAAACAAGTGTTAGTGCATAAGAATAGAATTAAGAAGTAAGGTTAAGTTAAGGTGATTTTTGTATTATGGGATACTGTAAAACAAAGCTGAACTTGTAAATTTTCAATATATTAACAAGAAAATGACTTGTTTCGCTAACACCGTGCCTTCGTCAGATAACAATGATTTATAATACCGTGCGAGCAAAAATTATTTGCATCAAAGAGGGCTTGGATTAAAAAACGTAGGGCTTGGTTTAGATCACAATGATATGGGGACGATATATCTAACTAAATCTAGGTTAAAATTTAGTCAGATTTATATTATTTTTTATATTATGACATGATATGCCAAACTAATGAGTAATAAAATAAGTAGACAAATACAAACTTATTTTTGTTGTTTACAAAATTAACAAAGTAACAATATACAGAAAGAAAAAGAAAAATAATTACATAAATTGCTGAAATTGACCACCGCCATGCTCCAAGCATAAATTCTTGCAGTAATTCCTGCGTCTTTCAAAATCGGCGGCTTGTATTTCTTGGAATACTTGCACTTTATAAGGAAATAAATGTAGCTGCTTCTTAAGAATAGACCTGCATTAGATCTTCACACTTCTTGGGACAGGCGTCTTATACAATTTGTTGGCGTATTTTGCATTATTTCACGAACGTTTGTAACAAGTTCTTCTGTTCTTACAGATGGTCTTCCTGCTCCTTTTTTGTGTTGTATAGAACCTGTTTTCCTTAATACAGCCACGGTTCTTTTCAGGCGAGGATAAAAATTCCCAGCAATATAAGCAACGTTAGGAAAATGTTCGTGAAAATCGTTCATGCACAAACCCGGATTGTATTGCCACTCACCATTTACTCTAACCCCGTTTCGAAAATACGCTTTAACCATGAATATTTTGTGCTGTTCCGTAAAGCCCATTGTGTGAATTGTTCAAGAAATTGGAAAAATTAGCGATGAATCAAATTACTTGTAACGACTGTCAAAGATGACGGAATAACTGATTGATTGTTAATTCAGGTAGTACCTGACACCCAACAGGTATTAAGCTCTACGGCTAAGCATTACGTCCTTCGATGCAAGGCCCTCTTTGATGCAAATAATTTTTGCTCGCACGGTAATACACTAAACACGTTGTTACGACTGGTAAAATCACGGTATAGATAAATCATAAATCTAATTGATCAAAAAGAAAACTTATAAAAAGCTAGAAGCAAAAACTCTGACAAATTTAAACTTGTCACTTTTATTGGCCAACCTAGCAAAGTATTTGGCAATTTTCTTAACAGAGTTGATATAAATTTGTCTTATAAAACTAATTAGGTAAATTTATCAAAAACAAAAAAACCAAAAGCGATAAAACCCCAACATCAGGTGTCTATAAATTAAAATGCAAAGATTGTCCTAAAACATACACTGTCCAAACTGGTAGAAATTTTGACAACATAATACAGGAACATTATAACAGTTTTCTAAAAAACAAAACCTACTCAAACTATGCTACCCATTTACTTGATAATCGTTATAATTTCGATCCTTCATTTAGAATCTTACATATAGAAAACAAATGCTTAAAACTAAATTTTCTAGAATCTATGGAAATAAATAAACTAAAAATACGGACCTTTTAGTTTTTAGATTTAAATAATTCAGTTTTGTTAAATTTATTGTATTGACCATGTACCTACTGAAGATTTTCTAAATTACACTTATTGTACCTAATTTGTACCTTTTTATTTTTTATTTTTAACTTTTATTAATTATTTAGATTATTAAGTAAGTTGTATCAGTATGGTATTCGCGGAAACGTTTATAAATGGTTTAAAAATTATGTAAGTAACAGGCCACAAAAAACATACAATATCGCAAACATATTCAATTAAAAAAATAACGAATATAGGAGTTCCTCAAGGAAGTATACTAGGTCTAATATTATTTATTTTATTCATCAACGATATGCCTTTAGTTTCAAAAATGTGTAAGTTACAAATGTTTGCTGATGATACCTTAATTTACATTAATGTTTTAAATATTTTTGATGGTCTAAATACTCTAAATTCTGGGACCGATTCCATGGAACGTGTTTTATGATCCTGTACTAAGATTAGAGCAAGAAGAGGGAGTGTACGTCATAGGATTTGCTGACGACCTGGCAATAGTAGTACTGGCAGATAGCAAGGAAAGAATGATACGCAAAGTAAACGAGGCCCTATGGATTATTAATGAATGGATGAAAGAAAACAAACTGGACCTGGCACCTAAAAAAACCGAAGCGATAATCCTCTCAGGCAGACGAGATAGAACTGGAATTGAATTTAACATTAGAGCCCACATAATAATTCCTAAAACATATTATTAAATTGGCTAAAAGTAAATAAATTAAAATTAAATATTTCAAAAACTAAATGTATGGTTATGGGTAGAAATTTAACTGGTCAAAATATAAATGTTGTAATTGATGGTAAAAAATTGGAATTAGTAAACAGTTTTAAATATTTAGGGATAATCATTGATTCAAAATTTAAAAAAATTATAATTATTTTGAAAGTATTATATCAAAGATTGCCGGAAAAATGGGTTATTTTAAAAGAATCAGTTCTAATTTAAGTTTGTTTTCTAAAAAAACTGTTTTTAATACTATTATATTACCACATTTTTTTTATTGTTCTTCCATTTTATATTGTGCTAGTGAGGAAATATTTGATAAATTACAAATTTCACAAAATAAGGCAATGCGGATTATTTTAAACTGTGACAAATATACAAAAATTAATTTTATGTTGAAAAATTTAGATTGATTGAATGTCAGAAATTTAATTTTTTATTTAGTATGTATCTTAATACATAAAATAAAAAATAACTTATTGCCTGATTGTTTAAAAAAATTTTTGTTTTTTTAATTATGACCATCATAATTATAAAACAAGAACCCATCAAAATTTTTATGTGAATAGAGTGTCTAAAACATTAGCTTATAAATCTATTTTTTTTATAAAGGTTTGATACAATATAATAATTTGTAAAATTTTATTAAATCTCAAAAATCAATAAAACTGTTTAAAAAAACTTTAAAATTACATTTAAATAAAAAACAAAATGATACGTAATATTTGATACAATTTGCAAAATGTTTAACTTTTCTGTCTGTTTTTGTTAAAAGAAGGTTGCGTTTTAAAATTTAAAAATAAATCTATAAAAATGTGTTAAAAAAATTTACCTATTAAAAAAAATTAAATTGTAGCTTTTTGCTAAATAAAACACGTTACTACTACTACTACTACTACTACTAAATCATTAGATAGAAAGGAAGATGTTGCTATTCTTATAAGAAATCAAAATGTTAGAATACAAAACTATAAGAAGAAGCCTGGAATTATAATGTTACGACGGATAGCCTTACTATTTATGGATGCTATATCTCACCAAACATAAATATAGAAGAATACAAAGAATATCTTAAAATATTGGCAGATGAAATACAAACCGACCAAGGGGAAAAAATAATACTTGGAGACTTTAATGCCAAAGCTATAGAATGGCAATCTCCAAATACCGACCGAAGAGGCCAAATGTTGGCTGAACTTATGGCAAGTAAGGATATGGTAGTGGCAAATCGTGGTGACGAACCCACCTTTATCAGAGGAGAGAGTAAATCATATATAGACATTACATTTACTACTAAGAAACTGGCTGAAAAGATATTAAGCTGGAACGTACAAGACAACGAACCATTAACAGAACACAGATACATTAAAATAGAAATTGCAGGCATGGGAACAAAAATTAAACAAGGAATGCTAAAAAGCAAAATCAAAATAGATACTAATAAGCTCCCGGAACAAATTCAAAAGGAAATCAAATTTATAAAAAAGGAACATGAAAACCCAGAAACATATATGCAAATAGTAAAAAGGGCCTATAAAAAAATAATACTTAACAAACAAAAGCCAAATAGTCAACCAATCCCTTATTGGTGGAATGAAGATATTGAGTCTCGAAGAAAGGAATGCATAGATGCCAGACGGAAGTACACTAGGGCAAACAGGCAAAACGACCAGCAGAAGCTACAAACATGGGAAGCATATAAAACAAAGAAAAGGGACCTTAAGAAACTAATAGAAGATAGCAAAGATAGGCACTGGAGAAAAATAATTGATGAATTAGAATCAGACATATGGGACAAGGGTTACCAAATTGCAATGAAACATATTAAAGAAATGGGACCTTAATTTGAGCTTACAAAAGAAAAAGAACTAGAAATCGTTGAGGGTCTATTTCCATCACGAGATGATAAATGGGAAATACACCCACCGACTGAAATTACAAATCCATTCACACTTCAAGAGATAAACGAAGCTGCGGCAAAAATCAAATCTGGAAGATCCCCTGGACCAGATTCTATTCCACCAGAGGTAATTAAGATACTAGTTGATACTGACAAACATTTTATTCTTAATTTAATGAACGAGCTACTAAAAAAACAAAAATTTCCAACCATGTGGAAGATAGCAAGACTCGTACTAATTCCCAAACCGGGAAAATCGGATATATCCCCCAGTGCCTTTAGACCATTATGCCTTATAGATGCTGCAGGAAAACTTTATGAATACCTGATAAAGAAAAGACTAGAAGAAGAAATTGAGAATCAAAACAAACTATCGGACTTACAATTCGGCTTTAGAAAAAAAACACTCTACTATACAGGCAATAAAAAAAGTCATCGAACTAGGAAAGGAAGCCAGAAAGACAACCCCTAAAAGAAAGTGGTGTGCTCTAATTACCTTGGATATTCGGAATGCATTTAATACTGCATCATGGGGCATAATCATTAAAAACCTTAAACGAATGAATATATCTGAATACATCATCAACATAGCAAAAGACTACCTAAAAGAAAGAGAAATTAAAACTAATAAAGGAAACCAAGTCAAGGTTACGGCAGGCATACCTCATGGATCGGTACTGGGACCGATTCTATGGAACGTGTTTATGATCCTGTACTAAGATTAGAGCAAGAAGAGGGGGTGTACGTCATAGGATTTGCTGACGACCTGGCAATAGTAGTACTGGCAGATAGCAAGGAAAGAATGATACGCAAAGTAAACGAGGCCCTATGGATTATTAATCAATGGATGAAAGAAAACAAACTGGACCTGGCACCTGAAAAAACCGAAGCGATAATCCTCTCAGGCAGACGAGATAGAACTGAAATTGAATTTAACATTAGAGCCCACATAATAATTCCTAAAACATCACTGAAATATCTAGGGATAATAATAGATAGCAACTTAACATTCGGGAAGCACATTACAGAAACAGTTAATAAAGCGGAAAAAAGAGCTGCTACACTTGCACGAATTCTACCTAACATAGGCGGTCCAAGCTGGGAAAAGAGAATGCTCTTAAAAAGTGTAGTGCAATTGACCATTTTATACGGCGCACCTATATGGCACAATATTGTACATATAAAAAAATATAGAGTTCTACTGGAAAGACCTCAAAGAAAAATTATGCTGCGCATAGCCAGAGGTTATAGGACAATATCGACCATAGCCTTGCAAACAGTCACAGGTACAATCCCTATAGACCTGTTCATAGAAGAAAGAAAACACCTGGATGCAACAGGAAACGGGCATCTAGCTGAAATTAGAAAAGAAGCTAGGGAGGAAACGTACATCAAATGGCAGGAAAGATGGAACGAAACAACAGAAAAAGCACAATGGACGAAGCAACTGATTCCCAACATCAAAGCATGGATAGACTGCAGGCACCGAAAGATAGAATATTATCTTACTCAATTTCTAACGGGCCATGGATACTTCAGAACTTACTCAAAAAAGATTGGCAAAACGCAAGGCAAAATCTGTCCGTATTGCGAGGAAATAGACAGTCCAGAACATACAATATTCCAATGTCCAAGATGGCACAGGGAAAGACAGAAGATGACAAACGAAAGTGGTGAACAACTAGAAGCGAGAAATATCATTCAGTATATGTTACAAACACACAACAAATGGAAAATAGGACACAAATTAATAAAATCAATCATGGAAAGGAAGAAAAAAGAGGAAAGAGAAAGACAGAAACAATAAAGAGGACAACAAGGAAATTATATACTTACCAAGATATACTTACTAATCTCAGTCTGCAACAATCCATAGATCCTGACAATATGCCCGCTCCGGCGGTTCCGAGATCTAGAGGACAGTAACGAAGAGGAGGAAGTTTTTTAGTCGGTAGAAATCCGACATACCCCGGCCACATAAGAACCCTCGGCCGGAAGTCTTTTCGAAGATTTTTTTACCTCCTCCCGAAGAAAAAAAAAACTACTAAATCATTAACATCTGACGAAGCTACAGTGTTAGTAAACCATGTCATTTTCTTGTTCATATAGTGAAAATTTACAAGTTCAAGTTTATTTTACTATATCCCATAATGCTTTAATTATGGATTTTCACCTAGTAGCAGCTGAATCAACTAATAGAGAATGATGTATGAAAACTGTCCAGAATTGATGGTAGATCATAAAAATGTAAAAATATAAAAATATGCAATATGATTCGTTAAAAAAAGAGATTTTATACTTTTATGATCCACCCTTTAAAATATACTTTTTCCAAAAAAAAAACATGCTTGACGAGTCCGAGCCATTCTTGATTAAGTGGGCGGATATTCTATACAAATAGCAGATTTTTTTCTTTATCCTAACGCTGTTTATTTTATTTAAAATCTACCAAGTAAACCATTATAGAAAACTGCATCGAATAATGAGTTATTCTGATGGCTACACCCCATGCGGTATGATTGGAAAAAAAATAGCATAATAGCGCGTGCCAATCACAACACATTAGTTATAACCAGGTTAATCCGCATTGTTGAAGTCGAACGTATTTGTGCATCCGCCATTAACAAATAATGTACAATATTAATAGATAATAAATGTTTTTATGTGTGCCATATAAATATAATATTTACCACTTACATTTACATGAAGTTACACTGGTCAACAAGATTGTGACGGTCCTATTGACCCCGGTCAACGGTTTGTTGTTTAAAGCCCCCGATATCGAGACGGAATAGCGCAATTAAAATACAAAGTCAACGGCATATTATACGGTGTGTATTTGTAACCTGGAATAAATTCAGTAAGTCCAGGATAGTATCGTTTTTGGAAAACATTTTAAGCTGTGTTATTTTTAATAAAAAAAAATATTGATACAGTGTGTCCCAAATTACTATGATGATATCGATAATTTTTTAAATGGCAACCCTAGTTTTTTTGGTAACTCGTTGAAGGTTGGAGACAATGATGTTTCTTGAATGATAAAAGAGTTTTGGACTTCCATTGTCTTTATTTATTATTATTATTATTATTATTATTATTATTATTATTATTATTATTACTATTACTATTACTATTACTATTACTATTACTATTACTATTACTATTACTATTACTATTCCTATTACTATTACTATTACTATTACTATTACTATTACTATTACTATTACTATTACTATTACTATTACTATTACTATTACTATTACTATTACTATTACTATTACTATTACTATTACTATTACTATTACTATTACTATTACTATTACTATTACTATTACTATTACTATTACTATTACTATTACTATTACTATTACTATTACTATTACTATTACTATTACTATTGCTATTGCTATTGCTATTGCTATTACTATTACTATTACTATTACTATTACTATTACTATTACTATTACTATTACTATTACTATTACTATTACGATTACGATTACGATTACTATTACTATTACTATTACTATTACTATTACTATTACTATTACTATTACTATTACTATTACTATTACTATTACTATTACTATTACTATTACTATTACTATTACTATTACTATTACTATTACTATTATTACTATTATTATTATTATTATTATTATTACTATTATTACTATTATTACTATTATTACTATTATTACTATTATTACTATTATTACTATTATTACTATTATTACTATTATTACTATTATTACTATTATTACTATTATTACTATTATTACTATTATTACTATTATTACTATTATTACTATTATTACTATTATTACTATTATTACTATTATTACTATTATTACTATTATTACTATTATTACTATTATTACTATTATTACTATTATTACTATTATTACTATTATTACTATTATTACTATTATTACTATTATTACTATTATTACTATTATTACTATTATTACTATTATTACTATTATTACTATTATTACTATTATTACTATTATTACTATTATTACTATTATTACTATTATTACTATTATTACTATTATTACTATTATTACTATTATTACTATTATTACTATTATTACTATTATTACTATTATTACTATTATTACTATTATTACTATTATTACTATTATTACTATTATTACTATTATTACTATTATTACTATTATTACTATTATTACTATTATTACTATTATTACTATTATTACTATTATTACTATTATTACTATTATTACTATTATTACTATTATTACTATTATTACTATTATTACTATTATTACTATTATTACTATTATTACTATTATTATTATTATTATTATTATTATTATTATTATTATTATTATTATTATTATTATTATTATTATTATTATTATTATTATTATTATTATTATTATTATTATTATTATTATTATTATTATTATTATTATTATTATTATTATTATTATTATTATTATTATTATTATTATTATTATTATTATTATTATTATTATTATTATTATTATTAATATTATTATTATCTACGCTAACTCAGCTTTTGCTGGTAATCATTTAGCCTGATGACTAGGCTGGGTAACCTGGTGGAAAAACAATTCAGTTCCGCCCACTCAGGCTCCGTTATTATTATTATTATTATTCATTCGCTAAAATCACACTAAAATATTAGCGGTATCACCATAGGTTTCATCGGTCGATGTCCGACAAGATGATCCTATTTCAGGCCAATAACCCTTCTCACAATGCTGCATGTGTCCAGTAACACTGATTTTTGGATTGGTTTGTATAAATCCCATTCAATATCAAGTACTGATAGGCTGTCTTTTAGCTTTTTGGGTATTTCACCTAAGGTTCCTATTACAATGGGTACGATAGTGACGGAATCCATATGCCACATCTCCGTTATTTCGTCACGAAGCGGTAAGTACTTGTTGATTTTCTCTGTGTATGTTTTCGTGATATTTGTAGCTAGGGGTACGGCAAAATCCACAATAAACGTCTTTTTTTTTCTTTTTAAATGTGAGTACCAGGTCAGGTATGTTATTAGGGATTGTTCTATTTGTTTGTATTTACCTGTTCCAGTAGATGCGCACGTCGTCGTTTTCACAGACGGCTGGAGGCTCATATGCATAATATGGGGCAGCTTCTGTGATTCCCATATGTTTTTCACACAGCTTCTTGTGAATTATTTTGCCTACTCTGTTGTGGCGATCCAAGTAGGCTTTCGGGGCAAGCATTGTACAACCAGCAGTAACGTGATCCAGATTTTCTTCTGCTGAATTGCAAATTCGGCATTTGGCATTCTCCAGGTTTTCCTTAAGAATGCGTTTTTTGTAGGATTTTGTGGATATCACCTGATCTTGGATCGCGTTAATGAATCCCTCCGTTTCGTTGAAGATGTTGCCTTGTGAAAGGTATGATAGTGATGCAGCTGTGTCTATTGCCTCATCTTCGATTTTTGCCATGTAGAGCTTTACTTCTCCATTGTTCAAGCAGCTGTTCATTTGGGACATTTTCAAGGTCGAGCTTTTTCTCCGAGAGACGTAGTGGGGTTGCTTTTTTGTCTGTTTTCACCACCGCTTTGTGCAATGTACTTTGCTCGGATTTTTTGTAAAAGTACTGTCTTAAATTACGAAGTTGCTGATGATGTCTATCTTTTATATCTGGTATTCCTCTACCTCCTAGTTTTCGTGGCAAGTGGAATCTTTCGGTAGAGGATCTGGGATGGTGGGATCGATACTTGCAGAATTCTTTTCTTGTTTTTATATTCAATTCTTCGAGCTCCGTGTCAGTCCATTTGATCACAACAAAGCTGTAGCTGACGGCGGATACGGCGAAGGTGTTTACCGCCTTAGCGACGTTTCGGGCTGATAGTTTTGATCTTAGAATTAATCGTATTCGTCTCAAGTAAGTATCTGTAAGTTTTTGTTTCGCTGGCTTATGGTCTATATCTCTGGACTGTAAGTATCCTAGATATTTGTATTTTTCCGATTCTTCCATCCCTTCCACAAAACCCTGCTCCTCGTTTACTTCAAAGCCTCCATGCGGTGTCCATCTCCCTCTCTCCATGCTGCTTATTTTACACTTGTCAAGGCCAAATTTCATATGGATATCCGAACTGAATTTTCCCACGCAGGTGAGTAGGCTTTCAAGTTTTTGATTTGTGGGTGCGAACAGTTTCAGGTCATCCATATACCATAGGTGGCTGATATATGTACCCGTTTGACTGATGTTGTAGCCTTTGTTGTCTTTATTAAGCAGCTGAGTGAGTTTGATTATTATTATTATTATTTTTTATTATTATTATATTTCGACTTTTCACATAAGATCTTTCTTATGGTAAGGTGAGTGTGAAGTTCACCGGGTGCACACCGTGCACCTAGGGTAAGCTCTCCATCGGCGATGACATTATTGTAACACTTTACGTACAATGTGGGCAGTTTTCAGAAGAACAGTTTTCTGTATGCTGAGTGGGTGATGTTTTCTTGGGATCTCTTTAATGATCGATTGTGTATAATGTGATATGAGCCATGTTGCTCCTATGACCACCGGGATAACTTTTGTCTTCATGCCCCACATTCTCTCGATTTCTATTAGTAGGCTCTGATATTTTAGTCTCTTTTTTGCCTCTTTCTTGGTGATATTGTAGTCGGAGGGGATGGAAACATCTATGATTAGGCACTGCTTTTGTACTTTGTCCTTTACTACAAGATCTGGTTTGATGGCCGTTATAGATCGATCAGTTTGAATTTTGAGATCCCATATCAGTGTGACCTTATTTGTATCTACCACCGGGTCAGGTTTATGGTCGTACCATTTTTCGGTTATTTTGATTCCATATTTTTTACATATGTTCCAGTGGATGTAGGCGGCGACTGCGTTGTGACGTTCAAGATATTCGTTTTTGGCAAGGATCGAGCAACCTGAGACAATGTGGTGTATGGTCTCGCTTTCTGCCCGGCACAGTCTACACTTTTGGTCTGTGCCAGTTTTCAGAATTTTGGTCTTGAGATAGATTTTTTTATTATTATTATTATTATTATTATTATTATTATTATTATTGTTATTATTATTATTATTATTATTATTATTATTATTATTATTATTATTATTATTATTATTATTATTATTATTATTATTATTATTATTATTATTATTATTATTATTATTATTATTACTATTGTTGTTGTCACAGCAGTAGGCGGCTTGCACCGATGAAACTGCTGTTGCATAGCCAAATTTAATCTATGGAGTATTTTTCTTTACTTTTCCTAAACTGGAATATCTGTGTCTTGTAGTTTATATGATTTCTACGCTCGACGTCAGTTAGAGGTAAGGTTGTATTGGTCCGCTGCAGATCCTTATCCAAGTGGTTCTTAAATGAGTTAATGGAGGTTGCTGTCACTGTATTCTCGCTTAGGGCCTTAAACTGGTATACAACCCGATTAGCAATGAAGTTTTTTTTCGGGAGTTTCGCACATCTTTCCTTGGATAGTTTTAAATTATGACCTCGAAGGATTTCATTCTCATTAAATTGGTAAATGTTAAGATCCGGTTCATAGAATCCATTAAGTGTTTTAAAAGTTTCTATTAGATCGCCCCTCAGTTGCCTTTCTTTTAGCGTTGGCAGTTCAAACACTCGCAGCCTGTCTTCGTAGGTCATATTTCTGGTTGCGAGAGGAAACTTAGTGGTTCGTCTTTGCACTCGTTCAAGTAGCTCTATATCTTTCATAAAGTATGTATCCCATATACTATGCGCTTATTCCAAGATTGGACGTATGTGAGATTTGTATAATTTTGACATCATGTCTACAGTTTTGTTTTTAAAAGCCTGTCCAATCAGGAAAAGAACCGAGTTTGCTTTCTTTATTATTTTAGCTATGTGGGTTTGCCACTTAAGATTGGAGCTGACTATAATTCCAAGATCTAGCTGTTCGTTGACCTGTTGCAATGGGGTTCCGTTGAGGTGGTAGGCATTTTGGGGAATGTTTGTTCCGATATGAAGTACTGTGCATTTTGCCTCGTTGAGTTTTAGTTGCCATAGTTGGGTCTAGACCTCCAATGCCTTTAGATCCTTGATTAGGCTATGGTAATTCATAAGTGGATTCCCAAATATTTTGGTGTCATCAGTTGTTTTAAATCACAACGTTTCAACTGGTAAGTATCTCCAGTCGTCTTCAGGTGAATACTAAATAAGTAAAGTAACTATAGGACTATATACTAGCTAGGTGCACTGAAGCATAACTGAGGTGGGTGTCTTCGTCAGGTGGCTTCTTAGGGTGTCCCTCGAGTTGAATACGGTGTTGATGTTATATAGTTGTCCTAGTCTTCTTATATTCTCAGATACTCCTTTGACATACGGAATATCGAGTGTTGGTTGTGCCTCTTTGTTTGCTTCTTGCGCTTTGGGTCGATTGTTACGATTTTGCAATATTATGGCAACTAATCTTGTGGGGTAGCCATTTTTGTTGAGGTCGATCTTGATGTGGGGAGTTTCTTTTTTAAGTGCTTCCTCCGACTTACAGATTGCAATTGCTATATCCACGAGGGTTTAAACTATGCCTAGTTTTTTTGTTGTCAATTTTTAAAGTGCATATTAAGTTACACGTAAGTACAAAATTTCAAATTTTTATTCCTTAAATACATTTTATAAGCTATACAAATTAAAACAAAAATCAGTAAAGAATGTAATAAGTAATGCCATATCGTATTTAAACGTAATGCCTTACTTAACCGAAAAATATAAAATTGAAATTTTAATGATGATTGGATACGGTGATAGCACAAGAACACGAAATGAAGTTATTCATTTATTCATAGAGAAATATACCGATTTATCCCTCATATACGAAGGTAATATAAGCAAGAGTAAAGTTTCGAGAAAATTGGCATGTTAGAAAGACATGCAGATATTTATCGACATAGTGCGCTCAATGAAGATGTCAAATTTAATGTACTTACTATCAGCTCTTTAAGAAACCTCTTCTTATCCACACCAGAAGAACACGAAACAAGCCAATCTTCCGTAAAAAAAATTCACCATGCGCAAACATTTCATCCTTACAAAATAACAATCCTCCAGGGATTGACAGAAGGTAATCCTGATAGGAGACTTTACTTCTGCTAGCTAACGATGTATCTACTAGAGAAGAATGATGTAAACACAGAAAACATTATTTTTTTCTGATGGATCAATGTTTATGACATAGACATAGACATATTTTTATTTAACCACATTTTTGTAAAAAATACAAATTGAGGCAAGTCATAGGTATATAAAATATAAAGCAATCCTTTACGGATGCATTTAACTAAATTAACATATAATATATTAAAACATAATAATTGTATAAACAGATATAATAGTATTAACAAACTTAATAGTTTTAAACAGTAACTAACAAAAAAAACTCAAAATATAACTGTTGTGTTTTGTGAATTTACAACATCAAGGTATTCTTCTGTTGAATAGAAAGCATGGGATTTAAGAAATGTCGTAATCACAATCTTAAATTTCTTTTTATTTAAGCCCTTTACCGTTGTAGGAAGCACATTATAAAGCTCACTTTTATTCTAATTTGGGACACACTGTATCATAATTTTTTTTTATAAAAAATACCACAACTTACAATGTTCATACCCTTGTGCAAGCATTCTTAACAAAAAAAATTTAGTGGATTCACTGAATTTATCCCAACTCACACAGTATAAACATAATAATATTTATAATATTAGCTGAATTACACACTTAATAAAGAAATGATAAAATTAAAAAAAAAAACTCGGTACTGATTACATACAGGCCCACACTTTACCGGGTGTTTCTCAAAAGACGTTCACCCTTATAACTTTTTATATTTATAGATATTAAAATGAAATTTTGAGATTATGCATAAGAGATGAGTCTGCATTTATTGGCATAATTTTCAATTTTTTAGCACTTCCGGTTTGACCGGAAGTGACCATGACTTTGATATTTTAAATGGGACATTTTGTAAATTTTTACTTATTGGGATTCAGCATAACATTTTGAGTAAAATGACACTCATTTTGTGACGTGTTATAACATTTTTATGTTTATTTTTTATTTTCAATCTAGAGTGCTACAAGTTAATTAAATCTGTTAATTTATAGTCAAGTAGTATATTAAAATTAAAATTATGTCATAATAATTGACTTTCTAAGTTTCACAAGCGCTTAAAAAATTAAATTTTGTTTTCTTGACGTTTACTTGACTTTTCCAAATGGAATGATAGTAGTTCACTAGGATATTTAAAATGAGCATTTTTTTCCAACTATTTGCTACCATACACTCTTATACTATTTTAAAATTGAAAGTGAAAAATTTGGGTTAAATCCCAATCGCAAATTTAAAAGCGTTATGCATTATTGCCGCCCTGTCTTTTTTAAAGAAATATAAAGGCGGCTTTGAAAAACAATGAAATGGTTTTGAAAAGCAATATGGCTTTAATTTAAAGTTGTAATATCATTAGTTTATAAAACATACAATACATACAATCTTGCGGCTTCAGAATAATTTTTCTGGTCACTCCAAAAATTAGGAGCATATCAATTTGTTCATTTCTAGTAAAACTAACCATTTTATCTGATTTATAATGTAAGTTTAATAAATGGATGACATTACAATTTTAATTTAAAACCATATTATATTGGTTTTCAAAACCATTCTATTGTTTTTCAAAACCGCCTTTATATTTTTTTAGAAAAGAGAGGGCGGCAATAATAATGCATAACGCTTTTAAATTTGCGATTGGGATTTAAGGAAAATTTTTCAGTGTCAATTTTAAAATAGCATAGGGGTGTATGGTATCAAATTGTTGGAAAAAATGCAAGAACGTTCGTTTTAAATATCCTAGTGAACCACCATCGTTCCATTTGGAAAAGTGGAGTAAACGTCAAGAAAACAAAATTTCATTTTTTAAACGCTTGTGAAACTTAGAAAGTCAATTATTAAGACATAATTTTAATTTTCATACACTACTTGACTATAAATTAACATATTTAATTAGTTTGAGGCACTCTAGATTGAAAATTAAAAATAAACATAAAAATGTTATATCATGTCAAAAAATTACAAGTGAGGTGTAATTTTACTTAGAATGTTATGCTGAATCCCAATAAGTAAAAATATACAAGATGTCCCACTTAAAATACCAAAGTCAAGATCACTTCCTGTCAAACCGGAAGTGCTAACAAATTGAAAATTATGGCAATAAATTCAGACTCATCTCTTATGAATAATCTTAAAATTTCATTTTAATATCTATAGATAGAGAAAAGCTATAGGTGTGAACGTCTTTTGAGAAACACCCGGTATTGATTTAAAAATTAGCACTGCCTACTGATTAAATTAAAGGGTCGGTGATTAAGCCATCTTATTTATAACCGATTATTGTAAGATTTATTCCTGATTATGTTTTAATACATTTTTTATTTAATCTTTTTTGATTAAATTTAACAAACTTATGGACAATATGCAGAGATGTTTTAAGTAGGCCATAAATAATTTCTCAACCTGTACTTTTGTATAGGCTGAACTAGCATAAACTAATTTTAAAGGCATTGACTATCTAACTTGAAGAGACTAATCTGCAAAGGATGCACACAAAATATAGGTTCTCTCCAATAGGTATCATTAGGGTGTCAGTTTTGATGAACGCTAGGAAGAGAAAAACATTATAAGAAACAAAAACGTTTTTATTTTGTTGCAAGATAATAGATGGGTTGTCAAAAAAGGGAAACTTTACATAATAGAGTATTTTTGTGTCAAAATTCTTTAGTTAAGCAAAATGGGTAAGTGGGTAGTTTTAAAAACACTGGAAGGTAAAGGCAATATATCTATGGTGGGTGGTCAAACGAGTATAAGTCGAGATTTTACCAAAATGAGTTTTTATACTTTTTGTATCTATTTTAGAATCTCACATTGACTGGTTCAAATAGAATAAGTCAGTGTCTTTAAAATATTTATATTTTAAATGTGATCTACTTAGTTTAACTCCAAAATAATTTGATTTTGGTGGCCATAACAGTTGTACTATTAAGATATTTACTATTGAAAGGTCTAAATAGTACAAGTTAACCTATACTATACGTATTTTTATTTAATATTGACTTATACTATTTGTATCGTTTTGACAACCAGAGTTTTAGGTTATGTTAGCGGTAAACAAATTGTTTTAACTTGTTTTTTGTACGTAAGTTGGTGATTTTTGTTTAATTAGAGTGTGCAAATGTCGAGGTTGCTTTATGAAGACATTGGATGAAACACAAATGTTCATTACCCTTGCGCTTAACAATTCTCGCGTATCCCTATCTGGAGTTATTTATACCGACAAGAGAGGCCGCCATGAACCAAAAAATAGATATAATCAAGAAAAAATACAAGAAGTAATTGATCACATCAACTCATTTCCCGCATACCGATCCCACTACACTAGAAGAACCAATGACAAAAATACTTGTCTCCTAATTTGACCCTACAAAAGATGTATGAAGCATATTGTAATAATAGAAAAGAAAAAGTTTCTAGGCGAATTTATGAGACAGAATTTCATAAATTAAAGTTAGCTTTTAAGAAACCGAAGGTTGACACATGTCATAAATGCGATGTCTTACAAATGCGATTAATGGTAGCTGAAGAAAATGAAAAAAACACCATACAGGAGGAAATCGATTGTCACCATCTCCACGCAGACAATGTTTATAAGCAAAAGGATATTGACAAAACTTTTGCAAAACAAAATAAAGATACAAAATGTTATTCTTTTGATTTGCAACCATGCCTCCCTACACCTTATGTTAATTCTAGTGTTTCTTTTTATAAGAGACAGCTGTGGACATACAATCTAACACTTCATGATATGGGGACTGGAGCAGTCCATGCTTTATGTGGCATGATGGAGAAGGGGGCGTGGTGGTAATCAAATTGCAACTTGTCTTTTTATGGAACTATTGTCCTTGCCAGAAAACATAAAAAATGTGATTCTGTACTCAGATACATGTGGCGGGCAGAATAAAAATTCTCACGTTGCTGGTATGTTTCTAACCGTTATGCAGCGAAAGAAATCACTAGATAGTATTGAGCACAAATTTATGGTTAGTGGTCATAGCCATATGGAATGTGATGTTGACCATGCTCTTAAAGAGAAACAAAAAAAAAAGTTGGGCACTGAAATCTCGCATCCCCATGATTGGTATCAACTGGTTAGAAGCGTCGGTAAAAAACAAAAGTTTATGGTTAAGGAATTAACATACGACCAGTTTTTAAATTTTGCCGATTTATACAAAAGCTCTTTGGTATTGCGAAAAAAAGATTCTTTTGGAGACCCTTTTAAATGGCACGATGTGCAATTGCTTTGTTATACCAGAGAATATACCAGAGAACTCCGCCAGATTTATTTTAAAAATAGCCCAATTAACGAAGAAAATTTCAAGGAAATTTGTTTTGCTAGACGAGGAAAAACCGAGGTATTGTCACCTAACAAGTGTTACTTACAAAAGCCCTCCATATCTAAAGAAAAAAAAACTGCTTTTTGTCAATTTTACCTTGATTTACCCACAGATGATGATGTACGTGATACCTACCCAGACGTGGTTGAATTTGACGAAGATTAGGTGAAAAACTTAAATAAAAAATAATAATGTACCTACCTATGTTGAAATAAAAACTTTTTTTTGTAAATTTGTTTTATTTTATTATGTTTTATGCTATTTAAGTTTCAATAATTCCTACTAAAATCCCATTTTTGCCCTACATAATAGTATAAGTCAACTTCTTAGGTCGGATAAAATAGTATAAGTCATATTTTTTTATGATTAATACCAAACACAAAATTCTTAAAAGGTAAACACCTAAAAATAATTCATAAAAAACATTTTTGTCAATTAAAAAAGTCGGTTCTAAAGCAATAGCGGCAATAAAGCCCTAATATTTAAGCGGCAAATATTTAAAATGCGTTTTTCTCGACTTGTCTAATTTTGACTTGTACTTGTTTGCTTACCCACCATAGATATATATATGCAAATTTTAGATAAGGGTCCGAAAGCTTTCTGCAGTAGCAGTAATATACAATTGGTCTTTAGTGCTTTTACAGCCACTCACTTTCTTATGTCACACACAAAGACTAAATGAACCGGCACCATGTGAACGGACGTAACGTTCAAAGCCAACAACTAATAAAAAAAAATACAATACAGTAAGTCATTAGGGTCAATACATCATCATCATACATCACAGATAAGAGAAGGTTCACAAATTTTTACAACAAGGGCAAAGTTGGCACCTTCTTGTCAGTAAGCAGCGCTCTTACATTTAAACCAGTAGTCGTTACAGCAGGAAAAGGGCTGCTGATAATAATAATAACAATAACAATAATAATATTAATATTAATGTATAATATGAATTGGTTAAACAAAATACTTATTTTTACAGCGTTTGTTATTTGCTAATGATCTAAAATTGTTTGCTATAGTTAAGTCAGTTTATGATACTTTGAGAATCCAAGAGATCTTAAACAGAGTGTATGAGTGGTGTGTTAAAAATAAAATGGACCTAAAGATTTAAAAATGTAGAATAATTACTTTTCATCGCACTTAACTATGACTATAAATTAAATGATTACATTTTGGAAATAGTTACCACTCTATGTGACTTGGGTGTTCACTTGGATGTTAAATTAAATTTCCATATTCACTATGAGTACATTGTAAATAAATCATTAAGGCGATGTATCACTGAACAGAAATTCCGGCGTCCGGAGGAAATCTGCAGGCATATTTCTATCTAAACCCTTTCACCCGCTGACTAATATTTTTCCACCGGCATCATCGCTGTTTAATTTCACCGGGAATGAACAATTCGCAGAACTAGATCGCTGATGCCATGGGCCAAAACAGTTTATTTTTGTATTCATTCAAATACGACTAATAGTCCAGGAAAATTATTAGTCCAGGAAAATATTATTTTAATTTGTATGCTCATGCTATATAAAGATATATTTTCGACATTTTTACTGCCAGTGTTCTTATAATAAGTACAGTATCTGTTAAATATTAAAGTTTATTTACAAACAAATCACATATACATAAATACTTTATTAAGATAAACTAATTTTAATTATTTCAATTTAAACAAATAATGTACCTATCTACTAATAATTTACAACAGAATTAAATTATTCCACACAAAATAATAAGTAAAACTTAAATAATTTGATAATAATATATTAATCATCCAGAGGGAGATTCCTTATCTGTAGTCTTCTTGTATATCCAGGGTCGATAAGTTCAGGTAGTAAGCATTTTAAATAAAACCTTATTAAATATGGCTCCATGTTTTGTCTTTCCAAAACACATCATTTCTTTCAATCTAAAAAGATTGTGTAAATTTAAATATTTTAAGTCAGTTTAAACGGTTTCCTACACTATATAGATACAACAAAACAATACATTACATTTTACAAATTGAGTATTTTTTAAATTACAGATATTGTAGATACATATAAAAATATGACAAAATATCATACCTTTTCTACAAGGAATCCTAATGTTGTACACAACAGAAAATAGCAATATGACCTATTGGTTACTTGGAGCTGTCCTTGTATTTGATAATAATAATTATGATTTTTCTTTAATTGTAATATGCCATTATTTATTGTAGCAAAAGTTACTTTTTTCTGTTGAATGGCCTCTTCTTGTGTTAACATTGTCGCTGTTGAAGGACACTTTACTTCGATTATCGTCTTGAATAAGTTCATCTGGACTAGCTGCCAAGAAGCAATGTTCTTTATGGACAAACAAACCACAAGGCTCGACTTTTAGATTTGTTCTTGTCTCAAATGCTTTCATAGCTATACCGGGTATCCACGGAAGGTGGTTCGCCCCTATAACTTTTTTGTTTTTCAAGATAATGGAATAAAATTCGGGAGATTTGTATACGACATAAAAGTGCATTTTTTGACAGGTGACTCAACATTATGGAACTTCTTGTTTAACCGAAAGTGACATAAACTTTCGATTTTTAAATGGGACACCTGGTATATTTTTCCTTTTTTTGACTCCATATGATACTCTAAATACAACGATGTGTCACTTGTAACCTTTTGTCACCAAGAAAATATTTATTTTCCTAATTTATTGTTTTATCTATGAATGAATACCTTAAAATCACTTTTTTCGGTTCTTTATTCTTGGGGAAAATACAATTTTACTATATTTGGTCCAATGCTATGTGCTATGTAAAATTTAATCTCTGGAGTTGTATAACTCATTTTTTTTAAACGGCAACATGGATGGTGACTCGTCGGGGTAAGAAAAAAGAGGATTTTATTACGATTATTTTAATACCACACACTATTATTAGGTTTTAGAAAAGCTGTCATTAAAAAACTTTAAAAAGTTAACTTGGAACTTTCTTAAAATAAAGCATCCTTTGAGAATAAATTTAGATTTAAATGTATCAAGTAGCCTGTGACCAGCAAAACTGATACCTAAAACAAAATTATGCCTTTAAGAAAATTGACATGCCAACAGCTCCTGCCAAAGTAAATTAGTTTGTTGTGTAAAAAACATGGAAAATAATAGTTTTACAAGGAGTGAAAAAGTTGATATGTTATTAGATGTTTGGAGAATGTAGAAATAATTCAACCGATACTGCACGACTTTACGCACAAATATATTGTAATCGACGTCATCCAACCCGGCACTATTAGGTACCCAAAACTGGTTTCGAAAATGCGAAATGAGCCTGACATTAATATAATTTAATAACTTTTTCACTCCTTGTAAAACTAGTATTTTCCATGTTTTTTAAACAACAAACTAATTTACTTTGGCAGAAGCTGTTGGCATGTCAATTTTCTTCAAGGCATGATTTTGTTTTATCAGTTTTAGCCTGGTAACAGGCTACTTGATGCATTTAAATCTAAATTTATTCTCAAAAGATGCTTCATTTTAAGAAAGTTCCAAGTTAACTTTTTAAAGTTTTTTAATGGCAGCTTTTCTAAAACCTAATAGTGTGTGGTATCAAAATAATCGTAATAAAATGCTCTTTTTTCTTAACCCGACGAGCCACCATGTTGCCGTTTAAAAAAAATGAGTTATATACAACTTTAAAGATTAAATTTTACATAGCACATAGCATTGGACCAAAAATAGTAAAATTGTATTTTTCCCAAGATTAAAGAACTGAAATAAGTGATTTTAAGGTATACATAGCCTTCTAGATAAAACAATAAATTTGGAAAAAAAATATTTTCTTGGTGACAAAAAGTGACAAGTGATAGATCGTTGTATTTAGAATGTCATATGGAGTCAAAAAAAGGAAAAATATATCAGGTGTCTCATTTAAAAATCGAAAGTTTATGTCACTTTCGGTTAAACAGGAAGTTCCATAATGTTCAGTCATCTATCACAAAATGCAGTTTTATGTCGTATACAAATCCCCCAAATTTTATTCCATTATTTTGAAAAACAAAAAAGTTAGAGAGACGAACCACCTTCCGTGGCCACCCGGTAGGTATAATATTTTTCTAATTTGCAAAATACATCTAAAAATGACTAGGTACTTAACCTAATAAACGCTACCGGGTTGCGATTTTACAAAATATAAACTATTAGAACACCAGAGACGTTCGCCCCGTGAATCATTGCAAAATATAATCCCGCTCAGCACATTTCTGTAAAATTATTAGGATTTATGTGTAGAAATACTAGAGATTTCCAAAATATTGACAGCTTGAATACGATTTACAAAAAAAAGTAAAGTTCGTGTAACTTGTGCTGCTCAAGTCTGATGCTAGAGTTTTCAGAAACTCTTGTTAGGTCATGTTTGGAATACCTTTCTTATGTGTGGTCACCGTCATATTTAATACATATTCAAAATATCGAAAGGTACAAAATAAAATTATTAAATTTATTGCATACACATTTAGGTTGCCTGTTGTTGTTGTTGACTCCTATGATGGTCTGAGCCGGAGACTGAGTTTGGACTTACTTTCTGAACGTAGAATTAAGTTTGATATATATTTTTTATTTAAATTAGTGAATGGAATAATTAAATGCCCAAACCATTACGGGTTTGTTCGGGTTTGTTCGCGTTTTACCTAGAGACACATGAAATCACTTTCTTTCTTAACTTTCAGTGTAATTATCTTATTTTATTATGGGAAGGCTAATTAAAGATTTAGTTATCTTCTTTTCTTTTAACTGTTATAATAATAATAATAATAATATTAATTTTGTTAAGTAAAATTTGTAATTGGGTTCTGCCAGTCGATAAATAAATAAATAAATAAATGAATACTAAGATGCTAATAATAATAATACTAATGCTTTTGATGTCATATAAAAGCAAAATATTTATATGAAATGTAATAACAAATACCTAATACTGCGCAAGTCTGCCTGCAAATTAAAACTTTGTCAGTTCACAAGGCGTAAGCTCTCTTTAACGTGTGCCCCCTCGGCTGAAACAACGACAATATAGATATCGATATAATTTTTAATTGGTTACTGTCTGCTAATTTCTGCATCAGAAGTCAATCGGATGGAAGCAGGCGAACAAATATTTTCGATATCCTCTTAATTCGTCAAAACGTGAAGAATAAGTATAACCTTGGTCATGGCTGTTTCGCTCCCTAGCGGGCATTTTACAAACTCCTTTGGCAGTGCGTATAAAATACTGATTGGTCTTCAAATTAGAAGGCGTCCTAGTTGTTAGAGACGAAAATTCAAAATGTGCTTTACAACAGATAGTATCCTAGGACAGGGGACAGGTCATAAGTAACATAATGATAATAATACCATCTGGACCAACTTATTAAAACTTTTAGAAAATTTAGGATTACTGGTTCTGGTAACCTATTAGATTGCACATTAAGTAAAAAGCTATTGATTAACGTAGATCTAAAATATGTGTTGGAAAAAGGGAATTATTTTAATGGCATATTATATTTATTTAGTTTTTTCAGCCCTTCCAAATGGAATTTTTGTTTCCGTCATTAATTTTCAATTAAAAAAACGTTTTTTCCCTTTTCTGATAGCATATTTCGTTGCGGATAGTTTTATGGCAATTATAATATTTTTGAACTTTTTGTTTCTTTATTTTTAACACGCTTTTATTAGCTTCACCTGTATGTTTGTATGTATGTTTGTTTGTTTGTTTGTAACCGATTTCTTTGAACCCGATTTTGACCCACTTTAAGCGGTCAGATTTAATTTAAATTGTGTAGTCTTATCAAGAACCGCTGACAATACAATTATCTATACGCAAAAAACTCTCGTGTCAAATTTTAACAGCTGTCAGGTATAAAACGAAGAAGCGATTTTGACAAAACAAATTATGGGGTCGTATAGTATTCGATGCGGAGACTTCGGGAAAAATAAGCAAAAAATTCTCCTGTCAAAATTTGACACCTGTCAATATGTCAGAATTATTACAATAACCGATAGTAATAAAACAAACGTGGGGTCGTATAGATATTGTCGCTAAGAATAGAGAAAAATTATAAAAAAAATTCTACCCGTCAAAATAAAAATTTGACAATTTTTTTTAAAAAATATGTATGGAAAATGTCGGAAAATTAAAATTTAAAAAAAAATTGCAGACATCGTTGCTTTTTTATAATTCGGCATAGACGATCGGGTTTTTTCGGATTTGTTCCGACTTCTTTAAACCCGATTTTGACCCACTTTATACAGTCAGATTTAATTTAAATTTTGTAGACTTATCAAAAACCGCTGACAATACAATAATCTACTAATCTAGCTCAATCTACTCAAAAAAAAAAAATTCTCAACAATAACTCAAACTAAAAAATGAAAAATAAATATAATTAAAAAAAACTAAAAAACACGCTTTAATAATAATTAATCAAATTAAAAAGCGGAATTAAAAAGCGGAATATAAATATAGTTTAAGATAATTTTTGAAATTCTTAATATAGGCAGAAAATAACAATGAACGATAAACATTAGTATTATTGTGAAAAAAGCCTGGGGTGCTCGATATACGAAAAATATAGCACAAAGCGCCCCACGCTTTTTTCACAATAATACTAATGTTTATTGTTCATTATTATTTTCTGCCTATATTAAGAATTTCAAGAATTATTTTAAACTAAAATTATTTTCCGCTTTTTAGTTTGATTAATTATTAAAGCCTGTTTTTTAGTTTCTTTAAACTATATTTATTAAAATAGAACCTACTACAAGCCTCTTTTTTTATTTACTAAATTTGATTTTTTGTCGACTAGTGTTCTTAGGAAAATTGCACCTGTGTTTTACTAGTTGTTATTTTGTTTCCCGCTGACTTTCCCATAGGTACCAATAAATTAAGTCATAAATTATGCGACTATCTATACAAAAGCTTCGTTGGATCTACTGTCACGTGAACATAGACATAAACTGCGATGCTAATTTCTGTGTACAATTCTGTCCAATCTGATAATAACGTGCAATAAGTTATTTTTTCAACAGGTTGTTTTACGAAGAGATTTTCTTAAAAGTTTTTAAAAATGGCTCGATAAAAAAATAGGATTGTTTAAGAGTTAGGACTAGTTATAGTGGTGTAGCAAGAATTTTACTTTGGGGGGTGAGGGCATAACAGTATTATTTTTCCCTTCCTCGCCTCGTAAAATTTTTTTTAAAGATATTATTAGATGTCGATGTTTTAGGATCCGTAGATCACATCAGATTTTGGGTTGTCATTAGTTTAGTGGAATTAAACTGCTCATATGAGAATCGATAACGCATCCGACGAGACTAAAATCCTGAGAGGCGTCCGCCAGGGATGCATTCTGTCGCCATTGTTATTCAATTTGTAATCCAACAGGATATTTCAGGAGGCTTTAGACGAGTGCGACGAAGGGATTACTGTCAACGGGATTAATATCAACAATCTGGGGTACGCGGATGACACAGTTCTTTTTTCCGACTCCCCGGAGGGGCTGCAGGAACTGGATAGCCGCGTGACGGCGGCAAGCTTGAAGGCCGGTCTAAGCCTGAACGGGAAAAAGACTAAGTGGCGAGCAGTTAGCAAGTCAAACAACGTGGATGAAATGCTGGAAATCAACGGGCAATAAATTGAGCGAGTCGAAACTTTTAAATATCTTGGGTGTCGGCTAAACGAAAAATGGGACGGTATGCAGGAGATTAGGGAAAGAATAGAAAAAGCTCGTGCTTCGTTCCTGAGGATGCGTAATGTACTTTGCAGTAGAGACTTAAGTTTGCCGCTACGCATCCGACTGCTTCGCTGTTACGTGTTCAGCATACTGTTCTATGGAATGGAAGCTTAGACTTTGACAGATGCGATGTGCAAAAAACTGGAGGCCTTTGAAATGTGGACGTACAGAAGGATCCTGAGAATTTCCTGGGTAGAAAGAGTGCGTAACACCGAGGTACTTCAACGCCTCGATAAACAGCTGGAGATTATGTTCACACTAAAAAAGCGAAAACTGGAATATTTTGGTCACATCTATTCTTAAGGAACGACAAGTATCTACTTTAAAAACTCATTATAGAAGGAAAGATCGAAGGACGGAGAGGCCCGGGTAGAAGAAGAGTATCCTGGCTAAAAAACCTAAGGCAATGGTATGGAGTGAGCCCCACCACATTGTTCCGCCGAGCTGTAGACAAGGTTCAGATAGCGCTGATGATTGCCAACGTCCGAGGCGGACAAGGCACCTAAAGAAGAAGATTAGTTCATTATTTTCTAAAAGTTAATTTTATTTGTTAGGATGTCAGTTCTCTTTTTATAAAATAGTTTTCTTTTAAATGATTATTTTTGCCCTTCAAAGCGCAAAACTATTTACTTAACTATTTCTTTGTCAAAATTAAATAGTCGATAGGCTGTTTTATTTTGAGGGGTTAAAACTGGTACTAAACTGTTTGTTAATAAGGATTAAGGAAAAAAGTTTAAGGAAGGGGTCTAAACTCATTTGTATGACTTGTTTTAGTACTCAGAGTACCCTTCATGTACTGGTATATTTGGGCATTTTCGAAACCAATTCTTATAAGTAATGGGCGGAATATATATATATATGCAAAATGCTTATACAGTGTGACCAGTAAAGTCCACACCATATGGGATTTTTTTTGTTAATAACTTTATTCGAAATTTGACTTTGGCATCAAATTCTGCTTCGATCGAGATGAAAATTAAGCAAAAAAATAGTAGTCACGTGATTCGCATTATCTGTCAAACTTTAATTTTTTCCAAAAAATAATTCAAAAGTAGGGTTATTTCTCAAAGTATTGGAAAAAGTTATTGGAAAAAGTTTTTTCTAAATGCAGTTTGTAGCCCACATGCAAAATTTCAGCAGCATAAAATAATTTTAATTTTTTACCCACCACTAAAATTTATTTTCCACTTAATGAACACTTTACTGATGACACTGTGTTCTTTTTTGTCTTAATATTAAGATGTATTACTTTCAGACATCAACTACGTTTTCAAAAATACTTATTTTATGAAGTAACCTTATACAGGGTCAAAAACAAATAAACTTTGCATCTCATGCGACCAAATTTTAATAGCACAATTTTGATTTTGTAGAAAAACACACATTTAATATGGCGCTACTTTAAAGAAAATGTATCTGAAATAAAGCATTGTCAAAAATAAGAAATTTTATGTAGGTTGCGTTGAGTCTGATTTTGCAAAAGTGGTGCAATTTACCAAATATGGGTAAATAATCAAAATTATCTTATGTAGCTAAAATTTTGCATGTGGGCTAGAAACTGCATTTAAAAAACTTTTTCCAATAATTTTTTTCGATACTTTCAGAAATAACCCCACTTTTGAATTATTTTTTGGAGAAGATTAAAAATTGACAGATAATGCAAATCACGTGACTACTATTTTTTTGCTTAATTTTTATCTCGATCGAAGCAGAACTTGATGCCAATGTCAAATTTCGAATAAAGCTATTAATTAAAAAAATCCCATATGATGCGGACTTTACTGGTCACACTGTATATGCATTTTTTGCATATTTAGTCAATTTTATAATAAAATAAATATTTTTTATAAATTATTATTTTTTTTATTTTTTCGGCTTTATCAAAAAATGTTAAACGTTAAAGGTTTAATGCTACTAATTTCAGGAATTTTCCATTCTGAAGATAATAATAATTATACTTACATTTTGGTTATACACAAGGTATTTATTGGGGGTTTGCATGTATATTGTAAGGGGTTGATTATTGTCACGCGTTATTATTACCAGCACACGGACTCTGATGAATAGAAAAGTCATTATCGAATCGCAAAGTAACGTTATTTTAGAAATGTGGTACTCCGATCGCTTTTTCTCTTTCTTTTCTATTGTTTTCGTCCTCCCCCTCCAGCCCCGATAGAATCGAATTGAAACGAAAATAAATTGCACCAGAATCACATTCGGCATAATGTAAAGAAAAAAGACAACCGACGACGTGACAAAGATGCCCTCCGTCAGTCGTCCCGTCGCGTATTGACAATATTGACAGTGTGATTGACAGTACTGTAACTTAACCTTAAAAAGGAAAACTTGTTGACGTTAGATTTTTGCAATTTATAGGTTAATAACTATTAAAGTTGACATTGGCACCAATAAAAATCAAAAATCCCTAGTGTTATTAGAAAAAAGCCGAGGACTTCCGACCTCTAATTCTATTATTAGAATCGAAATATGGGAGTAGCGATATGCGATTTCTAACAAAATTTTGCGAAACGCTTTCAGGCGAATAGAAATTAAAAATTCTATCTATCAGAGTCTTGCTGCTGGTTAGCAAACTGTATTTATATCCATCCAGAACCTGTAATTACCCGGTGGGGAACATGGATTAAGGTCGCAATATTTTACGCAGAGCATTTCGAAGCCATTAAAGAACCAATTTTGGATTTAGATGACGATTCGCAGTGTGTTGTGCAAAGTAACGAGTTGTTAAAAAGTGCAAGTGTAGCTAAAGATCTTGTTTTTATGAAGGTCAATTTCAGTTTTATAAATACCGGACATAATATCCTCGTTGGAGAGTAGAAATTTAAGTTTAAGAGACTCAATTAATATTGTTAAAACTTTTTCCTCTAAATGTAACAATATTCCCGGTAAAGTGTGAGGTCAAGTAAGGAACAAATTGGATGTAACTGTAAAAAACAATGAAGGATTTAAATACTTAACTGCAATAAAAAGCATTTATGAGGGTAAACCATCCAACGAAGTTGTATTTTGGCCTTATATTTTGCTACCTAAGTTGCAGTATTATCCGGTTATATCAGTACATGGTGAAAGAAGCCTGTACCTTTTATACAATTATAGTTTAAAAACTGTTTACTTTTATTTTTCTTTGAATTTTTTTAAAAGTAATCAAATTTTTTAGAACCCAATATGTTTTTTTACCTCATTTTACTATACTTTACTATAATAAATTAAGAAATACAAGGCATATAGATGCGCATATTTTGGCTGAATTTAAGTGCCCTTTACTTATAAGAAAGCTTTATTTTACTAAAAATAACCTTAATAGTTACAAGAGCTATGCACACGTCTTAGAACCTTAAATCCACATATTTTCCTTTTTTTGATATTTTGGAATATCTGTCCATCAATCCATGTCACTTTTGAGAATCCATCTCGTCTTTCCGGAATATAAATATCGGACAATAGGCAATAATTTGAGTAAAATATGGACACAGAAAGTTAATGTATTCGTAAATAATTGTGTTTAGTACATTATTTGTTCTATATATTTTTGTCCACCCAGGTAAAAAAATTTGCCGTTATGATAAATACATAATCATATCGTCATCAGTAGAGTTTCGTGTGACTTCAGAAAATAATGAGTAGGACTAACTTTCTTCTTCATACATCACGCGGCGAACCCAACTTCGATGGAAGATTTCAATCCATTCCAGTCGTATTTCTTAATTAAAATAATATAGATTATTTTTTTTAAATGGCCATAAATATATATTGCTGCCGCGCCGACCTATTTTTCCTCTGTGTTTTATGGTAATTTGACAATCAATAGTTTTAAAACAGGAGGTTTAGTGACGTCAATCTAGTAGTATATGTTTGTGAATAAGGCTGTTACTGTTTAATAGTTTGGGTTCCATTTATTTTGAGTTTAATATAATAGTATATTAACGTACACGTTTTATAAAGCATCATTTTAGAGCACGCGTCCATGTTAAAAAACGGCGAGTTTTATAACGGGACAAGTGCTTAAAACTGCTTTATATAACACGTACGTTATACTATTTTTTCTAATTTGTAGTTTTTTTCAATAAAAAACACATATTTAAAAAGATAATAAATCCTTTAAATTTTGTGAATTTTTATGTCTAAATTTTATGTTGGTAATACTATTTTTTATCATAGTAGCCTCTGGACAACAAAAATTATTTTGCGAACTGTCATTTTTTGATTTATTGACCCATTTTCACCACGAGATTCTAAAGTTATTTTAGCGATATGAGATTTGAAATTGGACGGAATACGTTGTGTGATCCTTGTACATTCGGTACATATACAAAGCGTTCGGAAATTCGGGCGATTTTGCAACTTTTTTTCGAATTCCAAAAGACGTGATTTTACTTCACGGCATTGCAATTTAGTATAGGGAAGATGGAAAATTCAAATAAAGTTAAGGTTAAAATCGACATTGGAAGGTTAGTAGATTGAATTTTGGATAGGATTTGGCAGAAAATTATAGCTTGAAGCATCTACAAAAGATTGATACATAGTATCATGCAACCGTTATCCACACAGAATAAAAAAGTAGGTTATCAAGCTATTTTTCCTCTGCGAAAAATGGGTTTTCTCGTAAATCACAAAGGCCGCGCAAGTCAATGAAATAAAACATTTAAACGTTACCAACATCAAATAAAGAAAAAACACGTATCGAAATAGCTTCATTACGATACGCAAATGCGTATCGTAATAGACTTGTTATGATACCAAATTAGAAAATAGTATTTTAACGTACACGTTTTATAAAGCATCATTTTATAGCACGCGTCCATGTTAAAAAACGAGCCGCTTGCGGCGAGTTTTATAACCGGACAAGTGCTTAAAACTGCTTTATATAACACGTACGTTATACTATTTTTTCTAATTTGTAAATTTTTCAATAAAAAACACATATTTAAAAAGAAAATAAATCCTTCAAATTTTGTGAATTTCTATGTCTATATTTTATGTTGGTAATACTATTTTTTATCATAGTAGCCTCTGGACAACAAAAATTATTTTGCGAACTGTCATTTTTTGATTTATTGACCCATTTTCACCACGAGATTCTGAAGTTATTTTAGCGATATGAGATTTTAAATTGGATGGAATACGTTGTGTGATCCTTGTGTACATTCGGTACTAATACAGAGCATTCGGAAATTCGGTCGATTTTGCTACTTTTTTTCGAATTTCAAAAGACGTGATATTACGTCACGGCATTGCAATTCAGTATAGGGAAGATGGAAAACTCAAATAAAGTTGAAGTTAAAATCGACATTGGAAGGTTAGTAGATTGAATTTTGAATAGGATTTGGCAGAAAATGATAGCTTGAAGCATCTACAAAAGATTGATTTATAGATCTATGCAACCAACATGCATGACTGTTATCCACACAGAATAAAAAAGTAGGTTATCAAGCTATTTTTCCTCTGCGAAAAAATGGTTTTCTCGTAAATCACAAAGGCCGCGCAAGTCAATGAAATAAAACATTTAAATGTTACAAACATCAAATAAAGAAAAAATGCGTATCGAAATAGCTTCATTACGATATGCAAATGCGTATCGTAATAGACTTGTTACGATACCAAATTAGAAAAATATTATTATAGTATTATGGAATACAGTAAAACAAAGTTGAACTTGTAAATTGCCACTATATTAACTAGAAAAATGACATGTTTCGCTAACACTGTAGCTTCGTCAGATGACGTCAGATATGTTTGTTATTATTTTGGGGTAGTAAAGACTTATTTTAATAAAAATTAACAGTTTTAATGCCAAGACGACTATGAGTGTGGAATATTTGATAAACAATTTTAGCTCATTAAGTATTGAGCAAATTTAAATTAAAATTGAGAGAAGACCTAAATCCGAATTTAGATCTAGGAACCTTATTGTTATTGATAAGTTTGATGCAAATAAAAACAGAAGATTGGACTTTACTTTTAAACAATGTACCCACTAATGAAGAATAATTTGGCCTTTTTTATTTTTTTTTTATCTTAGTTCATTTTCAATAAAATAAGTAGGTAATCATAAATTTTTAAAATATTTACTAAAAAATTATTGACCAAATTTGGGCGTGGTCTTAAAAAATGCTCGCCTGCGGCGCATTTCGCCGCCAGCGGGCTTAGTACACCCCCAAGTTTACAAGCCACGAAACGCCACTGCTCCAAACCCGTGGTTTCTTTTTTACGCGACATTTTAAACTATTTTTTAAAATAAAACGCTTGCGTTTATTGCACTGGGAACTTACCTTAACTGATTTTCCTGACAACTTGACCCTATACAACTTCAGGTAGGTACCTACACCTGCACCCTCATCAAATCTGCCGGATGGGCGAGCGAATTTTTGAATTTTTTAGGCGTACCGAAGCATACACACATCAGTCGACCGTCCTTTAATCTGACTTTTTAGTCTCAATTGACAGACCTGCCGGATCGTATGAAGCCACGTTCGGATGCGTTTCATCATAACATGGCTCATCAGTTAGGCTAGGATCCGTAGTAAAAGGAAAGGAAGTGTAAAGTAGTAAAGAGCGTAAAAATAAATTTATTAGGTGTTTAACATCGACACTAGTTTTGTCCGTGAACTACTAAAGATCGATCCAAACTCGAACAGTACAGAGCGTAATTGCTGCATCATCGGTATGTCATCAACTTGAAAAAGGACAACCTGTTCTTTCGCACTCTAAAATCGCCAGGCGCGATCGATACGCCAGTGGCGTAGTCTCTTTGAACCCCAATATTAGCGTTTTACATAGTATAAAATTATATATAATACAATTATAAATAATATTTCTCTCAAAATGTACGTTTTAATCCGTATAAATTATATTACAGAAATATTTTCAAAATCAGTCCAATATTTTTATCAAAAATGCACAGAATTTTCTTTACAAAGATCATATTAACTTGTAACTAAGGCCTGCATTTTTTTATAACCTGCTCACCGAATTAAATCAGGCTACTTAAACTTAACACATAAATTGGTTACATACCTGTAGTTTTTCAAAGGAATAGTAATTCCTTCTTCTGCTTCTTTCTGCATAAACTTAATAACATTGCTAATAATTTCTCGTCCCTTACTATGTATAATAGCACCTCTCTTCCCAACTTTTTTTGGGGACATTGCAACAATAATTTAGTCAATTAATATTAAATACACTATATAATACTGTAAATACATAACAAAGACACAAATGAAAATAACACAATCTAAGAACTACATACAGAGATGACAGAGAAACTGAACTCAATAAAGACACAGTAGGTCTATTTGTATACGTACCTATACTTTGGTAAATTATGCTAATAATTTTCTTGAAGGCATATAATCATAATTACAACCATAATATTTCGTGAGTCTTAAGGGATAAATAAACTTAAATATTCCAAGAACATACTAAATTAACATCTTAAGAATTTACCCTTATTAAATAATTATTATATATTTACGTACTTAAGAACACCCACAATTATTGTTGTGATATTTACTTACCTTAATATTAATTATTTAATAACAAAATTATGGGTTTTCTAAAGCAGGTACCTACCTACTTAAAACATATTTATTTAAATGTAAATTTTACATTACCTACGCATACCACCAAACACAAAATTAATTTACAATTTTAAGCTTCAATTTTATTATTATGGGTATCCAGAATCGACCGATTCTATAAAATTACAAAGATTAAAAAATAAAATATCTTTACTTTGTAGGACATATAGGTAAAAACCGTAAAGTTGGCAATGTTGAAGAGATGCTTTCTGAGACTTAATAATAATGAGATGCATGTTCAGGCGACCGCTTCTCTTTGCCTTTTGATTTTGGCACGTAAGCGTTGCGCAGCGTTGTCAAATCATTTAACTAACGCATTTCTATGTTAAGGATAAATAAAAATCGTAGGGTACGTTTGTGGCGCTTTGTTATTCAAAAACGGGCGGGCACCGAGTGAGAAGACAATAGATGCGGACTCTGTCAGGTATGACGGCCCTGTACTTTTCATCTTTGAATCGATGTCTACATCCTTTCAGCTATTTAAAGAATAAGCTTAAGTTCAAGATTTTCTATACTTATATTTTTATAAAACATCGACACGATGGCCTAAGTTGATCAAGCCAATTTTGTTTTTTCCCTTTAGGTTTAGTGCAACATAAATCATCTGTCTACTCCTTATGGTATAATATAATTACTATACCAGAAGTTAATAATGGTATCCATGTTTTATGGTCACGTAATACAGATGTTCAAATAAGTAGGGGGAGTACTTCAAAACCCGTTCGTCACCTATCGCCTATTCCTTTTATTATCCACGAAAAGATACCAGCAGAAAATTGCTCGTACCAAATAATCGACCCAATAGAAATAAATATTAATTACATTTTTCGCTTCTCCGATGGAACATTGATCCAAGTGCAAATTTAAAAAAAGAATTATGTATTTGTTTTAATTGATATATTAGCAATATCTCAGAAATAATTGTTTGTAAATTTAAATTGGTAAATTTGCTCTTGTTTAAGATTACATAAACCAGTCAAATTTTTTACAAAAAACGAAAGGCTATATACCTTTTTAAAGACAAATGCGTCATTATTTTACCAAAAATAAGGCATGATTTTTATTACTGAAACAAACCATGCATTTTTATACTGACAATACTGAAAAAATTAAATAATTGATATTTTGTTAAACAAATAATAATGTTTAATACTAATATTGACAAACAAACAACAGAACACATAATGACTAATAATTAAAAAATTTTAAAAATAACCTAGTGGCCACTTATGTCAATATTTCACTCAATGTCTCACATTGTATGAAAGTTGGTCACTACTGCCACTTACGTCATTGTAAAAATAAACATAATGTATAACGCTTGACAGCTAAGACACAACTGGCCATTGCGGCAGTGTTCTTTTAAAGGTGGCAATAAAAACGCTAGATTTTCACAACGATGCATCTGTCATCTGTCGGCAACTAAGCAAACTACAATAATTATGGCTTTGTTCCAATAAAAAATTGGATCCTTTTTGATGCCTTTGTCAAGCTTAACTAGAAAATGCCAAAATTTGAACTTAAGCAATTGTTCCACCGGAGAAGCGATTTGTCAGCAAACCTAATTAGATAAGAAGGGAAAATTGATGTGACGGATAAAGCTTGAACCATAGATATGGACATAGACATCAATCATGTATAAAATACCTATATATGCTTGAATGCAGGGGCACCTTCCGGAACCTTGCAATTATTAAAATAAAAAATTAGTATCTAATTTTGGAAGGGCTGTTCAGGGAGGCATTGACGAATAATAGTATGCCGGTGTTTTTTTTTTTTAATAAAAGCACAGAAACTTTGAAAAAAGGAGTTTTTGAAACCAGCAAAATTGCCGTAATTTACCTAAAAATCATTGAAAGTAAACACGTCGATTTTCAGAACTGAAGTAAAAACAACAAATTTTATTCATAACACGATATTTTCTAGTCTATCTAGATGTCGTCTCTCCTGAGAATTAACAGGAATATGTGTTTGTTTTAACAGGAAAGGTTCCGTAATTGCACAAAACACGAAAGTAAACAAAACTATGGCCGGCTGGCTAACATCTGCCTTGCTCTACCAGCTCCATAAGATGTCTGTCTTTCTTCTTCGTATGCTAAAAGCATAAAAATAACTACTCTGGTGAACACAGCACTGCAGTGCGCATGCGAATCGTCAACAGTTCGGCAAATCGAATTGACGATGGAAAATGACGTCGTTAACCCCACCTTACAAGACCAGACAACGGGAAATACTATAAGAATGTTTGTTCAAAAAGTAACTAGAAATAGCCTCTACTTCTAGCAAATACCAAGACTTTACATCACAAGACTTTTCTTTGGGACAGTATTTGTTTTCCCTATTGAACATTATGTCCCACGTTCAAGTTGGGAATAGCTCTATGAGCTAGTAGCTTATGCTTATATCACTTGGTGTGATATTTATGTCCTCTTTATCACAATGAGCACTACAGATGCGTTTAACATTGGAATATTGTTTGTCTGTAAGATTCAAACCAAAACCATACATCTAGCTGGGATATTTATTTTGTGTTTTAATAGGTTGTAATATTATATTATTCCAACAAGTAAGTTTGAGAAACATTTGATAATTCCAAGAACAATTTAATAATAATATAATAGTTATAATACTTTTCGAAGATAATAATATGAAAATCTAACGTATAGTAAGTGGGCAGCATTTTCAAAGTTAATAAAAATATTTGTGGCGTTTGTAGAATACTATGCAGCCAGGTAAAGTATAAAAGTGATGTGTTTGTGTCAATTTATTGGGTATACAAGTTGATTGTTGATATTTAAATAAACCAGTTGACGTCTTGCATTACTAACAAGGAATGCTATATACAGGGTCCTGCAATAGTGCGTCAGGCTTCCATAGCTCCTATACGAATGGGGTTACGAATTTTATTAATATGCCGACTTAAACCGCATAGTACGGGGTACTTCCGGAAAATATTTTCTCATATACAGGGTGGCCCAAAAAAGTGTGGTCACATAAAGTTGTGATTTTTTAAATGGAATACCCTGTATATTATTAAATTTTCACATTCTACATAAAATTATAATAATTTTTTTATAAATGCATGACTGGTCTATACTTAAGAGTTTCCGAGATATCGATATTTGAAAAATGACGTTTTTGAACTTTGACAGCTTCTAGCTTTCTAACTGTACGTCTTAGAGTAAAACGGCTTACATGTTCCTATCTTCGATTTTTGTTATCTTCCCAGAAATGTTAACTTCCGGTCAAACCGGAAGTACTATATTTCCTGCTTTCGCGTTACATCCGGTTTGACTGGAAGTTGACACTATTGGAAAGATAATAAAAATCGAAGATAGGAACATGTAAGCCGTTTTGCTCTAAGACGTACAGTTAGAAAGCTAAAAGCTGTCAAAGTTCAAAAATGTCATTTTTCAAATATCGATATCTCGGAAACTATTAAATATAGACCAGTAATGCATTTATAAAAAAATTATTATAATTTTACGTAGAATGTGAAAATTTAATAATATACAGGGTGTTCCATTTAAAAAATCACAACTTTATGTGACCACACTTTTTTGGGCCACCCTGTATATGAGAAAATATTTTCCGGAAGTACCCCGTACTATGCGGTTTAAGTCGGCATGTTAACAAAATTCCTAACCCCATTCGTATAGGAGTTATGGAAGCCTGACGCACTATTGCAGGACCCTGTATATTATAAAAATAATGCTAAAGACTTCTTGTCTAATTATTTCAAATAAAATAATAATTGATTCACACTAGGATTAATATAAACATATAGGTATTCACATTTTTCTTGTAAATATACGGATGGAGAAAAGTGTTTTTTAAACTTTATGAATCAATATACTGCCAGAAAAAAGGCGTAGGTACCTAATTAACATTATTGCAGGGCTGCAACTAAAATATATCAAAACATGCAGCGGGATAATCTGCCTTAGTATTTCACTTTATTTGTATATCTTGTTTATGTGGTCTAGACCTGTTTTGATGTAAAATAAAATTTTATATCAAGGACTATCACTCCATTCTTAGTAAAAATATGAAATTTTTACCCCTTTTTGAACAAAATTTTATACCAAGTCACTAAGCTAAGGAACAAATAATACAATTCACTAAACTACATAAAAACTAGAAATCCGTAAATATTAAAGCCCACAATCCACAATAAGAGAATGCAAAAAGAAATCCATAGAGAAAACATAAAATGTAACACAAAAATGGCATCGCGCCAGTTCTGGAGTGTATTTACGTGATGCCGCTTAAAAAGAATAACAAGAGGGTTGTGCGCATGCCCATTAACGTTCGGCGCCGAGAGATGTGATCGGCGACAAACGCAATTTTTCACCAATTACATAACTTAACTTACTTAACATTTGTTTGCGCCAGAAAAAGCAGTACTGGTCTAAAGGTAAAGGCACAACCCTTTTAACTTCCAAGCCGTGCAACAGAAACATCGGCAACACTGCTTTGAAGATCCATGTGTCACGTGACTTTTTTGAGGTTAATCATGGTTTAGTATATACTTTTCGCGGGAGGTAGGTGTAGTTGTCTTATTAATTTGTATTTTTATCCGGGTTTCGATCTAATAGAAAATTTAATTGACATAATTGCTAAGAACCTCTACAAAACACTAGTAAAAATTTGTGGTCCAGGTTTGCTCTATTAGCATTAATAAAGTGAGAAATCGAACAGTCAATCAGGATGGCGGTTTGTTTACGAGTCTTATAATGGCGTCAGAATTGTTTTAATTTAAAAGTTGTGTTTTTTGTATTCTGGTTAGCTCTTTGGGATAAACTTTATTGTTTTGTGGCTACAGTTAATTATATTTAAAGTGTTTATTTAGGTTGAAGGTATATGTGAATAAGTTTGAAAATATCACTAGTAGAGATAGTTTGTAAGTAGGTAGGATACCTCTAGATACCTCGGTACTTAGGTAAGTATTATTTTTTTTTTCTTTTAGTTTGTTTATTTATCAACATGCCAAGCCCCTGCTGTATTCCTGGGTGTAACTCTAACTATAAAAGTGTTTTAGAGGCAGGTGAAGAGAGTGTATCAGTTTTTCACTTTCTCAAAGATGAAAATCTGAAAATTCTATAGCTTGAAGCCATTCCAAGAGCTAATTTACTCAATATTACTATTATTTGATAATTAGGTAAGTTGTTCTTGTTATCCAAAACTATTTATTACTTCTTTGTACATTTTTCAATATCAATGTAGAGGCAACAGGGCCAAAAAAAAAACAAAAAATATTATCAGAAAGAATAAAAAACTCGCCCGTTACCGCGCGTCCTAATAATAGCTTGTGGATCCACAAAACTCCCAGCTGATGCTGCGTTGCCCGACGTCACTTCATGGCTTGGAAGTTATGAGGGCTGTGGTAAAGGTCTATGGCTTGAACCCATTTTAAATTAGTTTATGTGTCTGCTTTTAGAAGAACTTCCCCTATTCCAAAATTTACAAGCTAATATAAAGGTATGTAGTGAACAGACTCATAACTATTTACTACTTTAAACTATAATTTTACGACGTGTTATATTATGTTTTATACAAACTAAAATTAAGACGCTACCTTATTGGCTTAATAAAGCCTTAAGTGCTGTAGTGTATTTTGTGTCAAAGATTGTAAGCTTAATTAACATCCAACTATAAATGTGTAGTCTGCGGGTCACGTGGAGGCCACGGATTGCAATTTTTAAACTACTAAGTAAGGAATTATAGCGATAAGCGCAAATTATTAGCTACCTACTGTAAATGTTTACTCATACCGTGCGAGCAATTTGCATTAAAGAGGGCTTTGCATCTAAGGACGTAATGCTTAGCCGTAGAGCTTAATACCTGTGTTAGTAACTATCTGAATTAACAATCAATCAGTTATTCCGTCATTTTTGACAGTCGTTACAAGTAATTTGATTCATCGGTAATTTTTCCAATTGCTGAAACAATTCACACAATGGGCTTTATGGAACAGCACAAAACATTCATGGTTGAAGCGTATTTTCGAAACGGGATTAGAGTAAATTGTGAGTGGCAATACAATCCGGGTTTGTGCATGGACGACTTTCACGAACATTTTCCTAACGTTGCTTTTATTGCTGGGGATTTTTATCATTGCCTGAAAAGATTGTGTTTAGGGAAACAGTTTCTATGCAACACAAAAAAGGAGCAGGAAGACCATCTGTAAGAACAGAAGAACGAGTTGCAAACGTTCGTGAAATAATGCAAAATACGCAACAACAAATTGTATAAGACGCCTGTCCCAAGAAGTGGGAAGATCTTATGGAACATGCAGGACTATTCTTAAGAATTAGCTAAATTTATTTCCATATAAAGTGCAAGTATTTCAAGAAATACAAGCCGAGATGCTGGTCAGCACTTTCGAAAATATGAAGAGACGTGTGAATTTATGCTTGGAGCATGGAGGTGGCCAATTTCAGCAATTTATGTAATTCTTTTTCTTTTTCTTTCTGTGTATTCTTACTTTGTTAATTTTGTAAACAACAAAAATAATTACTGTTTGAAGGTTGGAGACAATGATGTTTCTTGAATGATGAAAGAGTTTTGGACTTCCAATGTCTTTATTTGTTTTAAATCACGATGATTCATAAAATCAAGTGATTTAAAACAAAGACAATGGAAGTCCAAAACTCTTTCATCATTTAACAAAAATAAATTTGTATTTGTCTACTTATTTTATTACTCATCAGTTTGGCATACCATGTCATAATATGAATTTCACAAAATTTTAACTTAGATTTGGTTAGATATATCGTCCCCATATCATTGTGATCTAAACCAAGCCCTACGTTTTTTAATCAAAGCCCTCTTTGATGCAAATAATTTTTGCTCGCACGGTATCCAAGGTTAGCTTCATAGAAATGGTGGCTCTCAGTATAGAATAAAAAGCCCGAAGATTGGAAGAACTGTATCTGTCTACAAAGCCTTGAAAATAAGCAAGAAATACCTTCTCTTGCAATTACTTTGCTATATTTTTTCTACACACCATTCGACGAAACGAGCAGATTTTCCGTATTTTTCTCGGGATTTGGACGGCAACAACGAAGACACTACATTGACCGCAGTTTCTTTAATGTCTCAAGATAGGCTTTGTAGATCATCCACCTCGATCCGTTCTTCGTTTCTCCATAAAAAAGCGCTAAATATCTAGTACTTTTGATGGCACGACAATAGGATGACTTAATTTACAAAGCAATCAGAAACAAAACACCAAACGCATTTTTACGACTGGTGAAATCATATGCTACTTTATTTTTTTACTTTAATGGTCATAGATAAAATTTTGTACAGGGTGGTCTAATAAGCGAGGACGTCGGCTTTATCTCGGAAACCATTAATCGTACAACTATCGGAAAGATTTTTTTATGAGTAAAGTGGTCAAGGGAAATTGCTGGAAATTACTTTTAAGTTCCTCATTTCGCCGCAAGGGGGCACAATTAAAAATTGTTTTTTTAAATTCTAAATTTCTCCGAAAATTCCCGTATTAAGGTATAACTCTGATTACATTATTGGAAAGCTTAGACAATTCTGCATCATTTTGGTTTAAGGCTCATTGGCGTACCGACCTTGATAAGAGTGGGAGAAGCTATTGAAAGTGTAAACATTAAAATCGCTGTAACTTTTAAACGACTTATCCGATTTTACTAAATTTAAGTTTGTTTAGAAGGGGAAAATAAGCATCTTTAATTGCCGTATCCAACAGTACACGATAGTGTTTAATAAAATTGCTAGTGGGCGCAATTTGTAATTCAAACCATACGGTATAACTATGCCATCATAATCGAAAAGTAGATAAAATTTGTAAGAAAAGATGTGAAGACCGCAGTTCGATATCTTTGTTGGTTTCAGAGTTATTGCCAAAACAATAATTTTTAATACAAATTGCCCCCTCTAGCAATTTTATTAGAAACTATCTTGTACCATTGGATACGACAATTGAAGGTACTTACCTTTTTCTTCCAAACAAGCTTAAATTTAGTAAAATCGGATAATTCGTTTAAAAGTTACAGCGATTTTAATGTTTAACTTTTAATAGCTTCTCCCACTCTTATCAAGGTCGGTACGCCAATGAGCCTTAAACCAAAATGATGCAGAATTGTCGAAGCTTTTCAATGATGTAATCAGAGTTATACCTTAATATGGGAATGTTCGGAGAAATTTAGAATTAAAAAAAACAATTTTTAATTGTGCCCCCTTGCGGCGAAATGAGGAACTTAAAAGTATTTTCCAGCAATTTCTCTTGACCACTTTACTCACAAAAAAATCTTTCCGAAAGTTGTACGATTAATAGTTTCCGAGATAAAGCCGACGTCCTCGCTTATTTGACCACCCGGTACATTGCACGTGCAATAAATATGTCATACTATAGAACTCGTGAAATTACCTCGACTCGGTCTACGACCTCGTCGCTGCAATATTTCCCACTCATGCCTGTAATAATGCTCACACAGCACTCGTAATGTAAAAAACTATTATTTAAGTAGGCGGGGAATGAAATATTTCATTCGGTATAAATTTGTTGAGTGATATTTCATTTTGGGGGTTATTAAGGGCACATAAACTAATTTTGATTTGTAGGAGGTCGTCACTTCGGAAATAAGACATGATACATATTTTTGTATCGTATAAGTGTACTTAAAACAAGATTCTCAGGTTTCAAAGTCAGCAGCCACATTATAATTAGTAAGTAATACGACATATTTATATATACTTTCTAATAATTAAATTTAATATCTTCTTTATTTATTAAGTTTATTAAAAAACTCCAATTAGAAATCGTTACCGTTGTACGTTGTAGGTATATTTAAATAAAAAGACCATTATATTTAGATGATTTTTACACCCACAAAAAATCTTAATGATAGTAATACTCGGTAATATAAAGATAAGAATACGCGATTCGCTCCCGATGTGTCGGGAAAGAAAATTTCAATCATTTATTAGAGCCATTGGGTGCATGCAAAAACTATAAACTGAATTGCATATTTTTTTATGAAGGATTTGTTCTTCGGCTTTTAAGTTAGTTCGATGGAAGTGATAAAAATGGATTATGGCATAGAACTGATATTTTTATTTACGAATCTTACAACTAAGAACATTTATTTTACATTAGATCTATGCCCTTTATTTATTGTGTTAACTCCTTGTGCAAATATTAATAATATTAATAATAATAAGTAATTCATTCCCTTGTCATTTAAAAGTGTTAACTATCAAATTAATGCCGTTTTAACTCTAAAACTGTTAAGAAAATACTATGGAGGACTTGAGGTAGGAGGCCGATCGCCATGCATTGGATTCGGTCCCAAATTAGCATCGGTAATTCAGCTTTACGAGTCGCCGTAAGATGGCGCTCGTGTTCGAAGTGGGCTATCAAATAAATAGTTCTTTAAGGAACAAATAAGGACTTTTATATGAATTTACACTTACTTTGTTATACTTATTAGTAAACTCGGCATGTATTAAGTTCCAACGATGCTTGGTTTTTAAAATACAGGGTATTAAACATTCTATAATAGCTATACCTTTGGAGCTAGAAAGAGACTTATTTGGCTGCGTTTCCTCTCTGAAAAAGATCCTGTCTTACACCCCGACACAAAGCAAACTCTACTTTTATAAATTGTACCATTATTCATTATAAATATGGAAATCAATTACAATACAACGTTATTTGTCTTGTCTTGTCTTCAAACGTTATTTGTTATTTCGAAAATAAAATGTCAATTTGTCAAAATTAAAGTAAAAAACGAAGAAGAAGAAGACGACACCAGCCCACTTGCGACGCGAGAGCATCTATCGGCCAATAGCGAACTAACCAAAAAACCGGGACAGAATTTGAAAATGCCGTCATTGTCGATCGGCCTCCTACCCTCTAGTTCTCCATAGTCATCATCATCATCATCAATCGGCCCATATCTGTCCACTGCTGGACGTAAGCCTCCCTTGTTTGCCTTCACATTCTTCTATCTTGTGCCACCTGTATCCAGTTTGTGTGGACACGTTTTATGTCGTCTGACCATCTAGTCGGTGGACGACCTCTGTTCCTGTATGCCTCCTGTCTAGGCCTCCATTCCACAATTCGCTTGGTCCATCTATCGTCCTGCATTCTCGCTATGTGTCCCGCCCAGTTCCACTTTAGAGTAGCTATTCTCTTTACTGCATCAGTCAGCCCTGTTCTTCTGCGTAGTTCCGTGTTTGTGGTGTGGTCTCTAAGGGTCAATCCTAGCATTGATCTTTCCATTGCGTGTTGTGCCACTCCTATCTTCTGTACAGCCTTTTTTGTTAGAGTTAAGGTCTCCGCACCATATGTCAGAACAGGCAGAACGCATTGGTTGAATATTTTTCTTTTTAGGCAAGTTGGTAGATTTGATTTGAATATGTGCTTCAGACTTCCGAATGCGGCCCACGTCAGTCCTATTCTTCTAAAGTTCTCCATAGTAAATACTGCCAATTACAAATATTTTTTTAATAATAAGTTTATAGGTGCTAAAACTCTAATTACGTGTTGCGTGTCTGCTGACTTGTCAGAAAAAATAATGGCTGATCCGCCCTCGTATGTGCGAAATCCATCAGTTTTCTGATGTGAAGCAGAGCAGTTTTTACGACGCTTTATACTTTTAATTACATTATTATAAAAATAAATATGTATTTACCTCCTTTAATTGCTGTTTTATTTAAATTCCTCCTTTAATCCGTCAAGACTTATTAAAATTTATATAGGGAATTGGAGCGCGACAAAAACGCATAATCTCTCATTCTTTTAAAATCCATTTGTTTTTTGTGTATATAAATTTTAACATATTTTCATGTTTAAGTGGTTTGCTACGAATTAGATTCGCTAAAAGATTACGAGTACATATACGTAGATGTATGTTCTTAAATCAAAGCATACAAAAACTAGCCTATTTAGATGTTATCAAGTAAAATCCATTTCTGGGTAACTGGAATTTTTTTTTATCGAATACCGATTATAATAATAAAATTCTTCTTTGCTACAAAATTGGCGCGATAAATCTGCCAATCTATATCTATAAATTTATTTTATATGCTTCGGAATAATTAAATTATTAGAATGTGCCATTTTTCAACTATCTATGACGAAAGATCGCCATCAAAATAAATTTATTGAGTTATTTAATTTTTGGTATAAAAGACCAATTATTTTTTGCGTAAGGTTACCGAGGTGGATCAATAGTAAGAAATAAAAAAAAATATAAGAAATGGACTAATGGAACAACGAGAGATGGAATAATAGTGAGTGAAATAAAATAAAATAACCGTCGAACGTGTCAGGCGCAGTGTTGCAACGTTTAAATGCCAACTGTGTTATGAACTGAAGTCAAAAACGCGGGAACAAAAAACGCTTCAGAGTATTAAACGGAAATTTGAAATGCGATAAATAATAATCGTTTTAAAACATTTTTACCCCTTAATAGTTTTGTATATACATAATATAAGGTTACTGTTTATTAGTTTAGTTTTCCTGTTCCTGCCTATAAATTTCTTAAGCCAATAATTATAAAATTCATGGCGATACCTAATTTTAAATCGAGCCGAAGTGCCGCTCCATATGCAATGCTCTGGCACTTCATCTAGATAATTAGCAAATTTTACAACAATGTAAGTATTGTAGTATGGTGTATTGGTGTATTGGTGTATTGTTTCGGGAATTTCCGCGGTGTGGGACGGTTCGTTTACTATTGTGAATTTTTAAAGTTAAAAGTGACTAATAATAATAATAATAAAAATAATAATTACTTCTGTTGGGGGTGGTTTCGTGATTATTAAAAAGTGGTGTATTTTTGTTGTTTGTGTGATCGTAATCGTAATCTTATAAAATTAATCCCCATACTGATTTGGTATGTGCCATTTTAGAGACTGGATTTTTAAGATGGAAAGATGAAGATAAAGGTGGATATATTAAAGTGTGGAAGACCAACTCCAGACTTGTCGGTGTCGGTAAGAAAACCCGTTAAAAGCGTGGGCAAGTCTTATACCTTGAGATTTCAATCGTCATGGTACAATCTTTATTCATGGTTGACGGGTAGTATTGTAGTATTTTTTTAAATAAACTTTATTGTTGGCCGTGTCTGTTAATGGGGATAAAAAAAGGTAGTGTGTAAAATGTAGTACCGAGCAATGTACTGACTAATGAAAAATAAATTGGCCTTTTTTATTTTTTTTTTATCTTACCTATTTCATTTTCAATAAAATAACTCGTAAAATAAGTAGGTAATCATAAATTTTAAAAATATTTACTAAAAATTATTGACCAAATTTGGGCGTGGTCTTAAAAATTTTTCGCCGGCTTTTTCTTTTCTGAACACTTCACCTGTTTCACAACTTACGAGCCGTTACTGATCTAGTATTTAACTACCATAAACCAATGCCACCAGAAACTATAGAAATATCTACTGAAACGCACACACGAAATAGGTTGGTGACTTGATACGGAAAAATTAATTTATGAACAGCAAATATTTAACAGCTAAAATTTTTGCTTAAATGTAAAACTCTATCAAAGCTTCTAACAATACAAGCTTGATGATTTCTGGGCGTAACAGATGAGTTAAATAATAAAAAGAGATATAACAATGGGAAACAATTTATTAAAGAGTGTTTGAAAAACCGTTTAGTTGTTACAAGGTGCATCGGAATTGATTCACAGCTGGAAACATAAATCTTAGGGCAAACAATTGAAAATTTAAGTCCTAAAAACGGAATCATCGTGTTGCTTTTATAACAGTTGTTGGCAGTGGCGGGCCGGACATAGAATATGTTGTATTTATAAAGAGAATATGATAAAATAAATATTTTTATTTAGACATGATCCACCGCACCACACTTCTGAAGAACACGATAAATATTATCAATACATCTTGTATGTCAATGGCGGATCTGTAATTTTATAAAATGCCTAATCATTTTTGAAGTGATCAGACATTCAAAGAAGTTTTTATTTATTACTGACATTACTGACATGTTATTGTTAAGAAATTATGGTACACAGAAACAAAAATATCTTAGTATCAAGAATAAGTCATTGATTTAGTCACATTGTATTATGTATTCCTCAAAACGAATAATATTTAATACGAGACTAAAATCCTGAGAGGCGTCCGTCAGTGGTGCATTTTGTCGCAACTGTTATTCAATTTGTATTTCAACAAGATATTTCAGGAGGCTCTAGACAAATGCGGCGAAGGGATCCCTGCCAACGGGATTAATATCAGCTATCTAAGGTACGCGGATCACACCGTTCTTGTTGCCGACTCCCTGGAGTGGCTGCAGGAACTGGTTAGCCGCGTGACGGCTGCAAGCTCGGAGGCCGGCCTAAGCATAAACGTGAAAAAGACAAAGATGCTAGCAGTTGGCAAGTCAACAACGTGGATGGAATGCTGGAAATCAACGGGCAACGAATTAAGCGAGTGAACACTTTTAAATATCTTGGGTGTCAGCTAAAGGAAAAATGGGATGGTATGCAGGAGATTAGAGCAAGAATAGAACAAGCTCGTGCTTCGTTCCTTAGGATGCGTAATGTCCTTTGTAGTAGAGACTTACTTTTGCCTCTACGCATCCGACTGCTTCGCTGTTACGTGTTTAGCATACTGTTCTATGGAATGGAAGCTTGGGCTTTGACAGTATCCTGAGAATTTCCTGGGTAGAAAGAGTGCGTAACACCAAGGTACTTCAACGCCTCGATAAACAGCTGGAGGTTCCGTTCACACTAAAAAAGCGCAAACTGGAATATTTTTTGGTCACATCTTAAGGAATGACACTTTAAAATTCATTATAGAAGGAAAGGTCGAAGGACGGAGAGGCCCGGGTAGAAGAAGAGTATTCTGACTAAAAAAACCTTAGGCAATGTTATGGCATGAGCACCACCACATTGTTCCGCCGAGCTGTAGACAAGATTCAGATATCGCTGATGATTGCCAACGTCTGAGGCGGACAAGGCACCTAAAGAAGAAGAAGAATACTATTTTATTTAATTTTATTATTGGTTACATAATATAAAATATGTATGGATTTTAATACAAGATGTCAAAAAATCTAGAAAACAGGACATCGAAGGGGATGAAACCGTTTTCGTAACTGTAACGGATGTACAACCGAAAACGGACGCCAGTTGTATCTTGGAAACCATTTACCGTACGGAAAAAATAATTATGACAAAAGTGACTAAGATAAATTGCTGGAAATAACTTTTAAGTTTCTTTGTTAGTCGCTAGGGGGCCTAACTATAGTTGCCAATCAAAATGCAGGATTTTATATGCATATTAAATATGCATCAAAGGTAGCATTTTTTCAATCTAATGAAAATTGTAGATAACTTTTGTATTTATCCACCTTTTGTTTAGGGATAGGGGTAAAAGGGGACAAATATTGCAATGTAAAAATATTCATAATTTGGGTGTGGCTTATCGGAATTTGACAAATTTGAACTCGCTAAATAGGGATTCTTTTATTTTATCCATTTAACCCATTAACGCCCAAATTAATTTTTTTTTGAAAAATTTTATGAAATATGAATTTTTTAGTTACAAATGATAATCGTTAGTTAGATTACACCTTCAAAATTTAGTACATAGTCATTATATTTGTTGCAAAATGTAAGCGGCCGACTTTTACAAGATGGATACTGGCAGCGTCTTTAATTTCCTCTTTTTTTGAGAAAATGGCCTATTTCGTCTAGTCGTACATTATCTAAAACAAGTGTTTTAGAGGTTGAAGGAAAACTGAATGGTCGACCTTTGGAAACATTTCTTTCATGACCTAGTTTTAGATATGGTACCATATCTATTATTCTCGTAAATAAACACCAGTACCACTTCTTGCCCCGAATTGCAATAATGTGCTTCTCCAACAGCCAATCGTGATGATCCACTCCTCCCATAAATTTATTATAGTTTTGAATCAATCGTGGCTGAGGAACTGGAACTCGAGCTTTTTGTTCTTGATTCTATCGTGGAGCTGATGCTAGTGGTTTGACCGCAAAAGCGCAAAAGCATCGTATGTAGGGTCCATTTTAGTCCAATTTGCAATAAGTTTTTCCGGTTCTTCTAATTTGCGCTTTTTCTGTAAATGCGGCAGTAAACGTTCTAACGGTAGATTATCTTCTTCATCACTATCTTCTACAATGTAATGTGGAAGTACTTCTGTAAAGCCAGCAACATCCTTTACCGTAGGAGTACCAGTATCTTCATCATTGATAACTTCCTCATCCGTGAGTTTGTCAACTTCAGGAGGCAACGCTAGTATATCTGCGTCAATTTGTTCTGATCATAGATAGTCAACAGCATCTTCCAAGTTTTTAAAAACATTTTTATTTCTATCCATTGCAATAATTCTAAAAAAAAACAAATATTTTAGAACATTTTTATAACTATTTAAAAATTTTATACCTGGAAAGCCCAGTGATCTATTGATAGATCGCTAATTTTTTTCAAGTATAAAAAAAATGTATTTAAAATTTTGTCAATATTACTTTATGGTAGTCTTTATTTGTTATTTTTACAACTATATAAGAAAAAAAATTTACCTACCTGCAAGCAACTCAAAGATATACCACAAAATAGCTAGGGGCGCACAAGAACTAAAAATAGCTTCACTACTCAACAAGTCTGTATAAACTAATCACAAAGATTTGTTATTATAAGGTGGTCCTAACTGATAATAAAACTGGGTATGTATTCGTTTGATGCATCGTAGACGGCAGAACGACGTGATTTGTAAAGTGATCTATAAATAGGACGCTGGGCGCTAATGGGTTAATAAAAAACAAAGTCGTTCCGAATTCCTTTCCGACAGCTAGAAGGCGCTATTAAAATATTTAAGTTAAAAAATATATACCGTTGTATTTAAAATTATTGAGAAAAATTAAGAAATTGTTGAATCTGCTAAGTAGCGCCCTATACTTACATGAAATAATATAATATAATATAATTAAAAAGGACATCGTCTTTTATTAAATGGATAATACAAAAGAATGTCTATTTAGCGAGTTCAAATTTGTCAAATTCCGATAAGTCAAATCAAATTTGTGAATATTTTTGAATAGCAATATTTGTTCCCTCCTATCTCCCTTAAACACAAAGGTAGAGCAAAAACTCAAAAACAAAAAATGTTGTGCAGAATTTTCTTTAGATTAATAAAATGCTACTTTTGATACATGTTTTCTATAAGAATTCTGGAGAAAATCCCGCTTTATGTTTGGTCACCATAGTTATGCCACCTAGTGGCTTACTTAGAAACTTCAGAATATTTTTTTTTCTTTTTTCTCTTAGTCATTTTTGTTATAAATATTTTTTTTCCGCAAGCCGTACGATAAACGGTTTCCAAGACACAGCCGGCGTCCCTTTTTAGTTGTACACCCGGTATACATAATTGTACAGAAAGAATACTAACATTTTTATTTTAAATAAAACGATTTTTGTATTGTTAAAGAATCAAATTATCTCTTAAAGACTAATTCAACGATATGGGGTTTCATCGATTGATTCTTCAAAATAAAATGGAAAAACACAATGTAATTCGAAAATAGGTACCTACATACAAATTGAAAGAAGCTACATTAGATGTTCATTTTTTTTGCTAGGCAATAGCCAAGCCTGTGTCTAAATTATTTTTGTTAAAATATTCCATCGAATTTAACGTATTTCATTTCTAATACCAGACTATAAGTCTTAAATTTGTACTTATCTATTTTTGTAAGCCTTCTTTTTTAAATCACACCACAAATAACAGTAAAATGGGGTCACAGACATGCCACTTCACTAATTTGGAAACATGTGGATCAATAATTGACGCACTTGTAAATCAAAATTTGCGGAGCGCCGTTAAAACCAGATAATTCCTTCGGTCAGGATAAATAAATTCATATTATGTAATAATAAAGGGTTGATGTTTAAGAATATGGCAGCCCACTCAATTTCGCCTTATCTCCCTATCCACGGATTTGAAAACATTTATCAAAAAGTGGTGCACTTGTAAACCAAAATGATGAGCTGGGCCATTATCCTGTTGTTACCGATTATTCCTTCGGCCTGGATAAAGGATTTTTAATTGTGGAATATATGTTCGTGTAATAACTGCAAGTGAAGTTCGCCATAAAGTTTCCATAAAAAAAACATGGTAAAAAAATATTAATAAATAATAAAAAAATAAAAGCGTCTAATCTGACGAAATTAAAAGAAACATTTTCTTCTGTTTTCATTGATTTCGGTTCCGTAACCGACAAGCTACGGGTCTTAGCGCTGCCTCCTGACTCTTTCAATTGTGACTTTGGTCGTTGCAAGCGATTTTCTCTTAAGTGCTGTCTAGAGGTGCTGGTTTGCTTTAATGGTGTCTTAAATCGACGCTAGATGTCGCCATGCGCTTTATCCTCTCGGCTAATCGCTATATTTATTACAATTAAGTAGTACACGTGTCCTTTTATTTCGTTAGCTCCCAGCCTTACTAATGAGCCATGATATGGTAAAACGCGTCTAAGGATGGATCTGATGAAATAAAAGAAAACGTTTTCTTCTGCTAAATAATATTATGACCTTTAATACCCGCCCAAACTAGGTGCCCACAGACGAAGCGACCTAGTCAGTCGACGACGGCCGACGGTGTCGACCGACCAGATCTGCCATACCAGATCCGCCGACTTGGTCTGTAAGCGATCTGATTTGTCGTGTCCACACACGAACATACTCAGTCCGCGATTTGTCAAACGATCGGTTCCTGCACCTACGCTGTCCGTCAATTAGTTGACAGATATATTAAATTCGACCTACTGGGTAGTGCGACTGTGTATTTTAAGCTGGTCTAAAATACCTCTTTAGTCGGTGAAATTTATGTAGTACAAAATGAAGAAAACAATTGCTCTCCATGTGTTTATGTATTTTAAAAATCAGCCTAAAAGATAATGGAAAAAAGAAAAGAAAAAAATGAGTCAAGAAATGGCTTTCAGAACAAGGAAAATATGGTCCTATGCCTTTAGTACGTGAATTGAGACAAAATGAACAAGACGATTTGAAGAATTACTTAAGAATGAGCAGTCCAATTTTTGATGAATGTCTTCTGTTCCTGATCCACTTCTATTAAAATTATCAATTTTTTTTACATTCTCTCCGAAAAGCATTTCTGATATTTAGTATTTTAATTTTAACATCTTTTATAGTAACATCATTATTATTTTTGCTTTTTAAAAATTTTATTAACACTTCATTTGCTTCTCTTTTTAAATTCTTATTTACATAATTTGGATCTATAATTTTCCACAAACATGGTCGTTCTCTATATAATTCTAGAAACTCGGTTACTATTTCTTTTGTCCACTCCATTACACAACAAAATTTAAAAAGGATAAAACGACGCGCTCAACGACTGACACTTTACGTTAGTTGTAAGTACGAATTTGTCTTGCAGCGACTTGATCCTTCACCGACGACGTGTTTCACCGACCGGGTCCGTCGTTCAGCACTAACATGCGTTACAAATATGCAAAATTAGACAGACCCTATCTGTCGCATACCGGGCCGCGCAAATTGTCGCTTCGTCTGTGGGCACCTAAAAAATAATAATTTTTTCTCCTACGATCATCACATCAAACCTTTAATAAATGTTAAATTTTTTTTGTTTCAGTTAAGGAGGCTACCATCATAATTCCTAAAAAAAATTACCTTGTCCGACTTCCATTGTCTTTATTTTGTTACTTAACACAACGTTTCGGTTAGTTAGTATATCTAACCGTTTTCAAGTGTAAACTAAACTATAATTATAAGACTACTATCCATGTGCAATGAAGCTTGATGACTCCGCCTACGTACTTATTGGAGTGTGAAGTTTTGAGTTGTTGGTTTTGGACAAGAAGAGGCTTCCAGATATTGGGGATATCTATACTTGGTTTACTGAATATATGTGTATTTTGATGCATGAAAGCTGCTTCCTTGAATTTTCGTTTTTTCCAGTGCTGTTCCGTGTCCAAAACCTTGGCTTCTGACCACTTTATATTATGTTGGTTAGTCAATGCATGTTCTGCTATACCTGATCTCGAAGTTTCACCTCTTTGAGTATGTTTCAGATGTTCTTTAGCTCGTACGGGAAGAGGTCTTTTTGTTTCTCCAATGTACGATTCGCCGCACTCGCAAGGGATTTGATAGATACAATTTTTGTGTTTTCATTACTGGGGGTTTTTACTTTTGTAAGAAAGCTTCTAAGCGTATTTCCGGATTTAAAGGCTGTTTTGATAATATAGTTTTTGGTTATTCTTCTAATCCTTTCAGAAATCCCCTTGACATAAGGTATTGTAAGAAATGTTTGCTCCTCTCTAGCATCTGAGTTAGTTTTTACTTCGCGATTTGTAAGTTTTGAGATGGTATTAGTTACAAAAGTTGCAGGGTAACCATTTTGTTTTAAATCTCTTTTGATGTTTGAAATTTCAATATTTAGGTCTTCCGGATTGTTGCAAACGTTAGATGCTCTGTGATAAAGAGTTTGAATTATGCCCTGTTTTATGGAGTTTGAATGATTCGATCCGTGATTAAGGTATTGCCCGGTGTGAGTGGGTTTCCTATATACTGAAGTTTTTATGTTATTAGCACTTCGTTTGACGAGAACATCGAGAAAAGGTAGAGTGGAATGTTTTTCTGTTTCCATGGTATATTTAATGGATTGCCTTATACTATTAATATGTTCCAAAAACCGTATCAGCTCTTCGTTGCTGTCTGTCCAGATAATAAAGGTATCATCAACATATATAAGCCAAAGTTTAGGTTTAATCTTGGCAGTGTTAATAGCGTGTGACTCGAACCATTCCATGTACAGGTTAGCCACCACCGGAGAGAGAGATGAACCCATTGGAAGACCGTCATCATATCTTTTACTTGAAAGTAGGAACTACGTAGACAGCACTCCAATAGTTCCATCACTCCATCCAGCGGCAAACTAGTGCGTTCTGAAAGGGTTGGGTCGTCTTGTAACTTTTGTTTGATGATATGCAGTGATTCCCCTATTGGGACGTTGGTATATAAGCTTTCTACATCGAAACTGACAAATCTGTCTTGTGGTTCTAAATTGACGGTTTTCAGAATATTTACAAAATGATTAGAGTTCCGAACAAAAGAAAATGACTTACCCTGTAACGGTTTAATTATCTCAAAAAGAAATTTTGATAATGCGCTTGTAGGAGAATCCCTGGAGCTGGTGATTGGTCTTAGTGGCATGTTGTTCTTATGAATTTTAGGAAGACCGTAGAGATGAGGAGGTTTGCTATGGTGTGGTGTTAGTTTTGTTTGGAGTGCATCTGGAATGTAGGCTGAGTATTTCTGTAGCGTTCGGTATATCCTTCCCTCAATCGTTGCTGTTGGTTCCTTGGCTAGTATCTTATATTCTCCTTTGGTCAATACTTCTTCAATCTTTTGGTCATATGTTTCGATGTCCATAATCACAGTGGCATTTCCTTTGTCAGCTGGAGGAATTTTTATAGAAGGTGTTTTAGTGCTATTTTCTCTTGTTTAGTAATATTCTTATTGACTTTTTTGTTCTTCGCTATGGCAACTCGTACCTCGTATCGGAGTTCGTCTGCGACTGTTGATGGTAGGTTCAAGGTTTCTATGGATGCTATAATATCCAGGGTTGGTGACTGTTTAGGTGTAATTGAAAAATGAAGACCCTTTTGTAAAGACAAGAACAACTTTTACAAACCTAAACTTTGGCTTAGATATGTTGATGATACCTTTATTATCTGGACAGACAGCAACGAAGAGCTGATACGGTTTTTGGAACATATTAATAGTATAAGACAATCCATTAAATTTACCATGAAAACAGAAAAACATTCCACTCTACCTTTTCTCGATGTTCTCGTCAAACGAAGTGCTGATAACATAAAAACTTCAGTATTAAGGAAACCCACTCACACCGGGCAATACCTTAATCACGGATCGAATCATTCAAACTCCATAAAACAGGGCATAATTCAAACTCTTTATCACAGAGCATTTAACGTTTGCAACAATCCGGAAGACCTAAATATTGAAATTTCAAACGTCAAAAGAGATTTAAAACAAAATGGTTATCCTGAAACTTTTGTAACTAATACCATCTCAAAACTTAAAAATCGCGAAGTAAAAACTAATACAGAAGCTAGAGAGGAGCAAACATTTCTTACAATACCTTATGTCAAGGGGATTTCTGAAAAGATTAGAAGGATAACCAAGAACTATAATATCAAAACAGCCTTTAAATCCGGAAATACGCTTAGAAGCTTTCTAACAAAAGTAAAACCCCCAGTAATGAAAACACAAAAAATTGTATCTATCAAATCCCTTGCGAGTGTGGCGAATCGTACATTGGAGAAACAAAAATACCTCTTCCCGTACGGAACAGCACTGGAAAAAACGAAAATTCAAGGAAGCAGCTTTCATGAATCAAAATACACATATATTCAGTAAACCAAGTATAGATATCCCCAATATCTGGAAGCCTCTTTTTGTCCAAAACCAACAGCTCAAACTTCACACTCCAATAAGCACGTAGGCGGAGTCATCAAGCTTCATTGCACATGGATAGTATTTAAGACAGTAGCCTTAGAATTATAATTTAGTTTACACTTGAAAACGGTTAGAGATACTAACTAACCGAAACGTTGTGTTAAGTAACAAAATAAAGACAATGGAAGTCCGACAAAGTAATTTTTTTAAACAGCTTTGTGATTCTGATTCTATCAATATTTAACTATGCCAATGTGGTTTTCTTTCCCTGCATTGATGTCATTACAAAAAATAGAATTTAAAAAGTTCAAAATAGGCTGGGTAAGATTTGTTTTCAATCTAAGAAAATATGATAGAGTCACAGCAAGCTTAAGAACTTTAGAGTGGTTACCGATGTCCAAGATTTGGGAGGTTCCCTTGCTCGGCTTAACGCACAATGTTGTGTTGACGAGTGAACCTTCTTATCTCAAGAACAAACTAATTCGAAGAGCCGATCTACATAATGTTGCGATAAGAGACCACCTCCGTCAGCAACTTCAATTTCTTCGACATTCAACCGCTATTTTTAGACGCTCATTTTCTTTCAATGCCATAAAATTATTTAACGGAGTGGATAATAAGATCAAGACACTTAGCGTTGCAAACTTTTAAAAAAGAGTAAAATAAACTTACAAACAACAGCTTAGGAATTAACCCGATATTATAAGAATGGAATAATACAGAGTATAGAGTAGCAGGTCTTTAATAATTTAAATAGTGTGGCTATGTCGGCCTCTAACTTTAAATTTAAACTAATTATAGTAAATTATTAGATATACTAACTGCATTACTAATATACCAAGGTAATCTGTAGGTTAAGTAGTAGTAGCGCAAAGCTAGACTTCGCCTGTAAATCACCTATATATTATATATATTTAATAAAATACGTTTTGAATTGAATTGAATTGAATTGAATAACACAATCAAAGTTTTCTGTTTAGCTAATGATTTTGTTCCGTTTAAAATATTTGTGCAACTCCCCATAATTATTATTTAAGAAACCGCCAAATACTGTTCATGTCTTTGTTATTTAAAATAGGTACCTTAATTTTAAAAATAGATCTAACAAGGCAATTGCGTCCTTCAAAAATTTAATATTTAAATTAAACATATTATGTTTCAATTTATTAAAAATTACTTGTTTTACTAACTACTCAATGTTAACATGTAAACTGCCAACATATCTGTCATAATGGGTGTTCATTAAGTTATTATTTTTCGTGTTTCGCAATAAATTTTTCGCAAAAAATTGTGCAAATTACAGTACGTTCCTAGTTATTCACGCACCAAATAATTTAAGGAATAAATACGTGTCTCTTTAATTATATATAACTTACTAGTATCAATAAGTAATTATGCTCCTGCGGTTATGAAACAAGTCCCTAGGCCTAACTAATGGCTAACACATTAATTGATATTATGTTTTGCGAAATTTTTTGGTTTTCGCAATTGTTTAATTTATCTCAGAATAAGAATAATATCTACTTATCAGTAGCTATTATTCTTATTCTGACATTGAAGTTGCTTCTGCAAAAAGGTATAAGGTAAAGTTGTGCTGTCTGTAGGGTTTGGCCGTTTTGCTCCACAAATGGATTTAAACTATTGTCTTTATACCGCTGTGCTGTAACTGTGTCGTGGAAAAAAATAGGACCAACAATTCTTCTTCGGGAAACAGCAAACCAGATATCAATTTTTTGAGGGTGCAATGTGGATTCTACAAAAAAATGGGGATTTTCACTACTCCACATGCGTGTATTCTGAGAATTTACATAACCGGAAAGGTGGAACCAGGCTTCATCCGAAAAAAATGTCAGGTCTAATAAATCATTTCTTTCCAATAAATTTTGGATAAACCATTGAGAGTAATTTCTGCGTGTTTCAAAATATGCGAATTGTATTTCTTCTTTCTTCTAATGGGTAACACATTAATTGATATTATGTTCAGCGGTACTTTTTTGTTTTCGCAATTGTTTAATTTAATCAGTAGCTATTATTCTTATTCTGACATTGAAGTTGCTTCTGCAAAAAGGTATAAGGTAAAATTGTGCTGTCTGTAGGGTTTGGCCGTTTTGCTCCACAAATGGATTCAAACTATTGTCTCTATACCGCTGTGCTGTAACTGTGTCGTGGAAAAAAATAGGACCAACAATTCTTCTTCGGGAAACAGCTAACCAGATATCAATTTTTTAAGGGTGCAATGTGGATTCTACAAAAAAATGGGGATTTTCACTACTCCACATGTGTGTATTCTGAGAATTCACATAACCGGAGAGGTGGAACCAGGCTTCATCCGAAAAAAATGTCAGGTCTAATAAATCATTTCTTTCCAATAAATTTTGGATAAACCATTGAGAGTAATTTCTGCGTGTTTCAAAATATGCGAATTGTATTTCTTCTTTCTTCTAATGGGTAACACATTAATTGATGTTATGTTCAGCGGTACTTTTTTGTTTTCGCAATTGTTCAATTTAATCAGTAGCTATTATTCTTATTCTGACATTGAAGTTGCTTCTGCAAAAAGGTATAAGGTAAAATTGTGCTGTCTGTAGGGTTTGGCCGTTTTGCTCCACAAATGGATTCAAACTATTGTCTCTATACCGCTGTGCTGTAACTGTGTCGTGGAAAAAAATAGGACCAACAATTCTTCTTCGGGAAACAGCTAACCAGATATCAATTTTTTAAGGATGCAATGTGGATTCTACAAAAAAATGGGGATTTTCACTACTCCACATGTGTGTATTCTGAGAATTCACATAACCGGAGAGGTGGAACCAGGCTTCATCCGAAAAAAATGTCAGGTCTAATAAATCATTTCTTTCCAATAAATTTTGGATAAACCATTGAGAGTAATTTCTGCGTGTTTCAAAATATGCGAATTGTATTTCTTCTTTCTTCTAATGGGTAACACATTAATTGATATTATGTTCAGCGGTACTTTTTTGTTTTCGCAATTGTTTAATTTAATCAGTAGCTATTATTCTTATTCTGACATTGAAGTTGCTTCTGCAAAAAGGTATAAGGTAAAATTGTGCTGTCTGTAGGGTTTGGCCGTTTTGCTCCACAAATGGATTCAAACTATTGTCTCTATACCGCTGTGCTGTAACTGTGTCGTGGAAAAAAACAGGACCAACAATTCTTCTTCGGAAAATAGCTAACCAGATATCAATTTTTTGAGGGTGCAATGTGGATTCTACAAAAAAATGGGGATTTTCACTACTTCACATGCGTGTATTCTGAGAATTCACATAACCGGAGAGGTGGAACCAGGCTTCATCCGAAAAAAATGTCAGGTCTAATAAATCATTTCTTTCCAATAAATTTTGGATAAACCATTGAGAGTAATTTCTGCGTGTTTCAAAATATGCGAATTGTATTTCTTCTTTCTTCTAATGGGTAACACATTAATTGATATTATGTTCAGCGGTACTTTTTTGTTTTCGCAATTGTTCAATTTAATCAGTAGCTATTATTCTTATTCTGACATTGAAGTTGCTTCTGCAAAAAGGTATAAGGTAAAATTGTGCTGTCTGTAGGGTTTGGCCGTTTTGCTCCACAAATGGATTCAAACTATTGTCTCTATACCGCTGTGCTGTAACTGTGTCGTGGAAAAAAATAGGACCAACAATTCTTCTTCGGGAAACAGCTAACCAGATATCAATTTTTTAAGGGTGCAATGTGGATTCTACAAAAAAATGGGGATTTTCACTACTCCACATGTGTGTATTCTGAGAATTCACATAACCGGAGAGGTGGAACCAGGCTTCATCCGAAAAAAATGTCAGGTCTAATAAATCATTTCTTTCCAATAAATTTTGGATAAACCATTGAGAGTAATTTCTGCGTGTTTCAAAATATGCGAATTGTATTTCTTCTTTCTTCTAATGGGTAACACATTAATTGATATTATGTTCAGCGGTACTTTTTTGTTTTCGCAATTGTTTAATTTAATCAGTAGCTATTATTCTTATTCTGACATTGAAGTTGCTTCTGCAAAAAGGTATAAGGTAAAATTGTGCTGTCTGTAGGGTTTGGCCGTTTTGCTCCACAAATGGATTCAAACTATTGTCTCTATACCGCTGTGCTGTAACTGTGTCGTGGAAAAAAATAGGACCAACAATTCTTCTTCGGGAAACAGCTAACCAGATATCAATTTTTTAAGGGTGCAATGTGGATTCTACAAAAAAATGGGGATTTTCACTACTCCACATGTGTGTATTCTGAGAATTCACATAACCGGAGAGGTGGAACCAGGCTTCATCCGAAAAAAATGTCAGGTCTAATAAATCATTTCTTTCCAATAAATTTTGGATAAACCATTGAGAGTAATTTCTGCGTGTTTCAAAATATGCGAATTGTATTTCTTCTTTCTTCTAATGGGTAACACATTAATTGATGTTATGTTCAGCGGTACTTTTTTGTTTTCGCAATTGTTCAATTTAATCAGTAGCTATTATTCTTATTCTGACATTGAAGTTGCTTCTGCAAAAAGGTATAAGGTAAAATTGTGCTGTCTGTAGGGTTTGGCCGTTTTGCTCCACAAATGGATTCAAACTATTGTCTCTATACCGCTGTGCTGTAACTGTGTCGTGGAAAAAAATAGGACCAACAATTCTTCTTCGGGAAACAGCTAACCAGATATCAATTTTTTAAGGGTGCAATGTGGAATCTACAAAAAAATGGGGATTTTCACTACTCCACATGTGTGTATTCTGAGAATTCACATAACCGGAGAGGTGGAACCAGGCTTCATCCGAAAAAAATGTCAGGTCTAATAAATCATTTCTTTCCAATAAATTTTGGATAAACCATTGAGAGTAATTTCTGCGTGTTTCAAAATATGCGAATTGTATTTCTTCTTTCTTCTAATGGGTAACACATTAATTGATATTATGTTCAGCGGTACTTTTTTGTTTTCGCAATTGTTTAATTTAATCAGTAGCTATTATTCTTATTCTGACATTGAAGTTGCTTCTGCAAAAAGGTATAAGGTAAAATTGTGCTGTCTGTAGGGTTTGGCCGTTTTGCTCCACAAATGGATTCAAAAAAATAGGACCAACAATTCTTCTTCGGGAAACAGCTAACCAGATATCAATTTTTTAAGGGTGCAATGTGGATTCTACAAAAAAATGGGGATTTTCACTACTCCACATGTGTGTATTCTGAGAATTCACATAACCGGAGAGGTGGAACCAGGCTTCATCCGAAAAAAATGTCAGGTCTAATAAATCATTTCTTTCCAATAAATTTTGGATAAACCATTGAGAGTAATTTCTGCGTGTTTCAAAATATGCGAATTGTATTTCTTCTTTCTTCTAATGGGTAACACATTAATTGATGTTATGTTCAGCGGTACTTTTTTGTTTTCGCAATTGTTCAATTTAATCAGTAGCTATTATTCTTATTCTGACATTGAAGTTGCTTCTGCAAAAAGGTATAAGGTAAAATTGTGCTGTCTGTAGGGTTTGGCCGTTTTGCTCCACAAATGGATTCAAACTATTGTCTCTATACCGCTGTGCTGTAACTGTGTCGTGGAAAAAAATAGGACCAACAATTCTTCTTCGGGAAACAGCTAACCAGATATCAATTTTTTAAGGGTGCAATGTGGATTCTACAAAAAAATGGGGATTTTCACTACTCCACATGTGTGTATTCTGAGAATTCACATAACCGGAGAGGTGGAACCAGGCTTCATCCGAAAAAAATGTCAGGTCTAATAAATCATTTCTTTCCAATAAATTTTGGATAAACCATTGAGAGTAATTTCTGCGTGTTTCAAAATATGCGAATTGTATTTCTTCTTTCTTCTAATGGGTAACACATTAATTGATATTATGTTCAGCGGTACTTTTTTGTTTTCGCAATTGTTTAATTTAATCAGTAGCTATTATTCTTATTCTGACATTGAAGTTGCTTCTGCAAAAAGGTATAAGGTAAAATTGTGCTGTCTGTAGGGTTTGGCCGTTTTGCTCCACAAATGGATTCAAACTATTGTCTCTATACCGCTGTGCTGTAACTGTGTCGTGGAAAAAAACAGGACCAACAATTCTTCTTCGGAAAATAGCTAACCAGATATCAATTTTTTGAGGGTGCAATGTGGATTCTACAAAAAAATGGGGATTTTCACTACTTCACATGCGTGTATTCTGAGAATTCACATAACCGGAGAGGTGGAACCAGGCTTCATCCGAAAAAATTGTCAGGTCTAATAAATCATTTCTTTCCAATAAATTTGAGTAAACCATTGAGAGTAATTCCTGCGTATTTCAAAATCTGCGGCTTGTATTTCTTGGAATACTTGCACTTTATAAGGAAATAAATTTAGCTGCTTCTTAAGAATAGTCCTGCATGTTCCATAAGATCTTCCCACTTCTTGGGACAGGCGTCTTATACAATTTGTTGGCGTAGGTATTTTGCATTATTTCACGAATGTTTCCAACAAGTTCTTCTGTTCTTACAGATGGTCTTCCTGCTCCTTTTTTGTGTTGTATCAAACCTGTTTCCCTAAACACAGCCACGGTTCTTTTCAGGCAATGATAAAAATTACCAGCAATAAAAGCAACGTTAGGAAAATGTTCGTGAAAATCGTCCATGCACAAACCCGGATTGTATTGTTATTGTATAACCATTTACTCTAACCCCGTTTCAAAAATACGCTTCAACCATGAATGTTTTGTGCGGTTCCATAAAGCCCATTGCGTAAATTGTTCAAGAAATTGGAAAAATTAGCGATGATTCAAATTACTTGTAACGACTGTCAAAGATGACGGTATAACTGATTGATTATTAATTCAGGGTTACTGACACCCAACAGGTATTAAGCTCTACGGCTAAGCCTTACGTCCTTAGATGTAAGGTCCTCTTTGATGCAAATAATATTTGCTCGCACGTTAAAAATATTTTAACAGGCAACTTTGACTGTAACATAAATAACATTTAAAAATAATACTTGGTCACAATTAAAGTTACCTAATTATTAAATCAAGAATACTAATTCTCTTACTTGCTTTCCTGAATGATTGCTTTCTATACTTTACGAATGATCTTCCTTTATCATAAGTTTATCATTTTTATTTTTGATAGTTATATTCGTAGTTTCTTTAAATACCTGAGCTCGTGATCAAGATATTTCTATCATCCTGGAGCTCCGTTGGTACTGTATGCACCTTTTGTATTTCTCATTTTCCTTTCTCTATTCTCCTGAGGATGAATGTTTATACATTTGAAACATGTAAAAAATTTACCATTTGTTAAAAAGTTTTTACTTAAATATACCAGTGGAGGAATACTTAAAGAGTCTTATTTCTTTCCTCTCATAATTAGAATTGTTTTATTAACAAAATTTATAAAACTAAAAACCAATCTAATAAATTTACGCGTCATGGTTCTAACTAATACAGACTATAAATTAATTATGCATTTTGAACAAATACGTCGACACCATTGGCACATTGCATCATCGGTCAAAGATCCACCCATGGCGCAAGAACACCAAGATTGTTTTACCTAGACAATCTTGCCACCCATGGCATACTAGATGGCTCATTAGCATTGATGATAAATGCGTTTGTTTGCGCTGAGTAGGTCAAAGGTCCACAAGAATCATAGGTACCAATGACAACTAAATAAAGAAACACTATTTCTCATTGACTGAATCAAGGTGTTATGATAACGGATGGTTATGGTCATTGTTTTGTTATTTTACCAGTGTAAAATATATAAAAATTGTTCATTTCTATGTTTTAGTTAAAATGTAATTCAATTGCTTAATAAAGGTAAATAAATAAATACATTTAGATTTTAATGAAGTAAAAGCTGTAGATGATCTTAATACCTTATAGGTACCGTTTAAACTTGTAAACGACTGCAAATGCTTATTCAGGGATTTATGGAATTAAGTTAATATATTTAAATCCGTAAATCCTGATATGAAGGCACGTCGGGGGTCCATGATTTGTTTTTGAAAATATTGTGTAGTCAATCCTTTCCTTAAATTTTCCTTCTGTATCAAGTCCTTTTTTGAGGAAATCTATCTTACAGTACGCCGCATCATTGCCTCTCCATGCTAGCTCAAAAGAACAAAAAACTATCAACAATTTTCCTTTGTAATCTATCCGGGCAGTTTTAGTTTAAAAGCGACGCAATTTTGTAAATATTGTTTATACCAAGTGCTATGGAACCGACTTTTTGATTTGCAATTTCTTTTTGACACGCTTTTATTAGCTTCACCTGTATGTTTGTTTGTTTGTCCGTAACCGACTTCTTTGAACCCGATTTTGACCCACGTTAAACGGTCAGATTTAATTTAAATTTTGTAGACTTATCAAGAACCGCTGACAATACAATAATTTATACGCAAAAATTCTCCTGTCAAATTTTGACAGGTGTCAGGTATAAAACGAAGAAGCGATTTTGTCGAAACAAATTATGGTGTCGTATAGTATTCAATGCGAAGACGTCGGGAAAAATAAGCAAAACATTCTCCTGTCAAAATTTGACAGCTGTCAATATGTCAAATCGTTTAAAAAAAAGGAAATTAAAAAAACTATAAGGTCGTATGTATATTGACAGTGGAAAGTTAAAAAAAATACCCAAAAAATTCTCCTGTCAATCTTTGACAGCTGTCAGGTATAAAACGAAGAAGCGATTTTGCAAAAACAAATGATGGGGTCGTTTAGTATTCGATGCGGATACTTCGTTAAAATTAAGCAAAAAATTCTCCTGTCAAAATTTGACAGCAGTCAATTATGTCAAATCGTTTAAAAAAAAAGGGTATTAATGAAAAAACTATAAGATTGTATGTATATTGACGGTGAAAAGTTGAAAAAATACGCAAAAAATTCTCCCACAATCTTTGACATCTGTCAGGTATAAAACGAAAAAGCGATTTTGACGAAACAAATTATGGGGTCGTATAGTATTCGATGCGGAGACTTCGAGAAAAATAGGCAAAAAATTCTCCTGTTAAAATTTGACAGCTGTCAATATATCAAATTCTTTAAAAAAAAAATTACCCACTTTAAACGGTCAGATTAAATTTAAATTTTATAGACTTATCGAGAACCGCTGACAATACAATAATCGGTTAATAATCTACTAATCTAGCTCAATCTACTCAAAAAAAAATGTTTCTTAGCAATAACTGAAACTAAAAAATGAAAAATAAATACAGTTTAAAAAAACTAAAAACACGCTCTAATAATAATTAATCAAACTAAAAAGCGGAAAATAAATATAGTTTAAAATAATTCTTGAAATTCTTAATATAGGCAGAAAATAATAATGAACGATAAACATTAGTATTATTGTGAAAAAAGCATGGGGTGCTCGATATACGAAAAATATAGCATAAAGTGCCCAACGCTTTTTCACAATAATACTAATGTTTATCGTGCATTATTATTTTCTGCCTATATTAAGAATTTCAAGAATTATTTTAAAATATATTTGTTTTCCGCTTTTTAGTATGATTAATTATTAAAGCTTATTTTTTAGTTTTTTTAAACTATATTTATTGTAATATTTTTCCTTTTGTCATTGCGCTTTACGCGCTTTCTGGAACTACTGGTTTGTGAAAGGAATAAACACAATGTATTCTGTAAAATAGTTTTATTCGTTCCATAACGACTTTATACAGTATTCTTTGTGGTCCATCCAGCTTTTTGATATTGAACCCGTAATCTCCTAATATATTTACACTTACTGACGTAGACTGCAACAACTGACCTGCCCTACAAATATCCACAAAATTGCTTCCAACGGATGTATTAGTATTTTCAGTGCTTTTATTTTACTGCAGTTTCAATTTTAAATTTTTCGGACGACAGCGCAAATTTGTCGACATTTTTAATTTAAAACGTCAAAATTGACTTTATCATTTTTCGCTTAGTAACAACCTCAAAAAATTACCGGAAAAAGCTACTAGTGTTTTTTTGAGTGCAATTTTTATTAGAGTGGTTTTATCATATATAATATCACAAGAGATAAAATTTTGTCGGCAAAATTTTCGAAAGGTATGAAAGTTTGTTGCTTGGCAATTTCGCAAATGACATTTTTGACAAAATCACGAGCCGTCAGGCGAGTGATTTTGTCGAAAATGTCATGAGCGAAATTGCTTAAAAGCAACAAACTTAAATAAATCCTTGAGAACAATTTTGCTTACACAAGTTTTTCTCGAGTGGTATTCGACATGACTATTTAACTAGAAAAAAGACAAAATTTTGCCGCGGCAAAAATCACATGTGAATTTTGTCCAGGTAGGTGCAGGTAGTAATTTTGCCAGTAGAAGACCGGCCGTTGCTATGACATTTTGCCAGTGTAAAACACTCTAGTTAAATAGTCATATATAATATCACAAGAGATAAAATTTTGTCGGCAAAATTTTCGAAAGTTATGAAAGTTTGTTGCTTGGTAATTTCGCGAATGACATTTTGACATGTCATGAGCGAAATTGCTTAAAAGCAACAAACTTAAATAAATCCTTGAGAACAATTTTGCTTACACAATTTTTTCTCGAGTGGTATTCGACATGACTATTTAACTAGAAAAAAGACAAAATTTTGCCGCGGCAAAAATCACATGTGAATTTTGTCCAGGTAGGTGCAGGTAGTAATTTTGCCAGTAGAAGACCGGCCGTTGCTATGACATTTTGCCAGTGTAAAACACTCTAGTTAAATAGTCATATATAATATCACAAGAGATAAAATTTTGTCGGCAAAATTTTCGAAAGGTATGAAAGTTTGTTGCTTGGTAATTTCGCGAATGACATTTTTGACAAAATCACGAGCCGTCAGGCGAGTGATTTTGTCGAAAATGTCATGAGCGAAATTGCTTAAAAGCAACAAACTTAAATAAATCCTTGAGAACAATTTTGCTTACACAATTTTTTCTCGAGTGGTATTCGACATGACTATTTAACTAGAAAAAAGACAAAATTTTGCCGCGGCAAAAATCACATGTGAATTTTGTCCAGGTAGGTGCAGGTAGTAATTTTGCCAGTAGAAGACCGGCCGTTGCTATGACATTTTGCCAGTGTAAAACACTCTAGTTAAATAGTCGCTGTAAAAGTATAAAGAAACAACCCATTTTGTGAAATCTGGTGGGTGCAAAAAGTAATAAAAACAATAATAAGTTTAAAAACGTACTTAACTTAAATACTTTATGTATCAAAACTTATTAAAATTAATACTCATAGATGATCCACCACATTAAATGTACATGCGTGAAATTAAACTTGATTAATTTTACACCTTCATGGCCTTAATGTTGTAGTAGAAAATTAAATTTCATAGAACCGATCTTATAATAATTTAAAATATGAGCCAAAATTGGAACACAAACTTGCCTATAGACAACAAAAAAAATTGTGCCATCGACATGCTATTTTTGAGACCAGTCGATGTAAGTTAATTAAAATTTATTTGTTTACTTTTTAATAGACAAACGCACCTTTATTTAGATAATTTAATTGGAATGTAGTAATAACATTTGTTTTAAAATTAATAACACCAAAATTTAATGACTTTTGCTTGTTTTAAATGTAAAAAAATAAATAGTTAAACTGAAATTGTAATGGCATAAAATATGATTTGTTAATTTCGACTGCCTTTATTCCATTAAGGGGTATGAGCATCAATTTTATTTACAATTGAAACATCGAACTCAACGTGCAATAGATTAAAAAATGATGGCGTTATTTATTGGGAAAATATAGAAATGCACTAAACATACCAATGGAAAACGCTATGAACGACCCTGACAACATACAAGAGGTTCGCCGCCCAAATATTGTAGAAGAGCCAATCAAGCGGTAAAAAGTGCGCCTGCGCATGTTTCGCGTTCCATGGTGGTCTGCCATATCATAATTTACGTTGGCGGCGTAGTACAAAGCCGCCAAAAAGCTACGTGTTTTTAAATACAAACGGCTGGATTAGTTCTCATTGAGCGCATGGTTTAGCAACCTATTGTACCGTAATTAAAATGGACAAACTAATAATGTTAAAATAATAATGGCAAATGATAAATAAATGTTTGTTATTGGAAATAGGAGAGTTAATTAACCTGAACTGGTGTATTCTACTCACCGTTCAACCTAAATATTAAACACCAAGAAATATTTGTCTCTGAAACCAGATGCGTGAGCTCGTCAAGGGCCATTATTGAACTGGGGACGTTTAGGAAGAAACCAGTATCAGCTGTTAATCATATGTATGTATCAACTGCCAAAACGCTTTGTTTTTAGAAGAAGTTGGCTCTAATTGCTAATTAAGTATATCAATTTATCAAATAAAAATCATCCCAAATATATAATTATTGTATAATAAATCTGCATACATTTAGATTATCCAGACAGTAAGAATACTTTATTTAAAGTAAGTAGTAAGAAAGTTTAGGGGAAAGTTGCCAATATTGGCCCAATTTCCAGATTTATTATTATAGATCCTGATAATAACGCAAAATCGATCTTGAAGCTATACCGTAGTATACTTTAGTATGTTGTTTAACTGCAGGATTTTTTGCAGAATAATGCAAAAAAAAGTACTTATTTGTTTCCTATATTGGACCAGTCATAGTTTAATTTTTTAACTCAAAGAAAAAAGATTTTAGCAATATTAAAATGGTGTTAGTTTCTGACATTAACTTATTTAAAGAGAAAAATTATTTTTGCACAATTTGGAAAAATTGCCTAAATTGGACCGGTTCAATTTTGGCAATCACCCAGTGGTCCAATTTAAGCAACTACCACGTCTTTTACAAAACCATCCAGGAAAGAAACAAGAAAAAACAAATAGGTATGGCATGGTAATAGGAGAAATAGAAAGAGAAAACCTTACTTGACAACTTCCATAAAAAAGATTTTGCTTAGAGTTTTATGGTTCTAAGGTAAATTCTTAGGAAAATCCTAAAAATATTACATTAAAATTGTGTAAATTACGTTTAGCTCTGTACACGCCAAGCACTAATTTCCAACCAGTTGAGTTTGTTGCCGATCAAAGGTTCTGGGTGGAAGTATGTTACAGTGTTGCCAGATGATATGGCACTTGTTTAGTTTCTGAGAAATGTACTGTGGTCCAATTTAGGTAGCGGTTCAATATAGGCAACCTTCCCCTAATTGCTTAAATCGTCCAAAAGTCTGGGAATAATTACTCTAATTAAAAGAAAACTGCATATTATGTATTATAATCATGTAATATATACTATGACTTTATTAAGAATCCTCGGTTTTACTCGCGACATTCCTTCATACCATTTACTCAAAACCCTCTAAACCTATCGAATTTATTTCAAGGTATTTTGTACAATTGACTTCTATACTATTAATGATCGCCAAGAAGAAATATTTGAAAAATAGTTGGAACTAAATATCACCACTAAAATTTAATTAAACACGTATAAATTTGATATCAATGAATAGCTAAAGGTTTCAACGTTGTTCATCTTGTAACAGATTTTTACTTTAGGCCTTTCTTTAGGAGAAAATAATTTTTATAGTTTGCGTATTGATATCAACACAAATTATAGTATGTTTTAAAAACAAGATGGTAATCGGAAAAGGACAGGTCTTTCAATATTTTTTAATTGAATTAAATCGTATGTGTGGTTTTGGAGAAATTCGGTTATAGCGGAGGACAAAAATTGGGTTTTGTTTACATTTGAACTCTTAAGTTATATTAGTTGAAAAAACACCAGACCTCTCAAATCAATATTTTAATTACTCGTATTGCTTCTCCAATTGTAATATTGGTTTTCTAAACCCATTTTGACACCATCTAAAAATGTTGTCATTTGGGTACTAGAAACAATAGCTATCAAAAAAACAATAAAAAACAAATGTAATGTTGTGAATAATCAAACCGAAATATCTTCAGGTGCTTCCCTAATTATTCTTAATAGCACACTTATTTAGGACTTAATATGTATCTGTACCTTTAATAAATTTGGAAAACCCACAGTTGACCATTCAATCTTCTAATCCTAATTTTAATTTTATGACATGTTTATAGTTACCATAACGATATAAATACCTTTGTAATGTCACGTAGAATTTAGTATCTTCTTGTACTCCTTTGAAAATGACCCGAAAGGGCCGAAACGCGTGTCAGGAAACTGAATAAATTTGTGAAACATAACAAGTAGTTATTATTTTTTCTTCCTGTGCAATGGAACCACAGTTTCACCAAGCATGAAGCCCAACACAAATTAATTACAACTGGGAAGGTTTTAAGAAAACTTTGGACGAATGTTATTTATTTTATAACTACAATAAGGACGACGACGATAATGACTATAACGATAATGTCTATAACGGTAAAGATCCTGACCCTAAAGATAAACCTTCTCATACAAACCTGTAAAAATTGTGTAGTATGCTGTTATAAACTTATTATACGGTGCAATTTTTTTCAGGAAGCATATCATGTACTTGCTACAGCCCATCGTTACGTATTAACATTGCCTATTTCTCGAGTAGTATGCGAACATTAATTTTAAATATTAAAATATATTAAGAATATAATCTGAAATGGGTTGTCTGGCAGCCATTTGGAGTCATTTATGTTGAGGACAATGAAAAAAAAAATCGTTTCTTTTCTGTCTATTTCAGACGTTTATTTAAAGGATAATAAAAAAACCTAATGATTGCATCCTTTACGGCCTACACACAACATTACACAATTCTATATAAACTAACTAATTAGTTCGTTTAAGTTTTAGCGTAGGTAAGATATAATTAGAATGATCTATCAAGTCGCGTAGCTCGCAGTGTCTTATATTTTATTTCAGCCATTTATAATATCTACAGAAGCAAATAACATGTAAATATAACTGCGTAACGTATATTCTACGAATAAGTAGAAGCAAGGATTCCGATAATACCACAAAGATATTTTAAAATGATAAATTGAAATTGCCTTTGTCCTGCCGTGTTGCATTGGTCTTGGTTCGATCCATAGAATTCCAAAATTCAATAAAATATATTCTGTTTACTCTTTTTTGAGTCACCCCGTTAGCATTATAGGCCTTTTGCTATCCTATAACTTTTGCAATGATATTTTTTGCATATTTTTAATGATTAATAACTGTTTTTTTGTGATCTGGGGACCTTAAAACGTTGGCATCTGATTTTACCGTAGTGGCAAACTCCAAGTTATAGTGGCATTTTATGTGAGTATGAGAGAGAAAATATTATGTTTAGATGTCCGCAATGAGGATAACAGATCAATCAATGTTGCCGGAATTTGGCGTAAATGACGTCTGGCTAGGCCACAGAAAGGATCCTCTGCTACAGAAATGCATGTATTCACTTCATTAATTCAGTAATATTTTTGGAATTTCGTTTGCATGTACACTGCGCGTCATATAAAACTGGTACACTTTGATTTTATCAATGTAAATCGAGTTTTATAATATTCGCTATCAATCATGCTTTGCATAAGAATGACACCTAATACACCTGTCACTATGACAAATAATAAAATATTATGTTAAAAATTTCCACTTTACGTTATAGAGATGCCAAGGCAGTTAAGTAAATTCCAAAAATTGCAAATAAATTCCAAAATAGAGGCTGGTTGGTCTGTAAGAATACTGGTCGAAGAATATAATGGAAGCAAAACTACTATCCAGAATTTAATTAAAAGTAAGATGGGATAATGAACAAACTGTTGAAAGAAGAAGAGGGACAGGAAGATCGTGTATAACTAACGAACAGCAAGATGCAAATTTAGTTAATTTTGTAAGAGACCATTCTTTTGATTGTGCAAGAAAAGCTAAAGTTGAAACAAATTTTCCCGCTTCTGTCACAACTGCGTTAAGAAGGATTCGAAAAACGGAATTAAAAAATTGTGCAGCGGCAAAAAAATATAAACTTTCCCAAGAAAAAACCTGTTAAATGATGTAGAAAATTTTTGGGGGAGAGTTATATTCTCTGACGAGAAAGCGTTTCAATCGTATCGTGATGGTCATATATTCGAGTATATAGACCGCCTCGGTCCAGATACGAAGAAAAGTATATTTCTCCAAGCGATAAATCGGGAAGATTTTCAGTGAACGTTTGGGCTTGGATGTACAAAGGGGGATTAGTATGTTGGGACATTGACGGAAGATTGAATGCGAGGAAATATATAGATATTTTAGATAACGTAATGTTGCCTTTAGTCAGGGAGGTTTTTTCGAACAACAATTTTATTTTTCAACAAGATAATTGTTTAGTTTACACTGCTAACTGTGTGAGGAATTATTTTGATGAACACAATATTCAAGTTCTTCCTTGGCAATCAAAGAGTCCGGATCTTAATCCTATAGAAAATATTTGGGGAATTATGGTAAAGAAAATTCGAAAATTAAATATCGTTCCGCAAAATAGGCAACAGCTGTGGACTCTTATTGAGGATGTTTGGGAAAACCTGTCCGAAGATCCAAATTAAGCATTAAATTTAATAAATTCTGTGCCAATAGGGTTACAAAAAGTGTTAGATAATAATGGAGCTATGACTAGTTATTAACTTAAAATAATGTATAATTTTACTTAGCAGATGAATTTTTTTAAAATTAAACCGATTTAATTATCTTTTCTATAGTGAAGTTTATTTATTTACTCAGAAGGTTAAAGGAATTTTCGAATAGCTGACAGTACTGTTTCTTAAATTCTTAAAGCAAACCAACAAAATTCATTGTTATACAAACGTCATAAACGACCAATTTACAAAGCTTAAAAAAGCTAATTTTTAGCCTACAAGAGTTGTACCAGTTTTATATGATGCGCAGTGTACCAGGTGAGTCAACGATTGCGCGGAGTAAATTTATGCCTTAAAGACAAGATGTATCGATAATAAGCTTTTGTATAAAGGTTTGGTTGGATATCTTGCACATTTTAAAAATATTTTGAATTATACAGGGTGCGCCCTTTAAGTAGGGTGTCATAAAGTTAAATTTTTTAAAATGGGAAACCCTATATTTGAATAAACTATATTAATTCTACGTGTTATTTCATAAATTTTTTTATAGGTTTAATATACTAAAAAGTTATAGTTTTTAAGATAATTCAACTTATAATGAAAATTTTGCATTTGCAAGCATCTCATTGTTTGTGAAAATGCTACTTAAATTATGACACTAAGCGATTCATAGTTGTTATACTTACTAAATAAAGTCAAAAATACATATTCACTATGAAATATTTGACGTCTCATGTGTTTACTTTCTAGGACCAAAGTAAGAAAACTTCTAATTGAAAAATATAACTTTTATTAAATGGAACACCCTATATATTTTTCTGTCATCTGTTTTTGAAATATTTTGATATTTCGAGATTTATTGTCCTCGTTTTAGCATTTTTTGTCAATGGATCACGCCTGTTGAATCAAATATTTCCATTAAATTTTGAAAACGTCGAGAACTGAGTGTTCGCCGCTCGGGATATTTTATCCTGTATAGTGGTTCAGCAAAAAGACACTTTGATTAAAATGTAAGATTACTAGGACATAGTTTTTTTCTAATATATTTATATACAGTGTCACCAGTAAAGTCCGCATCATATGGAATTTTTTTTTATTAATAGCTTCATTCAAAATTTGACTTTGACATCAAGTTCTGCTTCGATCGAGATGAAAATTAAGCAAAAAATAGTAGTAACGTGATTCGCATTATCTGTCAAATTTTAATTTTTTCCAAAAAATTATTCAAAAGTGGGGTTATTTCTGAAAATATCGAAAAAAGTTATTGGAATTTTTTTTTTAATGCAGCTTCTAGACCACATGCAAAATTTCAGCTGCATAAGATAATTTTGATTTTTTACCCATATTTTGTAAATTGTACCACTTTTGCAAAGTAAGACTCGACGCAACCTTCATAAAAATTCTTAGTTTTGACAATGCTTTATTTCAGATACATTTTCTTTAAAGTAGCGCCAAATTAAATGTGTGTTTTTCTACAAAATCAAAATTGGGCTATTAAAATTTGGTCGCATGTGATGCAAAGTTTATTTGTTTTTGACCCTGTAGAAGGTAACTTCATAAAATAAGTATTTTTGAAAATGTAGTTTGTGTCTGAAAGTAATACACCTTAATATTAAGACAAAAAAGAACACAGTGTCATCAGTAAAGTGTTCATTAAGTGGAAAATAAATTTTAGTTTAACAACGTAAAGTTTATCTATTTTCAACGATTTGTTTAAAAACCCCTTTACTTTATTTTTTATTTTTTTACTTTTAGGCACAAGCTAGGTTTTCAAAAATACTTATGTTATGAAGTTACCTTATACAGGGTCAAAAACAAATAAACTTTGCATCACATGCGACCAAATTTTAATAGCCCAATTTTGATTATGTAGAAAAACACGCATTTAATATGGCGCTATTTTAAAGAAAATGTACTATCTGAAATAAAGCATTGTCAAAACTAAGAAGTTTTATGTAGGTTGCGTTGAGTCTTATTTTGCCAAAGTAGTGCGATTTACAAAATATGGGTAAAAAATCAAAATTATCTTATGCTGCTGAAATTTTGCATGTGTTCTAGAAACTACATTTAAAAAAACTTTTTCTAATAACTTTTTTCGATACTTTCAGAAATAACCTTACTTTTGAATTATTTTTAGAAAAAAAATTAAATTTGACAGATAATGCGAATCACATGACTACTATTTTTTTGCTTAATTTCATCTCGATCGAAGCAGAACTTGATGTCAAAGTCAAATTTTGAATAAAGCTAATAATAAAAAAAAATCCCATATGATGGGGACTTTATTGGTGACACTGTATTATATCCAATTTGCTTATTCTTAGAAATTTTACTGTTGACATTAAAGTAACAAAAAATTAGGTTAAATATGTTGCCATTATAAGAAATTTCATCAAACGACCTATAATCCATAGGCTTTGATTGAAATAGGAAATGCCTACGGCGAATTCAGTAAAATTATCTACCGTGCTAGTTGAATTAAGAAATATTTCTGCTTAAATGCCTTTAGGATAGGTTTATTACGATTATATTTTATCATCGTAATTTGCATTGAGAAACGAGCATATACTGGTATGAGAAACATCCTACCGATTAGACATTGCAAATCTGCCGTTACTAAAAATGTTCCGGAAGCACCATCTTCTTCCTAAATATTAATACAGGGTTTGGAAAAATTACCAGAACGGTCGATTATTTCAAAATATACAGGGGTTATCAAAAACGTCTTATATAAAAAATGTAGGGCTGTTAAAAATCTACATATCGGTGATAAATTGAAATATACAGGGTCGCCCACAAAGTTGTGGAGAATGATAGTTATATTTTTTTAAATGGAACACCCTGTATATTTTAACATTTTTGAATTTCACATAAAATTATAATTATTTTTTATTAAATGCACTATTAGTCTGTACTTCATAGTTTCCGAGATATTGGCTCTCGAAAAGTTACATTTTTGAACTTTGACAGTTTATAACTTTTTAACAGTACGTCTTAGAGCAAAACGGCTTACATGTCCCTATCTTCAATTTTTATTATCTTCCCAAAAAAATCAACTTCCGGTTAAACCGGATGTAACTCGAAAGCAGGAAATGTAGTTGTTCCGGTTTAACTGGAAGTTGATTTTTTGGGAAGATAATAAAAATTAAAGATAGGGACATGTAAGCCGTTTTGCTCTAAGACGTACTGTTAGAATGTTATAAGCTGTCAAAGTTCAAAAATGTCACTTTTCGAGAGTCAATATCTCGGAAACTATGAAGTATAGACTAATAGTGCATTTAATAAAAAATAATTATAATTTTTAGTGGAATTTAAAAATGTAAAAATATACAGGGTGTTCCATTTAAAAAAATATAACTATCATTCTCCACAACTTTGTGGGCGACCCTGTATATTTCAATTTATCGCCAATATGTAGATTTTTAACAGCCCTACATTTTTTATATAAGACGTTTTTTGATAACCCCTGTATATTTTGAAATAATCGACCGTTCTGGTAATTTTTCCTAACCCTGTATAATAAGTAGTGAAAGAACTGCAATGGTTTTTAATTGAATTACAGTTACTATAGGTTACTCTCATAGACAATTTACCTTTAGATAAGCAAACAATAATCAGGAAAGTGGCAGATTTATGGCCTCTCGCATGTAAATAAAGCTAGAAACTATTAGACATGCGCACTGCAACATTATCGTTTGACGAATGGGAAAATAAACAGGTCCGTGCTTTAAAATTTAAATTCTTGCCAAAAAATGTGACTTTCTTCTCAATTTTTGATATAGTTGGAAAAAAATGTAGAGATTTATGGCATTTTTAGTAGTAGCAAACCTATCAGATTTTAAAGAGAGAGAATTGTTTTTGAGGTTTGGTTTTTAAAATTTGTTTAAAAATTATTCGTCGTCGCGTTTTTAGTTCGAAAAGGAAGAGAACAAGAACAAGTGAATTAAACTAGTATTAAAAAATCGAAAATAAAAACAAACATAACTAGCAAAATAACCAATCTACGGTGGTATCGCGTGCCTAACCTCAAGTCAAATATTAGTCGGTATATAACTGGTAGGTATTGCTTTTTACAATTTAGCAAAAACTTGGGTACGTGTAAAACATTTTCAAGCAAAATTTCTTGTTCAAGAATTTGAAAAGTGTTTGCCCGAGAACTTGACCTGTGGAATACTGGCTTTATTAAAAGCTTAATGTCGGGGTGTACAGATTTTAACCAAAAAATTAACCAACCAGCAACTTTGACAGAATTAATTTTCTCACAATCAGGCACAACTCACTTAACTACACAAAAACTAGAAATCCGTAAATATTAAACACCCACAATCCACAATAGGTAAGAAAACTAAAAGGAATCCACAGAGAAACCTTAAAACACAACAAAATGACGGCTGGGTCGGCTCTGGAGTGTATTTTGAGCATGTCGATAAAGTAGGACAGGCTGATAATACGAGGTCTGTGCGCATACCCGAAGATGTCAAGAGGGAAGGCAGCTGACCGGCGAGTCATGTGCTCGGACGTATTTTTTCACCCATAAAACAAAACTTTTGTTTGCGTAGGAGATAAGCTGTACGCATCTAAAGGTAAATCGTCTATGGTTACTCTCCATATAAAATAATTCTTAAACATTTTATAAACTACATCTTTTCCATTTTTCGTAGACAAAGCAACCTGACACTTGGTCCCGATGGATTAACCGGAGCAACTTCTTTTAAAGTCGCACCATGGAGATGTAAAATGGCCTCGTTTGTTGAGGTCTGAAGTGCAATTACAAGACCTCAAAAAATTGTGGCAAGAATAACACCAGTTGGTAAACAATGGCGGTTTGGAGCCCATTTAAATCTGTAGGTTCCGACTCCGTATGGCTGACATTACCCGTACGCAAATCGGGGTGGGTAACAGAACCGCACTGGAGTATTCGCTTGCTACAAGACCCATTTCTACCGTGCGAGCAAAAATTATTTGCGTCAAAGAGGGCATCTAAGGACGTAATGCTTAGCCGTAGAGCTTAATACCTGTTGGGTGTCAGTAATTACCTGAATTAACAATCAATCAGTTATTCCGTCATCTTTTACAAGTAATTTGATTCATCGCTACTTTTTCCAATTTCTTGAACAATTCACAAAATGGGCTTTACGGAACAGCACAAAACATTCATGGTTGAAGCGTATTTGCGAAACGGGGTTAGAGTAAACGGTGAGTGGCAATACAATCCGGGTTTGTGCATGGACGATTTTCACGAACATTTTCCTAACGCTGCTTTGATTGCTGGGGGTTTTTATCATTGCCTGAAAAGAACCGTGGGTGTGTTTAGGGAAACAGGTTCTATCCAACACAAAAAAGGAGCAGGAAGACCATCTGTAAGAACAGAAGAACTTGTTGCAAACGTTCGTGAAATAATGCAAAATACGCCAACAAATTGTATAAGACGCCTGTCCCAAGAAGTGGGAAGATCTTATGGAACATGCAGGACTATTCTTAAGAAGCAGCTAAATCTATTTCCTTATAAAGTGCAAGTATTCCAAAAAATACAACCCGCAGATTTTGAAAGGTGCAGGAATTACTTTCAATGGTTTACCCAAAATTTATGGGAAATATGATTTTTTAGACCTGACATTTTTTTCGGATGAAGCCTGGTTCTACCTCTCCGGTTATGTGAATTCTCAGAATACACGCATGTGAAGTAGTGATAATCCCCATTTTTTTGGGGATTATCACTACTGTCCACATTGCACCCTCAAAAAATTGGTGTCTGGTTAGCTGTTTCCCGAAGAAGAATTGTTTGTCCTATTTTTTTCCATTACATAGTTACAGCACAGCGGTATAGAGACAATATTTTGAAACCATTTGTGGAGCAATTACTTGACGACGAACTACGTTTTGTATATTTTCAACAGGACGATGCAACCGCCCATCAGCCGCCGAACTATTAACTACTTACGCAATTTTTTCGACGACAGATTGATCAGTTTTCGATCAGACATTGAATTCTCACCTAGATCACCTTGTTTAACATTTATGGATTATTTCGTTTTTCCTCATTTAAAGAACACTATTTTTAAAACACCAGTTGCAAATTTAGAACAATTACAAGAAAGGATTATCCAAGAATGTGGTAACATTTCTCCAGAGATGCTGGTCAACACTTTTGAAAATATGAACAGACGTGTGAATTTAAGCTTAGGGTGGCCTATTTCAGCAAGTTATGTAATTATTTTTCTTTTTCTTTCTGTATATTCTTACTTTGTAAATTTTGTAAACAACAAAAATAAATTTGTACTTATAATTCAATAAGATTAGGAGTTCTAAAAGAATAAGAAACTTGCACAAATTGTTTGTAATGCGTAAATTATTTCCAGCAGCACCAAAAATTAACATTTAAAAAATATTACGTCTTAAATATCACTCCTAAAATATTTATAAATAGTTTAAGTTCGCCATATAACATCACTTAGTATAAATAGCATAGGTACTCCCAAGCAATGTATTGTGGTACGCTTTGACGTCACAAGCAAACTTTAATCGTTTTAGTTTAATCCAGACTATAAAAAATAATTCTTTGCGAACTGTTTTTTTTTATGATATTAGCTTACGCTTCAGAGCAATGTTTCTCAAATTTAATTTTCATGGAAGTTCCCTATCATCATTATTAATAAGAATTTAAATTTGGGATGGGAACTGGGCTGAGTTTTCCAACTCAACTATGCTTTTTGGGCCAAGGTAGGCTCGGGCAAGAGTCAAAAATATAATCAATGTGCAGCTTAATAATCAGCCACTGCTCTTGACTGACTCGGCTCGCTATCTTGGTCTGTTTCTTGATCCGGACCTGTGCTTTGACAGACATGTATTGGAAATTAATAAAAGAGCTTTTTCTAATCTAAGATTACTTTATAATCATCGTGATATCCTGAACAAGCAAGCTAAAAAAATCCTATGTGAATCCCTTGTACTTTGACACCTTAATTATGGAGACATTATCTATGTATCTTGCCTAACGCAGTATAACCACCGACGTCTGCAAAAAATTCAAAATTGCTGCGTGCGTTATACAGTGTGTGTATAAAGTCTGGAAACGGCTTAATAACATCACAATTTACCTACTGGCCGATTTAAACCAAATTTGGTACAGTTGTGTAAGAGGATCTAACGCACCGAATGACGATATTCTTTGTCTGGAATTCGAACGAATTTTATATTTTTAAATATAACACCCGGTATATTTTTTCATTTGTAGTTTTTACATTAAATTTGTTACACTTTTGGTATAACATACTTTGTTCATAATATCAGTAGTTTTCGAAATAACTAGTACAATTTAGAAAAAATATATTTTTTATATTAAATCTTCAAACTGTTTTCCATGTACAGCTTGACAGTTTACTAATTGAAAATAAAATTTTTTAATTGTGTTGTAAATCATTTCTGGCGTTATTAATTCAAATTCGTCCAAAATTCGACGCTGCACATCGGTTAAATCTTGAGGTTTTGTGGTATAAACTCTGTTCTTCAAGTGTCCCCATAAAAAATAGTCGATAGGCGACAAATCAGGGGACCTAGGTGGCCACTCGATTGTACCCCCTCTACCGATCCACCTATTCGGAAAAGTGTTGTTCAAAAATTCGCGCACGTTTCGATTAAAATGGGGAGGAGCTCCGTCCTATTGGAAGAATGTACTTGCATAATTTGGACCCATCACATTTCGTATAGTAGGCACTATTTGCGTTTCCAAGAGCTCAAGGTAAAGTTGTGATGTCAAATTTCCATCAATAAAAAATGGACCGATCTTGTGGTTACCCAGAAGCCCAGCCCACACATTCAATTTTCCAGGGCGTTGTGTATGACCTTCTATCATCCAGTGGGGATTTTCATTTGCCCAAAACCTACAGTTGTGTCTATTGACTTTACCATTTAACATAAATGTTGCTTCATCCGAAAATACTATAAATTTGAAAAACTGGTTATTTTGGTCAAACCTTGACATCATAATTTCACAAAATTCAATTCTTCGCTCATAATCATCTTCTGATAACTCTTGAACTACATGTATTTTGAAAGGGTGATATTTATGTTTTATTAAAACATTATGGACGGATTTGAAGCAGACGTCACTTACTTGCGAAATTTTTCTTAATGAAGAAACAGGGGTGTCAACAACATGTTGTAAAATTTCTAAACTTTTCTCTTCATCTACTACTACTGGTCGTCCTGATCGTCGCCTATCTCTACAATTTCCAGTTTCTTCGAACAGTCGGACAGTTTTTAGAACAGTTGCTTTTGAAATTGGATTTCGGTTTGGAAATGCGTGTTTAAATAGATTTTTAACCTCTTCGTAAGATCTGACCCTATCGCCATATCCTCTCATCATAAGAATTTTAATTCTTTCACTTTCAGTTAAAGACATTTTTGCATGTAAAAATTAAAGCTTTTATGACTTAACATCAAAACTGAACTGGAGTTTTATTTATTAATAAATAAAACACAATTTGTTGATATTTTCAAAACACGTCGTTATTTCGAAAACTACTGATATTATGAACAAAGTATGTTTTACTAAAAGTGTAACAAATTTAATGTAAAAACTACAAATGAAAAATATAATGGGTGTTATATTTAAAAATATAAAATTTGTTCGAATTCCAGACAAACTAAAAAGCTGGCAACAATGCCAATATCGTCATTCGGTGCGTTAGATCCTCTTACACAAATGTACCAAATTTGGTTTAAATCGGCCAGTAGATTGTGATGCCGTTTCCAGACTTTATACACACACTGTATATTTAACCTCAGGGGGGCGGACATCTGTGTCTGATAGACTAACTGAGCTATCCTGGCTAAATGTTTTTAAAAGGCGATTCCTACATTGCTGCACCCTGTTTCACAAAGTCGTTTAATATGGTAAACCAAGTTATCATCGTAGGGTTCTGTTTCGTTCGGACGTACATAATATAAACTTTCGTAGGAATGATCAGCTTACTATTCCTCAGCATCGCACACCACAGTTTCAGAGGGCTTTTTCTTATACTATTTGCAAATGTCTTAATGTCTTACCGAATGATCTAAAGAAGCTTGAGCCAAACAATTTTAAGCGTACCCTAAAAAAACAGCTGATAGAAAAAAGAACTATAGTTAATTTTAATATTTAGCTCAAATGTAATATGAAATTAATCCATAGATTAATTGAAATGGGTAGGTTAATTAGTTAATTATATATTGTTAAAATAGTTACTTAGATCTTAGGGTTCATATTATTGTTTACGATAGAGATTTTAGATTTTAGGGCTATATGGAATAGTGAGCTCTGTGTGTATGCAAATACACCTTTGCTTAAATATAGTCCTTTTTGTTTCAACGAACAGTAAGTTAATTTATGTATTCTCTTTTAGATTTATATGTACATTCTTATGGATGCTGTTTTGTTGAAAATAAATAAATAAATAAATAAAATAAAATAAACTACTTTCATATAATTACATTGAGTTGAATTCATTAAACTACATTTTCTAGCATGGACATTTAGGTTGCTTGGTTGTAAATGATACTAAAGAGTGTTTGAGATGTATGTAGGGTATTAAAAAAAAGGATGTTTAGTTGCAGTTTTGCAGAGAGAAATTAGATTATACAGGGTGAGGATTTTAAAGTGTTACAACGCAATATCTGAAAAATGGCTAGAAATATTTTAGTCAAATTTTGGGACGTGGATAGAGAGGTTGGGGGACAAATTTTAAAATATTTTTGACATTTACTCCCCCTCCAGATTTTATGTGGCTAATGACAAATTTGAAATGTCAAATGGAAAGGTATTTATTTTTTTCGATAATTCGATTCCTCGTCAATAATTACGTAAGTGAGCAGAAAATTGTTACATTTACTCTACTGGTTGCTTAGTTACGAATTTTTCAATAAATAAAATTGGAATACTTAAAACTATACATTTTAAATCATGACACCTACCTCCTATGATTATTGTTTATCCAAACCTTTAATTATGTTGTATCCTAGGAAACTACTTTTGACTTTGACAAGTAGTAATAATCTGATTCTGATTCAAACGTATTTTCTGTTGATAAAGTTCATTATTCAGTGCAATTATGGAACAATCTTATGACATTGAAATAGACATGTTGTTAATTCTGGGAGAATGTAGAAAAAACTATCGGGAAGCGGCGCAATTGTGGACTGTTAGGTTTCCCGCCATTCAAAAATCTCATATGGCATTTAAGCGATTAGAAGATCGAGGTCGCAGCACGGGGATCCTTAAAAATAAGAACAGAGTTAGAAGACAAACAAAAACTAATCACGATATGGCCGTTGGAGTGTTGGGTGTAATAGCTGTAAATCCTCATGTTGGTTCAAGGGAACTTGCTCGTGATTCAGGAATGTGCCAAAAATCGGTACTGGCTATTTTACACAAGCACAATTTTCACCCTTACCACATAACTCTTCATCAGGAATTGTATGGCCAAGACTTTCAAAATAGGATTACATTTTGTACGTGGTTACAAACTTTAATTCACGAAAACAATGCATTTTTAAGAAATATAGTATTTTCTGACGAAGCTACATTTACCAATTGTGGTCAGGTAATTATTTAAATTAATATGGATTAATGTAACTTTTAATAATCAAAAATAAGTAATCCACTACTTGATAGGTGTACATAGATAAATACATATCTAAACACCCGTTAACGGGTGTTTAGAGAATATTCTCATACATTTAGATTTATTTTTAATTTTGTGCTAATTCAATCAATTTTGCTTTTCTTAATTTAAGGTCAACCGGCACAATTTACACTATTGGGCACCTCAAAATCCTCACTGGATGAGATTTCTGCCAAACCAACATCCTTGGTCGGTTAATACCTGGTGTGGCATAGTCGGAGATAGAGTCATTGGACCACATTTTTTGACCGTCACCTAAATGGAGAAATGTATAATAATTTTTTACAAACCGATTTGCCACAACTTCTGAATAATAATGGAAATCAACACGGACTATGGTTTCAGCAAGATGGTGCTCCGCCACATTTTGCCCGACAAGCTCGAGATACGCTAAATAAAATGTTTGGAAACAGATGGATTGGTCGTGGTGGTCCTGTAAATTGGCCTGCAAGGTTACCAGATTTAACCCCATTAGATTTTTTCTTAATTGGGGATTTATAAAAGATAAAGTTATGGCTACACCACCGACCACACCAGAAAACATGAAAGATCGTATTCAACAAGCATGTAATTTAGTAACTCCTCAAATGTTAACTCGCGTGCGCAACTCATGTCAAAAAAGAATTGCAAAATGTTTAGAAATGGATGGGGGTCATTTCGAACACCTTTTGAAGCATGATCGTCGATAAATTTAAGGAATTATCATAGTTTTAAGTATTCCAATTTTATTTATTGAAAAATTCGTAACTAAGCAACCAGTAGAGTAAATGTAACAATTTTCTGCTCACTTACGTAATTATTGACGAGGAATCGAATTATCGAAAAAAATAAATACCTTTCCATTTGACATTTCAAATTTGTCACTAGCCACATAAAATCTGGAGGGGGGGTAAATGTGAAAAATATTTTAAAATTTGTCCCCCAACCTCTCTATCCACGTCCCAAAATTTGACTAAAATATTTCCAGCCGTTTTTCAGATATTGCGTTGTAACACTTTAAAATCCTCACCCTGTATATTTATTACATCAAATATTCGGTCGAAAAATCAGCAAACACAATTAATAGACATTTTAACACGGACTTTTATGACAAATACGAATGACCAACTTGACGTCATACATTGGTAGAACTATTGGTTGGTTGACCCTTTATACTTTCTAACGCGAGTAAAAAAATCCTGGCATCCCAGACTGGTTTGTCGTATCCCATCGCGCTTCCCCACATCAATATTCTTGATAGATCACCTGGTAAACTATGGCGTTTCTTTCATAACCAAAACTCTTAATAATGCGGAGTCATGCACGTCGTTGTGCTTACTGTTAACACCTTTGAAATCATGGTTTTTTCTTTACAAAGGATTATCATAACTTTATTAAAAAAATAATAGCTGCTTATATAAGGACGCGTAAGCAAACAAGTCAAATTTACACTGGCCTATAAGAAATGAAATAAATGGTCTAGTATACATTAGAAATTGTTTTAATATCCTGTAACATTGGTCGTAATTTCCACTCTACTGATTGCGAGTTTGTTGCAGGAGCGGCTCATTTAAATGAAAAATGCCATATTAAAAAAGAAATAATAATTTTAATAGTAATAAAAAAAGGCCACTGATTCCGTAGTTGGTTCCTTGTGAAAAATTTTTATAAAATCTTTTCGTGAAAAGGTCAATTAATCATAAAATTTTTTAGGTTTTTCAATATTCTCGAGACTTTTGCAGTGAAATTTCAAAAAGCTGATACATGTGCGAAGGCGCAAAAATAAAATAAGAGCTAGAAGACCATATTTATTTTTTGACCCTTGGCTTCTAGTACTTTACCTTTCTGAATGTTTTGATGGAATATGAATCGAAATGCCCTACTACTTCGATTACCATATTAAGTATCCATCAAACTGCTATTTCTTCGGTTTAAAATAGATAGTTCTTTTACTATTATTTTTTGAAAGCTACAAATTTTTTTTTTCAAATTGCTATTTCTATTCTACCATGTGATTACCCTTTAGTTATTATTTTTTAGGAGTAAAGTGAACTTGCTTAATAATAACAAGTTTTAGTCAGTTTGAAAGAAAAGAAAATGGAAAATGATACCGTTACTATTGTTAAAAATAAATTAAGGTACAAGAAAGAGAAAACGGGGTATGAATAAAAGACAGAGGCTTAAAGAAGTCAGCTAAATAAAACCTTAACATAAGGTTGGGTCAGGTTCTCATTTTGTCTTTATTTCTTTTATATATGGAGACCATTTTAAGGATAACGTTATTCAGAGGTTTGAAAGACCTTATCATCATAATAAGAAGTCTTTAAGTTGTAATATTTTTATGTGCCCGACAAAATCGTACAGAATGGAAAGTTATCTAACTTGCTTGTAGTTTCCACGCCTAAAAGATTAGTTCCCAAAAAATATAAACCAAAAGCTCGGCATCGAAAACCTCGAAACAAATAAAACATAAAATGATGAAACTTGATGGAAAAATGGTAAATGTTTATAAAAATATTTTCCTCTTGTTTTGGTATTTCTGCTAGAAAGGTAAATACAATTTCCACCTATATTAACCAGATACATGATATTAAAGAGGGAAGAGGTGATGATCATAAATCCGCAAAAAATGAAAATAGAAAGGTGGGAGTAGAACATTTTATAGGAAGTCTTAGGGCTAGAGAGAGCCATAATAACCGTAAAAAATCTAAATGGTTGTATCTACCACCGGAATTAAGTGTTGACAAATAATGTAAAATGGTTAAATAAAAAAATCTTGATACAACAGTAAACTATGGTTACTTTATAAAAGAATTTCTACTAGTTTTAACGTTCGATTTGGTACACCAGCTACCGCTGTGTGCAGCCTATGTTTTAGGCTTAAAAATAAGTTACAAACGTTCAAAAAAGAAAACAACCCGGTAGTTTCTACTTTTACTAACCTTCGAGTCCATAAGCAAAGAGGTAAACAATATACACTTTTTATGGAACAAGATGTCGAAAATTCAATTTCTTACTGTTTCGATATGCTGCAGAGGTTCAGCCTCATCCAAAGTTACCGGTAAGTGAGGCATATTACTTACATCAATTATCATTTTACAACTTTTGTATTACAAATTTAAAGTGTAAAAGTCCTGTAATCTACACTTGGCCTGAAGACCAAGCCGGCAGAGGATCAATGGAAGTCGCATCTGCTCTAGGAGATTTTTTAAATGATTGATACCAGAGTCTACCACAAGTCTACGATTTTTTGCTGACGGGTGTGCAGAGCTAAATAAGAAATCCACGCTTTGTGTCTCTGGTTATATGATGACGCTCCTGACAACCTTAACTGTTATATTTTCAGTTAGGAGGCGTTCATTTATGCCAGCGGTCCGCGTCTTTAGTATCATAGAAAAAAATACTTACAGCAGAGTGTAATAATGCATAATCGAATCGAATGGGATCTTCACGATGTTAAGAAAATGAGAAATGATAATTTTATTGCAAAAATCTAACAGGAATTAGTCAGATGAAAAGAATTTGTATCAAGAATGGAAAGTGGATCAAACATTTAATTTTTAGAAAAGCTTGTTACAAAAAGAAAAGAGAGAAAAGAACGACAGTGTTGGAGCAAAAAACGAAGATTTAAAAGGGGAAGAAGAAAATAATTGTCAATGTATAGAGGAAGATTGCGTTGTCAAAATATATTTTTTTTGTTTGTTGTTATTAAAATTTTTATATTTAGTTTATAATACATCTTTTAATAATAACTATTTTTCTTTCTTTTTCCTTTAAAATGATATTAATAACTACATTTTATTTTCAAAATGCTTTAAAACCCCATTTTATTTTCAAAACATATTTTCTTTTTATGTGTTAAATGTTAATATTTTTTATTAAATATTAAGCATTTAAAATGTGGTGAACAGTTAAACAATACTAGGGGGTTTTAACTCTACCGTCAAATCTTAGTTGTCATATACGGGGTGGTTTAAAAATACATTTAATTTGGGTACTTAAAAAGTTGACATAAGTATATTTTTTAAATGTAACACCTTGTATATTATCACTGATTTGAAAAGCTGTAATTGTATTTTTAAACTATTCTGTATATTACAACTGACAACTGACTGGGCATGGGGTCAAAAGCCCACTAGTATTATTTAACTGTCCATTAAGTTTTAATGTTTTGATATTTTGAGTAAACTTTAGGGTAACTTCATAAAATAAGTATTTTTGAAAACGTAGTTTGTGTCTGAAAGTAAAAAAATAAAAAATAAAGTATCACTGTTAGAAATCCTGCAGGTGAGAATCAAAAAAATGTATAATCAATTAAAATAAATCAAATTTAACTTAAAATGTATAGTTAATTTAACTCTTTTGTGTTTAGTAAAAATCAGATTTTAAGAACTAACTTTTCTGGAAGTCGTTTTAACATAACAGCTAACTAAAATTAACATGCAATTCTTTTACGGTTCAAATGAATCAAATACTAGTAACTTTGATAAAGTTTATAATCATTATCAATATCTTTTTTAGTTAAAATTTTAAAATAAGTTAATACTAACATAAAAAAATGTGTCAAATTAACTAATTAAGTTGTAATTTTTACTGCACAATAAAATCAGATTAATGTCAAAATAGTAATAACATATTTTATGAGTTACTGATTGACTGATGCGGTTTTAGTTAAATTGACAAAAAAACGGGAGTGGACTTTCTGGGACATAAAAAAAAAGTTAAATTTGATTCTTTTCTTTTAACAGTGTAAAGGGGTTTTAAATTAAATCGTTGAAAACAGATAAACTTTACGTTAAGTTAAACTAAAGTTTATTTTCCACTTAATGAACACTTTACTGATGACACTGTGTTCTTTTTTGTCTTAATATTAACGTGTATGATTTTCAAACACAAACTACCTTTTCAAAAATACTTATCTTATGAAGTTACCTTAAACAGGGTCCAAAACAAATAAACTTTGCATCACATGCGACTAAATTTTAATAGCCCAATTTTGATTTTGTAGAAAAACACAAATTTAATATGGCGCTACTTTAAAGAAAATGTATCTGAAATAAAGCCTTGTCAAAACTGAGAAGTTTTATGTGGGTTGCGTTGAGTCTTATTTTGCAAAAGTAGTGCAATTTACAAAATAAAGATAAAAAATCAAAATTATCTTATGCAGCTAAAATTTTGCATGTAAGCTAAAAACTGCATTAAAAAAACTTTTTCTAATAACTTTTTTCGATATTTTCAGAAATAACCCCACTTTTGAATTATTTTTTGGAAAAAATTAAAACTTGTCAGATAATGCAAATCACGTGACTACTATTTTTTTGCTTAATTTTCATCTCGATCGAAGCAGAACTTGATGCCAAAGTCAAATTTCGAATAAAGCTATTAATAAAAAAAAATCCCATATGATGCGGACTTTACTGGTGATACTGTATACGTCTAACGTACCATCCCCGTGAAACACCCTGTATATATGTGATCCAAACGCATCTACGTATTACAGTTGTAGATGTTGTCGACGCAAGTAATTTAAATAAAAAATATTGTTTTCTCTCTTGTTCTGCGCATATTTTTTTACCGACCAGGTAATTGGACTTTTACTCGTTTTTTAAATTATAGGAGGGACTACCCCCCTTGCATACGCGCCTGCTAAGAACCCATAAAGTACTTTAAAGGGAGCCTGCCGCCACTGGCACTTATATATACTGGATATTACATAATTTATCTTTCAAATAATTCACCGATCCGCTAGTTTAATGCCGAGTCATTGGAATTCCAAAAATGACATTTATTACACTTTGATGGTTATATCGTTCTAGTGATGCATCTTAAAGTGAAATAAGTGCCAACTAATTGCCAAAGCTTTCCTTGTTTTAATATTATTTTTAATTTATCTAATGAGTACTAACGGCCACTTTATATTTCCTGCAAATTAAAATGGGCAAGTTACAAATTTGTTTAAGAGCATTGGTGCGGATTCCTTCAATACTTCATTGTTTTGGCTGTTATTGTATTTAATACGTTTTTTTTTTAATTTATTTCGCTTGATGAAATAGTAATAATTAAAGGGCGGATTATATGCACTTAAATTCAGCAAAAATATGCGCATATTAATCCCTTGCTTGTCTTTAAACTATGCAGTTATTTGCATTTTTTTACTAAATATGCATACTGGTATATGCAATACTTCTTAATTTATTATAGTAAAATGAGGTAAAGAAATACATTGGGTTCTAAATAATATGTATATTTAAAAAAAAATGCAAAAAAAAACAAAGAAAAATAAAAATAATTATTTTTTTAACCTAACATTTTATAAAAAGCATCTATTACTAATTACACTGGCCGACAAAAAATTATTTTTTTGTTGTAACACAAAGCTAAATAGCATCTTGTGGTAGAATGGACCTATCCAAATACGAAAATAAGAAAAAACAATAGTAACACGTAACGTTTTCTTGTTACATTTATAGTTCCACATTTAATGTTACAATATTTAATATATATTGAAAAAATTATTTAAGAATTTTCTAACTGTGTATATCGACTATATTTAAATTTTTACACCTATACACTGATAAAACTGTTTTCCTTTAAACAAATAAACTGATTTATTTGCCGAGGAAGTATTGGTGACAAATAAATATGATTTGAATTAACTCAATTTTATTTAATTAAAATATGTCAGAGTATTTCTTTTTATTTATAAAATGATTTGACTGTTGGCGGATTTATGTCAAACAACGCAAGCTTTAAAATAAATATCTAAGCAATAAACTACAAAAGTACAAAATCCAAATAATTTATCATTTACGCGAAATAATCCCGTATTAGGAACTAAATACCGTTAACCATAATTTAAATCATTATAGAACGAACTATTTGAACAACTTCGTTATTTAACTTTAATAATTAGGTATTAAAATCAAATCCTTAATTATTAAAAACTACCCCGGTTATCGGAAGACGTCACCCGCATTGAATAATTATGATTGGTCGCACAAATGGAATGATGCGTCGTTTGGACCTGTTGTCCTGGTCGACCTTAAGTTTTGTCTTTCGTCGCCATTTTTCCAGATAGCTACACAGTACACCTCGTTGCATCTTAGAAATGAAAACCAGCAGTGAATTAAAATACATATCAAAAAGTTAGCGTTGTTTATTGATACTGCCTTATGTGTTTGTTGTGTGATAATTTCAGTGTTTGTGTATAAACTTTATTTAATATACTTCAATATGAAAGATGCAATGCCAAATACCATGCCATTGATGTGTATCTTACTCAAATGGGGTATCGCCCACTCCAAGGTAGGAAACGATTTGGATATTTTAGTTATTCCATGATACGACTCAATAATACTTGTTAAACCTAGGTATTTTTTTATAAACACAAAATACGTTTAAGAAAAATTACTTAACGTAGTAGTTATTTGTCTAACTAAATAGTTTTATTTTTTATTCTTAAACTAACACTTAAGAGCTCTCCATCGAGTCGTTAAAACTGTGTTTTTATCGTGAAAACACGTACCCACGTTATTCCAATCAACTGAGAAGTTATCGTAAAATACCAGAATAATTAGTTTCGAAAAAAAAATTTAAAACATAAATGATCCTTGAAAAATTATCTAGTTTTGTTTTTTTTTAAAAAGAAATTTCAAAAAAATATTTAGTTGTAATGTTGGCCATAAAACTGTAGTTTTTAAAATGTCTTGATATTGCCATTTTGGCCTTATTCAAAAAACTAAAACAAGAGTATTTTGCCCGTATCCCTTAACTTTTAAATTCTCTTTAGTTTTTGTTATAATTTAAAGTGGTTCTCTAGTTATTGACTGGAATATAAACCCCAGTTGACGGCGAAAACTAGCGAGTATTCTTAAATTTTTGGTTTGCAAGGTTGTATTATTATGATTTTATTTCTTTGATTATCAATAAGTATTGTGTGTTTTTTAAAATTCATATCTTTAAGCGTTGAGTTATTACAGTAGTATATCAATTTATTTTGAAGATTGATATGGTTAATTATCTGCTTGTTAATACATTTAAAAAAATGTAACATGTATTTCTTAAACTATTTTGTTCTTAGTTCGCTCTTATGCCTAACAACTAGTAATCGTTTTTTTTTTAATTAGTATACTTTGTGCAAACACTTTCTTACATTATTTTACTAGTTTTATGACAGATGTTGCTCAGCCATTTTATTTAGATTTTCTGTTCTGATGTTTTATTCTAAATATGTAATAAATGCATTAAAACCAGTTAGTATAGTAAGCCATTGCGATACTAAAACAATAAAATACAAACATGCCACGATATTATTTTAAAATTTAGTTGTTTGAAATTAGAACTTTAGTTTTTTTTTGTTTATTGGATAGCATAGGGGTAGAGGGATTTATTTCAGTAAAATCAAGGATATGTTTCAGTGAAATCAACGATGTATTTAAAACAAATAACCTAAATTGTTGATAGGAAATAAACGACTGTGATCGCAAATAAATACCTAACAAAAATCAAACAAATATGTATTTCAATGAAAAAAGTTGTTGTGACGGCAAATACATATTGAACAAAAGTAAACAAATAAATACTTTAATAAAATATGTACAAATTTCATTGAAATAAATATTTATTTAATTTAACTTTAAAATTATTCATTTCAAATCATTAACGCATTTCATTTAACTTAGGAGAAATTTGAATAAAATAAATATTAGCTAAAATTTTGTAAAAAGTGATTACTTCTAAATAAAAAATTATTTGTACCAAATCGAATAATAGTAAAACTTTAAATAATTTCTAGGTACAATTCAAATACATAATTGTTTGGCTAATAGGAAACAAATATTTATTTGAGTGAATGCCAAATTTTTTAAATTCAAATAATTAATTTTATCAGTGTACTAAAGATACCTTACATCTAAGAAAAACACAAACATTACAAATATTAACTGAACACACTAATTAAATTTTATTTTTTCCTTTTATGAGGGGTCATATCTTCTCTTTTCAAAAACCAACAGTAATCACCCATCCTGGCTGGATCCCATCGTCCTTGATAGCGAATTTCCATTGTCCTGATATCCTGGTGAAACCTTTCACCCTGCTCGTCACTGACAGCTCCTAAATTTGCAGGTAAAAAAATGACAGATGGGAATGGAGGAAGTGAATTTTTAATGACATTCGGGCACCAAGCGATTTGTAGGAATCTAAAAGTTCATCAACTAACTGTTGATAGTTTGCATCCATATTGTTGCCCAAAAATCCTCTTACTATACTAACAAATGAGTTCCATGCTCTGAGTTCCTGCCTGGTAAGCTTCTCTGTAAAGTTGACATCGTCCAGCAATTTTCTGATTTGTGGCCCAATAAAAATGCCTTCCTTTAATTTGGCATCACTTAACTGGGAAAATACTTGTCTTAGGTATTTGAATCCATCACCGTTTTTATTCATAGCTTTCACAAAGTTTTTCATCAGCCCAAGTTTAATGTGAAGAGGAGGCAGAAGGACTTTTCTGGGGTCTACAAGAGATGCAAACTTAACATTTTGAGATCCCGGCTGAAATTCACTTCTTTGTGGCCAATCTTTTATTACATAATGCTGATCTACTGCACGACTGTACCACAAACAAAGAAAACAGCAATATTTTGTAAATCCTCCTTCAGGTATTTTTTCTGTTATAAAATGCATCCATTTTAACCGTCCCCTAATTAAATTGACTACCTGCTAATGTAAAATGGTCTTATTAATCTATTGAAAAATGGTATGTATTGGGGCTTTTCGAACATTTTTTCTATTATTAGAAGGGTATTTCCATTTTAAAAATAAAGAGCTGACCTGTGTTAGAAAAATCTTGTCGGCCAGTGTTATTATTCAAAATTTTTAACTAAAAAGGATTGTCTTCTATTAGTAAAAATATGTTAATACGAAGAAAAGCTTCTTTCAACATCTACTGATGTAGTCGGACAATAATGCAACTTATGTAGCAAAATATAAGGCTAAGATACAACTTCGTTGAAAGATTTACTCTCATAAATACTTTTTACTGCAGTAAAGTATTTAAATTATTCATTCTTTTTTACAGTTACCTCCGATTTGTTCCTTACTTGACCTCCTACTTTACAGATTTTATATTATTGAACTATTATACCTATTTGAAAGATAATTTTATATTTTTCTTTCTGGTGTATTGGTATTTCTAGTGTTCATGTGTGATATTTACCTAAATGAAACCACCATTTATAAATTATGATAATGTGAAATGTCACTTGACGCTTTATTTTTTATTAGTCTCAACATGTTTTACAATACTCTTATTTTACTAGCTACAGATAAAGGTAAACTAAATTATAATTCTAAGGCTACTATCTTAAATACTATCCTTGTGCAATGAAGCTTGATGACTCCGCATACGTGCTTATTGGAGTGTGAATTTTGAGCTGTTTGTTTTGGACAAGGAGAGGCTTCCAGATATTGGGGATATCTTTACTTGGTTTACTAAATAAATGGGGGTATTTTTATTCATAAAAGCTGCTCTTTGAATTTTCGTTTTTGCCAATGCTGTTCCGTATCCAAAACCTGACCACTGTATATTATGTTGGCTATTCCATACATGTTCCGCTATACCTGATCTTGAGGTTTCACCCCTTGAGGTATGTTTCAGATGTTCTTTAACTCGTACGGAAGAGGATATTTGTTTCTTCAATGTACGATTCGCCACACTCGCCAATGATTTGATAGATACAATTGTTTGTGTTTTCATTACGAGGAGGTTTTACTTTTGTAAGAAAGCTCCTAAGTGTGTTTCCGGATAAAAATAACATACTAAATTATGAGTATTAGATGTGTTTTGGACTTCCATTACCTTTAGTTTTTCATATCACAACATTTCAACTGGTAAGTATCTCAGTATTCACCTAATGACGACTGGAGATACTTACCAGTTGAAACGTTGTGATATGAAAAACTAAAGGTAATAGAAGTCCAAAACACATCTATTACTCAAGATACATCATTGTCTACAACCTTCAAACATACTAAATTATTGAAAGGGAAAAGAAAAACTCTAAGTCGTCCTCCACTGATATATTTAAAATAAATTTAGTTAAAAGATAACTCTACATGTTTCGAACATAGAAATGTTCATCTTCAGGAGAATTAAGATGTTATAAAAGAAAAACTAGTGTTAACGTTTTAGACTAGGCTTTAAGATAATGAGAGGGACATATTAACATTCTAAGTCATAAAAGCACCAAAGAACAAGTTACCGAAGTATCAATTTACCAGGTATAGGGTAATGATAGTAAAAATTAAAGGAAGCAAGGCCCCTACGTGAAGCAAAATCATTAGTAAAGCAGTAGAAGAAAGAATAAATTGGGTTTAAACATGCTGATGAAAAGGAAAGAAAATGTGGACAAGTGTGAGGAAAAAGTAATGAATAAAACAGTAAAATTAAGAGTAAAAAACAGAGTTAAGACTTAAAATTGGGTCGTCATAAAGTGAGCCGCAGGTTAACTGTAAAAGAAAAATTCGGGTTTGTTCGAGTAATAGTATAAGAGGGCTGAAAAGACACGGCACAGAGTAAAGAGAGTGTGTCGTATAAACGACACAGAAAAGTTAGACCGCACCAAGTATCCTTTGTGGCAGCATAGAGAAGTGGTTATGGCGTAAGAGTCACAAAATCCAAACTTCGTCTTCTGAAAGTTAGTAAAAGGGTAAAAGGGTTCTAGACAAAAAAATCTCACATTCTGAAAGCCTAGGCAAAACACGACTTAGAATTAAATTAATTAACAAGATTAAAACCTGTGTAAATGGGAAGTATCAAAGCCGTAGGTCACTCTCCCATATTTCTGTCTCTCTATTCTTCTGCTTTTTGTTGTTTATCATAAGTTTTACTTCATAACTTTCCTGACTGTTCTTTACTTGTGTTATTATGCCTCCTTACCAATAAACTTTAACCCACAGTGATTAGTTATTAGTGATATCACCTACGGCTTTAATACTTCCCCTTTACACAGGTTTTATTATTGTTAATTAATTTAATTCTAAGTCGTGTTTTGCCTAGGCTTTCAGAATGTGTGAATTTTTTGTCTAGAACCCTTTTACCCTTTTACTAACTTTCAGAAGACGAACTTCGGATTTTGTGACTCTTACGCCATAACCACTTCTCTATGCTGCCATAAAGGATACTTGGTGCGGTCTAACTTTTTTGTGTCGTTTATACGACACACTTTCTTTACTCTGTGCCGTGTATTTTTAGCCCTCTTATACTATTACTTGTCACTCCCAAATCTTCAGCTGTCTGGCTCACCTGTTAAAAATTATTTGATTTTTTAAGCTTTTCTTTCAATTATGTTGAACCTAAGGCTTCAGGATTACTACCATTTTTATTCCTAAGAATTTTAGAGAGTAAGTTACATACACACATATTATATTTTCACTAGCCCGAATTTTTCTTTCACAGTTAACCTGCGGATCACTTTATGACGACCCAATTTTAAGTCTTAACTCTGTTTTTAACTCTTAATTTTACTTTTTTATTCATTACTTTTTCCTCACACTTGACCACATTTTCTTTCCTTTTCATCAGCATGTTTAAACCCAATGTATTCTTTCTTCTACTGCTTTACTAATCATTTTGCTTCACGTATGGGCCTTGCTTCCTTTAATTTTTACTATCATTACCCTATACCTGGTAAATTAATAAGTAACTTGTTCTTTGGTGCTTTTATGACTTAGAATGCTAATATGTCCCTCTCACTATCTTAAAGCCTAGTCTAAAACGTTAACACTAGTTATTTTATAACATCCTAATTCTCCTGAAGATGAACATTTTTATGTTCGAAACATGTAGAGTTATTTTTTAACTAAAGTTATTTTGAATATATCAGTGGAGGAAGACTTAGAGTTTTTCTTTTCCATTTCAATCTTTTACTCCACTTAAAGTATGGACTACTTCTTCAATACTAAATTATATTCTAATTGGTTTTTTAAAATGGCCTAAGGAGGGTGCCCTGAATAAAAAAGCTATCAGGGAATGAATTCCAAATGCTGACACCGACCTTAACTATTGAGCTAAGACATCTACTTATAAGTACCCCAATTTTAAAAGGATGTTCCTTTCTGCTTATGGGTGGCGATCTTTATGTAATCTGCGTTTCGACAGACAACCAAGATCCGCTAACGACTGACTGGGACTAAAATCCCTACCAAATTTTGAAACGACCCACCTGACAGCTCTTCTCTGTATTTTTCAACTTCGGCAACAAGATCAACTTGTAATGAGTGCCATACAGTACAGAAGTATTCTTACCAGGGTCAAGTATGCTTTAATTCTTGCCTCCATGCCAGCTTTTTTTATTTTTCTCATGAAGAAATTAAGAGATTGGTAGACATGTGCTACAGTCTTTTAAATCTTACTCCCAACTCAAGTTAGAAGAAAGAAAAACGCCTAGGTACCTAACAACACCGAAATGCCTCAATACACTGCTGTCAACCACATACTCATATGATATTTTCTTACTACCGAAAATTAAATAATTGACTATTATTTGCATTTATTATAAGCATTGTATTCCGATTTGTTTTATTGACCTTACAACCTTCTGCAGTCGTCCATAGTAGGTATAGATTTATAGATAATACAGTCGTCTGTGAATATACGAACTGTTGATTCGATATAACCTATAAGCCAGAAAGTTAGTTATCCAGGCCAGACTTATCAAGAACCTTAGTAATGTCGTGAGTTAGTGCTGCTAGTGCAGACTCACATAAGTGACATGGGTGGAAAGCATGTTGGCGAACAAAGAAAATCTATCCTGCTGGATAATACCTTGCAAATAATTATTTATTATCCGCTCGAACAGCTTACAGACTACAGATGTAAGACTTATAGGTCTATAATATCTTGGCACCACTTCCGCTCGCTTCCAGTCGTCAGTAAGTGAGTTGGTATTTACAGATATATTAAACAAAATATTGAGATAGGGAGCTAAGCTGCTTCTGCTCAAGTACAAGTTCACTCGGACTACTAATTATTTTATTTAATAAATAATAATTAAATATCTCTATTGCAAAGGCAAAATCAATTATTGTTTTATCCAGCCCAGGCGGGTGATGCCCATGCAAAACCGCCATAGGTTTTTTGGTACTCAACCAATAAAATTTTATCCCGTATATTTTGAACTCTTCGCCGGTCACTGTATAATATAAAATAATAATTCATAATTAACCAATTAGAAGGCTCCTTTTTGTTTGCGTTGCTTATAGCGACGGGAGACTATCGCGATAGTCTATAAACCTAATAAAATTAATAAGTGATAATTTTTCTGTCAAAAATGAAGTGCTTTATATCTATTGGCAAACGTCACTCAGAATTAAATCAAAATACATTTTGTTGCTAACTTATAATTTTTATTGAGAATAGGTCGTAGGTCTCATCATCTCATCATATTAAAAGAAACTCCATTTTATGAAATTTTCTTACCGAATCTCCCACGCAGCAGAATTAATTCCCGATAATTTTTTTCTCGGTTTCACTCATGTTTTTGTTAGAAAATTTTCCTTGTCTTCGACTCGGAATAATTTTCTGTCAACAAAACCATTCGTGACCTTGAAAAAAATTATCGGTAATAATTCTGCTGCTAGGGAGATTATAAGTGATAACTTTGTTAGTTCCTATTAACTTAATGAAATTAATAAGTGATCATTTTTCTATCAAAAATAAAGTGCTTTATATATATTGGCAAAAGTCACTCAGAATCAAATCAAAATACATTTTGTTGCTAACTTATAATTTTTATTGATACTAACTAATTTGCTTTACATATCGAACACCGGAGCTAAAAGTGACACATTAAAAATGTAACTAAACTCATCGGAAATATGTTTTTTAAGTTTCAATTGAAACTATGTAGACATGTAATTTTAGATGTTATGGTTGAAAACGAATTAATGTTTTTAATGTTCCTGAAATTTTAGTAATAAACCTTAGTTACTAACAAGTAAAATCAACTTCTATTGTAAAAATATAGTACGACATATTTAACTAAACTCATCGGAAATATGTTTTTTTTAAGTTTCATTTGAAACTATGTAGACCTGTAATATCAGATGTTATGGTTGAAAACGAGTTATTTAATGTTCCTGAAATTTTAGTAATAAACCTTAGTTACAAACAAGTAAAATCGACTTCTATTGTAAAAATACAGTGCGTCATATTAAACTAAACTCATCGGAAATATGTTTTTTAAGTTTCAATTGAAACTATGTAGACATGTAATTTCAGATGTTATGGTTGAAAACGAATTAATGTTTTTAATGTTCCTGAAATTTTAGTAATAAACCTTAGTTACTAACAAGTAAAACCAACTTCTATTATAAAAATGCAGTGCCTTATATTAAACTAAACTCATCGGAAATATGTTTTATAAAGTTTTATTTGAATTTAAAACTACAAAGACATTCGATTTCAGATAACAAATTTGTTATTTAATGTTCCTCACATTTTAGTAATAAAAATGAGTTACTAACGGCTAAAATGAACTTCATTTTTAAAACTCTAATTAGTTACAATTAACTAAAACCGCCAGAAATATGTTTTTGTAGCATTTTAGCAAAAAAATTACAATAAGAAAAAACTCCAATTTATGAAATGTTCTTACCGAATCTCCCATGTAGCAGAATTAATTCCCGATAATTCTGCTGCTAGGGAGATTATAAGTAAAAATTACTGCCTTATATGTTAACAAAAGCAAAATTTTAAAAATCGCTCATTAGAAACGTTTTTCTAAATTGTATGGTTTTTATTTTTGATAATGTGTATAATTTTTTTTTACGTTTATTTTGAATTTTCCAAATTATCTATAGTTTGGGATAAAACATATTTTGTTTACAAATGTAGTTTACTAGTAGGAGCAGCGAGTTTTCTAAACTTTTTATAATAACAGTCAGCACAATAGACACAAATCTGATACCATAGAAAAATTGCACGAATCCGCTTGGTTAAGCAAAAATATTTTCATTGTTTTGTTTTATTTATGATAATATTTTCAGGCAATAAAGTAAAAATGAAAATCTATTTAAGAGGCTAATACTATGTCAATTTGCTGTTGTATAAATTAGAAGGGACTATTGATAATTAATTATCCATAAAGCAAGTTTAATTTCTGTTATTGTGGGTGATATCAGTAAAACATATATATTATAAAATATTTAACCCAAATAAATAAATAAACACATACCAAGTATGTTTCTGCAAAAGGTAAAATACCTAGACACAAAATTAATATTATTAAAGTTTCACTTCGACCAGTTTTGATTATTGTTTTAATTACAGTTTTAAATTAAGTATATGTCAGGTGAAAATTTGTTTTAAGTTTAATTGAAGTTAATGATAAAGCGGTGTAAAATAAATACTACCGTATTATATGAATTTCATAATGTGTTATTACTAAAATTAAATTTAATTGTAGCATTACTGCAAGGGGCGTAGTTTCTCGTTTTCTCTTGATTTTTTAAGTAATTAACTTTTTTAACGCAATCTTTATTAAATGGAAAGAAATGAGACACTTTAAGTTTTTCTCCAAGGAAATATTTAAGTTAATTAATTAATGGGTGGTAAATTCTCTACATGATTCGAATGTATAAACATTTATCTTCAGGAGGTGAACATAAGTGTGAGAAAAAAATTTGGATAAATGATTTTGAACGTTGAATAAATATTCAATCAATAATGCTGGTATATGAAAAAGGTGTTGATATTAAAAGAAAGAAAACGTTTAAAAGTTAAAACCCTTTTTATACATTTTTGTGAAAAATATACTTTTAATTAGCTGGTCATCGAAATGATTAGGAAAAGAAATAATAGAATAATTGCAATGTCGTCTTGAGCATTTAAAAAAATAATAATTTCAAACGTAAACATGAAACGAAAATAGTTGAAAGTTCAAGGAAGAACGAAATGAAAGGAACAAAAATGTAGAGTAGACCCTACAAAGTAAAACTTGAGTGTGTAGTTGTAAACGACACAGGAAAGCAAGTAAGTCAAAAATTTATTTAAAAAAAAAAAACGAATATACACTTTGATCATAGAGAGAAGTTAGGTGATATTAGTAACTATATTATGTCACAAAGTAAATTAAGGGTATCTCGGAACTTTAGAAATTACAGAAAAATTATGTACCGGGTGAACAACTAAGAATGGTCGTCGGGTATATCTCGGAAACTACTAAACGTAGAAACTTGGGATAAAAAAAATTATGATTAAAGCGGTCATGAGAAAATTCTGGAAATAATTTTTAAGTTCCGCATTTTGCCGCAAGAGGGCGTAATTGAAAAGAAAATTTTAAAATTTTACATAACTCCGAGAATTCCACATTAAGGTATATGTTTGATAACACCATTTTAAAGCTTGGATAATTATGCTTCATTTTTGTCTTATGCTCATTGGCGTACCGACTTTAATAAGAATGGGGGAAGCTGTTCAAAGTATTAACATTTAAATCGCTGTAACTTCTAAACGACTTATCCGATTTCAGCAAACTAAAGACTGTTTGGAAGAGAAATATATGCACTTTCACCAGTCGTATTTAGTTGTCTATAATATTTCTCAATAAAATTGCTAGAGGGCGCAATTTGTAATAATAATAGTTTTTTTGATTTTATCCCGAAAATTCAAATCATACGGTATAATTATGATACCATAATCGAAAAGAAGATGAAATTTTCTAGAGAAAATATTAAAACCGCAGCTCGATATCTTTGTTCGTTTCAGAGTTATTGCCAAAATATTAATTTTTAATACAAATTGCGCCCTCTAGCAATTTTATTTGAAACTATTGTGTACCATTGGATAAGACAATAAAAGGTACTTACCTTTCTCTTCCAAACAAGCTTAAATTTAGTAAAATCGGATAAGTCGTTTAGAAGTTACAGCGATTTTAATGTTTACACTTTGAATAGCTTGTCCCACTCTTATCAAGTGAAAGTGAAAACATTAAAATCGCTGTAACTTCTAAACGACTTATGCGATTTCACTTAATTTAAGCTTGTTTGGAAGAGAAAGGTACCTTTAATTGTCTTATCGAATGGTACACAATAGTTTCAAATAAAATTGCTAGAGGGTGCAATTTGTATTAAAAATTAATGTTTTGGCAATAACTCTAAAACGAACAAAGATATCGAGCTGCGGTTTTAATATTTTCTCTAGAAAATTTCATCTTCTTTTCGATTATGGTATCATAATTATACCGTATGATTTGAATTTTCGGGATAAAATCAAAAAAACTATTATTATTACAAATTGCGCCCTCTAGCGATTTTATTGAGAACTATTATAGACAACTAAATACGACTGGTGAAAGTGCATATATTTCTCTTCCAAACAGTCTTTAGTTTGCTGAAATCGGATAAGTCGTTTAGAAGTTACAGCGATTTAAATGTTTACACTTTGAACAGCTTCCCCCACTCTTATTAAAGTCGGTACGCCAATGAGCATAAGACAAAAATGATGCATAATTATCCAAGCTTTAAAATATTGTTATCAAACATATACCTTAATGTGGAATTTTCGGAGTTATGTAAAATTTTAAAATTTACTTTTCAATTACGCCCTCTTGCGACAAAATGCGGAACTTAAAAATTATTTCCAGAATTTTCTCATGACCACTTTAATCATAATTTTTTTTATCCCAAGTTTCTACGTTTAGTAGTTTCCGAGATATACCCGACGACCATTCTTAGTTGTTCACCCGGTATGTATTATGTAGTATGAAAATTTTGAAACAGTTTTTATGTTCTCATACTACCTACAATTTTTTTAATAAATAAAGAAAATTTTAAATGGAGTTCCTGAAGGATCTGTGCTGGTCCATTGTTTGTTTTAATTCTTATTGACAGGAATCCAATAAAAAACCTCTGAACAATAATATCTTGCCAAGACTACCTGTTCCTATATTATTATGTAGGCAATGATCAATATTCAGGAGTGACTTCATTTCCCCTTAATAACATCATCCTGGTTTGTTGAATACATTGTAAACAACTAACAAAACAAAATAATAGCGAGAAAGAAGCACAACAAACCCTTAGAACCTTGGTTAACCACCCATATTCATAGCCTGGCCGCGTTTTCTAAGTGAAATATTTTCTAATATTCGTACTTAGAACTCTGGTCCAACATTGGAAATCCTATGCAAGATTTAGGGTGGTCAAAATATTGGCTTTTATAACTGAAAAAATAAAATCCGCGTGAAGAGAAACTTTTTAAATTGAAAAAAAAAAATTACACCTTCACTGGGATTTAAACCCAGAACTACTCGATTACCAGTCAAACGCTCGAACCAATTGCGCTACGGAGACACTGCGATTCTCGCACCAACATCTGGCTTCCATTGTGGAGTAAGTTTTTTTAAAAATTTAATATACCAAACTCATGATACAAAGAAAACAAGATATGACATTGCGCATGTATGCAGAGTCTACGACGGCGAGAACCGCGTCGTGTGGCGTGGAGAATTTAAATGTGAACTGGATTTATCACCTAAACCCCAAATCCTACACTCATAAAATTTCGAGGATGTTTTCTCCCTATAACGTAGGCATACACTAAGAAGGAATTTCTCAAAAATAAACACCTAAAGGGGTTAAAACGGGGGTTGAAATTTGTATAGGAATTTCTATATTTCATAGGTTATGTTAGGTTAGGTTTGAGTGGCAGATCTCTGGAATTGACCAAGCAGTTACACGTAGTCCTGTAAGAACCGTTGTGGTACCACACGTGTTCCGCGGAACCTATCCGCATCAGCTTCCTGATGGTTAATGCGACGTGGCTCGTAGAAGACAATTCACTCAAACCAGCCACTGCTGTTAATAAACTTCGTGAGTCGACCCAGTTGCAGGCTGCTCACTTCGTCCAGATCATTAAAGAATGGTTCATCGAGTGCATTGAACCTTCTTCTAGCGAGGCCGGTGCATTCACACAAGAAATGCTGAACACCCTCCTCCCCTTCTTCATCTCTGCACCTTCTACAGAAGTTGGTATTTGCATTCGTTCAGCGTGTCTACCGAACAGGTAATGTCCGGTGACTACGGCAGTGATGTTTCTTAGCTCCTTCCGACTGTGTTGTAATAGCACTGCGGTTTTTCTGCCGTCAATTAGGGACCACAATTGCCTGGAGATGCTACAAGTTGCCAGCCCTGTCAATCTGCTTTGTGCAAGTTGTTTAGCTATCCGATCTTTATCCTCTGACTGATCCCAGTGGTCTAGCCACAGTATTCTTTGCTAGTGCGGCAGAGTTGCTCGCGCCCTCCCTGGCGAGCGCATCAGCAGTCTCGTTGCCATATATATTGTTGTATCCAGGAACACAACACAAGGTGATTCGATGTTAAGCACCAAGTGTTTAGAGATTGTTGCGACAGCGCCTTACTAATTTTGACTTAGTGCTGCTGGAGCATCTGTATTTCATACTTGCTTATTTAAAGAGAGTAACCATAGTACCAATTTTCAGCAATATAGCTTAAAATTAAAGAAAGTCATTTATGTTCCCCCTCAAAATAGACTACACCCCCTTTTTTAAACCTCTAGGTGGATTTTGGAAAAATGACGAAATAGGTATATTGTAATTTTATTAAAGGAACTCATATACCAATTTTTAAACCTTCACCAGTTGTAGTTTCTAAGATACAGAAAGTCTCATAAAAATATTAACCCCATTAGGAGTTGATTTTCGAAAAATCCTTCTTAATGGATGCCTACGTTATATGACGACATCTTCGAAATTTCATGATTCTAGGATTAGAGGTTTAGGCTGGACGATTGCCGGAAAAACAAGCAATTTCAAAAAACTTTGTGTACACAGCGCTAAACATTTTTCAGTTATATCTAATGCCGACAACAAAAACTTGTAGAAATGTTTTTTTAAATATTTTATATGGCTAGAAATTCACTCCAGAAGGTGACTCAGCAACACAAATTAAATCTGAAATATCCGAATATGACATTATTTCATCGATTCATGATATTGCCGCTATTATTGCCTCGATATTGCAAAGTCTGCTGACGCACGGAAATATGCCACTCCTTCAGTACCGATTGCAAAATGGCTTCCCTATAAAACAAGAAGGTCAAAATTCCACAAACTATAGTGATGGGTTCATAACAACCTCCAGTCCCTCATCAAATGTCGTTTCAACAACGGATAACCTTCTCCGAACATTAAATGGGAGGTTTGTATCCAACCCTAGTGGTTGGATGATTTGTTTAAACCTGTTTCCTTCGCTCTCATATGTATGGTATTTTTAAATCAACTTCCAATACCCTCAATAAGGCAAACAATTTGTTTTTGTTGTGTTATTCGAACGCCCTTAAACACGCCTTAATACCAGGGTGTGGCCATAATATAAAGGTTGAGAAAAATTTTAACTGCAACAAACAAGGCCTAATAAGCGTAAATATAATTAATTATTATAACCAAATGGACCAGACATGTGTCTTTCACCTTAACCTTTCTGTTCAACTATAACTTGTCTGTATTTAATATGCGCAATAAATAATTAAACAATAAGGAACAGGACAGTGCCATAATTTAATCATGGCAACAACTTTTTGTCGTGAAAGAATATTGGTCACGGCACCTAACCTGAAAGTAGGGATTCTCATCGCTCTGTGACCGATAGTTTGAGAACACACTACTTCATCGCCTCATCTGAAAATAATATTCTTCACACAAAAAAAGGGTCATCTTTTATCTCACCTTGAAATCAAGATCGTGAATCAAAAACCCTTCGCTGCAGTTTATGAAAAAATTTATTGGTATTTGGTGGTTGGTATCGGTAAACATTATTTTTCCTTTAAATAACTTGGGCAGTAGATTTTGTCGTCGAAATAAGTCGTGGAATGGTTTGTGAAATATTTCTCAATGAGATTTTAGGTTTTTTTACGACTGCTTGCAAAACCTCTAATTGGATTAAATCTTCATTCGTGCGCCAAACCTGGTGCTTGTCGAAAAATTTATTGCTTACAGAATCGGTACTTTTATATTTATTAAAAATATCTCCAAACATGGCTAATAATTTTATATGGGTATCTGGCATTAAAAAAGTTAGCAGCCTCTCTGTATGTATTGTAGTTGTCCTTTCTGGTTTGTTTAAGCACCATATTTAATGCAATGGAAACAAAACTCTCAGCGTTAACAAGTAAAATAATTAGTTGTTATAGTTTTATTTGGAATCATATTTTAATACATCAACATCATGTGGCTTCTATTTTCCAATGCGTGTTTAGGTCACTTCTCATAGCTTATTGTATTTAAAATAAGTGACATACGATCTTATGTTTCATTCATGTCAACTGCATGTGGACAAGGATTAGAGGGTATTTTGTTACCATTATGAAGTACAACTGCTTTTAAACTTATTTTGGACTAATTTAAAATTAGCGCCATCCTAATTTCCATAATACTAATTATATTAACACAAACACACATTTTATCCTGCATAGTAAAAAATGAGAATAGCTCCTTGTTACGGTTCCTAAATATTGTAACTTTGCTTCCAGTGGCTAGTAAATTCCATTGTTGTAATCTAAAACCTAATACTTTACCATGCTCTTTGTACAAGTGGAGATCCCGAACTAGAATATTTAATTCAGCTTGTTCGATTAAATGGGGTTCTTTTCCTTTACTTTTGGGAAAATAAGAATGGTCCTTTAATAATGCATTATCGGGTTCTGCCTATACATTTCTAAATCTTCCTCCCCAATTGCCTGGGTCGTTGGAATTGTTTAACCTCCATGAAGAACCGGTTTTATTTCTAAAGGAATATCCGGATATTCAATATAATGTTTGCAAAAATAACAGTCGTTAAAGTGATTTGTTGGTTCTCGCCATATCATTGGAACTACAAAAGGCATAAAAGAGCGTTTTCCATTTAGCCAGTGACTGAGCATGTCTGCCGAACTAGCAGAGAATACTGTGGCTAGACCATTGGGATCAGTCAAAGAGGATATAGATCAAATAACTAAACAACTTGCACAAAGCAGATGGACAGAGCAACTTGTAGCATCTCCAGGCAATTGTGGACCCTACTTGAAGGCAGAAAAACCGCTATGCTATTACAACACAGTCGGAAGGACCTTAGAAATATCACTACCGTAGTCACCGGACATTGCCTGTTCGGTAGACACGCTGAACGTATGCAAATACCAACTAACGACTTCTGTGGAAGTTGCAGAGATGAAGAAGAGGAGGAAAGTATTCAGCATTTCTTGTGTGAATGCCCCGGCCTCGCTAGAAGAAGGTTCAGTGCCCTGGGCGAACCATTCTTTAATGATCTGGAGGAAGTGAGCAGCCTGAAACTGGGTCGACTCACGAAATTTATTAACAGCAGTGGCTGGTTTTGAATGAGCTGTCAAGATTCTTCTACGACCTACGTCACGTCGCGTTAACCATCAGGAAACTGATGCGGATACAGGACTACGTGTGACTGTTTGGTCAATGCTAGAGGTCTGCCACTCTAACCTAACCTAACCTAACCTAGCCAGTGACTTAGATCTCAAAAATTTTACTTGTTAAGAAGTTTTTGCGATCATTTCGCATTACGAGACCAAAAGTTAACAAAAAACTGCCTTTTACGTTACAGTCGCAAATGGGCTGTAAACTACTATTATTATTATTATAAAGTATAGGCAATGGTGGGCAATTCTGCATTTATGCAATTAAGAGCAAGCATTGATGGGTCTCGAAATTTTTTAAAATTTTGCCGATAAATTCCAATGTACATTATACCTTCTTAAAAATAAAAACAATACTTTTATAGAATTTATAGAATTATAAAAAAGGTTAACGTCACTTACACGTTCTTATAAGAACCGAATAATACAAGTAATCTTAATAAGTACTGAAAGTCATTTCTCCGTGTCACTAAGATAAAATATCTGATCTTTAATGGTGCACCTGTATTCAGCATTATGGTAATTTTTATATTGTTTTGCTTAGTTGGGTCACTATTGTCTGGCGAACGATACGTAACTGTCAATGATTACTTCCTTGTACCCGCATAATCATATATGGAATTTTAAATGATGCGTGCTGTTAGCTAGTGAAAAGAAATCCTAATAAAAGTGTTTATGATGTGTAATTACTGGTACTAATATAGACAAATAGAGAAAAAAAGCAATGAAAGGATTTAATATCGAATTGCATTCTATATTTCAAACGTCCATTCTATACAATATATCTATCACTATTGGGATTAGGGGTGTGGGGACGAATGTCACGTAAATTCGTACTTATAATGCAGAAGCATAATAAATTTCTTTCTTAACGTTAAGCATACGTTTATAATACAAAACGAATTAATTTTTTTTTAACTGTCTTTTTTATATAATATATATACCTACCTATTAAGTTAGAGTAATAATTGTTAGTAAGTTTTATATACTTATCCCTGTAATAAACTTGTAAAGTTGGTTGGGAGTAAAGTAAAATTAAAATTAAAATTAATCCCGCATGTAAAATCGCCGCAGGCAATATTTTTTTGTACCACGCCACGCCGCAATTTTGCTAATTGAATAATATTTTATAATAAACACTGGTCAGTCGTGTGCTCAACAGAAGATCCAGTCGTGAAAAGTTTAATCGACAATCCTTTATCAAAATACATATTTTGTTTCGTGGTTCATTTTATCATAAATTTTTACCTGTCACTACACACAGCGAAAGTAACTCAACCCTCAACCAAGTACAACAAACAACAACATAATGTAAATAACACGCACACTAGACATCTGGTATTCGTCAAGAATCCAACTTGGGACCGCTTTTATTTTTGATATTCATTAACGATTCGGTTGCTGTTATAAGGGATTTGCAGGTGCTTCTTTTTGCTGGTGATAAAGAACTATTTAATAAAATGAAGGTATCTTGGTAGTAATGTTTTGCAGAAAAATTTAGACTTACTGTATAATTGGTTCATAATAAATCACTTACCTTTCAACATTGATAAGTGTAAACACATGAAGTTTTCCTATTTTATAAAAAGGACTGACTTTGCTTACGTAACAGTGTAATAACTGCTTCTGGTAATGTGACTAAATCAACATGGCAACTACTTAATAGCATTTAGAATAATAATAAAAAATCCAGTCAAATTGAGCTGTTACATAAACAAACGCTTAATACAGACACTAGTACACTGGCAGGTCTTTTCTTAAAACAATTTGATCTCAGTAATCTTTTCGATGAATTAAATAATCATAACTTTGATAACGCCATGCAGTCGGTACCATATTCTTTTTTTCTCTTACCAACAACTGCAGAGGAAGTTAGCCAGGTTATTAAGTTGTTGCCGATAAAGTACTCCACTGGCGTGGATGAGGTACCTGTCAGTGTTATTAAAGCGGTATCTGAGATCATTAGCGCTCCCATAGCGAATATTATAAATGAATGTTTTGCGTCTGGTGTGTTTCCTAACAAACTAAAGTTGGCTAAAGTAGTGCCCATTTATAAGAATGGAAGCCGCAGTGATATTTCAAATTATCGACCAGTGTCCATCTTATCCGTTTTCTCGAAAATTTTTAAGATAGTGTTTTATGTTAGATTGTTGGACTATTTTATTAAAAACAATTTATTCTATGCTGGTCAACATGGCTTTCTGCCAAAGCGTTCAACGATAACAGCCATTTTTCAGTCGCTTAATAATATAATAGAACAAATAGATAGAGGAATGATGGTATCAGGTCTATACTTTGATTTGAGTAAGGCGTTCGACTTGATTGATCATGACATATTGTTGCGCAAGTTAGAGTGGTATGGTGTTCGCGGTGTGACTAATAATTTTATTAAATCATATTTGTCAAATAGGAAGATGACGGTTTGTGTCAGCTCGGATCAACAAACAGTATTCTCAGAGGTTATTACAGTTAAAAAGGGCGTACCACAGGGTTCTATATTGGGACCCATTTTATTCTTGATATTTGCTAATGATCTCAACAAGAAAATTGACATTTCATCTCTGTATCAGTTCGCTGATGATACGTCATGCATAGTGTCCTGTGCGAGAAAGATTTTACTTTCAACAAAATCTACTGAGATTGCGGCAGGTGTATTAGAATGGTCTTCAACCAATAATCTTATTTTAAATACCAAAAAAACCTGTTTAATTGTTTTTCTAGGAAATAATTCTAATGAATCTTTATACGTCCCTATTGAAGGAAAGAGTATAGAGCAGGCACAATCTGTCAAGTTTCTGGGAGTCACTTTGGATGAGAGACTGCAGTGGACACAACAGGTCAACGTCGTTGTAAGTAAAATCAGCAAGGCAACATACGCTGTTCGTTTTTTGCATCACCAAGTTAGTTTGAATGTTGTAAGAATTTTCTATATGTCCGGTGTGCAATCTGTGAATGCATATAGTATCATATTTTGGTACCGTGCTTCGGCTGCAAATGCACATAAAGTTTTTGTGATGCAAAAGAGAATAGTAAGGATTATGTTGAGGATACATTATCGGGATTCTTGTAGAGGTAAATTTAAACAGTTAAACGTCATGACTGTGCTATCTCTCTCCTTTTACTTCTACAAAACCCTTAAAGATTCTTTAAAATACTCGGGTTAGAAGAAAACTAAGATATTATTAGTTGGTCTCCTCTTTATACCAAATACATTCAAATGATTGAAAAAATCCAAAAGAAGTTTATAAGTATATCAGATATTTTATTAAAAAAAACTCGTGGCAGCTATCTGACTATTCTAAAGCGCTACAACTTAAGGACATTACACAATAGGAAAACCTTCAGCAGTACTGATTATGTTTATAAAGTATTTAATAACTTAGCATGAGACAACACAAATTTAAATAAGGTTGGTATGGGGTGAACAGGGGTTATACAAGTTTATAAGGGAAAATATTTATATAGACAGTCTACTTGTCAGGTAGTGGTAACATAAATAATATGCAACAAAATAGTTTACTAACCGCATGAATAATCCTTATACAGTGAGGACCTAAAGTCCGTCCCCCCCCCCCTCTAACTTCTAAACCGTTCGGTATATTTTAATGAAATTTTGAACGATAATATTTGAGCAAGTCTTGCACTTTTTGACATACCAATGACAGCTTTAAATGTCAAGATGACAGCTGGGTCCGCTTTTGGAATATTTTTTTAAATGGAACACCCTGTATATTTTTACATTCTTAAATTCCGCATAAAATTATAATTATTTTTTATTAAATGCGTTATTAGTCTATACTTCATACTTTCCGAGATATTGACTATAGAAAAGTGACATTTTTGAACTTTGACAGCTTATAACTTTCTAACAGTACGTCTTAGAGCAAAACGGCTTACATGTCCCTATCTTCAATTTTTATTATCTTTCCAAAAAAATCAACTTCCAGTTAAACCGGAACAACTATATTTCCTGCTTTCGAGTTACATCCGCTTTAACCGGAAGTTGATTTTTTTGGGAAGATAATAAAAATTGAAGATAGGGACATGTAAGCCGTTTTGCTCTAAGACGTACTGTTGGAAGGTTATAAGCTGTCAAAGTTCAAAAATGTCACTTTTCGAGAGTCAATATCTCGGAAACTATGAAGTATAGACTAATAATGCATTTAATAAAAAATTATTATAATTTTATGTGGAATTTAAAAATGTAAAAATATACAGGGTGTTCCATTTAAAAAAATATTCCAAAAGCGGACCCAGCTGTCATCTTGACATTTAAAGCTGCCATTGGTATGTCAAAAAGTGCAAGACTTGCTTAAATATTATCGTTCAAAATTTCATTAAAATACACCGAACGGTTAAGAAGTTAGAGGGGGGGGGGCGGACTTTAGGTCCTCACTGTATAATATGGTTGTATTTCATCTAACAATGAAAAATTTTTTTTGCATAATACTTTTTATTAGTATAAATTAATTGTGTATTTTTAATAAAATGAAATAGCTCTTTCATGTTGTTTTTTTGTAATGAACTAGGTCACAGGATTATTCCAAGTCCATAAAGTTACCTTAAAATTTTTATAGCCTCATCCACGATAGCACTAACGGTTTAACACTGTGGCTTACATTTTTTCGACAAACAGAAAAACATTTGAACGTGACCAATAATATTATGACAATCTGATAATCTTCAATAACAAAACGCACGTGCATAATGGCAATTATAATAATAGGGTAACATTTTAAATTTCTCTTGGTTTACATTAGCAAGGTACTTCCATTTAAAGTACGTGTCAGTATGGTGCGTAACAGGATAGTACCTGCATTATTTCGCGATACAGACTGCACGTATCAATGCGTAATTATGTAACAGTTTAATAGGATTTCAGCAGCTGGATTGTCGTTATTGATAGTATTAATATACCTACCAGGTGAACACTGTAGTTTTGGGAAATAGGAGAGGTTTGAAAATTTTAAACTTGCTTTCTATAATAACCGCCAGAAAGGGAACATTGTTACTATGAAAAGGAGAATCGTACGCCGTATTTTAACAAATAAAACATGCTTTTGTTTATTCAGCGTAATTTATTTATTATCGCCTAGCGCTTTCGACCCATTATGTGGCCATCATCAGGGCTTAGGTTCTAAAATAAAAACACAAACAAGAGTAAAAAACAGCAGGAACAAACTACATGAGAATACTTACTCGTCAAATTATGTCCAGGAGACAAGAAACATACTAAAAAGATATTTGAAAATTTTTAAACAAATTTTCTTGGAAAAGGTTTCAAATTTTAAACAACACCTGACTGATATTTGACACATGGACACAAAGTGATGAGGGATATCTCAAATAAAAACGTAGTTACTATACGCAAAATGACGAATAATAAAAAACAGAAAGGTGGCATAAAAACTTTAAATAAATTATAATGAATAAAATTGTATAAAAAGGTAGGTAACTCTGTCAATTGTTTAAAAGAAAAAAATTTAAACAGGATTTTTAAATTATGATATCTGTATTCTGCAAAACCGTCCTATTGTTAATAAAATGGGAGGAGTCAAAAGCCCACAAGCGTCGGTTAAGGTAAATAATAAATTATTATCATATATAATATCACAAGAGATAAAATTTTGTCGGCAAAATTTTCGAAAGGTATGAAAGTTTGTTGCTTGGCAATTTCGCGAATGACATTTTTGACAAAATCACGAGCCGTCAGGCGAGTGATTTTGTCGAAAATGTCATGAGCGAAATTGCTTAAAAGCAACAAACTTAAATAAATCCTTGAGAACAATTTTGCTTACACAATTTTTTCTCGAGTGGTATTCGACATGTATATTTAACTAGAAAAAAGACAAAATTTTGCCGCGGCAAAAATCACATGTGAATTTTGTCCAGGTAGGTGCAGGTAGTAATTTTGCCAGTAGAAGACCGGCCGTTGCTATGACATTTTGCCAGTGTAAAACACTCTAGTTAAATAGTCGCTGAAAGAGTCTTAAAATTGGATTTCGGTTGTTATTTTCATTGAGTTTTAAATTCAGACATGAATCTGGATAGTTAATTGAATGTCTACGGATTTCAAGGTCCTCGAGATAGTCCAACTTGTTGAAGTTTTTATGATCAAATTGATGTAAAACTTTGCTGTTAAAAGTTGGTAAGAAACTATGATTATTAAATTTGAGGTGCTGTCCAAATACAGACGTTCCTGGTCGGTTGACATGTTCTTTTATTCTTGTTCCGAGTTTTCTTACGGTTATTCTAATGTATTGAGCTGGGCAACCACCACATGATAATTTATAAACTCCGCTTTTGTCAAGATGTGAAACGCTTTCTTTATTTCTGACTAAATGAGACTGAAGATTGTTTTTTGTTTTAAAGGAGATTGCATTTTTATTAAATAGTTTAGCTATCTGAGTAGAAATTGGACCTTTGTAAGATAAAGAAGAAATAATTTATTATTTACCTCAACCCACGCTTGTGGACTTTCGACTCCTCCTATTTTATTAACAATAGGACGGTTTTGCAGAATACAGATATTATAATTTAAAAAGCGTGTTTAATTTATTTTCTTTTAAACCTACCTTTTTATACAATTTTATTCATTATATTTATTTAAAGTTTTTATACCACCTTTCTGTTTTCTATTATTCGTCATTTTGTATTACGTTTTTGTCTGAGATATTCCTCACCACTTTGTGTCCATGTGTCAAATGTCAGTCAGGTGTTGTTTATAATTTGAAACCTTTACTAAGAAAATTTGTTTAGAAATTTTCAAATATCTTTTTAGTATGTTTCTTGTCTCCTGGGCATAATTTGACGAGTAAGTATTCTCACGTAGTTTTTTTCCTGCTGTTTTTTACTCTTGTTTGTGTTTTACTTTTAGAACCTAAACCCTGATAATGGCCGAAAGCTCTAGGCGATATTAAATAAATTACGCTGATTACACAAAAGTATGTTTCATTATCATTGTAATTTTTAAATTTAATAAATTTATTTTATTTTGAAAAAGTTTTGCATTATCTTTAAACCAAAATAAAACCCATTAAATTCGCAATTAAATAGAAAGTAACTACTGTTAGGTACTCGATTAAGCTGCCCTATGTGCATTTCGTTAGCATGATATACAGCGTCTTAATTAAGTCACATGCAAAGTGCTTTAAATATTATTACCAGGTATCGCATTTTCGGTTTGTAAGACAATAGAAAAATAACATAGGAGATTATATACAGGATGGAATTTTTAACTAGAATAAATTCAGTATTAGGAAACCCCTTTATTTGCTGAACAAATACAGACCTACAGCTGCGTTTATTTTGGCTAACTTTTTCCGTGTCTTTATGAAATTTACACCTCTTTTTGAGTTAGAAACCGCTCTTAACTTTTTTTTAAATGACTATGTATGTTTGTATGAAAACCGTTTGTTTAATAAATCGAAAGTAACCCCCAGTACCCTAAAAACATGACATCATGGCTTCTACAAATGACAATTCTTACCTTTACACTGTCTTACAGACATATCAATAATTTTACAAATATTTTTATATAAATAATTAAAAAATCCTCGACACCTTCTCTTTAGAAAGCCTTTTTCTTCTTTTTTATTTTAATTGGTTGTTTAGACATCCTTTATTACATGCTCAGCATGTTTTAACTCTCCTCAACTTTTTTATTTATGTCACTTCTACATTTTCAATTTTTAATGCCATAATAAATAATAATAATAATAAATGCGCAATAGTCTCGCCGAAGGCAAATCTGAGATAATCAAACTGAGAAATAAACATAGCAACATCACCTCAAACCGGGATGAAATCCTGAGAATCGTGGAAGAGTTCTATTGCGGGTTTCCGATCGGGCTTCGGGACAAATGACCACCTACAGAGTATAAAGACCCTTATTGAAAAAAACCATCGAATACAATAGACCACTTGTTCTCCTATTCATAGACTTCCACAAAGCCTTTGACACTATAGAGATGCAAGCTATACTAGACGCCTTGAGAGAATGCCGAGTAGACTACAGATATTCAAAGCTTATCTATAATATATACAAAAACGCTACTATGTCAGTCAGACTACACGAAGCCAGCAACCGCATCAAAATTGGAAGAGGCGTAAGGCAAGGAGACACTATGTCTCCTAAATTATTTATCACAGTGCTAGAACACGCTTTCAAAAAGCTTGATTGGGATACAAAAGGAATAAACATAGATGGTCAGAAACTTAGTCACCTCCGTTTCGCAGACGATATCGTCCCAACAACCGACGACTTGGGGGAGGCGAGACAAATGCTCTATGAATTAGAAGAGGCATGCTGCAGGGTCGGTCTGAAAATGAACCTTTCGAAAACAAAGATCATGACAAACCTTGTCATGAGTGAAGGTATAAACATCGATAACACCGAAATCGAATGGGTTGAAAAATACACATACCTGGGCCATGAGATTAGAATATCCAGAGATAATCAGACATGCGAGTTGCACAGAAGGATTAGCCTCGGATGGGCGGCCTACGGAAAGTTAAAGCACGTCTTCAAGAGTGAACTCCCCATCTGTCAAAAAAGAAAAGTATTCGATCAATGCGTCCTACCAGTACTTACATACGGCGCGGAAACACTTACCCTAACGATGACATCCGCGAAAAAACTACAAGTAGCACAACGCAGAATGGAAAGGTCAATGACTGGATTAAGTTTGAGAGACCACGTCACAAACCAAGATCTGCGGAGAAAAACCGGCGTAAAGGACATCATTGAGCGAATAACCACGTTGAAATGGAATTGGGCAGGACATGTGGCCAGAATGAGCGGTGACAGATGGACTAAGAGGTTGTTAGAATGGAGACCACGTACCGATAAACGAAGTAGAGGAAGACCACCTACACGATGGACCGACGATCTGAAAAGAATTGTAAACAACTGGATCCAAGCGGGTCAAAACAGAACCAGGTGGAAAGCCATGAGGGAGGCCTATGTCCAGCAGTGGACGCTTTAAGGGCTGGTTGATGATGATGATGATGAATGCCATAAAAGCTCCACATAAATTTTCTGTCTCCTGATGATAAACGTTTCTATGTTCGAAACATGTAGAGACACCTAGAGAATTTTTATTCTATTAAATTTTGTGAAGGAAGACTTTAAGTTTTTCGGATATAATATCTATATATTCGGTTTTTTGATCAAAATAGAAACTTAAGGTCGTAAAACTAAATACGAAGTTTTCAATTCAAAATATTAAAATAACTTGTACTGAAAACGAAATACACCAATTTTGCTTAATTTAGACTGCTCATTTAATTTCAATCGGAACGAAAATAAAAAATAAAACTATATTTTTTAAATATGTTGTCAACATTGTGTTTTGTTTATTTAGAACTGCCTCTGGCTTCATAAATGCCTGCGAATGCATATCCGATAAGAGACTCTTCCGTCGACATTGCCAATTATACAGGGTCCTGCACCTCACCTCCCGTCTTCTATAGCTCACTTAGTAATTAAGTTAGGATTTTATATTTTGCAGACCTTACCTGTATGTTGGGGCGCATTTCAGAAAAATATGAGTTTTCATACAGGGTGTTCCAAAAAAGTGTGACATCATAAGGATGTATTTTTTTAGCTTACATACCATATATTTTCTTACTTATTTGGGTGCCTCCTATAGTTACCTACATAACCCTAAAATTTTATTGAAATCGATTCAGTATTATAGGCGAAAAAAAATAAAAACTGAAAAATATCAGTTTTGTACCACTGGTTTTAAAAATTAATAAAAAATAAAAGTAATGCCTCGTTAATAAAATTATATAAAGTTTAGTGTCAAATTTTGCAAACTTTAAAGCAATTTATTTTTCTTATTTTAAATAGGAACCCCTATAAATATTTTAATGCCATTCGATGGAAAATTAAAAATCAAACATTTGTCCCAGTTACAACCCTATCGCAATTTCCAACGCATCAAGACTTATTTGCAGAAAACTTTTTACATTTTATTAACTATTACAACAGTCATTATTATGAATAAGTATCAAAGCTGGCTTTGAAAAACAATTTATTGGTATTAAAGTTTATTAAAGTGACAAGAGACCATTTTGACTTTAGTAATTTAAAAATTTTCAAATATTGTTAAATTGTTAGTAATTATTTAAGCTGTTATAAGTACCTATTTTATATTGTTTTTTGTGATGGACTACAACCAAGAAGAGCTCGTAGATATGATTTTTATATTAGGAGCATGCGAAAAAAACTCTTTTTTGGCAAGCCGAGTTTACACACAGCGTTATCCGGAACGACGACATCCAGACAAAAGGAGCCTGCAAAACATATTAGAGAGGTTTGTACAAACGGGAAATGTAAACTACCAAAAACCAGTGAGAAATAAACTGGTCGGGACTGAAGAAAATTAATTGGCTGTGCTAGTATCTATCATAGAAAATCCTTCAGTTAGCCAACAAGCAGTCGCTGATGCCGTAAATGTAAGCGAAAGAACAGTTCGACGAATTTTAAAGGATAACCATGTCCACAATTATCATTTCCAGTTAATAATTACTAACAAGTTAACAATATTTGAAACTTTTAGATTACTAAAGTCAAAATAGTATCTTGTTACTTTACTAAACTTTAATACTTACCAATAAATTGTTTTTCAAATCCACCTTCGATATTTATTCATAATAATGACGGTTGGAAAAGTTGATAAAATTAGTTTCCTGCAAATAAGTCTTGATGCGTTAGAACTTGCGATAGGGTTATAATAAGGACAAATTTTGTATTTAATTCTGCATCGAATGACATTAAAATATACAGGGGTTCCTATATGAAATAAGAAAAATAAATTGCTTTAAAGTTTGCAACGTTTGACACTAAACGTTGGACATCCTGTATAATTCGTAATAACCGAACTTGGTTAACGAGACTGTTAGATTTTATTTAATAAGAACCTTTGTATAATTTTATTAACGAGGCCATTACTTTTATTTTTTATAAATTTTTAAAACCAGTGATGTAAAACTGATATTTCTCAGGGTTTATTATTTTTCGCCTATAATACCAAATCGATTTCAATAAAATTTTAGGGTTATGTAGGTAACTATAGGTAAATAAGTAAGAAAATATATGGCATGTAATCTAAAAATTACATCATTATGATGTCACACTTTTTTGGAACACCCTGTATGAAAAAAAATATTTTCCTGAAATGCGCTTCAAGATACAGGTAAGGTCTGCAAAATATCAAAATCCTTAAAAAACTTAATTACCAAGTGAGCTATAGAAGACGGGGGGCGAGGTGCAGGACCCTGTATACAAAAAATTATTTAAATAATTTAAATGGCAATTTTTGTCCTTACAATTGAATACTGCTTCTGTAAAACACAATAAATTGCGTTGCAGATCTCTAGTACAATCTCACCCGAAGCTTGAGGTAAAATGATAATCGAAAATTTTAAATCTTCGTAACTTTTGCTTGTAGCCAGGTATCTTAACGATTCTGAAAGTCGCTTATGTGGTGTAGTAGCTTGTCCTAACTACGTCTATGGTTTGATGAAAAGAAGGATAACAAATGTTAAAATAATACAATAGGTTTGGTCCATTGGAAAATAAGTAAACTAATCTCCCGGTCAAGTCTCGCCTCGCCTCGCTTAACAGGTTAATAATAAAGGGTGCTGAAAGTCTGGAATAATCGATTTTTCTTGAAAACGCAAAAGTTTTTCGAAAAACGCTCGGACCCGTCGATTTTATTCTATTCTTTAAAATTTTTTGACGTTCTTCAATATTATACCGGATGCGCCAAAAACGCTAGGCAAGTGTCAACTTCACTTTTTCAAATAGAACACCCCTTTTTTTCTCGAATATTCAGATTCCTCTCTAAACTCTAGACAAGTTTCATATAACATATTGTATGACTAAAGTCAACAGGAATTGAAATACAGGGCCCCCAATAAAAATCAAGGTATAATTTTAAAACTTTTTTTCCATGACAAGTACTTAGGCTAGGAAAAAAATTGTAACAGAAAATTGGTAATACAGTAAACAATCTAAAATATTATTTGATTAAGTGTTGAAAATGGTGTCCATTTACGGCTCTACAATGTCCCAATCTCAACAAATTCTAACTGTACATTATGTACAATTTCTGGGGTAATTTGTCTTATGGTTGTTGTTATACACGTTTTGCGAACATATCTTCTGGTTTATTTTTGTAAACCCTTTCCTTAATATAGCCCTACAGAAAAAAGTTTAATGGCATTAAGTCGTGGGACCTCGCAGGCCACTCTATTTGACCCCGTGGACCTATTCAATGATAATGAAATAACTCATTCAGGTATCTACGGACTTCGGCCGAATAGTGGGCTGGTGCACCATTCTGCTGAAACCAGATAATTGTATTATGTGAATCAGGAATGTTCCGATCGGGAAATAGGGTAATCAACGCTGGAGCGAGGTCTTCTTCAAGAAACTGCAAATATCTTTGGCCAGTCAAATTTTCCTCAAAAAAATAGTGTCCTATAACAGTATTCCGAATTATTCCTTCCCACACATTAATTTTTCTCGGCCGCTGGGTATGAATTTCTCGGAACCAATGGGGATTTTCGCTGGACAAGTACCGGCAATTTTGACGATTTACCATGCCATCCAAGAAAAAAGTCGCCTCATCGGAAAAAATTATGTTACTCGGAAATAATGCATCGTTAATCAAGTAATTATCCATGAGAATTTCACAGAACTTATTCCTTCTGTCAGGGTCGTCTTTCAAAAGTTCCCGTACTCCTTGACATTTATATGCATGCCATTTTTCCTTTTTCAGGAATTTTGCCACCGTTGGTTGAATCGTGGATATTTTTAAAATTTTGAGAAATGCTTCTTATGCTCGAATGTGGTCTCTCTTCCAACGAAACTAGAATATTAAGTTTGACATCGTCGGAAATTTTAGGTCGTCCACTTCTAGGTTTATCCCTAACGTGACCAACTTCATTATACTTCTTAACAATTTTGGAAACAGTTGCCTGATTTATGTGTTCTCTATTTGTATATTTATCATTCAAATACTCACAAACTTCTATTTGTGTTCTCTTTCGATCACCACATCCTACTATTATTAATATTTCGATTCTCGCAGCTTCCGTTAGAAACATTTTTATGGGTAAAAGTGACAACTTTGTAGAAACCGGTAAAAGATTTTTATTGGGGGCCCTGTATTTCAATTCCTGTTGACTTTAGCCATACAATATGTTATAGGAGACTTGTCTAGAGTTTAGAGAGGAATCTGAATATTGGAGAAAAAAAAGGGGTGTTCTATTTAAAAAAGTGAAGTTGACACTTGCCTAGCGTTTTTGGCGCATCCGGTATAATATTGAAGAACGTCAAAAAAATTTAAAGAATAAAATAAAATCGACTGGTCCGAGCGTTTTTCGAAAAACTCTTGCGTTTTCAAGAAAAATCGATTATTCCAGACTTTATCAGCACCCTGTATAATTGACTTCCCTTCAAAAGCCATTCCTTCGTCTACTTTGTCCTTTTCTTTTTTGATTTTATGGCAAATGCCGCCACCACTCACTGCAACAAATATAAGTATTGTCTTCATAAATTACGTAGTTTTTTGTTGAACTGCGGAACAAAACTGCAGTTTCGCGTTGGCCATTTTATTCGTCGAACAAAGCTGCCATCAACGCCGTAGTCTGTGGGCTGCTTAACTGTCCATGTCCTAACAATCGAGAGGGGACAGACTCTACATAATAATTATAGCATTATTTAATAATAAAAAATAATTAAGGGTCCTTATTTGATCTAACCAATCACTGAAGAATAATAGATTAATTAACTCTACTTATCTTATTATAAATCTATTTTTCACCTCAATTTAGCTGAGCATATAACGCTTGATCGCATTACATATTGCGATTTACTGCGAATTTTTTTTATGAAAATTTATAACAAGTAAAAAATACGTTTTAAATGTAGATCAAATAAAAGATACGCACCTGATTTAACTCAGCTTATTAGATCTCATTAGATGATTATCCATATATAGAATCTGGTTTTCATTACTGGAAATAAAGGTGCTAAATGTTAATTGATCTTCGCCAAAAGAAGCAAGTGGGAACTTGTCTACTATAAACCATATTAAACCGTTCTTATGGATGATGATACAAAAGTCTATAATATCTATGATTAAATTCTTTGTCTTTATCTAGTGGGGATTCCATTCCATTGCAGCTAATTTAGGTATTTTGCCAAAAAATAATTTCTTGCTTAAGAAAAGTATTTTTGACGATAATATTAGTAGGTAAGATAAATGTTATACAAAGAAAAAAGTTGTTTTGTTCTATATTTTTAATGGCCAGAACTAGTCGTTCACTCTCGTCTCGTCTAGTTCTCGCGAGACGAGACGAGACGAGAACGAGTCGAGAGTGGTCCGATCCGAGAATAGATATTTTTCTGCGAGAATCTCGTGAGACGAGACAAAAATATGCGAGAACGAAAAATCTTGCAAAATCTTAAGACTGATTGGGATTTTCGATCAACTATTAGATAGATCATTTTTTAAGATTATACTATTTTATAGTTATTCTAAGTTTCAGATATATATTCTGTTATATGTTTATAAAATAGACATAGGACAAAATTGTTACTATTTTTTTAAATAAAAGATTAAACAAACTATCATAAACTTTTAATTATGTACTGGTAAGAGTAGAACTTTACATTGTACAGTTTTATTGACTGTGTTGTTACCACCCTTTAAGCTTGGTTATCTGTGGATTTGGAAATAAATGTTTAAAAGGAAATTGTACCCAATCTATTCAATATGTTGTACTTATTATTATGCAGGTTAACATATATTTTTTTGTTACATTATAAAAAAATACTATTTTTTAAAAGATTTTCCCGTATATATGTGTAAAGTATTTGCTTAATTGTTTAATGCTTTGTTACATTTTAGAATTTTTATTCAAGTCAGTGCATTTCGCTGCCCAACTACAACCAAATACATTTAAAAAATCCTTTATTGTTAATAAAAGCATATTCTCTAGCTTAATAATTATAGTTTATTTTAGTACGCTAGTTGGCCCGATTTGGCATAACACCTAAAAGTAATGGTACAATTCGTGATTCCCAAATTCAATGAATTATTTAAAGTATCAGTTTATTTATTATAACTAAAATGGTGAATGTACCACTGATTCTTATGGTAGTGGTCAAAATAGTCAGTAACTCAGTACATAAAATGGCGAAAGCGCGATATATACAGTAAAATTAAATTATCTGATTAATGCGCATTAATGGGGGCCTATTAATTCCTTTTATTAAAGTAAACGAATAACCATAATACCTACAATAAGTGTATTGTGATAATTAAGTAACTTATATTACCATTATTAAATTTCCTTAGTAAAACTAACAACAGCTGAGTTGTGGTAATCAGTGGGTTTGATAACAGCTGCAATTACCCTCTGATTATGACAATCAGTATGTTTAAATATGTTAATAACCAAACTTCTTTAATAACGGTAACTAAAGCGCAGCTGTAAAATTTCTTTAATAATGGTAACCAAGCATCTAAATTGTCCCATATGCTATGTCGATATCTTTTGGTTGTAAATTATTAAAATTTTAGTTATGGTAATCAAAGTTTTCTCTCAGTGTGTATTCTGATAATATTACTATTAATAAATTTATTTATTAAAATTAACAACAACGTAGTTGGGGTAATAAGTTCCGATGATGATAACGGCAATGATTTGATTTGATTATGGTAATCAATATGTTAATACCGGTAGATAATCAAACTTCTTTAATAACGACAACTAAGCGCATCTGTAAAATTACTTTTATAATGGTAACCAAGCATCAATATTATCCCATATGTAATGTCGATATCTCGGTTGTGATTATTAAAATTTTATTTATGGTAATCAAAGTTTTCACTCAGTGCAGTGTACCGGGTCATTCCGTATATTTAGACAGCGTCTACTGCGGTTATTACAAGAGATAGAAAAAAACTTTAAATATAAAAGTTATAGGGTTTACCCTAAGTCGCCAGAAAATGTTACGCAAAACGACAAATGAATGTCACAAAGTTAGGAAAAAACACTAACTTGGTAAATCTTTAATGGAACACCGTGTATATTGAAACAAAAATTAATAGATCTTTTTTTCTGAATTCAAAAATATATAATATGTTGACATTTGGTTTAGCCGTTTTCGAAATATTTGCATTTTAAAAATGTTAATATATTGTTTAATTAAATCGCACTTGCCATGGATAAACAAATGGCTCGAACGCCATTATTTAATAGTATTTAGGTATATGGCTGTCAGATTTCCTTTAGTCCATACGTAAAATGGGTTACACAGAAGAAGAAGAATTAGAAATAATTCGACTTTTTTACAAAAACAACAATAATGTTGCTCAAGCGCAAGCAGAGTATCGGCGTATTCATCGCGAAATGCCTGTTCCTGCTAGACCCACTTTTTATTATACCGAAAGGAGCATGAGGGAGCACAAAACCCTTCATAGAAAAAAACGCACAGTTATCGCAAATGAGGATGAAGAACTACACAGATGTTATTGTATTTTGAAGGTATGAAAGAAGTCTTTAATTATTTGCTCTGATTTATAAATGTGTTAATACTTATTTTTAGAAAATCCAAAGCTATCGATTGCCGATGCTAGTAAATACTTTGAAAAATCTACAAAAAATATTCAAACTGTTTTACACAAATATGGATATCACCCATACAAAATGTTGCCGGTATAAAAATTGACAGATGATCATAAAATTAGAAGACTAGCATATTGTAATGATATGTTAGTTAGGAAAACTCAAGCCCATGATTTTTATAATAGGATTTTGTGGAGCGATGAAGCTATGTTTACTACAGCAGGAGTATATAACCGACGAAACACACACATGTGGGCATTAGAGAACACCCACTCTTATATTGAAATTAAAATTCAGGTTCGCATGTCCTTAAATGTTTGGTGTGGTATTCTAAGGAACCGAATAATTGGCCCGGTTATATTTGATGGATCGTTAACAGAAGATAGATACATCCAGTTTTTAAATAATGAAATTGAAGGTTTGTTAGAAGAACTTCCTATCAGGGAATATAATAACATAATATGGCACCAGGACGGTGCGCCACCTCATAACACAATGATTGTGAGAAATTTTTTAAATAACCGGTTTAACGAGTGGATTGGAACTCATGGGACCATTAACTGGCCACCTAATAGTCCTGACCTGGCCCCTTTAGACAATTTTTTATGGGGCTATCTAAAAGATGAAGTATACAAAGAAAGAAGTCAAAGTTTGGAGAACTTAATGCAAATAATTCAAAGAAGTATAAATTCATTGAATGAAGAACATCCGGAGTAAATTGGCAATGATTTATCTAAATTAGAGGAAGATTACAGAAAATGTTTCGAAAATATCGGTGGTCACATTCAACACTTGCAAATTGTCATAAATTATTTTATTAAAAAATATTTTTAGGTATTTCTAATTTTTCTTCTTCTGTGTAACCCATTTTACGTATGGACAAAAGGAAATCTGACAGCCATATTAATACTATTAAATAATGGCGTTCGAGCCATTTGTTTATCCATGGCAAGTGCGATTTAATTTACCAATATATTCACATTTTTAAAATGCAAATATTTCGAAAACGGCTAAACCAAATGTCAACATATTATATATTTTTGAATTCAGAAAAAAAAGATCTATTAATTTTTGTTTCAATGTACAGGGTGTTCCATTAAAGATTTACCAAGTTAGTGTTTTTTCCTAACTTTGTGACATTCATTTGTTGTTTTGCGTAACATTTTCTGGCGACTTAGGATAAACCCTATAACTTTTATATTTAAAGTTTTTTCTATCTCTTATAATAAACGCAGTAGACGCCGTCTAAATATACGGAATGACCCTGTACCAAAGTTGACGTAGTGTGAGGAGTGGAAGGTAGAAGAAATAATAATATGCTTTTACTTGTAGATAACAAAATTTTTTTAAATATTTTTTTATATAACTAGTGGACTAGTATAACTAAAGACTTTAAAGTATCTTATCTTCTTTTTCAACTAACCAATCAAATTAATTATGGACTATTTCTTCAAAGTACAAATCATGATTTATGCAAAAAAACACATTTCCTAAGCATAAATAATCAATCTGTAGTCACCTAATGTGATTTATTTAATAGGAAAACCCTCTAAGCAAGGAGCAGCTAAGCTATAGTAAAAATTGCATAATATTTAGATCGTATAAAGATACATTTCTGAGCTAACTGTCTTCATTACATCTAACTAGATGATTATCCATATTGCGAATCTAATTTAAGTACTGCAAATTAAAGCGCTCAACATGATCATGTGTGTAAGTTGCAGCAAATAATGCGGCGTAACGTATGAACTTCTTCGTAATTAGACGTGAATGAGAAACCAATATCCTAAGCTTCATCGTGTCCGGTACTTACCGTAACTATCTTTGAGATAGAAGTAAACATTATTTATAATAATCATTAAATTTTATTGGCACCAGTAAGATCTTTTTCAGTTTTTGCATATCTGCATCCACATCCAAACAAAAAAGAGTATTTCTACACTGAGAAAAAGGCCTTCTATTCGTGTAAAGAATTCACATACCCTTTATACTTATACGACTGTTTAATATTATATGTGACAGCTTTCCTACTGTAAGACAATGAAAATTGCTAGACCGTTGTGTAGTGATAATATCACGGTAATTTAGCCAATAGGAATTAGGAATTAATGCTACCATATATTGGTTTATAACCATTATTGCTCTGAATACTCACAGTAATTATCAAGTTTCATTGGGGGTGTAATCTGGTTTTTTATACTGTATTAGTTCCGCCTGGCAGTTGTAATGTAACTTATAATAACTAATAATACTTATAATAACTATTAATCATAATAATATTTACTTTCCACGGTTAATAAAGCATATACTTACCACTATACTGTAGTTCTCAAAATTTTAAATAGCTTGCAAAATATGTAAAAACGTCTACCATATAGAATAATATTATAATTAATATTATTATTAATATGTTGATATTTTATAAAATATGTTTCCCGTTTTTCTTTGATGTGCCTGTAGGTTTTCAACTGATTTTGACAGAAAAGAAGCTGATTGCGAAAGGATCTATTTATTTGAGTACGCAGCATATTTACATAAGATGGTGGGTGACAAATTCAATTTAAGAAGACGTCAGTCCTGTAGCATGAAGTAAACATCCATTATATTTTGATAAATATAATTAGTATTCACATATTACGTAGGTACATACATGAAAGAAACTAGGTACATTCTAAAGAGTATATTAAACAAAAACCATTGAATTCAATAAATCCCTCGCCTACAAATTACCTTACTGCTCTTTTCCAAAAACAAAATATATGAATTGAATCGGCCAATCTAAATCCATAACTAATATTACATAAAATAATGACCACTACTGTTCAAAATTTATTGGTGATTATTCATTAATAAAGTATTAACGTAAGCTAGAAAATAGTAATTTGCGTATTTTATTTCAATTTAATACTTTCATTTTTGTAAATATTAATTGAAAGTATGGATAAATGAAACTTAACTCTGCTTATTTAATTGTCATATCCTGGGTTGTTATTGTGACTCATATATTATATTTAATTACTAGCAAATTGCACATACCTAATTATCTTTAGTATTGAAATAAATAAATTTAATCAATAATATTTTATACGAATTCTATTAAATTGAAAATTTGTATCGATATAATAATTAGGTGCTATACCACCAAAAGCCTGTTTCCTTCATGTATCTGTGCTACTGTTTCTAGTTAAATCAAATTTATAGGAAAATAATTACTTAAGCATTAAGTAGTTTATTAATTTATTGCATTTACTATGGATCAAAATTTCGTAATCTGTATTAAACTGCATACAGTGTGAACTTATTAATTTAATAATACTTTTTTTTGATGTTTATTAATCAGTTACATTGTTGAACTGCGGTATAAATCAATTAAATTAAAAAGGTGATTTGCCTAGACTATAATAATTGATGATTCTTATTTAGAAGGCAATTTTGTACTGATGGAGTGGCGGATCCATTAAAGTGCTACAGGAGCTTTAACCCTCCTCCCTCTCGATGGCATAATAATGATAAATACAAAAAATAATGATCAACTTCTCCTATGAGGTGTGTTTTCTTAAATAATAAAAAATATTTTAAACACCTTAATTTTTTTAAATTACTTTTAGGATACCTGATTTGAGCCTAAGAAAATGTAAATTTATTACCACCTTTTTAGTTGTCCAGTTATCGGCTGTAGCCAAGGGTGATGTTACGGGGGTTCTGAAACGTTGAAAACTTTAATTAACAAAAACAGTTTTGCTAGTTTAATGCACACTTGGTGCTCAACACCAAATCACCTTGTGTTGGGTTCCTGGACACAGCAATATATATGACAACGAGACTGCTGATGCGCTCGCCAGGGAGGGCGCAAGCATCTCTGTCAAACTAGAAGAGAATACTGTGGCTTGACCACTGGGATCAGTCAAAGTGGAGATAGATGGAACAGCTGAACAACTTGCCAAAAGCAGATGAACAGGGCTTACAACTTGTAGCATCTTCAGGCAATTGTGGTCCCTACTTAATAACAGGAAAACCGCAGCGCTATTACAGCACAGTCAAAAGAACCTAAGAAACATCACTGCTGTAGTCACCGGACATTGCCTGTTCGGTAGACACGGTGAACGTATGCAAATACCAACTAACGACTTCTGTAGAAGTTGCAGAGATGAAGAAGAGGAGGAAAGTATTCAGCATTTTTCGTGTGAATGCCCCGGCCTCGCGAGAAGAAGGTTTAATGCCCTGAGCGAACCATTCTTTAATGATCTGAAGGAAGTGAGCAGTCTGCACTCACTACGTTTATTAACATTAGTGGATGGTTTGAATGAGCTGCCAAGATTCTTCTACGATCGCGTCAACCATCAGGAAGCTGATGCGGATAGGTTCCGCTGAACATGTGTGGTACCACAACGGTCCTTACAAGACTACGTGTGTCAAGGCTCGTCTTTAGCATTTTTTTTCATAGTGTTTGTTTAAAGGTGCCCAGCATAATTAAATTTGAAAATATGCATCTAGTACAAATGAAATATGTAAATAATGCTTTGATCCTATGTACTAGTTCTAACCTAAAGCAACCGACTTCATACAATGTACATTGTACATGTCGTAAAATTAACTCCACGCAAAGTCGATATATCGCTTGTGGGAATTGCCAATTATTCGACATGGCATTATTTATAAGGAATTAAATAGTAATTATATTGTTAAATTAGATTTAAATTGTTGCCGGTGAGGCAAAACAATATTTTGCAACTAGATCAAATTATAACTTGGGACAAGTCACAAAAGCTAAAGAAACAATTATTACTAGTAATAATTTCTTTGACAGGTAATACAGCCGATAGCTACTTTGTATGTGTCTTTTACATTTATAGTATAACATGACAACTTAACTCATATATTTTTAATTAAACATGGTGGTGCATTGTGGGCTGGAGTTCATTTCTAGCTGGACAAAATTGCATGTTGAATCACACGATAATTGAGTATTACATCATTCATTTCGGCTTGTTTGAGTTACGTTATAAGTTGTATTATCGTAATGTAGTGATGTAATAAGCTCATAACATCACTAGTAATGTAATAAACTTATTACGTAACTAATTTTTATTAAAGAAACTGCAACTTTTTATAATTTATTTATTCAAAAAAAAAGGTTATTTATTATAAATATTAAAAGTAAAATAATATTCGATACTGATGACAGCACCTGGTCTTTCTATTGAATGTTTGGATTTAAAAAAAAAGTGCTTTCAGCGTTGCTTGAAGTACTTGAAGAAATATTTTCCAAAATTTCTTCCCCAACTGCAAGTATCTTCTTCGCCACGTTTTTATGTATTCTTTGATGGTATCTATGTAGCCTTTAGCTACACTGTTGCTTTTCCATCCATCATACATAGAAGCTTATATTTATTTATTTATTTATTTTACACCATTTTACAATTACAATCAACAAATTAACAATTGGATATATAATAGGCTATTTAAAATAAAATAGGTAATATTATAACATAACAATTAAAAAAATTAGGTGATAACAATAAATTTAGACTAATCATGATATTGAAACGAAATAATTATGCCTAAAAAGACACTAACACGCTAATGATTGATAAGTCGTATTTTCAAGGCAAGAATTGACTCCGCGCAATCGTTGACTCACCCGGTACATATTTGCCATATTATTTTGTTTCTATGTTTTTTTTCTATTTTTGATGATGTTAGTTCTTTTCTCTTGTAGAATTTTTTTCCGCACTTGGTGGGAAAATAACGATGTTCCTGAACGCCAGTCGAAAATAGTGTTTTAAAAGCTAGTTAGTGACAATTTAAATGATCATCGAACCGGCAATATTCCACGTACTTTTAACGTTATTATTAACTAACCTCGTACAATAAAAGCTAACCACAAAGTATCGAATTGTAACAGATCTAAGAACTAACTGAGTTCAGTAATAATTATTGTAATATTATTAAGTAACATTATGAAGCAGTTTTCCATCTGGGCTAGCTTTAATGGCAGTTATATAATTAAACTATTAGTTAAATTGGGAACTTATCTCTAGGAAAAAAAGAAATTACGAATAAAAGCACACGTCTAATAGCAGCCTAAATTAGATAAATAATTAAAAAAATTGGTTTAAGACACCAATATAATACAATATTTCTTAAAAATTATACAGAATCGCTATAATAATATTAAATATTTAAATAGTCGATTATCTTTTAAAATAAGATAATTTGCGAAGAATGTTAAACAGACAAGTTTTAGGGGTATTTAAAGACTATTAGAATCAAGCAAAATTAAGTATACAGGATGAGCCAAACAGTAATTTTTTAGTCACGACATAATATGTAGACCTAACCCATTTCTAGATCTGAATATTATAAACTTAATGGAGCTTATAGTATTATGGGATACAATAAAACAAAGTTGAACTTGTAAATTTTCACTATATTAACTAGAAAAATTACATGTTTCGCTAACACTGTAGCTTCGTCAGATGACAATGATTTAATAAAGGTGAAAATTAAAAATTGGGGTGCAATAAAATTAAATGATAAAGATGTAAATAAAACAGTGAACGGGTTACTAGGCTATTGTAGACCTTAATAACCTTTGGTAAGAAAATTTTACATTTATTAAATTCATTCTGAACCAATAAGTTTAAAGTGGCCTTTCTATGAAATATGAATGTATCGTATATGCGCCCTCTGCTTCAAAAACATTCACTTGTGCTCACATATAAGTGCCTACATGACCTCGGGATTCACCTTATATACAGAATATGTGTAAGAAATTTTGATTGAGACTAATTTATGATTTAAAAATTTGGTAAGCCAGGAATATTTAATATTAATTTACATAATAATATGGCACATCATTCTTTATTTTTTTCAACTTTGTAGAAATTATCGTTCAGAAGATACCAATAAGAGTGGTCATTTAAATATTAGCAACCTGTATAGTGTATATAGCTATACGGAAGCCTATTATTTTCGCCCAGATGTCCATTGATGAAAATATCGTTTAAGTGAGAACATATATTATGGTCTATTATCAAAAGTTCGGAGACTATATAGAAATTGAAATTAAATATATTTTCCCTTATTAATCTTTACAATATATTTATTTAAAAATTCTAAAAATGGTTTTAATAATTATCCATTTCGTGTACGCGACGTGCAACAGTTAAAAAATAACACGGATATAATAAAATTATAAAGGAATTTAATGCAGCCAGTGACGTAAGCTTGGTCCAGTTTTTGTACAGTAAGGAACAATTTTAACGGTCATTTTTCTGTGTTTAACATCTGTCGGTCACTAAGTTCTTTTTAAGTTGGCCAAAATTTAATTGGTTTTTTTGTTAATTGGCTTAATTTGTGTGATTTTTGGAGTTTCAAGTAAAAATGTAAATAACAAAATCTTATGAACCACCAAATATAGAAAATAAAATGATTAGTTTCATCATAAGGTACTTATCGTCAAATGCATTTCTGAGGAACTGCTCAATGTGTCATCTGGTTGAAATCATAGACATTTTAGGTTGATAGTCGCTTCTTCGAAGTTTATTATATTTGCTAATATCTATTTTATTACAATTTAATTCCACTGCACAAAAAGTAGAAGTAAGACAAATTGTTAATAAACACTCACAAATCCTTATTCTCATTTTGCATATGCTCTCTTATCGTCTAAGCTTAGTCCAAGAATTGTTACCAAATGATCAGCCACAGCGAATAGAATTTTATTGTCAGCATGGTTTATGCGTAATTTGCATTAATAAAAATGTCATTGAGAAAAGCGTTTTACCCATAAAGCATGATTTTACCTTTCGGGTTATGTAAATTCTCACCGACTGAAAATGTGGAGCTCTGAAAATTCACATTCTTTTTATAGATAATCTTCTACATTTTTAAAAGGTTGCAGAAAGAAGAGAAAGAGAAAAGAAGGTAAATTGGACTGATTTTTCATTACGGAAACTTTAAATTGTAAAGTCACTACTCAATATAAGAGCAAACACTAGTGACGCATTCGCCATTTCATTTTCTTACAAACGGCTATTTTAGATATCATTGTTCAGGTCTAATATCGGATTCCTGCAGAACTCGCTATATGTCGATCACACGGGATAAATGATAAAACTGATCTTAATGATCAGTGATTATGGGTGACTTCCTTTCCCTTAATAACCCCCTCCCCGGTTTAAAATCACAGGGCATTTGAAACTGTATATACTAACATTAAAATTGAATAAAGTAATATTGCCGAAGTTGGCGAGAGAATCTCAGTGTCACCGTAGAATATGTAATAGCAGTATTTCTTGATTTTAAGCGAGCTTTTGAAACGATTAATAGAGATATATTATTAGAAAAATTATTTGAATATGGTATAAGGGGTAAAGTTTATCAATGGTTTCAAAATTAGTTAAATAATAGATCACAGAAAACTAAATTTGGTAATTTTTTTTCAACAAAGAAATTTAATAACATAGGAGTACCTCAAGGAAGTATTTTGGGGCCTTTACTTTTTATTTTATATATTAATGACATGCCATTAGTCCTAAAATTTCTTAAAATACAAATGTTTGCTGATGATACTCTTATCTATATAAGCGGTAAAAATCTTTTGGAAATTTTGGAAATTTTAAATTCAGAACTGATTCTATTGTCAAACTGGTTAAAACTTAACAAATTAAAATTAAATGTTTTTAAAACAAAATGTATGGTTATGGGTGTAAATTTAAATAATTATACAAATATAAATATTTTAATTGATGGTGATAAACTAGAAACAGTCAATTCTTTTAAATATTTAGGTATATTGATTGATTCAAAATTAAAATTTAATAACCAGTTCGAAAATTTAATTTACAAAATTGCGGGAAAAATTAGTTATTTTAAAAGAATAAGTTTAAATTTAAAACTTTATTCGAAAAAAATTGTATACAATACTTTAATTTTACCACATTTTCTTTATTGTTCTACAATTTTGTTTATGGCGGATGAAGGTGTAATAAATAGATTACAAATTTTACAAAATAAAGCAATGCGAATTTTACTTAATATGGATAGATATACAAAAATTAATGTGATGTTAAAAAAATTAGAATGGTTAAATGTAAAAAATTTAGTTTTGTTTTTGGTTCTAATATTTATTTTTTAAATTCAAAATGATTTGTTACCGCCACATTTAAAGCAATTGACTGTTCTAAATAGTGATCAACATAACTATTTAACACGAAATAACAATAATTTTTTTCTTAATAGTTTTTCAAAAAATATTGCATATAAATCAGTTTTTCATAAGGGTCTTATTGAATTTAATAAATTAAACAAGTCAATTAAAAATCAAAAAAGTTTAAAATCTTTTAAAAAAAAGTTTAATATCTTTCTTATTAACTCAACAGGGCAAATAAAGTTTCAAAAGGTCATTTAATTCAAAAAATAAATAAAAAAAAGGTTATAAACTTGTTAAAATGTATCATGTAGCCACGTGCTAAATAAATCTTTTTACTACTACTACTACTACTACCGTAGCGCCATTGGTAAGAGCATTCGACTGGTAATCATGAGGTTCTGGGTTCAAATCCCAGCGGAGGTGTAAAACTTAATCAATTTTAAAAACATTGTCTGCACGCCGATTAACATTTGTCAGTTTACCTACAGTTTTCAGTTAAAAACAAAATGTAATTGATAAATTAATAAATGCTCTAAACAAAATTTCGATTTTTGAATAAAACGTAGAAAAAAGAAACGGTATTATATTGAAATTTACGAAAATTTTGTAAACATATTAGATGATAAAGAAATGCGACATGGCTACTTGGGCTTTTGATATTTTAATTTATTTTTTGATGATTTTCTCGAAGACAGAATAACTAGTCGTAATATGCCAGTTAAACGGCCACCAAGGCCTTGCTATCTCACGCTGGGCAAATTCCTTTTTACCAGACACCACAATATTCTTAAATCCCCAAGAAGCTATGGAAGAATACCAGATTTCACATTACTTTAGAACATTCATTTTTGCGTAAATGCTCAAAACATAAATCAAATAAAAATGAATCGTTAAAGTACTATTTACAATAAAACTCAGCATTTTGACAGTTGACAACTACGTTTGACATAAACAGCTGAAACTGGTTCCATTTAAAAAGTTTCCAAGTCAGTCATGGGGGTCGTAGCAGTAATGTTTTATAATGATTTTACACAATTCTTCTGTTACCGACCTGTTAATACTTTGTTTTATTAATAAGATTTATTCCCTTTATTCAATAAAATTAATACGCTATATCTTTGCAAGTAATAATGATTTTAATACAAAAAAAAATGTTTTGATACCTTAGAAAGTTTAAAAGATATTGTTGGCCCTTTCTCTTAAGTCAACCTCTGAATGTAAAGACCAGACTTCAACAGGGTGCTAAAAATTACACGTTATCCGCTTTATAAGTGTATTTTACAAAGATGTAACCTTCTGAATATAGAAGTATGGCTCGTGACACTAACAAAATTGTTTCAAGTATTGGGCTAAAGTTGCCAATAAGATGCTTGGAGCTTCTAAATATTTTTTTTTAATACCTATTTAATCTTTCAAACGTTTTTTTCGCTGCACTTATATTCTTAAACAGCCTGTGCGCCGTGGGCTTCAAACTAAACACACTTATATACTTTTGCTTTCTCTGATAGCAAATAATACATATTAATATGTTGGCTAGAATAAATAAAAAGACTACTCGTGGAATTTTCAATGGTCCCCTTAAAGCACTAAATTTGGTCAAATGATGATAATAGCTACTAGCCCAGTCGCTAAGTCCAAATTAAAAACCCGAAATGAAAGAAATTGTAGGGGAGGGTCACTTTTGACCTAAATCCAGATTTTTAACCAGATTCTGTCTATTATAGTATTATGGGATGCAGTAAAACAAAGTTGAGCTTGTAAATTTCCACTATATTAACTAGAAAAATGACATGTTTCGCTAACATTGTAGCTTCGTCAGATGACAATGATTTAATAAAGGTAAAAAATAAAAATTGTGGTGCAATAAAATTAAATTATTGAATATGTAAATAAAACAGTGGAAGGGTTACAATAGTTACAATAGCGGGAAAATCCAACAGAGGGCTAAATGATTAAATTAAATTATGTACAATATGGGTAATTTACAAAATCGTAAGTATATGGTAAACAGAATAAATTTAACAAAAAAGGTGAATTATTTAAATCTCTTTGATCATTAAGTAACAGGTCCGTATTTTTAAGTTTATTTATTTCCACAGATTCTAACAATTTTAAATTTAAGACTTTGTTTTGGAAGGATCGAAATTATGTTGATAATCAAGTAAATGGTTAGCATAGTTTAAGTCTGTTTTTTTTTTAGAAAACTGTTATAATGTTCCTGTATTTTTTTGTCAAAATGTCTACCCGTTTGGCCAATGTATGTTTTAGGACAATCTTTGCATTTTAATTTATTCAATATGAATATTAATATATTCTGTCTATGCGCCCACCACCATCTTGATGTGTGGGGATTTCGTTTTTTTTTTAATTAACTCGCCCAGTTTCAACTATTTACTAAAAATGATTAAACACAGTTCTCTACAACGTTCAGTTCAACAGTTTTTGTCTACCATCGATATTTTACGATTTAAATCTAACAAAAGGGGTTAAACATTAAAGCGAATATAAACGTAAATTAATAATCTTGTGGGGGAATAAAATTCTAGGCAATTTTGGTTCTAACCATTTTTTTAGGATTAGTATTTTAAGTCCTACGTCTCCGTTAAACAACGATAGGGGTACGAAACAAGTATTTCACAATTTGTTGTTACATATATAAATATTATTATTTATTTTGAAAAAATTTTAATTTTTTTTCTTCTTTTTAACGATGGCAGTGGCGTAGCCAGGTGAGGGCCAGGGGGGGGCGCCTGCCCCACCCCGCCCCCCTTGCATAGCGCCCCTTGCCGCTTGGTGCCCGTATGCAAAATAAAAATATAAACTTTAATTACACCTTTATTGAAATTGAAAATACTTTGGTATTCTATTATATGTATTCTGAAAAACAAACACCATATTTTTAATAATAATAATAATAGTGGTTCTAAAAGATCATAAAGCGCCCCCATATATGTTCGCCCCTCCCGCCCCGCAAGGCTGGCTACGGCACTGAACGATGGTCCTCCCAAGTTAACACCATGGGTTTGATCTTCGCACATTTGAAGATTTTTGTCTTCAAGAGTGTCGGTGTTAAATGTTTATTCCGCAGGAATATCTATATTATAATCCTAACAAATCGATAGCATTATCATCAAGTAGCCCCCGACGTTCCGTGACGTTCTCACATGTCGCTCTGTTGTTGTCTTGGCATAAATCAGAACATTTATGTCCTGGCTATCGACATGTAAAGAAATTTTCCACAACTTGTTTTGCATTTGCAAGAAATCGTCTTCAGCAACAATCCCGACGGTAGATCAGCAATGGTAGTTATAGGTTCTAACCCTCAATGCATTTTTATCCAGCCCCACTCCATGGCATTTGTTTCGTATTAAAGCCGCGTTTGCACCTCTAGATCATGCTCTAGTAACGTCGTATTTGTAGGCTGTTCTGCTAATGTAAATGGAAGCGTTGCAAGAGTAAATTTGGTTTTTGTTACGGAGTGCACTTGATTCAAAGGTTGTCAAGTGATGTTACATCTTATTCGCCTCCAAACATGGCGATTAACACGCGTTCTTCAGCAGTAGCTAGGTAATGCTTGTTGACACTCTATCCTAGGAACAAATTCAGACCTATTCCTGCGTCTGTATTTTTCTAAAGTGTATTGAAGAAGTTATTTTTCCAACATTGACTTAAAAGACTTCCTATGAGAAAACCTGTTAGGAGCAAAATTGTCCAGAATTTCATTCTATACAAGGTTGTTAAATATATGATAAATGCGCTAAAATGAGAAAGAAACTATATAAAATATAATAATTTAACTTCGCCATTTTTAGATTTAAATCGGAAAATATTGATCTTGGACAAAAAATTGTTAACATGAAAGTTGTAGGGAATTACATTTTCAACAAGATCCGTTATATTCATTTGTAGTAAAAGCTTGAAAATGGCCGAATTATTTAACCAAAAGCAATTCTCCTTTAAATTCAAAATGCTGGGCGGCGCATAAGCGCGAAAATTTGAATTTGGACTATCTATCTGGTAAACAAAATTTTTTTTATTTAAAATATACGTTCTGACTGTAGTATATGAAGTATATCTAAATCGCCGATAGTGAATACTGTCTGCCAGAACACTTATCGATATTTTAAATAAATATTTCTCGAAAACGTCTGATTCCTCCAACAATATGTTAGATTTGCTAGATAGAAAAGTGTATTTCCTGTCTACCAACTTTGTTGATAAAATTGCGACTACGATTTCGGAATTATTAACATTATTATTTAACGATTTGATTCGCCTGTGTGCAAAAACTGTCTATAGTGCTAACAAATTACGGGGCGTGTCCGACTTGATACTCCATACGAATACCCAAAGCCCGAAGGTCATAATTTGAATTGTGTTCTTGTTCTTGGAGCGCAGACAGTTGGCGTTCTGGAAAAAAACGTCGTTACCAACTTTAAATGCCGTGTTTAGTCGATTGTAAAGTTTCAACTGCAGTAAATTAAACGAAGTGACAAAAAACATATCGGATCGCACGGTCAACTGAAGTTTAAGAAGCTATACATTTCGTTATTGAAACACTTAGCTTCAGAGACGGATCAAGTCGGCAGCCTATTACGTGTTTTATACTAAAAAAAAACGGTAAACTCTCACCAAAAATCAAAAAATGCCATTGCGAATTCTCTTGGCAGTGTGAAAACTTTCATTCTAGACTAGACATAATAATGCTCTTTTATTGCCAGCAAAAACCCCAATGGACATAGCAACGTTAAAACAACATTAGGCTATTGGCCTTACAAACTAAAATTATAAAAGTTATCATATACATAATAATACACACAACAAATTAAACATAAAAAATAAAACAAAAAACTATACAATAAAAATTCTATAAAAATGATTGATTTTCAGGTATCAAATTCGAGCTTAAATTTAGAATAACATCTTTCTTGTAAGAATTTGGTGGTTTTCCCTAAATCTATTTAAATTTAAATTTGGTTCCGAACGTAGGTCGGGAGGAAGCAAGTGCAGATGCCATGTAGAGTGGTGATTTTTCATACGGTTTTTTTCATTTCATCTGGTGGCAAAGTGAAACTGTCTAAGGATGCTCAGTGAGACTACCTCGCATAATCTACGGATTAATGCACATGATGCAATGCAATGATTAGTTTTTATTTGATATTTTGCTGAAAGTAAATAAACCAGTTTTTGTTGTTTGAGTTCAGCTCTAAAGCATACATAGCGCCCCAGTTCCGCATCCACTCTACTGCACGTGAACAGACTTCAGAAAGGCCAGGAAAGCCCAAGTAGGACAGCACAATGGATGTGTCGTTGGTATGCACTCGCAAATCAGACCCTAAAGAAATCTCTTGCAAAGGCCATTCACATACACCAGACAAGTATGGAGCCTCGCGGGTCACCTTGTGATATGAGTGTGCATGCAGGCTAATAACTTCTACCATCACCGGGGATATAAACTAGTTGTTTCCTTCCTTGCAGATATGGGCAGATTAGATGTAAGCAATTCCCAGACCCGAAGAGAACTTGTTAGGCATAGGATAGTGTCTATTTCTCGATCGTTGACAGGAAACAGAAACATTGTGGGAGCTCCATGCGCCTCACCAACATCTGTATGCCCATAGGGGATGTAAAACATATCCTCCACAATGTCGCTATCAGTGAAGTTAAGTACTATGTTTGTGTATTTATTGACCTGATTAGTTTCAGCTCAGACATAATCTTTTTTCGCCATGCTGTTAGATAAATGCCAAGGAGTCAGCAACAGCCGTGTTTTGTGATATCTTCAAATCTCCAAGGTCTTTGTCTGCATGGACCCAGAAATATTGCTGTCTAAATCTGAGCGGCCGATTTAGACCTCAGTAATTAATGTGGATCTTACATAACTAATCGACAAATAATTCTAATTTCTGAGTAGGATCATTCTAATTTGATGAATGTTTACTGTGGCTGGCGTACCTGAAGGATATGTTTTAGGGCTTATCCTGTTTTTTCTATCTTCACAATATGTAATTTGGATATGTGTGGCGAGATCATTTAGTCTGCCGATAATACTACTGTTTCGTGATATCACCGCAATCTAGAGTTGCTCAGGAAAATTGCAACCAGGGAATTACAAAAGACTCGACACTTCTGATAAGCGTTTTTAATTTAAATAAAATATTAAATAATTCCAAATATTAAATATTTTATATACAGTGCGAGTTTGTAGCTTGGAATAAATTCAGTAAATCCAGTAGAGTTTTTTTCTTTGAAAAATGTTAATACCCGTGCCCAAGTATTTTCCAAAAAAAAACTGTACTGGGGTTACTGAATTTATTAAGTTAAAAACTCACAGTGTATTTATATATAATTTTTATCATAAAAAGATTATTACAAATTTTGTGAATATCTATGATTGTTAATATTTTCATATTTACTGATGTTGCTTCCTCGTATTACGAGAATAGTTAAAAATTAACAATATTTTGTCACAGAGCAAATTACAGACCATTTTTTAGTACAGTTCTTTTCACCGTTTTGGACAGGCCAATTTATTTTAAATGGACTTACATAAAAAAAAATACAACGTGTGAGACAACGATCATTATGTTAAGAACGGAAATAGCTATTAATCAATCATCTCAGAATAATTGCTAGTTTCTTTTTCTACACGTTTATTCTTCAAGCCAAAAGTGTATTTAATTTTGGACACAAATTTTAGAACTTTTCATTCAATCTAATTACTGATTTTGGCGCTCGGTTAAGCAAGGCCATTATGTACCTACTTCTAATTTTTTTAAATCCAATTCTCAATTTTTTTTAGGAAGAAAGTAAAACTCAGAAATTAACCTGGATTTCAAATTGACTGCAAAAAATCCAAGCTGTGTGGATGTTCTACAGATTCACATACCGTGCGAGCAAAAATTATTTGCATCAAAGAGGGCTGGGATTAAAAAACGTAGGGCTTGGTTCAGATCACAATGATATGGGAACGATATATCTAACCAAATCTAGGTTAAAATTTTGTCAAATTCATATTATGACATGATATGCCAAACTAATGAGTAATAAAATAAGTAGACAAATACAAATTTATTTTTGTTGTTTACAAAATTAACAAAGTAGGAATATATATATATATATATATACAGAAAGAAAAAAAAAATAGTTACATAAATTGCTCCAAGCACAAATTCACACGTCTCATCATATTTTCGAAAGTGTTGACCAGCATCTCTGGAGAAATGTTACCACATTCTTGGATAATCCTTTCTTGTAATTCTAAATTTCCAACTGGTGTTTTAAAAATAGTGTTCTTTAATTGAGGAAAAACGAAGTAATCCACAACCGTTAAACAAGGTGATCTAGGTGGGAATTCCATGTCTGATCGAAAACTGATCAATCTGTCGTCGAAAAAATTGCGTAAGTAGTTAATAGTTTCGGCGGCTGTATGGGCGGTTGCACCGTCCTGTTGAAAATATCCAAAACGTAGTTCGTCATCAAGTAATTGCTCCACAAATGGATTTAAAATATTGTCTCCATACCGCTGTGCTGTAACTGTGTCATGGAAAAAATAGGACCAACAATTCTTCTTAGGGAAACAGCTAACTAGACACCAATTTTTTGAGGGTGCAATGTGCACTCTACAAAAAAATGGGGGTTTTCACTACTCCACATGAGCGTATTCTGAGAATTCACATAACCGGAGAGGTGGAACCAGGCTTCATCCGAAAAAAATGTCAGGTCTAATAAATCATTTCTTTCCAATAAATTTTTGGTAAACAATTGAGAGTAATTCCTGCTTCTTTCAAAATCTGCGGCTTGTATTTCTTGGAATACTTGCACTTAATAAAGAAATAAATTTAGCTGCTTCTTAAGAATAGTCCTGCATGTTCCATAAGATCTTCCCACTTCTTGGGACAGGCGTCGTATACAATTTGTTGGCGTATTTTGCATTATTTCACGAACGTTTGCAACAAGTTTTTCTGTTCTTGCAGATGGTCTTCCTGCTCCTTTTTTGTGTTGTATAGAACCTGTTTCCCTAAACACAGTCACGGTTCTTTTCAGACAATGATTAAAATCCCCAGCAATAAAAGCAACGTTAGGACAATGTTCGTGAAAATCGTCCAAGCACTAACTCGGATTGTATTGCCACTCACCATTTACCCTAACCCCGTTTCGAAAAAACGCTTCAACCATGAATGTTTTTTGCTGTTCCGTAAAGCCCATTGTGTGAATTGTTCAAGAAATTGGAAAAATTTGCGATGAATCAAATTACTTGTAACGACTGTCAAAGATGACGGAATAAATAATTGATTGTTAATTCAGGTAGTTACTGATACCCAACAGACTAAGCATTAATAATAATAATAATAATAAACGTCTTTTATTAGGTGTTAATTAAATTTAAATTTACAGGTTTTTTTGTCTATAAACAAAACATACAGCCAGGGCGAGATTTAGTTGCGGAAGCTATTCTTGCACCTAACCCCATAGGCCTGTGTACAGTAAGAAGAATAGGTAAGTAAAAAATAAATTTAACATACTTATAACCATGGTAACAACGAGAAAAAGAAGAAAAACATAATATATAATACAAATTAAAAACTAGACAGGCATCTATACTTAGATAACATAAAACATAAAACAAAACTTTAAGAGATTTTGGTTTTGGTTACAATATGCCAGGCAACTGTGACGCCAACAGTATTCGTTTGTAATGAATTTTAAATGCTATAGGTTGCAACATCTTAAGGTTGCCATCCAATTTATTATAAAAGTGTGGCGCTTGGTAACTGAAAGACCTTTGAAATAATGCTGTTGAATGCTTCGGAATACCAAAAAGTGATTTAATAGGGGTGTCTCGCTGATGTATTCGAGTTCTTGGGATCAATCTGTCATTGAGGAAGAAGGAGATCCCGTAATTACTATCTTGTGAACAAAAACAGCAAAGTGAAGGTGCCTTCTATTGTTCATGTTTAGCCATTTAAGCTCAAGAAGGGAATCTAATATTCGATCGTATCTTCGAAGCGAACAGACAAAGCGACAACATGAATTTTGCACTCTCTGAATTTTTCTATTCTCGAGACACGTAAGAAAAGGGCCATAAACAAAGGAACAATAATTAAAATATGACAATACTAATGACTCGCATAACAAACGTCGAAGACTTTTTGACAACATATGTCTGTTAGCGTATAATACCTTTAACCAATGGAATGCTCTTTGAACAGTCTTATTGACCTGATCAACAAACTTCAAATTAGAGTCACTAAAATGCCCAGGGACTTTGTTCCGGTACGCACTGGCAATGGAATGCCATCTATTTGCAACTGTACAACCTTGTCGATGTTAGGTATTTTTCGATCTCCAAAAAACACAACCACCGATTTGCTTGGATTAAGAATCAAGTTATGCGTTCTTGAGTACTCAGAAATGCTGTTGAGCTCTCTGTTTATCACAAATTCACCCACATGGTGCTCATTGGGGAGAAAACCATAACTCAGTTGAATATAATCAGCATAAATCTGGTGCGAACAGTCCTTTATGTTATTTATTATATTCGCCGTATATATTATAAACAACAGGGGTCCCAAGATTGAGTCCTGAGGTACACCCTATCACAGGCAGCAATAATGAAGTTTCGCCATTTAAAACGACCATTTGATTTCTATTCCTTAAATAGGAAGATATGAAGTCTACAGATGACTGTTGAAATCCATAATATTTAAGTTTCAAACACAGGAGGTCATGGTTGATGGTATCAATATCAAAGGCCTTCGAGAAATCCAGCAACAGCAATGCAGCCCGCGTCCAAATCCCCCACAGTCCCGTCCAAGACTTCTGAAACTGCAGTAGCTGTTCTTCCGAAAACCAGATTGAGAATCAGGAATGATTTTATTTGCATTAACAAATTTATTTATTTGAGAATATGCTATTTTCTCAAGAATCTTGGACAGAACCGGTAGCAGGCTAACCGGGCGCAAGTCCGCACAGGAATCGGGATTGGTTACCTTTGGTATAGGCTGTATGATTGATGTTTTCCATGCTTCTGGAAAGTAACCGCGTTCTAGGCAAACATTGACTATGTGAGTGATGTAGGGAGCAATAAATGGTGAGCAATACTGAAGCATTGACCGTGTTATGCGATCAGATCCAAATGCATTTGACTTGATGCTTTGTAAAGCCCGGTTAATTTCATCAATAGTCGCGGGAGTAAAGTTAAATCTTTCATTAGAAAACGGTTCCAAGCTCTGATATATTTGCATCATTTCATCGCATCTGCCTTCTTTGAAAACCGAAGCAAAATATTGATTTATCGTATTTACATCCGCTAAATGTCGCGGTATATCTTGTTTGTTGGAATTTTTAACATTAAGATCCGCTAGCGTTTTCCACGTTTTTCTGGCATCACCTCCATCAGCCACAATATCAATAAAAGCCATTTTGCGCCGACGAATAAGACTTAGTGTACATCCTTAGATGCAAGGCGCTCTTAGATGCAAATAATTTTTGCTCGCACGGTACATACATATAAGGGAATCTTGACAAAATAATAAGGGATAATAAGACAGTTAAATTGAGGCGAATATGCTTAATGTAAAGCTTAAAAATAAGTGAAAAGAGTTATTCGAAAAAACAATAGGTTTTCATATTTAACGAATTCTTTGCAAAACATAGACACCTGACAAACAAAAATTAAAAAACATGGCTGTCCGTTCACTGTAGTAATACAGATTTGTTGATAGCTAATAGAATACATTATTTTTGACGAATAAATTAAATGTTTGACTTATACTACTTAGGAGATGAAAAAAATGGCTCTGTCATAAAGAATATTTGTGAAAAATATATTTTTGGTAAATTTTAGTAGCAAAACTTAAATTAAAATGAATTGCTCAAGATTCTGTTAATTTGTCTTTAATTATTTCATGTATCCAAAATTTAACGAAGATGTTTCATTTATGCCATGTGCAAATACTTTACAAAAAAAGGGGGAAAAGAGACAGCATAATATAAACAGGTATTGAAAGTATTTAATGAGCTATATTAAGATCAAAGACTCATATTATAATAATTAATAAATTATTATTGTTATTGTTTTCATTATTGTGATAATTATTATTAATGTTAAACTCACAGATATTATGAATAGATGGCTGTACGTTTCACAAAACTATTGCTGTAATCACACGCAGAGTACCCAGGAGGAAAAAACTTCCAGAAAGTTTTGTGGTTGCTATAGTAACGAGCTGAAATAAAAGCTTCTACTTGGCTTAAAATTATAGGTGTGAAATGTTCACGTTAATATTTTAAAATATGCATCTAATTTTTTAAAAACAAAGTTTTTAATTTTATTATTTAGTTGCTTTATTACTTGTAACTAACTAAATTTTAAGGAAATCGAATGGTAACAAGAATGTCAAATGATATTTGTGTAACTTGGATGCTATTTGGGTAATTTTTCCTTTTGGTAATTTCCTTGCCCATAGTGGTGGCAAAAAAAAGTAAAATATAATTTAATTATTAATATAGGGTTCCTCAGGCTTAATTCCTTTAGGTTCTATTGATTTTAGACCATCGATCGAAAGTTTATGTCACTTCCGAATAAACCAAGTTCCATAATGTTGAGTCACCTGTCAAAAAAGGCAGTTTTTTGTCGTATATTAATGTCCCGAATTTTATTTCATTATCTTGAAAAACAAAAAAGTTAGAGGGGCGAGCCACCTTTCGTGGACACCCGGTATATTATGTCGTAGGCTGATAGTGAAATCCGTCATTTCATGAGAAGCCTAGTCATATCATGAAGCGTGGCTAAAAGGTATATTGCAACTGGTTTGTTCGTTGTTCCCCAGAGCATTTTTTTCAAATTTTTCAACTAATATTATTTTATAAAAATAAAATTTAAATTAAATTTAAAAAAAATGCTCTGGGGAACAACGAACAAACCAGTTGCCAATATACATTTTAGCGTGCAGCATGATATGACTAGGCTCTTCATGAAATGACGGATTTCACTATCAGCCTACGACATATACATAACGCACCTCATATGAATACTAACGACTATTTGGACAGTACCAAAGGTGTTGCACTCTAACCTAACCTACTTAAATATTCTCACATAACGTTAAAATGTCTTTTGATCTCATTTAAGATTCCTGCATACTTCGTAAAGGAAACTTAAGCATTGATCATGCTATTTATATGTTAAGTCTATCAGGTTTTATTAATGTAATTTTAGATAAATTCTGTTCTCCTACTATGGAAATATATTTTACCGGTAAATTCGTTTTGACGCATTTATTGTATTTATGGTTCATAAGTTAGGATTAACCGAAGGTTAGGTTGGCTATGAAGGATTTATAGAAATTAAATCTCACGAACCTTCAACAAACATGTCGTACCTTTCTTTATATAACTACGTGTGTAAATGCAGGTAAAATAATATTTTCTACCTGTAACTGAAAATAAACTATTATAGCGATAGAGTTAATTGCAGCGATAAAAAAAATATGATATAGAAACGATCATGATAATAAAATTTATGACCAAATGCTAGTCATATTACTGCAAGTAACGAAAAATTATGAAAAGTCTAACCGTATACAGAAAACTAATTCGAAAATTTAAAAGGCGAATGTCGTATTATTCCCAATAGGAATAGCCGAGCATTAGCAGTTATTATTTGTACAAAAAAAATTTTTACTACCAATAACCCGTGAAATTTTAAAAAATGCTGGAAGTGAGAATGTTTAAAAACTAATGGTTAGAAAAAAAAACCGGTTCTCAATCAAGGTCACTTTAGGAGGTAGATAAAGATATTTTTCTATTTTACGTTTATATAATAAATCATTTTCTGCCAAATCCTATCCAAAATTCAAGCTACCAACCTTCCAATCTCGATTATAACTTCAACTTTATTTGAATTTTTCATCTTCCCTATACTAAATTGCAATGCCGTGACGTAAAATCACGTCTTTTAAAATTCGAAAAAAAGTAGCAAAATCTCCCGAATTTCCGAACGCTCTGTATATGTACCGAATGTACAAGGATCACACAACGTATTCCGTCCAATTTCAAATCTCATATCGCTAAAATAACTTTAGAATCTCGTGGTGAAAATGGGTCAATAAATCAAAAAATGACAGTTTGCAAAATAATTTTTGTTGTCCAGAGGCTACTATGATAAAAAATAGTATTACCAACATAAAATTTAGACATAAAAATTTCCAAAATTTAAAGGATTTATTTTCTTTTTAAAATGTATTTTTCTTGATTATAAAAGGCGAAATAAAAAAAAATTTATAAAGCACGTGTTTTATAAGGCGTTTTAGCGCACGTGTCAATAAAAAAACTCGCCACTTTGTGGCTCGTTTTTTAAAATAGACGCGTGCGCTTCTTATGAAACGTGCACTTTAATATACTATTACCCTTAAAGGTACAAAATTTAGTCTAGCCAAAATAATATCTTTCAAGTAAATTTTTCGAATGCTAAGTTATTTTTAAAGTTTGTTGTACCCTGTGATTTTTATATAACTTAACGACTTTTGATTACATGAAGAAAAAAACTATTTAAAAAAATATATTTGGTTTAAGGGATGATATGCAGTGTAATTAAATTAAGCTTTGAAGGCATTTTCATTTAAAAAAATCCAGGACCCTGTAAAAGAAGCATCAAACGACTCTGCAGTCAACCGCAAATCTTATTGAATAACCTTAAGGTTGTATAAAAATTGAAGACAAAAGCATTTTATTAATTTCTCTCAATTTTATTAAAAAGGTCGCGCCATGTTCTGGGATTATAGTCAATATCACAATTATTACTTAAATTGGATCCAAGTTTTTCACTTGCAATGTTTTTTTTTTTAAATTAATTCCTTTAATTTTTATAAATTTTGTCAAAAAGGATAAGCCTTCTGCTTTTTTTGTCATCTCAATAAAGTCACGATATTATTGTGTTGTTACAGCCCAATACAAAATACGCAGTTTTGTAATGTGATGAATTTTATTGTAACCATAATTTATTCATAATACAGTAAAATAGTACGTTTTTTCCATTTGTCGTATTTATGAATGTTGTTATAAATATTTTCGACAAACTAGCTAGAGGGCTAGTATTAGTACACTAAATATTTTTCATACCACACTATAGATTACGAAAACTTTTTTGTATTTTCCCGCTATTTCAATAAATTTTCCTAATTATCTATGTGTAACATGTGCAAATAACTGTTCAAAATTGAATATTTGATAATATGTATTATAAGACCTTAACAGACATGCATCTGATATGTGTAAAAACGTAGCCTTGTCTTTTTAATTCTTGAATTGACAATAACATTGTCAAGATTTAAAAAACTAAGGAAACAATATCTGATTATTGAAAAAGTATAACATAATCAAAAATAATACAATTATTTTAAGTTAGTCCAAGTCCATCCCTGACCAAGCCGTTTTAAGAAGCTGTATATCCCAATAACGAGCACCCATGTATACCAGTGCCTATTCTCCTAGAATGAATAGGTAGGTGTGGTTAGATGTTTATAAACAATATGAATTATCTATTGACAAGAGTAGGCCGAATAGTACTAGTGGGCAACGTCGGTAAAATTGCACGCGCACCTGCCATTTGTGGTCATTTGAAAAGTGCTCTATGGCTCGCTTACTCGCAAGATCATAAAGCGCGACTTCAAATGGCCCCGGGTTTGAGTCAATGCGATGTTGAGATGTTGTACTAATTGTGCATTACACAGCGCTTCTTACATCGACACAGAAAACAAAGACATATACGACATAGCAAATTTTATGTCAAAAAGACCATAGACAGACTGGCCAAGATGCGTTAAAGAAAATAACGACCGTATAAAATGGGCATGGATAAAATAGGTTGGCATCGCCATCACAAATGATGCGCCATTTTGGTTCGTGCCGTAATAATGTTTACGCAAGTCTAAAGGAAAAGATAAAGGAGCATTTCTATTCATCACTTGCTATGCACTGTGAGATAATTGATTTTAGGATACTCTTGCTTTGCGTGTACAAATAATTTAAGCAATTTAGTGTCAAAATAGCGGCTGTAGTTAAATCTTTTTCTTAGGACGCCGTCTCTCTTCGAAGGTTGGCGATCCAACTGGCTATGATGGTGCATGAAATCGCATCTCTGAAAATCTCTATAGATGTCCGCCCGAACCATCGACGCAGATCCTTAAGCCACGAGTTCTGCCGTCTCCTACAGATCGTTTACCCTCGATCTTTCCCTCGATAATGAGTCGGAGGATCTCGTAACGCTCTCCCCTCATAACGTATCCGATGTATTAGAGCTTTCGTTCTTTGATGGTTGTCAGCAGCTCTCTACCTTTGCCTATCCTCCTCAGTACTTCCTCGTTGGTTATCCTGTCTACCGAGGATATACGCAGTATACGTCGATACAAGTACATCTCAAAGGCGTCAATGCGGCTCTCCATTGATTGACTGAATGTCCAGCTCTCGGAGCCATAGAGTAGCACTGGGAAGGGAAGACATAGCAGCATAGTATGCGTATGCGAAGCTGTAGGTTTAGGTCTCTGCTAGTGAGGAGGGTTTTCATGGAAATGAATGCCCTTCTGGCCTGCTCTATCCTTGACCTAATTTCTATTTTAGGGTCACTGTTTTCGTTGACGAGGGCTCCAAGGTATTTGACGGACGGCACTTGTTCCATGATCTGATTGGTAATTTGAAGGATTGCCCGTCTTGGTGTCTTGGAGAACACAACCACCTTGGTCTTAGTAACGTTCATGTGTAGACCATACTGTCTGCTATGTTCAACTATAAGGTCCATCATATTCTGAAGATAAGGGAGGCTACCGGCGAGCACGACCGTATCATTAGCGAATCGTATATTATTATTATAGTCAAATAGTACTTTTTTATTAGTACATGTAACCATAAAAATGATATTGCTCTTGGTATTTTTCAGGTGGCGAAATGCTTTTTGCTTACAGCCGCCATAAAAAGCCACGTGCTTTGGATTAGCTAAGTAGGATTCCTACAATTTTATCCTTGAATTGTTCCATGATGTATTGGTATGATAATTGGCCATGGGGATGATTGGCAACACCGGTCTATAAAAATTCCATGATTAAACCCCTGGCCTCTGACATGAAGACCACCACTGTCCGTCCACTTCTCGTCCTAAATATCACCGATCTCTGGATCTATTACTTATCCTCATTAATATTTTCGCTCTAAGCGTTCTTCCTTACTTACTCTTCTTCCTCGACTATTTATAAGAGTGACAAATTAACATTATTACTGACATGTTGTTTTGGTGAAAACTGCTTAGTTGTAGAATTATTTTGTTTATCCTATTTTGTAGTTGTGGGTAATGTCCTTGATACCTAACAGATCAGCAGCTTTTTGCTACTTCAATTGTGATATTAACTATTGGGCATATTAGTTTCCATTCGCCCTAGCTTTGAAATTATTATTAGCATGTTAATAAATATCTTAGTTTTATCAACCAATGGTTGAAGCTACTTTACGTTAGTATTTTGCGATGGGGAGTAGTTTAATCGATGCGAATGAGGTTTGGTTTGTCCGCATGGTATCAATTACTTTTTAAGGAAGTAGGTTACAAGGCATTAAATAATGGTTGGTACCTAAAACTGGTAAAAGATGGTTAAATTTTTTTAAATTGTAATAAATACGTACGATCTTGACGTTAGTAAAATTATTTTTCCTTTCCAGAAAGATTAAGGTTATTATTTCTTTCACACCTCGTAATAGTTTGACGTCGTCATTTTAGACAATCAAAAAAAATAACATGGCTTAGATACATAGGTTGTTATTACCTAGTTATAGTTATAAGGTACATAATAAATCAATTCAACATGATAATAATATATGTTATGTTGATAAAATGTCCATACTAGTGCTGAACAACAAATTTTCCACACCAAAATCCGTGTTGAAAATTTTCCGCTTGTAGAAAATTTATTTTTCAGAAAAACTGTTTTAAATATATATACTTTTCAGTACACGTTTCTAGCATAAAATGAAATATATTTTGCACTTACACATACCTTTTTAAATTATTTACAACGCCAGAATATATCGATATTAAAAAAAAAAAATACACCAATCACCTGAAATTATTTTTTTTAACTTATGGTGGTAGTCCATTATCTGTGAGTAAAGTTGTTGAAACTATGGTAGGCAGAAATTTTAGGCCTTCTTAACAATAGCTGTGTGACTTTATTTTTTATAATAAAATAAAAAATTGAAGTTTATTAAATATTCAATTTATTATAATGAATGTTATGCTGCTGTTTATTATTTTTCCTGCATATTGTTATAGTAATTTTAAGTCAAATTTATATACTTACTTGTTGCAGGTATGAAACGAACCTGGGCAACTAATGATTATATTGAGGAGCATAAGGTAAAGTACTTAATTAAAGTAAGGTATATTATTATGTTATACTTGTATACAATAACGAAAAACACATGGTCGTCGATTATTATTTTAACCCTTAACCACTGACACGAATTAGACAGACTATATACTATAAAGTGTGTATAGCCAAATGGAATAAATTCGATAATGAATACATAGGGGCGTGTCCGAAAAAACGCTCGGACACGTCGATTGGTATTTCTAGTTGCGCATTTTTTTTAATAAAAACTTTTTATGTAGGGTGTGTCCTGTACCAACTTTCTTATTTTAAATGCAATACCCTGTATATTATTCAATTTTTGAATTATTTAGAAAATTCTAGGCATATTTCATGTACAATATCCTATCTTTAACTGTTTCGGAAATATTAAATGTTTTCAGATTTATTGCAAAAATTAACAACACACTCAAAAACTAAAGTGATACTTTTTATTTCTTGGTAATGTAAAAAATAAAAAAAAAACATTAATGTAGAAGATGTTGAAAATGCTCGCCGCGAACGTCTTGGGAACACTTTAATCTTAGATAGAAATGTCTTCTAATGTTACTGAACATCTCAGGCATGACCGATCTAATCGCAAGCGTTGTTCTTCTTCTTAAGTCAGCTAAGTCGAGGGGATTAGTTTTGTATACAATATTTTTGACATAACCCGATAAGAAGAACTCGAATGGCGTCAGATCAGGGGATCGTGCTGGCCATTCCATCGATCCACGCCTCCCTTTCCACCGATTTGGAAAAACTCGGTTGAGGTACTGCTAGACATTGATTTGGTAATGGGGCCATCTTGCTGAAACCATATTCGCTGGAAGTTGTGGGTTTGCTGGATCAGAATATAAGTTTGTCAAAGTTGACGTTTTTTTATCTGCTTTACATGTCCAAGCTGGCGAAACTGCTTTTCTATTTTATTAATTTTCCGTTGAGTTATAGGCGGCAAATTTGGAAATTTTTCATGAAATAAGCGAGCAACTTCCATTTGTGTATGTGTTTTATCTCCATAACCAATCATCTGTTGAATTGTTATTTTGTGCATTTCTGTTAAATAAACCATTTTTCTGATATGCAGTTAACGAAGTTTAAACGCCTGTAACACTGACAACTACTGTCATGCAGAGAGACAACAATTTGCTAAGGTCTGGATTTTTAAACAGAAGTAAACAAAACTATTTATACCTTTTTTTAATTTCATATCAGTAAAAAGAAACGCTGAAATGCAATAAATCTGAAAACACTTAATATTTCCGAAATAGTTTAAGATAGGTATAAGATATTGTACATGAAATATGTCTAGAATTTTCTGAAGAATCAAAAAATTGAGTAATATACAGGATATTCTATTTAAAATAGGAAAGTTGGTATTGGACACTTACATGACACACCCTGTATAAAAAGTTTTTATTGAAAAAAATGTGCAACTAGGAATACCAATCGACGTGTCCGAGCGTTTTTTCGGACAAGCCCCCATGTATTTATTATTGAATTTATTCCATTTGGCTGATACACACTGTATAATTCACACAGGACATTGCAATTATTGGTATGTTTTTGAGTTGGTTTTGTCTGTCAAATCATGACAAGACGTCAAAATATTAAAAATCAACTCCCATTTTGGTTTGTTTCTCGGCTAATATCTTTAAATTAAAGTTTAGGAAATACAACAGTTTAACATTAAACCGAAACAAAGAATATCACAAACACATGCTACAATAAGTTAATATAAAAAAAATAGCAGAAAACAGTATCGATTAAATAGTTGCTTATAGAGAATTTATTAAATATCCATTTACTGTCGTTTCATGTCATAATTAAAATATAAAATTTAAATGTATTGAACACAGGTGCACAAACATTGTTTTCTCTGCGTACAGTGATGGGCAAAAAGTATGCACCACATCAAAAACTGTTTTTCTTATTTATATTAAAAATATGGTTTTTAATAAAGCCGAAAAAGTTCATGACCTTCCCTCTACAGCCTATAGGTACTTTTACAGAACTTTTAATTCCGCGAAGGTTTAAAAACGTTTTGATCCATCTAAATGGTATTTGTAAGGTGAAATATTGTTTTGTATCACTCGCGCTTCGTACACTTCAAAAATACCTATCCCTGAAAATATTCTTGTTCAAATGAATTAATCCATTTTCGGCTTCTCGTTTTGCACACAGAGCATTGTGATCGCCATAAAGGGGTTGGTATACTTCATACGAAGTCAGTTGAGACAAAGTAAATATTGGGGGTACGATCAATTTACTGCATCACACACTGAAACTACAATACAAATATAACAAAATTTGTATTGATCGCTCCCTATACACATGCTCGAAGATAGTCCACGTGCAATGGACTTGACAAGTCTGTCATCAAATTTTTTTTAGTTTTTTTTTGTATGATCGTATACACTTTATCAGGAAACTTAGGTAATATACCTTTAAAGGTAGTCAATTTCATAACAATTATAATGGTGTTAAAAGAATCCAAAAATAATATGTTCTTACCAACGTAAATTTCGTTTGCTGGGTAAGTTCGCATTTGTCATTAACAGCTTATTGCCACAAAATATAATTATTATTTATTGAGGGTTACTGGAATTTACAACTACTTACAGCTCCAGAGCAACACTTCGCACTCGTTCCTACTGTTTACGCGCTATTAAAAAACCGCAAAGAAACTACCTATAAGAGGCTTTTTAAGTTACTGCAAGAAGAGATTCGCATGTGTTTTTATTTTTGTCAATTTAGTAATGTATTGACGTACATTGTTTGCGGCATACTGTATACAAACAACCAGAATATACCTGGAAATAAACGACCCATTGAATAAAGGCATTAAAATCAGTTACCTGCATGCGGTTTAAAATATATCGCCATACCAATGTTGTATAATACCAAAGTTACACAACTTTTTCTGCATTTTCTGTAGCTTATGGAGAAAATAGAAAATAAATTTTAGTAGCATGGCCGCCTGAGGTATAACGATCTTTAAAACTGAACGAAATGTAAATTAGAACTTAGGCGAGCAGATTGTGATCTGACAAAATTAATGTCGCATTTTTCCTTTTCGACTCTGTTACATTCACGTTTAGTGCAGTTCTACTTAGGGTAAAGTGGTGTATGAGCGCGCATGTGTGTTGTGTATATCTTGTAGTATTGCAAACATGTTTCAAATTATTCGAGATCATCGTTTAAGGATCTACCATGGCTTTTGGGAAATTTGCACTCGCGCTTTGCATTTGGGACAACGAGAGATGAGATAGACCACCATTTATAAAAGTAGTTGCATCTTGTTAATAAAAGGAAAAAAAATTCTGAAAAATTGTACAGGGTGGCCCATTAATAAGGGACGCCGGCTATATCTCGGAAACCATTAATCGTACAGCTTTCGGAAAAAAATTTTTATGAGTAAAGCGGTCATGAGAAAATTCTGGAAATTACTATCAAGTTCCCCATTTCGCCGCAAAGGGAAGGGAAAGTAATTTCCAGAATTTTCTCATGACCGCTTTACTCATAAAATTTTTTTTTCGAAAGCTGTACGATTAATGGTTTCCGAGATAAAGCCGGCCTCTCTTATTAATGGGCCACCCTGTACATTGAATAACTAAACTTTGGTACTTCTTTTGACAGAGATTGCAATTTAAAGTAACCAAAAATAAAATTAAAAAGTATGAACTTTTTGGACTGATGACCGATCCATCTATCTTACCGTATGAAGGTGATATGGACCATAGTAGGTGGGAGAGAAGGACCTTTTTATTTTTCTTTATTTTTACATACCAAAATAACGCCATATGGTAAATGTTAAGAAACTTTTGCAGTTCGTTGTAATCGTATTTCTTTTTAATTTAAAGAAATAGTCCATGCTTAAAGTGGAGTTGAAAGTATTATAAAATATAAAAGATATAAAAATGTTTAAATTTATAGTTCATTTTATTAAATTAAAATTAACATCTTGTGGAGTTACTGAGTTTCAACTCTCAGTGTCTCAAATTACTCTTCTTTAAACGGATCTTTTCGTAAGTACCTACTTACTATATATTTAATTTTTTTTTTTATTTTAATCTCCTTCTTTATTCTTACAGATCGTGAATACATGATACTTTCTTAATATCTAATTTCTATATCTAACAAGTTTTATGTTTTACAATGTCGTACATGTCATACTTATATATCATTTTGACATCTTCTCTTTAGAAGTGGTTTTTTCTTCTTCCCCGGTTTATTTGGTCGTTTTAGACCCTTTTGATTGACATTTTCACATACTCGGGATGTTTTAACTTATTTCTATTTTTCTTCACGTTATGTCATTTCGACACACCAATTTTTAATTCCTTAAAAGCTCCATTAAGGTTTTATACGTTGTAATACCACACATGTTCCGCAGAACCTATCCGCATCAGCTTCCTGATGACTAGCGTAACATATAGCGCAGAAGAATCTTAACAGCTCACTCAAATCAGCCACTACTGTTGATGAACCGAGTGAGCCCAGTAACGTGTCTACTATCTTCAGTTTATTAAATAATGGTTCGCCGAAAGCATTAGATCTTCTTCTTGTAAGGCCAGGGCATTCACACAACAAATATTAAATGCTTTCTTTCTCCTCTTTATATCTGCAACTTCTGCAGAATTCATTATCTGGTATTTGCATACTTTCAGCGTGTCTAACGAGAATGCAATATCCGATGACAATGACAATGATATTTCTTAGGCCTTTCCAACCATATAATAATAACGCTGCCGTTTTGCTGTTATCAAGTAGGGAGCCACAATTGCCTAAAGATTTTACAGGTTATAAGGTCTGTACCATCTGCTTTGTGCAAGTTGTTTGAATCTACGATCTATCTCCTCCTTGACCAATCGCAGAGGTCTAGCCAGGTATTCTGAGCTAGATTGGCCTACGTGCCTGCGCCTTCTCTTGCAAGAGCATCAGCAGCCTCATGGCCATTAATTGCAATTGTATTGCAATAACCAGGAATCCAGCACAGAATAACTCGATACCAAGGAACAAGTATGCAGAGATTGTTGCGATAGCTCCTTCCTAGTTTGGGACTTAATGCTGCTGGATTAGATCAACTTTATCGCTGCTTGACCACCTTTGGAACATGTCTTTGGCTTGTAGTTTTCAAGTTTCAAGCAAACGTACAGGGTGTCCAGGTTTCGTATGTTTTACTGGTTATCTGCGTTATTGGTAAAGATAGAAGGTTGCGGTTTTCGCGGCACTGTGTTACTTTTTTGAGAAATAAACGATGCCACAAACAGAATTTTCATAGCCCCTTTAGTTTTTTAGATACGGGGTGTTTTTGAAAATTTTGCATTTTGGGACACCCCCAGTATCTCGATTACGCTGCAAATTATCAAAAACGAAAAAAATGATAGAATAGTTTTTTTCACGTATAATCCAGTGGCGTAGTGAGATTTTTCTATGTTTAATTGTTTTCGAGAAAAAGAGCAAACTTGCGTAACCGAGATACTGGGGAGTCCCAAAATGCAAAATTTTCAAAAACAAACCCGTATCTAAAAAACTAAGGGGGCTATGAAAATTCTGTTTGTGGCATCGTTTGTTTCTCAAAAAAGTAACACGTATCGCGAAAACCGCAACCTTCTATCTTTACTAATAACGCAGATAACCCGTAAAACATACGAAAACTGGACACCCTGTACATAAAACATACTGACAATAAACACTTTTATCTACAACCATTTAATAATAGGTGCATAATACTTCTGATAATAAGAGCATTATGCTATCCATAATACAACAAGTGTAATTATCAGAAAACAACAAGTGTAATTATTATATTTCCCATATGAACTCAACTTTTTTTCTAATAATTAAGAGCATTATGCTATCCATAATACAACAAGTGTAATTATCATAAAACAACAAGTGTAATTATTATATTTCGCATATGAACTCAACTTTTTTTCAGGCACTGTATAAATGGATGGTTTTAGATAAAGTATACTATTTAACTCGCGTTTAATGAACCATAATACACTCGGATGATTTACAACACTCGCCTTTGGCTTGTGCCGTAAACTGCATCCTCGTTTTATTATGGCCTACATTATACGCTCATTAAATAATATACTATTATTTGCATTGTATATTCGTTTAAATACAAGGTGCTAAACGCATTATATTATAACACTTCCTCCGCATACCGGCAATGATATTACGAAGTTATTTGGAAAATAATGAGAGTGAGAATATTAATAAGCGGAAAGGAAAAGGTAAAGTCGGTGCCGATGATCGCATAACAAGAATTATTTTATTTTAGAAAATATTTATTGGTAATATTAAATAGTTTGCATGTTTTTATAATTATTAATTCAAAGAATAACACAAATTTCTAAACCTTGATATTTCAACATTGGCCGTTCAAAAGTCCTGTTCAATAAATATTGAAGCTAGATTAATTTAGTTTAATTGCTTGTAATGACAAAACAGCTTTAATAATGTTTGTTTGAAGGTGGTAGACAATGAAGTAATATCAAAAAAATTACCTTGTCGGACTTCCATTGTCTTTATTTTGTTACTTAACACAACGTTTCGGTTAGTTAGTATCTCTAACCGTTTTCAAGTGTAAACTAAATTATAATTCTAAGGCTACTGTCTTAAATACTATCCATGTGCAATGAAGCTTGATGACTCCGCCTACGTGCTTATTGGAGTGTGAAGTTTGAGCTGTTGGTTTTGGACAAGAAGTGGCTTCCAGATATTGGGGATATCTATACTTGGTTTACTGAATATATGTGTATTTTGATTCATAAAAGCTGCTTCCTTGAATTTTCGTTTTTTCCAGTGCTGTTCCGTGTCCAAAACCCTGGCTTCTGACCACTGTATATTATGTTGGTTAGTCCATACATGTTCCGCTATACCTGATCTCGAAGTTTCACCTCTTTGAGTATGTTTCAGGTGTTCTTTAACTCGTACGGGAAGAGGTCTTTTTGTTTCTCCAATGTACGATTCGCCACACTCGCAAGGGATTTGATAGATACAATTTTTTGTGTTTTCATTACTGGGGGGTTTTACTTTTGTAAGAAGGCTTCTGAGCGTATTTCCGGATTTAAAGGCTGTTTTGATATTATAGTTTTTGGTTATTCTTCTAATCTTTTCAGAAATCCCCTTGACATAAGGTATTGTAAGAAATGTTTGCTCCTCTCTAGCTTCTGTATTAGTTTTTACTTCGCGATTTTTAAATTTTGAGATGGTATTAGTTACAAACGTTTCAGGGTAACCATTTTGTTTTAAATCTCTTTTGATGTTTGAAATTTCAATATTTAGGTCTTCCGGATTGTTGCAAATGTTAGATGCTCTGTGATAAAGTGTTTGAATTATGCCCTGTTTTATGGAGTTTGAATGATTCGATCCGTGATTAAGGTATTGCCCGGTGTGAGTGGGTTTTCTGTATACTGAAGTTTTTATGTTATCAGCACTTCGTTTGACGAGAACATCGAGAAAAGGTAGAGTGGAATGTTTTTCTGTTTCCATGGTAAATTTAATGGATTGTCTTATACTATTAATATGTTCCAAAAACCGTATCAGCTCTTCGTTGCTGTCTGTCCAGATAATAAAGGTATCATCAACATATCTAAGCCAAAGTTTAGGTTTAATCTTGGCAGTGTCAATAGCGTGTGACTCGAACCATTCCATGTACAGGTTAGCCACTACCGGAGAGAGAGATGAACCCATTGGAAGACCGTCATCCTGGGCATAGAACCTATCTTTTACTTGAAAGTAGGAACTACGTAAACAGCACTCCAATAGTTCCATCACTCCATCCAGCGGCAAACTAGTGCGTTCTGAAAGGGTTGGGTCGTCTTGTAACTTTTGTTTAATGATGTGCAGTGATTCCCCTATTGGGACGTTGGTATATAAGCTTTCTACATCAAAACTAACAAATGTGTCTTGTGGTTCTAAATTGACGGTTTTCAGAATATTTACAAAATGATTAGAGTTCTGAACAAAAGAAGATGACTTACCCTGTAACGGTTTAATTATCTCAAGAAGAAATTTTGACAATGCGCTTGTAGGAGAATCCCTGGAGCTGGTGATTGGTCTTAGTGGCATGTTGTTCTTATGAATTTTAGGAAGACCATAGAGATGAGGAGGTTTGCTATGGTGTGGTGTTAGTTTTGTTCGAAGGGCATCTGGAATGTAGGCTGAGTATTTCTTTAGCGTTCGGTATATCCTTCCCTCAATCGTTGCTGTTGGTTCCTTGGTTAGCATCCTGTATTCTCCTTTGGTCAATACTTCTTCAATCTTTTGGTCATATGTTTCGATGTCCATAATCACAGTGGCATTTCCTTTGTCAGCTGGAAGAATTTTTATAGATCTGTCCTTCTGAAGATGTTTTAGTGCTATTTCTTCCTGTTTAGTAACGTTCTTATTGACTTTTTTGTTCTTCTCTATGGCAACTCGTACCTCGTATCGGAGTTCGTCTGCGACCGTTGATGGTAGGTTCAAGGTTTCTATGGATGCTATAATATCCAGGGTAGGTGACTGTTTAGGTGTAATTGAAAAATTAAGACCCTTTTGTAAAAGTTGTTCTTCTGCATCACTCAATGATCTCTTCGAAGTATTTATTATTGTTCTTACCGACTCCGTTGTTGGTTCTATTTGGTTATTTGGTTGAAGTCTTTGTAGTTTTCCTTTATGTTTAGCTGATAGTGCCTCTCGTAATTTGTTGCAGGTGTGGTCAATTTTATTAAAGATTGGTGCGTAGTCTTCCTCCAAAGTGAGTTCCTTGATTTCCTCAAAGCGTTGGGTGACTTCAGTTTCAAGGATTGATTTCTTCCATCTGTGGTAATTAATCTGTGAGCGCATCAGTGCTTTGCTAGCGTTATCTAGAATACGTCGGGCTCTGGTTCCAGGTATTGGAGCTTTAAGTCTAAATCCAACTGGTATGACGTCGCTGTCTCTGGCTTCGCATAAAAAAGCAATGTGAGTTTGTTCCTTGGTCATCTTGATCTTCGTCTTCTCGTAGCCTTTGAATTGTTCGCTGATACCGGGTCCGTACCGGGATTCCAGTGTTTGTTTGAAGGTGGTAGACAATGAAGTAATATCAAAAAAATTACCTTGTCGGACTTCCATTGTCTTTATTTTGTTACTTAACACAACGTTTCGGTTAGTTAGTATCTCTAACCGTTTTCAAGTTTACACTTGAAAACGGTTAGAGATACTAACTAACCGAAACGTTGTGTTAAGTAACAAAATAAAGACAATGGAAGTCCGACAAGGTAATTTTTTTGATATTACTTCATTGTCTACCACCTTCAAACAAACACTGGAATCCCGGTACGGACCCGGTATCAGCGAACAATTCAAAGGCTACGAGAAGACGAAGATCAAGATGACCAAGGAACAAACTCACATTGCTTTTTTATGCGAAGCCAGAGACAGCGACGTCATACCAGTTGGATTTAGACTTAAAGCTCCAATACCTGGAACCAGAGCCCGACGTATTCTAGATAACGCTAGCAAAGCACTGATGCGCTCACAGATTAATTACCACAGATGGAAGAAATCAATCCTTGAAACTGAAGTCACCCAACGCTTTGAGGAAATCAAGGAACTCACTTTGGAGGAAGACTACGCACCAATCTTTAATAAAATTGACCACACCTGCAACAAATTACGAGAGGCACTATCAGCTAAACATAAAGGAAAACTACAAAGACTTCAACCAAATAACCAAATAGAACCAACAACGGAGTCGGTAAGAACAATAATAAATACTTCGAAGAGATCATTGAGTGATGCAGAAGAACAACTTTTACAAAAGGGTCTTAATTTTTCAATTACACCTAAACAGTCACCTACCCTGGATATTATAGCATCCATAGAAACCTTGAACCTACCATCAACGGTCGCAGACGAACTCCGATACGAGGTACGAGTTGCCATAGAGAAGAACAAAAAAGTCAATAAGAACGTTACTAAACAGGAAGAAATAGCACTAAAACATCTTCAGAAGGACAGATCTATAAAAATTCTTCCAGCTGACAAAGGAAATGCCACTGTGATTATGGACATCGAAACATATGACCAAAAGATTGAAGAAGTATTGACCAAAGGAGAATACAGGATGCTAACCAAGGAACCAACAGCAACGATTGAGGGAAGGATATACCGAACGCTAAAGAAATACTCAGCCTACATTCCAGATGCCCTTCGAACAAAACTAACACCACACCATAGCAAACCTCCTCATCTCTATGGTCTTCCTAAAATTCATAAGAACAACATGCCACTAAGACCAATCACCAGCTCCAGGGATTCTCCTACAAGCGCATTGTCAAAATTTCTTCTTGAGATAATTAAACCGTTACAGGGTAAGTCATCTTCTTTTGTTCAGAACTCTAATCATTTTGTAAATATTCTGAAAACCGTCAATTTAGAACCACAAGACACATTTGTTAGTTTTGATGTAGAAAGCTTATATACCAACGTCCCAATAGGGGAATCACTGCACATCATTAAACAAAAGTTACAAGACGACCCAACCCTTTCAGAACGCACTAGTTTGCCGCTGGATGGAGTGATGGAACTATTGGAGTGCTGTTTACGTAGTTCCTACTTTCAAGTAAAAGATAGGTTCTATGCCCAGGATGACGGTCTTCCAATGGGTTCATCTCTCTCTCCGGTAGTGGCTAACCTGTACATGGAATGGTTCGAGTCACACGCTATTGACACTGCCAAGATTAAACCTAAACTTTGGCTTAGATATGTTGATGATACCTTTATTATCTGGACAGACAGCAACGAAGAGCTGATACGGTTTTTGGAACATATTAATAGTATAAGACAATCCATTAAATTTACCATGGAAACAGAAAAACATTCCACTCTACCTTTTCTCGATGTTCTCGTCAAACGAAGTGCTGATAACATAAAAACTTCAGTATACAGAAAACCCACTCACACCGGGCAATACCTTAATCACGGATCGAATCATTCAAACTCCATAAAACAGGGCATAATTCAAACACTTTATCACAGAGCATCTAACATTTGCAACAATCCGGAAGACCTAAATATTGAAATTTCAAACATCAAAAGAGATTTAAAACAAAATGGTTACCCTGAAACGTTTGTAACTAATACCATCTCAAAATTTAAAAATCGCGAAGTAAAAACTAATACAGAAGCTAGAGAGGAGCAAACATTTCTTACAATACCTTATGTCAAGGGGATTTCTGAAAAGATTAGAAGAATAACCAAAAACTATAATATCAAAACAGCCTTTAAATCCGGAAATACGCTCAGAAGCCTTCTTACAAAAGTAAAACCCCCCAGTAATGAAAACACAAAAAATTGTATCTATCAAATCCCTTGCGAGTGTGGCGAATCGTACATTGGAGAAACAAAAAGACCTCTTCCCGTACGAGTTAAAGAACACCTGAAACATACTCAAAGAGGTGAAACTTCGAGATCAGGTATAGCGGAACATGTATGGACTAACCAACATAATATACAGTGGTCAGAAGCCAGGGTTTTGGACACGGAACAGCACTGGAAAAAACGAAAATTCAAGGAAGCAGCTTTTATGAATCAAAATACACATATATTCAGTAAACCAAGTATAGATATCCCCAATATCTGGAAGCCACTTCTTGTCCAAAACCAACAGCTCAAACTTCACACTCCAATAAGCACGTAGGCGGAGTCATCAAGCTTCATTGCACATGGATAGTATTTAAGACAGTAGCCTTAGAATTATAATTTAGTTTACACTTGAAAACGGTTAGAGATACTAACTAACCGAAACGTTGTGTTAAGTAACAAAATAAAGACAATGGAAGTCCGACAAGGTAATTTTTTTGAGCTTTAATAATCTTTGACTCTAGACTTGTTTATTTAATGTAGGTATATTTAACGTAGCCTGAAAATAAAAAATAAAACAAAGTAATAAAATAAATTCAATAAAAGAGAAAAAGAAAATACAACCCGAAAATTTGTCAAAGCAATAGAATTTTTTTTATATATTTGGGCACAGAACCACTTCTGTTTATTACTTTTTGAAGCCTTGAAGGCACCTTAACACTGGGTCTCTGAATAATTCGTCTGTTACTTCATTCTAAGCTTGATTTATCTTGTAGCGTAATAATTCATCCCTGTTTTTTGATCGAAAATTAGGTTTAGGCATGGATTTCACTATTTTACTCCAAATCTTTGCGATTTGCTTCAAATTTAGACTTTTCGAATGCCAGAGAAGAACTGCTATATTATTTTCTTGGGAAAGATTTTCCACAGTGCGTGCTATATGCATTGCAGCGTTATCATGCTAAAATGTAAAAATTTAACTATAATAAGGCTTTTATCAATATTATCAGTAAAATTATATTAAACTATACAGCTGCAAATGGTTTTTCGTTTATGATTTGGGGAAACATTTATGAAGAAACGCCCACCTTGGTTGATTTCGTGGATGTATCATCATCATACCGCATCTCTAAAGGTCTCTATACCCGAATTCTTCCATTATTACATTATTAAAAAGTTTTCTCGTCAGAAAATATAACTGCTTCCTAGAAATTACCGATTTAAATATTCATGTGCCAATTCTAACCAACCCTGCTATTTTTCCGTTATAGATATTTTATTAGCGACATAACGACTATTGGAATTTCTAACCCTCTAGCAGGATTTGCAGAACCTGTAAAGTTCGTCTCTTCTTTCGCCTTTATTGCAGGTTCGAATGGACAATTCTATAGATACAGTCTTCTATCCTGATCTTCAGTAGAAATTTTAAGAGGACCTGAACCTGCTTCTCTAATAATAGTCCAATGGCTTGCTTTCTTTTGTTGTACCGACATCTCGGAATTCTTGTTTACTGAAAGTTTGTCTGCAATATCCCTAATAAAAGCACCATCTAGCAAACGTCTGTAAATAATAGCCTTTTGCTGGACCGTTAATTTTGGTATATTTTAAGAGAAAAATGCGCTTGACAAGTTAAAGATAAATTAACAATATACCGTGCTAGCAAAAATTATTTGCATCAAAGAGGGCTTGAATTAAGAAACGTAGGGCTTGGTTTAGATCACAATGATATGGGGACGACATATCTAACCAAATCTAGGTTAAAATTTTGTCCAATTCATATTATGACATGATAATATGCCAAACTAATGAGTAATAAAATAAGTAGACAAATACAAATTTATTTTTCGCATTTTATACCATTAATGTACTAGATTAATGACCTCAAAATCGTACAGTAATGGGTCACTTTACAACATAGCAACCATTACTGCATATGTGTATGTCAATGTCATTCAAAACACAATTTTACATATTATATGCTTTCTCGTATCTTTCCTTGGATTTTACTGGAAGCAAACTTGAAGAAACTTCGCGGGCCGCATTCAGGATATCTTCCAAGTCGTTTTCATTAGCAATTTCCATAATTCTTGTGAAATTTACTCTTCAAATTTGATTTTATTTGGTTGCTGTCAATAGTCGTCAGACACAAAAAAACATATTGTTTATATTGCTAAGTTACCAAGAAGTCATACTACTAAGTTTTTGTAGATTTTCTTCAGTACCTATTCCTTTTAGACTTAATATGAAATGCAAAATAATTAATTACTTACAAAATGCGAAAAAATAGTATACGCACCTCGTCAGAAAAGTGATTTTACTTGACTTGTATGGAAATTAAATCCTCGCTTCGCTCGGATTTAAATTAACCATACTCGTCGAGTAAAGTTCCACTTTTCTAAACTTGATACGTAATGTACTATTTTGTTGTTTAGAAAATTAGCAAAGTAAGAATATACAGAAAGAAAAAGAAAAATAATTACATAAATTGCTGAAATTGGCCACCGCCATGCTCCAAGCATAAATTCACACGTAACATTCTTAGATAATCCTTTTTTGTAATTGTTCTAAATTTGCAACTGGTGTTTTTAAAATAGTGTTCTTTAAATGATGAAAAACGAAGTAATCCATAACCGTTAAACAAGGTGATCTAAGTGGGAATTCAATGTCTGATCGAAAACTGATCAATCTGTCGTCGAAAAAATTGCGTAAGTAGTTAATAGTTTCGGCGGCTGTATGGGCGGTTGCACCATCCTGTTGAAAATATCCAAAACGTAGTTCGTCGTCAAGTAATTTCTCCACAAATGGATTCAAAATATTGTCTCTATACCGCTGTGCTATAACTGTGTCATGGAAAAAAATAGGACAAACAATTCTTTTTCGGGAAACAGCTAACCAGACACCAATTTTTGAAGGGTGCAATGTAGACTCTACAAAAAAATGGGAATTTCACTACTCCACATGCGTGAATTCTGAGAATTCACATAACCGAAGAGGTGGAACCAGGCTTCATCCGAAAAAAATGTCAGGTCTAATAAATCATTTATTTCCAATAAATTTTGGGTAAACCATTGAGAGTAATTCCTGCGTCTTTCAAAATCTACGGCTTGTATTTCTTGGAATACTTGCATTTTATAAGGAAATTAATTTAGCTGCTTCTTAAGAATAGTCCTGCATGTTCCATAAGATGTTCCCACTTTTTGGGACAGGCGTCTTATATAATTTGTTGGCGTATTTTTCATTATTTCACGAACGTTTGCAACAAGTTCTTCTTATCTTACAGGTGGTCTTCCTGCTTCTTTTTTGTATTGTATAGAACCTGTTTCCCTAAATACAGCCACGGTTCTTTTCAGGAAATGATAAAAATCCCCAGCAATAAAAGCACATTAGGAAATTATTCGTGAAAATCGACCATGCACAAACCGGGATTTTATTGCCACTCACCATTTACTCTAACCCCGTTTCGAAAATTCGCTTCAACCATGAATATTTTGTGCTGTTCCGTAAAGCCCATTGTGTGAATTGTTCAAGAAATTGGAAAAAAAGCGATGAATGAAATTACTTGTAACGACTGTCAAAGATGACGGAATAACTGATTGATTGTTAATTCAGGTAGTTACTGACACCCAACAGGTATTAAGCTCTACGGCTAAGCATTACGTCCTTGAATGCAAGGCCCTCTTTGATGCAAATAATGTTGGCTCGCACGGTATCTTGACGTGTAAAATTTACATATTACATTTTATTGGTACCAGGCTCGACAGTAAATAGTCTAGGAGAAAAGGCAAATTTGGCTGTCCTAGTTTTTATACATGAGCACGATTGTACATCATACTCAATCATAACAATTCCCGAAATTTGAAATTGAAGAATTTCTTCATAAGAAAACCACAACCTTGCTAGTAATCTCGTTGACACCCGGTATACGAAGACTTTCTGAATTAGTTAACGTCCTCGTTAAAAAAATGAATGCATGTTTCTACGCCACCATTACGTAATTGGGCGATCGTTATTGATAGAGTGTAATAAACCCTCTCAAGGTAAAGCTCAAGACATACAATTTTCTGTGGAGCTTAAATAATAGCCGCAAAATGCATGAAATATTGTAGCGTAGCCATATTGTCTAAACGAAAAATTGCCGGTCAAGTGTGTGTTGGGCCTCAAGCGATAAGCGTTCTGTATCTAATTTACCATGCAACTATATTTCATGGTGTTATGATTCTATTAGAACTTGAAGTATTTAGGTGTGAGAAATAATTCAGGGTTGTCCAATTGTGAATCGTATAGTCAGAATTTGGTTCCGCCTGACTTTTTTATGTGGAAATTTGAAAGTCACTTCGCAGACAATATTTTAATATTTAATTTAAAACGAACATTAGTGACGTAAATGAATATAACTTGATAATAGGGACATATCAGGACAACATATCAATCAGTGTTGCCGGCGTAATCAATGATCGTGAGGCCATCATTCGGTTAAACAGAGGGGGAAATTTGTGCTGGCGAAGTTTGACGAAATCACCTGACAAACACTCAGTATTCAGTAATATTTGGAACGTCGTCTCCTTCTACCGCATATTTATTTTAAGTACCGTGCGAGCAAAAATTATTTGCATCAAAGAGGGCCTCGGATCTAAGGTCGTAATGACGTTGGGTGTCAATAACTACCTGAATTAACATTCAATCAGTTATTCCGTCATGACAGTCGTTACAAGTAATTTGATTCATCACTAATTTTTTCAATTTCTTGAACAATTCACACAATGGGCTTTACGGAACAGCACAAAACATTCATGGTTGAAGCATATTTTTAAAACGAGGCTAGAGTAAATAGTGAGTGGCAATACAATCCGGGTTTGTGCATGGACAATTTTCACGAACATTTTCCTAGCGTTGCTTTTACTGCTGGGGATTTTTATCATTGCCTGAAAAGAATCGTGGCGGTATTTAGGGAAACAGGTTCTATACAACACAAAAAAGGAGCAAGAAGACCATCTGTAAGAACAGAAGAACTTGTTGCAAACGTTCGTGAAATAATGCAAAATATGCCAACAAATTATATAAGACGTCTGTCCCAAGAAGTGGGAAGATCTTATGGAACATGCAGGACTCTTCTTAAGAAGCAGCTAAATTAATTTCCTTATAAAGTGCAAGTATTCCAAGAAATACAAGGCGCAGATTTTGAAAGACGCAGAAATTACTCTCAATGGTTTACCCAAAATTTATTGGAAAGAAATGATTTACTTTAGACCTGACATTTTTTTCGGATGAAGCCTGGTTCCACCTCTCCGGTTATGTGAATTCTCAGAATACACTCATGTGGAGTAGTAAAAATCCCCATTTTTTTGTAGAGTCCACATTGCACCCTCAAAAAATTGGTGTCTGGTTAGCTGTTTCACGAAGAAGAATTGTTGGTCCTATTTTTTCCATGACATAGTTACAGCACAACGGTATAGAGACAATATTTTAAATCCATTTGTGGAGCAATTACTTGACGACGAATTACATTTTTGTATATTTTCAACAGGACGGTGCAACCACCCATACAGCCGCCGAAACTATTAACTACTTACGCAATTTTTTCGACGACAGATTGATCAGTTTTTGATCAGACATTGAATTCCCACCTAGATCACCCGATTTAACGGTTATGGATTGCTTCGTTTTTCCTCATTTAAAGAACACTATTTTTCAAACACTAGTTGCAAATTTAGAACAATTACAAGAAAGGATTATCCAAGAATGTGGTAACATTTCTCCAGTGATGCTGGTCAACACTTTCGAAAATATGAAGAGACGCGTGAATTTATGCTTGGAGCATGGCGGTGGCCAATTTCAGCAATTTATGTAATTATTTTTCTTTTTCTTTCTGTATATTATTAGTTTGTTAACTTTGTAAACAACAAAAATAAATTTGTATTTGTCTACTTAAATTTTATTACTCTTTAGATTGGCATATCATGTCATAATATGAATTTGACAAAATTTTAACCTAGATTTGGTTAGATATATCGTCCCCATATCATTGTGATCTAAACCAAGCCCTACGTTTTTTAATCCAAGCCCTCTTTGATGCAAATAATTTTTGCTCGCACGGTATTTTTATATTCATGTAATGAACTAATTCATTGTTCTTCGCATCTCCGCCTTCAATGATAATATTGGTAGGTCTCACTTTATGGCCTATCGATGCACAGACGAAGGAATATATTAAGTAAATCAAAGTATTGCAGCCCCTCGCTCGCATCCACCTGAATATCCTCACTCAATTCATTTTATTGTGCCGTCGAGTGCAGAGAGAGTTTTTTTGTTTGTCATGCGTATTGCAATTAGTAAGGTGCCTAAAGTAAATAGTAAAAGAAATTGCCGAACATAGCAGATGAGAGCGCCTTGGCTTTTATAAAAAATATATTTTTACCACCAATTTCTTTGGTAAGGTTTCATTAGCCCTTTCAAAAGAAATATTTCACCAAGATAAAAACATTAAACATCACGGTGTAACACTACGACATTTGAAGGTATTTGCTTATTTGCATCTATGGAGGGGGATTTTTTTTTCGAGGATAATCTTCTTAGAGACTGACACCCTGAGGCAGAGTAGTGTCGGATTCAACACTGATGGGGCTGCTTACTAAACTCCCCGTGTTCCTGCGGTTTCCGCGCCCTAGGCGTAGAAACCTTCAGACCACTCGCTTAGTATTTCCGCTCTGCACGGCAAGTGCGTGCTTTGCTTCGTACTTCACCTAGGTCTAGGTACCAGTATACCTCGGTTTCGGTTTTGTCGTAGTACTTGTTTATTCATTTGTAGTTTACTGTGAGGGTGTTTGTGTAGGTATAAGGCTTTTGGTGCAGTGTACGTGTTTGTGCTTCAGCAGAGATAACATGTGCCCATGCTTCACTATGAGGACCCCACTATTTTAGGGAGAGTACTTGCAGTGCTATTCTGAAGCAGTAGTAAGCTGTTAGAAGTGTTAGTTTTGTTTGTTGTTAGCGACTTACTGTGATAGTGTGTTTGTGCAGGTGTCTGATTTGGCGCAGTGTATGTGTTTGTGCTTCAGAAGATGTACACATGCGCATGTTTCACAGCTTTGAGGATCTCACTGTTTTAGGGATAGAACTTGTCTTGCTGATCTGAAGCTGTTGTAAGAAGTTGCTAAGAACTGACTGGTGTTAGTGTAGGTGTGTGTATTGGCGCAGTGTTATGTGTAGTAAGATCTTGTGTGGTACTAAACTAGGAATGGCGGCGTCTAGTTTAACAAATTTTTTTTAACTCGCGCTGCTTGTATTAATTTCTTGACATTAAAAGGTTTAGGCTTGTCAGTACTCTTTTAATATGTCAGTGAAAATATTTTTAAACATTCTTTATGATTCATTCAAAATTATGATTATTCCGTATACATTTTACCGAAAAAATAGAGTATAATTTTATGTATATTACGCGACCAAAACGATGGCACCGACGCATTATTCATTAATTTAATATAGCAGCCACAAAATGCATTTTATACCGTCAGTGCCATCAGTTTTGGTCGCAGACTTTTTGGTCTGTTGTATGTATTATTTTACAATTATATTTATTATCATGAAATAAGTTCACACCGTGTAAGTGTTTTTCTTTTAAGCAACCAAATATTGTTAACAATTTAAGACCTAAGAAAAGTTGGCTATCGAACTACAGTGCTCTCTATGATGACCAATAAAAATCAGATCGTGTATTTCCTCTAGCTTGCGGCCACAGTCTTCAGTATTTTTAGCACCTTGTTCGCTTGATTGAATGTGTCCGATGTTCTTTTGTTCGCCGAAGAACAACGAATCAACATTGTCTTCGAGTCAGGTAATTATCGTTCTTTATCGTTTTACTTAACAGGAAACGCCAGTGGCGGTTTGGGTTTCCTTTTGTTAAGAAAGATGCAAACCGCAACTTAAGCGGCATTTAAACTATTGTTTCGATTACGACAGATAAGGGCATTGCCGATATTTATTGGGCTGAATTAAAATGGGCTGAATTCTTTGGATAAGTTGTAGGAAACTCGCAAAATCTTTCTTTGTTGAAATAAATTGCATTTTTAAAGTACAAGGCGAAAACAGTCGGGCGTAATTGAAAATCCAACGAAATATCTTTAGAATCGAGTAGCATTATTATTAGAATCTATTCTGTAATACAGGGTGTCCCAAAAGTAATTGGACACAGAGCAACAGCAGACTCCTTAAGGCGAAATAATGTGATTTATTTAAACTTGCCTTATCCCAAAATTGATAACAACCAAGATACAGGGTGTCAAAGTTTTAATTTTATTTTCGTTTTTGTGCGATTATTTCTTAAGGAAACAACATAGCAGTACAAAATTAAGGGTATTGGGGTTTTTTGAGGTGGGAAATTCAAAATTATCCATAGTTTTTGTGTAACCAGTAGAGGGCGCTGCCTACGGTATGGCACACTCCTTTTAGCTGGCATAACTTTGTTTAGGCTTCTTATATCGATCCGACTATTAAAAAAAGTTACTTTACTTCTTTTGCATCAAAAACGTATAACTTATTGAAGTCGCTAGAAGCAACCATTTTCGAGATAATCGCATTCGATATTTTTAATGCAAAAATGCAAAAATATTTAAAATAATTGTGTATTCGTATTAGTATTATTTATCACAGCTGGCTTTCATTAAAAACAATGACATTTCTAAGGCAACAAAATGTTACACAAAGTATCAACTGTCAAAGTTATTAATTTTCTACGTACAATACGTAGATATTATAAATTTTTTAGTAATGCCTCGACATAATTTTTTCCAATGCGGAAATGCGTAATAATATGCTTTGTATTTATGCACAAGAAAATTTTAACTGCAAATTATTTCAAAATATTTATGACCGACTAGGAGAAATTGGTTCGCTTCGACAAAAAAAAGAGGTTTCGGGCCGTCCAAAAAATATAATACCAGAACAGGAAGAAGAGATTTTAGTTCGTGTAGCAGAAAATCCAGAAGTGAGCTCCAGGAGATTAAAGGCAGCTACAGGTGTAAGTAAATCTTCACTTGTTAGAATATTTCACGATGAAGGCCTGCCACAAATGCAGAAAGAAGTCTGTATTTCAATCCAATGGACTTTTGCATTTAAGGTTATTTGAAAACCAATGTTTATAACAGTTCAATAAACAACCTTAATGAGTTAAATCAAAAAATTATAAATTCTCCTAATCTGCTCAGAAATGATGAAGATTTCTTGTTTAAAGTCCGACAATCTTTTGTAAAACGTATAGCGAAATGTATTGAGGTCAATGGTGGCCATTTTAAACAATTGCTATCACGGCGTCACCATTTTTACTTCCAACTACTTATATAGAATAAAATTAGTAATTCCGTATACGAAAAAGCATTTTTATTAGAAAAAAATGTCAAACTTGAGTATCTACATTAACTTTGACACTTGTAATGTAGCTGATGTACAATAATTTTAAGTCAGAAATTCAACGTTGCTCAATTTTCCGTTGCTTTTAGACCACGTACTTAGTTGCATTGGACATATGAAATGCGATTATCTCGAAAATGGTTACTCCTAGCGACTTCAATAAGTTATACGTTTTTGATGTAAAAGAAGTAAAGTAACTTATTTTTTTAATAGTCGAATCGATATAAGAAGCCTAAACAAAGTTATGCCAGCTAAAAGGAGTGGGCCATGCCCTTGGCAGCGTCCTCTACTGGTTACATAAAAACTATGGATACTTTTGAATTCCTCACCTCAAAAAACCCCAAAACCTCTAATTTTGTGCTGCTATGTCGTTTCGTTAAGAAATAATCGCAAAAAAACGAAAACAAAATTAAAACTTTGACTATTATCAATTTTGGGATAATACAAGTTTAAATAAATCGCATTATTTCGACTTAAGGTTGAATTCTCACCGTCGTTCAATTTATTGCCAACCTATAACCTATTTCGCTTTGTTTTTTCAAGTTTATTATTTTTTAAACTAACATTTAAATAAAATCAGTATCGTCGGCAATATCTGATATATTACAAAAATATCAATTTATTTCATTGCTTATTTTGGAAGAATTGTATAGTGAAAGAACAATGAGCGACAATGACATAATAATGTTAAAAAAAATCTTACCCGATATTTTTCCCTATACAATTCATCTAAAATAAGTTATGAAAGTCCTTGTATAAAACCTAGAAAACATAAATAAATCTACGAGAAATAGGTTATAGGTTGGCAAGCATGTTGATACTCCTACCTTAAGGAGTCTGCTGTTGCTCTGTATCCCATTACTTTTGGGACACCCTGTATACAGTTTATTATTTAACAGTAGATATACATTTTCGATTCATAGAAGATACCGGTAATGCTGCTGCTAACTAACAACATCAAATCGTCCTCGATCATGGCCCTAAGTACAAATCTAAATAACCACTAATTTAGGTATTATCATTTCATTATTTCAACTAAAGCTAAGACCCAGAAGTGAGGCAAATAACAGTAATATTAAGAAATATTCCTGTGACCTGTAGGTATCATCGCAGAATCAAAGACTTTACATTAAATATTATCTTTAGGGTAGTGGAAATGAAAACCTATTGTGGTCCGTCCTAGACTTAGAAAAGTATATTTTCATTGAAACAACTTATTTTGTATTATCTTTTTTATTCAAATAAGTAGGTAAATGGTGGCTCATGTTTCCCCCCAAGCGGTTTAAAAATTAGGAAAGAACCAGTTCACCGAAACTGCGCTCACAACAATCGGCCGGAACGTGTCGACGAATGTGACATTGTGTTGATTGACGTATACGGGTCTAGTCTTTTCCTCCAAAACTAAAAAGTGATATCTGATTGGATAGTATCTAAGTTATTTTACTTAGCGTCGATCATTCTAGGGGCTAATGTTATCTATTTATTGTAAGGTACATGCTGTCGAACCGATTCATTAGGAATATTAACTTATTTCCTGCACACTCTTTAACTTCTTTCCAAGTATTTTCAGTATATAAGACACCGGTGTTATCCTCAGAAGATGCCAATAATAGCTAACATAAAACTCCTGGTTAGGCAATATTAAGAAAACAACGACCACGTGCAATAATTATTAATAAAATGTTTCTTTCAATAATAATTACGTTCTTAAAATGGTTGTCGTACCTATATACAATTCAGAAAAATGCCATATTTAAAATGCAAGAGAAAGCTACAATCTACGACATCAAAAAAAAAACAAATATTTATGTAAATAAAAAAATAGTCGATTCATAGTACTTACAAGTCTTTACTGGCGTTATGCAGTTCCAATAAAATTGGAATCAACAATAATTTAGTTTTATGTTAGCTATAGATATTTTATATCGTATCTCAAATTTGTATTGATCCATGTTTGTAAAGTAGTAGTAAAGTCGATTCAGCCAGTAAATCTGCAAGTTGGCCGACATGTCTTAAGACAAAAGTCATATTCCAGCTGTTTAATTTTTAGTAAGAATAATATTGGCAGCAATAGGTCAGAAATGAGAATTAATTACAAATGTCTAAAAATACTTACCGGCAACACAATAGCACAATGGAATAGCTCTAAAAAGAACTGTTTTTAGAATTAAATAAAGTTTCAAAGCACAAAAATGGATAAAAACGAATTAAAACGACAAATCAAAACACCAAAATTGAACAATGTCAACTAAAACCTTAAACATTAACTCGAATATTACTTTATAATTATATATCTGTCTAACACGTTATATTCTGTTCAAGACGTATTGCGTGTTGCTACTCATGGAAACCCCGGAAACGGTCTCTACGTTGCGCTTTACAACAGCAATGCCCGGCCTGCCCTGTGATCATATAACGGTTCGTGTTGGTTAGCACCGGTATGTGTCTCTCTCTATCATGCATTTAACTCGATACGAAGAAACAAGAAAGATACATGATTTAGGGACTTAATAATAGTTGCTTTTACTTATGTTTGGAATTGAATTTTAATAATTTCTGGTGTGAAATCCAAGTAACTTTTTGCCTTAATTTATTTGTGATTGGAGAGCGCTGACATGGATTATCCGCCGCCATCTTGCAGGTTTACTGGCTGAATCGACTTTAATAGTAACAAGATTTATTTAGCAATGTGCTACAATTTAACAAGTTTTATAGAATATTTAAAATAATTTAACAATATCATCTATGAAACTATGAACTATTAAAATAGTACCTTTATTAAAGTACACGTTTCATAAGAAGCGGTTTTAGCGCACGCGTCTATTTTAAAAAACGAGCCACAAAGTGACGAGTTTTTTTATTGACACGCGCGCTAAAACGCCTTATGAAACATGTGCTTTATACATTTTTTTCTATTTCACCTTTTATAATCAAGAAAAATACATTTTAAAAAGAGAATAAATCCTTTAAATTTTGTAAATTTTTATGTCTAAATTTTATGTTGGTAATACTATTTTTTATCATAGTAGCTTCTGGACAACAAAAATTATTTTGCAAACAGCCATATTTTGATTTATTGACCCAGTTTCACCACGAGATTCTAAAGTTATTTTAGCGATATGAGATTTGAAATTGGACGGAATACGTTGTGTGATCCTTGTACATTCGGTACATATACAGAGCGTTCGGAAATTCGGGAGATTTTGCTACTTTTTTCGAATTTCAAAAGACGTGATTTTACGTCACGGCATTGTAATTTAGTATAGGGAAGATGAAAAATTCAAATAAAGTTGAAGTTAAAATCGACATTGAAAGGTTAGTAGATTAAATTTTGGATAGGATTTGGCAGAAAATGATAGCTTGAAGCATCTACAAAAGATTGATTTATAGATTTATGCAACCAACATACATGACTGTTATCCACACAGAATAAAAAAGTAAGTTATCAAGCTATTTTTCCTCTGCGAAAAATGGGTTTTCTCGTAAATCACAAAGGCCGCGCAAGTCAATGAAATAAAACATTTAAATGTTACCATCATCAAATCAAGAAAAAACGCGTATCGAAATAGCTTCATTACGATACGTAAATGCGTATCTTACTGAGCTTATTATGAACGTGAAATAGAAAAAAAATTTATCAGTCACTATTGTGGTTTTTAAATAATTAATTTTTTTTATTTTTCAAAGAGCTCTGTGACTTTATTGAAATATTCAAGTTGTTCACTTAATCCTTTATGGAAAACCGATTTATATGTTAAATATTTTGATACCCTACCTAGACAAAATAGTATATTAAAGTACACGTTTTATAAATCATTATATTATAGCACGGGTCCATGTTAAAAAACGAGCCGCTTGCGGCGAGTTTTTTAAGGGGACAAGTGCTATAATGGCTTTATAAAACATGTGCTTTATACTACTTTTTCTATTTTGTCGTTTTTTAAAATAAATAAACACATATTTAAAAAGAAAACAAACCCTACAAAATTTATAAATTTTTATCTCCAAAATTTATATTGGTAACACTATTACAATTTTTTTATCAAGCTTGCCATGAAAATAAATAAATTTTAAATTGTGTCAGTCAAATTGCCACGAAATTTGTGTTTTAAATTTTCGTTTATATTAAGAAAATATTATGGAGCAAAATAATTTAAGGTTGAATTCTCAACGTATCGTTCAAGTTATTGCCAACCTATAACCTATTTCGCTTTGTTTTTTCAAGTTTATTATTTTTTAAACTAACATTTAAATAAAATCAGTATCGTCGGCACATTACTTAGGTAATATATGATATATTACAAAAATATCAATTTATTTCATTGCTAATTTTGGGAGAATTGTATAATGAAACAACAATGAGTGACAATGACATAATAATTTTAAAAAAAATCTTACCCGATATTTTTCCCTATACGATTATCCTAAAATAAGTTATGAAATTCCTTGATATTTATTAAATATGTCAATTATTACCTATAGAATAACAAATTGATACTGATTTTCTTTAAATTTTGTATAAAAGCTAGAAAACATAAATAAATCTACGCAAAATAGGTTATAGGTTGACAAGCATGTTGATACTCCCACCTTAAGTTTAACTACCCCCGAGTTATATTGCACATAAATCTATCAATCAACTTTTACCAGAAAAATCCCGGAAAATGTATGAAAACGACTATGAGACGTTCACAAGTTGGTGTAATACAATGGGCGTTTGTAAGATTTCTGAAAATGTTTTACTAGCTTATTTCGAGGAAGAAAGTAAAACCAAAATGTCATCGACCCTGTGGTCCTTATACTCAAAATTAAGAGCTTGTATTAATATTGATAAGAACATACATATAAAGGATTATGCTGGACTGCAATTATTGTTAAAAAAAAAATCTGTGGGCTACAAACCCAAAAAGTCTCTTGTATTAGACTTAGATGATATTAATAAGTTTATAAATGGGGCTGATAATAGCAGTTATTTAGGATTAAAAGTAAGTAGTATTTACATTACATATCTATATGCATTTTGTTTTGTACAATTTCACAGGTTTTATAAAAAAAAATTTTTCCCAATAAAGTTGGAGAACCGACATTTTTAAATTACACCAATTTCTATTCTATCGTATGAACAGTAGGTAGACAGCTATCCAAATACAATAGTAGTAACTATGTAAATTCTAGGTTGCTTTACTTATGGGGTATAATGGAGCATGCCGGAGAGAAGAACTGACAAATATGGATGTAAAAGACATTCACTTTAAGGTTGCTTCTATTACAGTACACATTCCCAAAACTAAAACACGTGTACCAAGAATGTTTCTTATAATAGATTAATTATGGATTAATTTGATTAGAAAATATTTTGATTTACGTCCTAAAAATCTTACATCAAGATTTTTTCTTACGTATAGAAATGGGCATTGCATAAACTCACCTGTAGGTCTAAATACAATGGGAAAAGCTCCTAGCCTTATTGCAAAATACCTGTGCAAACCAAATCCAGAATGTTTTACTGGCCACTGTTTTAGACGGTCTAGCGTCACCGAGCTGGCCAACAAGGGAAGCGATTTGGTTACCATTAAAAGGCACAGGGGATGGAAGTCTTCAGCCGTGGCTGAAGGCTATATTGAAGGTTCTCTAAAAGCGAAAATGGATGTAGCGCAGAGACTATCTTCTAATTTAACACCTTCATTAATAGATAATATTGATAATACTGCTACACCCTTACCTGTAACATCAAGATCGACAATTGAAGGTGTAGAAACTGCTTTCTAACCAAGCCTTATTAAAAATGGATTGGATTCTGGGGTCAGCTATCACAAAGTTTCGCATACTATGTCTTTAAAAAATACTCAAACTATGCCTGAATGTAAGGTTAACGCGTCCGACACAAGTACAGTGACATTAAATGTTTATAACAACTGCACTATAAAAAATGCCTAATTAACGTTAACGAGAGTGTCCGGAAAATACGTGTACAACGTTTGACGACAGACTCCTGACGTCAAAATAGGTCGAGCTAAGCCGACTTAGTTATATCCGAAATTGTCTCGTTTAGCCGGTAGAGGGTGTCAAAAATTTGTAAAAATTTTTTTTTTTCCTAAATTACGTGAAAACCTGCTAATAGATTTTAATGATTTTTAGTAAGTAGACTAATACTATAAAATGATGTTTTCTAGTAGTATAGTCACCGGCTGTAAATAAGTGGAAGTGTTATAAAAGTGATATAATACGTCAACATTTCTCCTCATTTTTTATATGAACGGCGTTATGACAACCCAGATATTTTTGTAGAGTGACTGGGTATATTTGGAAGCTATTTTACCTTTTTAATATTTTTCGTTGAATTAGCTGTTTTGCCAGAAGAAAATATTTACAATTACCTGAATACATCAATTATATAACAATAAAAATAAAAGAAAGTACAACAAAGTTAAAAGTATGTATTATATCACTTTTATAACACTTCCACTTATTTACAGCCGGTGACTATACTACTAGAAAACGTCATTTTATAGTATTAGTCTACATAATAAAAATCATTAAAATCGATTAGCAGGTTTTCACGTAATTTAGGAAAAACCAATATTTTTACAAATTTTTGACGCCCTCTACCGGCTAAACGAGACAATTTTGGATAGAACTAAGTCGGCTTAGATCGACCTATTTTGACGTCAGGAGTCTGTCGTCAAACGTTGTACACGTATTTTCCGGACACCCTGTATAGTGGGAATTTGTATTTTTGAGTTTATAATTGATATTTTTTGCAAAATAGTTCTTCGTCAATAAAGTTATTATTTAATATGTGTTTTTTAATGAACTAAAACAATACATACAGATTTGTAGATCTATGTAACCAAACATACATACGTGGGTTCGTGTAGTATTTTGCACATTTGGACTAAAAAATATTAGTTTTCTAGAATGCTATGCTAATCGGTGAAAAAAAACATGTCATGTAGGGCCAACCTTTAAATAATAAAATTCGGAGTTCGAAATAGATATATTTCGAACTCGCTAGCGCTGGGTGAATAGTTATGATTTTCAAAATTTTGAGTTAAAAAATCTTTTAAAAGAGAAGGCAGTAAGTTACGTTGTATTTTAAAAATGAAAGTACAAATCAAAAGTAATATTAAATTTTTAACATTTAATCACTGAAGTTTCTCTAACAATAAATTTATTTTCGTATATTTATCCACATTTAAAATTATACGCATCGCTTCATTTTGCAAAACTTGGAGTCTATTAAATACCCCATCATTTGCTGTGTGTAAAATAGTTGAACAATATAAAAAATAAGGTAAAATTATAGTGTTATAAATTGTTTTTCGAGAAAATAAACTTAAATTTTGACTAATTCTTTTTAAATAATTAATTTTTTTAATAATAAATAAAAAATTAACCAATATCTGCTTAATTTTTGACAACCCTGTTTAATGTAAATAAGTTCGGGATGCTTACTAAGAATACTATAGTTACCAAAAATATTATTTATTAAGTAAATTCTCGTAAGCTGAAATATTTTAGTTTTAATAACGAGCTAAATTTCTACATTATTTGAGACACACGGTAGTAATTATAAGTAATTATAGCTTTCGCTTAGAATAAACATTTCATGTTAATACATGCTTACTCCAATCTTAGGACTTGAAATAAAAAACTGCCAAAACTATCCTTGGAGATCGACTAACGCACAAGAACAATGTTTTTACAAAAATATATTAATCTTTTATTGTTTAGATATCTTAGTTAAAACTTTTTAAATTTTAATAACCCAATTATCCTAATTTATGATACTCATTGCAATTTGGGATACCTGGTAGATATCTTAAGGTCTTTTTTTTATTTTTCTTTTTTAAAAAATAAACCAAATGAGTGCATCTGATACAAGACAAACTGCGTAAACATTAAGCAAGTCTTCAGTAATGATGAAAACAGCTATTTTTTAGATACGGTAATTCTTCCCCAAGGGCATACAATAAAAGAATACCGAAATTGTCCTGAGGTTATAAAACGACATTAAAATATAACGAATAACACTAGGTACTAACAAAATATAACTTACTTGACATTTTAAATTTTTGCACGGCTTTCTTTTCCATGTACCCTGTGTTGAATATTCAATATATGCACGACGCCATAAAAGTACAATTCTGTCTTAAATGACAAAAATCAATGTTTAAAGAGCTGTATAAGAACAGAGTTGTGTTTTTGCAAAAAATTAAGGGTGTCTTTCTGACATAAAAATAAGGTTCTGTGCAGGAAAGCCACAATTTTGTGAAAAAACTATTTTTGCAGTATTTAAAAGTGACTTTTGCGACGAACACTAGAAAAAATACTTATGATGATAAAAGTGCAATGACATTTAAATATTAGACAGGCTTTTAGACAAACGAAGTATTCGTATAAAAGTTGTGCCGTATAAAAAATAAACAAGGCGTTTTGTATAAAAAAAAATAATAAGGTTTATAGATTAGGTTAGGTTATCCTAATAAGGGTTTGTTACAGATACATTATTGTAAAATTGTATTACCTTACTGAACAGACAAAACATGGACGCGCTTAAGCAAAAACGTGCGCGTGTTAAGGGCGAGTTAACGCGAATTCAAAATTACTTAAAAAATTTCAATGCAGATTCAGTAATTGAAGTCAATGACTTAGTAATCAGGGAGAGTTTATTAATAAAAACTTATAATGAGTTTGGAAAGGTTCAGGATGATATTGAAGATCTGTTAGAGAATGATGCAGAGGTAGAGGCGCAGGCTGTAGAGCGGGAAGATGCTGAAAATAGATACATTGGTTGTCACAGTAAAATAAGAACACTTATTCAAGCGCAGCTAAATCGGCAAGCGGTATCTTCACCTTCCGTTGTTGGCGCAATATCTGGTAATACTAATAGACATATTCAGCAACCTCACACCCCAGCCGTCAAAGTTAATCTACCTAGTATGAAAATTCCAATTTTTACAGGAAATTATGGTGATTGGCGCACATTTATTGATTTATTTAATGCATCCGTTCATAATGATACAGGTTTAGCCAATTCACAAAAGTTTCTTTATTTGAAATCGTTTTTAAAAAATGAACCTTTGGCATTAATTAACGAATTAAATATTTCAGATACTAACTATGAAAAAGCGTTAGATATTTTAAAGGCAAGGTATGATAAAAAAATGCCAGTTGTTAGTCATCACATCAATGGGCTTATGCAAGCAACCGTTGTAAAGGGCACTAACGGGTTAAGGGACTTTTTAAGTCAAATAAAACAACATATTTTATAAACGCGCTTGAAGCACTTAATGTGCAGGTAATGGGAAACTGGGATTTACTGTTGATTAATATTTTCTCCAGTAAAATTGATAAAAACTTAAGAAACGAGTTTGAATTATCTAGAGACCAAACAGAGTTGCCAAATTTAACAGAATTTTTTAAGTTTTTGGATAAAAGGATAATTGCTTGGGAGTCTTCTTCTTCATCTCAAAACATGACTTTAAGGAATGACCCCAAAGTAAGATTTTTTAACTCAGGTGGTAACTCAAGTGGACACTCAGGTGGTTACTCGGGTGGTAGGTCGAGTAGTAATTTGTCAAGTTATTCAGCTATTAATAAATCGGTTGAATGTATTTTTTGTAAAATCAAAAAGCATAACATATTTAGGTGCACAAAATTTAAATCATTGGATATTGTGCAAAAAAGGGATTTTATATCAAAAATAACCTGTGTTTTAATTGTTTTGGTAAAGGTCATGGGGTATATCAGTGTTATAAAGAAAAATGCAAATTATGTTTAGGTAAACATCATTATTTACTTCATGACAATCAAAGGATAAAATCACCAAATCAAAATATTGGTCGGTCGGAAAATACCAATCTTACTATCAATAATAAAGATAGTGATGTTTCTCGAGCAATAACGTGTACATTATCTGAACCGAAAACAGAAAATGCAGACGTAATAGAAAGTAATGCACTAACATCGTGTGCCAAAAGGCAAGTACTATTGGCTACGGCCAAATTTATTTTAATATCCGAAAATGGAAACAGGTTAGAAGTTCGAGGTTTGCTAGACTCCGCATCACAAACTTCCTTTGTTACAAATGCGACAGTAAATAAGTTAAACGCAAAACCATTTGCAGCAAATTTACAAATTACAGGAATTGCTCAGACAAATAGTACCATTTCGAAAATGATAGATTTGCAAATTGAATCAAAGCGCGCCAGTAAAGAAAGATTCAAAGTTACTTGTGGAATTTTGCAAAAAATTACGTGCAATCTCCCACAACAAAAAATTGATATCTCTCAATTTGTCATTCCTCCAAACATTGATTTGGCTGACAATGATTATTACGTGCCGGAAAAAATAGACATGCTCATTGGAGCTGATTTGTATTTTGACTTAATAGATCCAGGTTTAATAAGGCTAGGTTTAAACTTACCAGTTTTACAAAATAGTAAATTAGGGTGGGTTTTAGGGGGCTCATTGAATTCTGAACCCATAAATGCAGTTTCTAATCTGAATGTAGTTCTTTTCACACAGGTTGATAATAATATTAATCAGTTAATACCCAAGTTTTGGCAATTGGAAGAAATTTCTAATAAACGTATACCATCACCTGAAGATAAAATTGTTGAAAATATTTATTCAACTACCACTAAACGTGATCTTGAAGGAAAATTTATAGTAAATCTCCCTTTTAAAAAAGATGTTAACAGTTTATCTTTAGGCGAGTCATTTGAGCAAGCAAAACCTAGATTTCTATCTTTAGAAAAAATACTACATAAAGATAAAAGTTTATTTAATGAGTATAAGGCTTTTATTGATGAATATGTTTATTTAAAGCATGCTTCTTTTACAGAATTATCGTTAGAAACAAAAGATTCTTTGAAAAAATATTTTCTGCCACACCACTGCGTAATCAGAGAGGAAGCAGTAAGTACGAAATTACGAGTTGTATTCGATGCTAGCATGAAAACTTCTTCGGGTAACTCACTTAACGACGTCATGTATAAAGGGCCTACTGTCCAGGCTGATTTATTTGAGATCGTATGTAGATTTAGAACTTTTAAGTTCGTCTTTACAACCGACATTATTAAAATGTATCGTCAGATTTTTATAAACCCTGATCAAAGACATCTCCAAAATATTTTATGGAGAAATAATCCAAATCAAGAACTTCAATGTATTCAGTTAAATACGATTACATATAGGACAAATTGTGCCCCATTTTTAGCGACTAGATGCTTAATTGAATTGGCGAATAAAAATGTTTCTTCACATCCGTTAGCATCGCAATGTTTAGTTAAACAAACATATGTAGACGATATTCTGGGCGGTTCAAATAACCTTTTAGAATTTCGTGATCTTCAAAAGGAACTGATTAAATTATTAGGTTCAGCTGGGTTTTCACTTCATAAATGGGTATTTAATATACCAGGTATTGGGACCGATGAAGTCCAGTGCATGGATAATCAAGAATTTGATATTCATGTAGATGAAAAATTAAATAAGGTATTAGGCATTTCATGGAAGTCTCGATCTGACAATTTTTGTATTCAAGGTTTTCCCCAAGAAGAAAATGTTATTCCTACAAAAAGGAATGTTCTCTCTCATATAGCCAGGTTGTTCGATCCGTTAGGTTTTATAGGGCCGGTAGTTATTCTAGGAAAAATATTAATGCAAAAAATATGGGCTGAAAAACTGGACTGGGATACTAGAATAACTGAAAATCTTGTTAATGAATGGAATAATTTTGCTACAAACATTTTTAACCTTAAAGATTTGCAGGTGCCAAGATTGCTATATGAGTCAACTAATGAGGTAAAATCATTTGAGATGCATGGCTTTTCGGATGCTTCAATGAAAGCATACGGAGCTTGTGTTTATTTACGAACTATTTATACTAATAATCAAGTTACATGCAGACTCATATGTTCAAAATCCAGAGTAGCGCCGCTTAAAGTGGTCACATTTCCAAGGTTGAAATTATGTGGATTCCTATTACTTTCCCGATTATGTCATAAGTTAGTTTGGGTATTCGATCCTACATTTTCGAGAATTGTTCTTTGGACTAATTCCAGTATAGTTTTGTGTTGGTTAAACAGTAATCCAGATAGGTGGACAACATTTGTGTCCAATCGTGTTTCAGAAATCCAAGAACTAACCACTAATTTTCAATGGAATCATGTATCATCTGCTGATAATCCAGCAGACCATATCTCACGCGGTTTAGATCCAGTTTCCTTAGCACGCTGTGAACAATGGTGGAATGGTCCTCAGTTCTTGTATAATTCAGAGTTAGACTTTAGTAAAAATAAGTCATGCTCAGATGAAATTGCTTTACCAGAGCAAAAAATTGTCACTCATATTTCTGCAGAAACGTTTTCAGCTGCAATGGACATTTTTGCAAGATTTTCGAGATTTCGTCGTCTTCAAAGAACAATTGCTTATTGTCTTCGATTTGTCAATAACTGTTCAAAAAATAAAGAAAAATTTAAAGGTCCTTTGTCAGTTGACGAACTGTTGTCATCGTCAAATGTTATTGTTAAATGTATTCAAGGTCATTATTATGCAAAGGAAATCGAAAATATTAAGTCTGGTGTTTTAATTACGTCAGGATCTTTGGCACAGTTAGCGCCATTTATCGATGAAAATAATATTCTTAGAGTAAGAGGTCGTTTATCTCATTCAGAGTTATCATTTTCACAGAGGTTTCCTATAATTTTACCTCCAAAAGATCATGTTGTTAAATTACTTTCCGTGCAAGAACATGCTGATTTACAACATGCAGGTCCCCAAACGGTATTGGCTCATCTTCGAATGAGATTTTGGCCAATTAACGGCCTACGATCAATAAAAAAGGAAATAAAAAATTGTTTAGTTTGTTATAGATTTCGTGCTGTTAATGCCAAGCAAATCATGGTTCCATTACCAGCAGATCGTACTTCAATAGTTCGACCCTTTCTTAAAGTGGGAATAGATTTTGGTGGTCCCATACTTATTAAAGAATCGAAGCTTCGCAAAGCGAGAACTTTTAAATCATACATCGCTTTATTTATTTGTATGGTGACCAAAGCTGTTCATCTAGAATTGGTCACAAGTTTATCATCAGACGCGTTTCTGTCAACTCTGAAACGATTTATTTCTAGACGAGGTCATCCTCAAACAATTTTCAGTGACAACGGAACCAATTTTCAGGGTGCCAATAATATTTTAAAGGATATTTATATGTTTTTTAAGGAATCTAATACTCAGGTAGAAGACTTTTTATCTTCAAAAGAGATACGGTGGCAGTTTATTCCACCCAATAGTCCTCATTGGGGCGGCTTATGGGAAGCCGGTATTAAATCAACGAAATTTCATTTAAAAAGAGTCATTGGCAATCATCTTTTGACTTACGAACAACTTTCAACAGTGCTTTGTCAAATTGAAGCACTTCTAAATTCAAGGCCTTTAACAGCGTTGTCGTCCGATCCTTCAGACTACACGTGCCTTTCTCCGAGTCATTTCCTAATAGGTGAAATGTTAACTTCGTTTCCTGAAAAGGATTATAGTACCATACCAGATAACCGACTTGATTTCTGGAACCATTGCGAAAAAATGCGACAAATATTCTGGAAACGATGGTCGACAGAATATTTAAACAGGTTACAACATCGTCCTAAATGGACAATAACTCACGATAATATTAAAGTAAATGATTTAGTTTTGTTGCGTGAGGACAATACTCCTCCATTGGAGTGGCGATTAGCCCGAATAATTGAAACCTTTCCTGGTAAAGACGGTAATGTAAGAGTAGCCAAAATCCGTAATCAGCAGGGTAAATTTACAAGGCCAATCACCAAATTATGTCCTTTGCCATTTTGTTAACTTATCAGCTGGGGGGAGGATGTTGAATATTCAATATATGCACGACGCCATTTGTTCTCGACGCATCTTTCCGTTACACAATCAGCGCCGAACCTACCCGCGCGTCATCAGTCGCCGTCGATTTTAATTAAATTTGTTCCCGCGACAACCTCTTCGCCGCGGCATGCCACGATAAGTTTATTTTTTATGGTTACCACAGTAACAGAAATGGTTTGTCTGTGAAGTCAACAAAAGTCAGAGAGAAAATAATTGTAATTTTTCTTAAGGAAGCTTTTTCTCAATAAAACTACTAAAATTGATAAACTGGCGTTTAAATTGAAGTAGTAGAAAGAAAACAAGAAGATACAGTCCACTGAAGGGGCCAATGGCTGTCTGAAGCAGGAACGAGGAAAGAAAATATATAGGTTTCTGCCAGCTGCCACATCACCCTGTATATTATTAAAGTGCATTGGTTACGGTATAGGCGTACTATACTAATTATCTACAAAAAACATTTTTTAAACTCTTTAAAACGCGTTAAAATCCGTGATGTCATTTCCAAAACTACAGACCTGTAAGAAAGGCGTTAAAAAACAACTCGTCGAACTTTCTGATTAACAGTTTATGTTGTATTAAAGATAATAAAATACTAAATAAAAAAGGTACCTTTTAAGAGAGGCGATAAATCTTACTGTTTAGTCACAAATTAGAATTGAACATTTTGTTATCGATAGGTAAAAGATAATAAATAAGTAAAACTTATTCGGTATTCGTAAAAGCCTTGAAATATTAATAAAAGTACCAATTAAATAATGAAAAACTTAAAATTAAAAAGGATTAAACAAGTTTTATATATTTTCCAATTATCATATTATTAAAATTAGGTTATTATCAGAATTATTTAAATTCAATCCATTAAACTTTTTCCTGCCATAAGAAAAATTGATTTATTGAGAATAAAATTGTTAATTCTAATTTATAACTGGTGGGATTTATCGATTTTGGTAATGAGTAAATTTTTTATTGAGTATTTTCTTATCTTTTAAACGGCAATATGTTTTTGTAGTATCCGTAAAGCCAAAAAAAAATTTGCCAAATATTAAATATGGGTTTTAAATAAATATGCACCTTGTGGTATAGTAGAGAATTTTTTTTTAACATAATGACCTTACTACACATAACACTGCACCAATACACACAGCTACATTAACACCAGTAAGGTTTTAGCAGCTTCCTAATACAGCTTCAGATCAGCACGGCAAGTTCTCTCCCTGAAACAGTGGGGTCCTCATAGCTGTGAAGCATACGTATATGTAGCTCTTTTGAAGCACAAATACATACACTGCACCAAATCAGACACCTACAACAAACGCTATCACAGTAAGCTGCTAACAACAAACACAACTAACACTTCTAACAGCTTACTACGAATGGTCTGAAGGTTTATACAGCCTATCGCGCGGAAACAGCAGGAACACTTACACTTACACTTACTCGGTAGGCAGCCCCATCAGAGTTGAATCCGACGCTACTCTGCCTCACAGGGTGCCAGTCTTTAGAAGATTCGTTTCGATAAAAAAAAGGCAGATGACGGAAGTAACCAAGTCTCTGTGCCAAACATCAATTTCATTTTGTAAAAAAATAATTGCCGTATATTAAAAATTAAAAAAAAAATTGAACTTTGACAGGCTGTGACTTGGAAAATATTGAGATATTGTTACATAACTTACTTTCTTCATTTTGCCACGTAGAATAACCTTGTTTCCAAATACATTTTCCTCTCACCATGTATAACCCCTAAATAAATTAAATTTTATTTCTGCCATTTTGAACTTGATCACATTTGCTATTTAATATCGTGGCATAATTTGTTTGGAGATACACCATTTTACTTAACACTTATTATACAGTGTCATTCACGGTAAGTGGCCTAATAAAAGATCTCAAAACGAGTAGGGTAAGGTCGCCCTTGATGGCATACTTCCCATGATGGCATTCCACAGGTATCTCTGGAATAAACCGGGTTTGCGTCATTCCGCATAATTAGACGGGCGCGCGTATAAACCGTTCAGTTGTGAGTCGAATTTTAGTCGTGACGGACGTTTTTATGTAAAGTTATTTAATAGAACAGAAATTTGCTAAGTGGCGAAGTAATATTAGCCAGTTTTAAAACCGAAAATTTATTATGTTAGGTGCATTAAATTAGAATACACGATTTTTTTCCGATAACTATAGGATATATATGTTACTTTGCTATGATTATTTTAAATCTAAGTTGTGGTTTTAATTTTTTATAATTTATATACCAGAAGTGTGAAATATTCCTAAGATGGCATATCCATTGGTTTCCTATGATGGCATACCTATAAATACATATAAATAGGTATGCCATCATAGGCGTCATATTCAAAACGGCGCTACTTTTACTTTTCTTTGTGTCTATGTCCCTAAACACTACTTATATGCTTTGTAAAGTTTTTGAATATATCTTTAGATTGCACTTTCCTGATAATGTTTTAATTTTTTTTTAAGTTTTAAACATTTTCCCTAGAATGTAATATATTATTTTAAGTATTTTTAAACAGTTTTATGTGCTTGAATTTTTTAACAATAAAAATGTGCAAACTGTGACAAAAATATTTCTTTTACATGTATGCGTCCTTCAGATTTTTGCATTTTACTGCAGTATGCCATCATAGGCAACACAGTTGCCTATGATGGCATACTTGGTGGTTTTTTCTTTTCTATTCTTTTTACAAAAAAAATAGTTTTTGTATATTTTTAAAGTTTTATAATGAATATTTAAGTAGTAACAAATATTTTAACATGGTTAAATGGGTTAAAACCTTTAAACTAAAAAATATATTAGGTGGTAAAAAACAAGGTGCCATCATTGGCGACCTTCCCCTACAGTTATTTTTAATAACATTTGGTGGCATGCATACTTGACTTTGAACTTTTAAAGTATTGTATTATCACGTTCGAATCACTTCCGGTTATACCGGTAGTTATGGCCATCTTTGCTATTTCAAATAGAATATTCTAACATTTTTGGATACCTTATTAAAACATAAGTAACTTTTCTTAATAATAATCTACACCTATCTCTAATCGTTTTTGAGATATGAATTATAAAATTAGTTTTTATGTCATACCGAGAGGAAACTTCAGTAACATTGAAACTAATAAAGCTAAACATTTGAAATTTTGGTATATTTTGACTAAAACATAGATCTTTAGGTTCCATAGCTCAGGTTTTACGTTTTTTATGCAGGGGATAAGTCAATTTTTTTAAATGGAAAACCCTGCATTTTAATTTACCGTTACGTGTAGAATTACATTCTTTATCTAATTGCTTCGTACGTACATGTTTCTATCTTAAGTAGTTTTTAACTTAAGTTCACTTAAAAAGTCCACTGCTGCAAAATTTAAAAGTTTTCATTTTTGTCAAGCTTTGATGATAACATTTATAAAGCCAAAATTGTTATGTTTCATTTTTGAAAAGCAGGTTTATACAGATACGGATAAAATACATATTTTAATAATTTTATTTGAAGTGTTCTCCATTGTTCTTAAGCAACATTTTATTTATTTTAGTACACTTATAATAATTGTTGCTCGTCGAATTTCATCAGGGTTTAATTGTTGAAATGCTTGCCTTACTCTATTTTCTAAATCTTCTGGTGTTTATACCGGCGCAACCCTGAGGGGGCTGCCCACCGACTAAACTCCCCATATTCTTGCGGTTTCCGCGCCATAGGCGTATAAACCTTCAGACCACACGTCTTAGTATTTCAGCTCTGCACGCCTAATGCGTCCTTTAATGAGTCATGGAATCGCGCTTAAAATCAGTGTCAATGCTAGTATACAATTTGATGGCTCATTGCTAACTTCATTGGTGCAGTGGGCAGGTGCCTCAACCAACTGATACCAAAAGCTATGTGCTTTATCAGTATCTGTATAAACCTAATTCTTAAAAATAAAACATAACAATGTTGCTTTTGTAAATGTTATAGTCAAAGCCCGCTTGACAAAAATGAAAACTTTAGAATTTTACAGCAGTGGACTTTTTAAATGTCCATAACTTAAAGACTACTTTAAGATAGAAATACGTACCGTGCGAACAAACATTATTTGCATCAAAGAGGGCTTGGATTAAAAAACGTAGGGCTTGGTTTAGATCACAATGATATGGGGAAGATATATCTAAACAAATCTATAGGTTAAAATTTTGTCAAATTTATATTATGACATGATATGCCAAAGTAATGACTAATAAAATAAGTAGACAAATACAAATTTAATTTGTTGTTTACAAAATTATAATACTTGCACTTTATAAGAAAATAAATTTAGCTGCTTCTTAAGAATAGTCCTGCATGTTCCATTAGAACGTAAAACCTAAGTTATGGAATCCAAAGATCTATGTTTAAGTTTCAAATGTTTAGCTTTAATAGTTTCAAAGTTACTGAACTTTCTTCTCGGATGTTTCTACATAAAAAAATCATTTTAATTCATATTATCTCAAAACGGTTAGAGATAGGTATAGATTATTATTAACAAAAGTTACTTAAGTTTAAATAAGGTATCCAAAAATGCTAAAATATACCAGGTTTTTTATTTGAAATAACAAGTTGGCCGGTCCAACTGGAAGTGATTTAAACGTGACAACATAATACTTTAAAAGTCAATTACGCCTGTGTTTGTTTGAAGTTGGTAGACAATGAAGTAATATCAAAAAAATTACCTTGTCGGAGTTCCATTGTCTTTATTTTGTTACTTAACACAACGTTTCGGTTAGTTAGTATCTCTAACCGTTTTCAAGTGTAAACTAAATTATAATTCTAAGGCTACTGTCTTAAATACTATCAATGTGCAATGAAGCTTGATGACTCCGCCAACGTGATTATTGGAGTGTGAAGTTTAAGCTGTAGGTTTTGGAGAAGAAGAGGCTTCCAGATATTGGGGATATCTATACATGATTTACTAAATATACGAGTATTTTGATTAATGAAAACTGATTCTTTAAACTTACGTTTTCTCCAGTGCTGTTCCGTGTCCAAAACTTTGGCTTCTGACCATTGTATATTATGCTGGTTGGTCCATACCTACATGTTCCGCTATACCTGATCTCGAAGTTTCACCTCTTTGAGTATGTTTCAGATGTTCTTTAACTCGTACGGGAAGAGGTCTTTTTGTTTCTCCAATGTACATGTACGATTCGCCACACTCGCAAGAGATTTGATAGATACAATTAACGGTTAATCTTTTCAGAAAACCCCTAGACATAGGGTATTGTGAGAAATGCTTGCTCCTCTTTCGTTTCTGTATTAGTTTTTACTTCGCGATTTTTAAGTTTTGTGATAATATTAGTTACAAAGGTTTCAGGGTAACTATTCTGTTTTAAATCATTTTTGATGTTTAAAATTTCAACATTAAAGTCTTCCGGATTGTTGAAAACGGTAGATGCTCTGTGATAAAGAGTTTGAATTATGCTCTGTTTTATGGAGTTTGAATGATTCGATCCGTGATTAAGATATTGCCCTGTGTGCGTGGATTTCCTGTAGACTGAAGTTTTTATGTTTTTAGCACTTCGTTTGACGAGAACATCGAGAAAACGTAGAGTGGAATGTTTTCTGTTTCCATGGTAAATTAACAAACTCGAACAAACCCGAAACGTTGTGTTAAGTAACAAAATAAAGACAATGGAAGTCCGGCAAGGTAATTTTTTTGATATTACTTCATTGTCTACTACCTTCAAACCAACAATGACAATATAATAGTTTAAAAGTTCAAAGTCAATTAAGCCTGCTACCAAATTTTAATAAATATAACTTTACTCATCTCCGAGATCTTATAATGGGCCACTCACCGTGAATCACCCTGTATATTTCTCTCGTTTATGGTCGATACCAAGTTATAATTTCCTTGTCTGGTTGCAATCTGTTTTATAAATCAGGTAATTAAATTTCGCAAAAGGAAAATTTACCCGGTAGCGGTTGAGAAACGTTTAGTGTTATTTTGGTTTTGTTTTGATTTATCTAGCCTGAAGAGCGCTGCCATTTTTGGAACTGTTATTACTAATAACACTATACTTTAATTGAATATGTTAAAAGGTAAATACATTAAACTAATTTATGGCCGTTTAAAAGCACCTGAAGCAAGTTATATAAATTAATGGTATAGAAGATCAGTTCTTAAAAGATCGCCTGACTTTATAAAGTGTTCTTAAAAACTGTTCGGGGGCATCAGATCCAATAGAAAAGAAATCATATTATATTATATTATATTCTATGTATTTCATGCAAAAAAACAACTTTAAAGAAAGAACTACAAAATAATAGTTTGACAATACAGCATTGAATTATATGGTATGATATTAGTAGGTATCAGCTCTTCTTACTTTTTATTCACTGTGCTGTGCAAGCAATTTTTCTATTATTTTCAAACAATCGCATAACTACACATTTAGAAAAACTTCAGAAAATTTTTATTTATAAATACAAATTGACGAACTAACAAATTTATGAAAATCATTGTCAACTTGCACAATATACAATTTGGATCGATTAATATGCAGCACATTCGAATAGTCTATACAAAGTCAGTGTAAAAATTGTAATTCTTATTGAAAGGTCTTCGTAGGGAGAGGACTTAAAAAAGATTTAAAAATAATGGTTTCCCAAAAATCATTGTAATTAATACCATCTCAAAACTTAAAAATCGCGAAGTCAAAACTAGCACAGAAACGAAAGAGAAACAAGTATTTCTCAGATTACCCTATATCAAAGGGATTTCTGAAAAGATTGAAAGGATAATCAAAAACTATAATATCAAAACACCTCAAGCAGCCCAAGCAATTGGGTTATGGCTGCCCGTCGAGTCCTAACAAGGATGAAACGGCTGTCGTGGTCTACCCGCCCCAGGGTATCCATTGAACTTGGATCCCTGTGTATTCCAATATAAAATATAGTTACACACTTGTCCGATATGCCACAATATTTTCTTTCTTTAATGATAATAATAATAATAAATAATAATAATATTATTAAATACTAATTAACTGAAACGCAATTTTAAATACTCTATCACTCATATTTACAGCAGCTTTTTTTTGTTTTATTCAAGTCAAAATCAAAGTCAAAACCCTTTATTAGTCCACAATAAAATACAAAACACAAAAGTTAAATTTTGAAAGCCCAAGGGCGTAGGACATGTTATATTCGTCATGGTTATTACTACACGTTATACCAATAGGCAAAATAGTATACCTACAGTCAGCATAGATTAATGAAATTCAGTCAGATATTTTTTTTACTGTCAAGGAAATCGCCATATTATCAGTTTTTGGCTTATTCCTACACAGACCCTAAAAATGAGACTATACGATACCTACTATCGGATTTGGTCTTACATTGATACGGTTACCTTTCTAACCCAAATATACAGGGTGTTATTTAAGTACGGGGCCAAACTCCAAGGGGTGCTTCTTTAAGTGATTTTAAGAAGAAAAGTTCATATAAACATGGGTACGAAAATGCATAGTTTTTACGATACAGGGTGTCAAACTTTTAAGAAAAAATTGGATGTTCGTAAATATCTCAATACTCTTTTATTCGATTTTGTTGAAATTTGGCAATTCTGTTTGTAATAACAAGAGGATAATGTAGCCTTAATTATATTAAAATTATTAAGTCCAGTGGCGTCACGGAAGACAGTCTAACTAATACTTTTGACAAAAAAAATGCGCGCCACTGACTTTTTTTAAAATTATGTATTTTTCTAGAATTAAGCAAACTACAAATACAACTCTTTTATCTCTTGAGTTTTTTTCATATCTGGCTTTGTTTTCGAGAAAAAAATAAAAACCACTTGATTGCTTGTCCCCGGGAAAATAAGCGTAAAAAATTTAAACTACTTACCAAACTATTAAGCAATTAAAATTACACGAGTCCTCTTATGAAATTTTTTTGCACAGAATAAAACTGGGTTCGATAAAAGAAATAAACATAAACAACTGCCTAACGGTATTTATTACTGCGATGTTTACTTATGTATTTAACAGAAAATAAGACGAAACCTATAATAGTTGCTGAAAATGCCCTCCTTCAACTTCAATGCAAGCATTGGCTCGTCTTAACATTGATTTCCGAACTCGTCGAAATATTCGCCGCGTATGTCTTATCTGATCACATGAATCCCGTATCCTTTGGGTTAGTTATTCTTCAGTGTTGACTAGAGTTTTGTAAACGAGAGACTTTAAATGCCCCCAAAGGAAAAAATCTAAAGGATTTAAATCCGGTGATCTGGGTGGCCATGCCTGTGGACCTGCCCGACCTATCCAGTTTTTTCCATAAGTTGCATCAAGAAATTGTCTTGCTACTATGCTAAAGTGGGGTGGAGCCCCATCGTGCATAAACCACATTGCTCTTCTTATTACCAGTGGGACATATTGTAAAAGTCCAGGTAAAATAAATTCCAAAAAATTACGATACTCTTGACCAATTAATCTCGGGGGTAAAAAATGAGGTCCAATGAGAAAATCACCTACAATACCAACCCAAACATTCACGGAAAACTGGTGTTCATCATTAGTTTCTGTAACCGCATGGGGATTTTCTTCTGCCCAGACATGATTATTATGAAAGTTCATAATGGAATTTCGGGAAAAACACGCTTCATCGGTAAACAAAATACACGATAGAAATCTCGGAGATGCTACACGTTGTTGCAAAAGCCAAGTACAATAAACAACTCGTTGGAGATAATCGGCAGGTAATAACGCTTGAACGCGTTGTATATGATAAGGATACAGTTGATTTTCCCTTAAAATCTGCCATACAGTAAAGTGGGAAATGTTTAATTGTTCTGCAATTTTGCGTGTACTTGTATCAGGGCTACGTTCAACTTCATGTAGAACTGCTTCCTCCATCTCCACTGTTCTTATTGTGGCAGGTCTCCCAATTACAGCAGTCGACCTTTGAAAGGTGCCTGATTCGCAGAGCCTTTCATGTATTCTCACAAATGTTTTTCTATTTGGTACAATACGATGTGGATATCTTTCTTGATAAATGCGCACAGCCTCTGTGGAATTGCCTTGGGCCATTCCATAAACAAAATGCATATCGGCCATTTCTGAGTTGGTAAATTGGACCATTTTACAATAATTAATAATTTTATAATCTTAAAACTGTTAAAAACACTTCAAATAATTACTTGTCACTCTTTTAAGTTATGACATTTATGTAAAAATCAAATTAGCTTATTTTCCCGGGGACAAGCAATCAAGTGGTTTTTATTTTTTTTCTCGAAAACAAAGCCAGATATGAAAAAAACTCAAGAGATAAAAGAGTTGTATTTGTAGTTGCTTAATTCTAGAAAAATACATAATTTAAAAAAAAAGTCAGTGGCGCGCATTTTTTTGTCAAAAATATTAGTTAGACTGTCTTCCGTGACGCCACTGGACTTAATAATTTTAATATAATTGAGGCTACATTATCCTCTTGTTATTACAAACAGAATTGCCAAATTGCAACAAAATCGAATAAAAGAGTATTGAGATATTTACGAACATCCAATTTTTTCTTAAAAGTTTGACACCCTGTATCGTAAAAACTATGCATTTTCGTACCCATGTTTATATGAACTTTTCTTCTTAAAATCACTTAAAGAAGCACCCCTTGGAGTTTGGCCCCGTACTTAAATAACACCCTGTATAGGAAAGAAAAAACCTAAAGTCTTCCTACACAAAATTTAATAGAATAAAAGTTATCTAGGGGCCTCTACATGTTTCGAACGTAGAAACGTTCATCATCAGGAGATAGAAAATGTATTTAGTGCTGATGTCTTTAGCAGAAGAGAAAATGGTGTAAAACCTTAATGGAATTTTTATGGAATCAAAAAATAGATGTGTAGAAGAGACATATTATGAAGAAAATTGATAAAGGTTAAACCATACTGAGTATGGAAAAAAGTTATTAAAGGGGGTCTAAACCAACCAAATAAACTGGGAAAGAAGAAAATAACCCCGCCAGCGGTTACGGATCTTTAATCCTTAGTACCCCACAAAACCCTCTTTGCAATGTAATTTTATGGTAATATTACAATTGTATCCTTATAATGTCTTACTGACATAAAGTTGAAAAGTTTTATAAAAAAATTTAAAAAATCTTCGACACCTTCTTTTCCGGAAGGTGAATATTTTGAAAACGAAAGAGAAATCGAAAGATCTGCTACATGCAAAACAGAAATTAAGGATAGGTCTTTCAATATTTTTAAATTAAAGTCAATCGTAACGTGCGGTTCCGAAGAAATTCGGTGATAGCCGAGGGCAAAAATTGGGTTTATTTTTATATGCGGCGATACGCTCTTAACAAAAAATAATAGGGATATTGCTACCTGTCACCCGGTAGGTCTATACTTATAGAAAATTTATCGACCGGTCACTTCGCTGGCCACATTTCAATAAACTACATGGTCAGCCACCGAAAACAAAAATTCATACGTATAGGTAGTCTTTTTCTTTTTACTGACCCTATAATATGTTACACCTAGCTGGCGTTGACCGTGTTATATTTCAAATAATAATTATAAACAATAGTAATTTCCGTAGAGCCAGCAGGTGAAACTGGTGCTGTAAATTATCGATACGTACAGGGGCGTACGTGGCACGTGACTAAAATATATGTTTAGGATGGAAGCATAGTTGTTATGGTCCGTGTTATATATCAACAGGTTCAGTCTATAGTCACGATTGTACGATACTAGCTATCGTAGTGTGTTGAGTACGCACATTTGAAAAAAATATTATCTAACATGAATGTTATCTTGGAAATATTTAGGCAGCTTCGCGTCGTTTGTTTAGCGTACCTGACAATGAGCCTTATAAATAAAAATGTAGCAAATGCTTTTTTTATAAAATCGAAGTAATTTTTTGAAACCAATAAATAAGAACTAAAGTAATTGCTTTTGCGTCCAGCGATTGCTTAAAAGTGCTTAAAATTGCTTCTAGGCAATGTTTTTTCTTAAAAAATAGAACCAATTGCTATCGTTTGCTTAAAATGTGATGAATAAATTAAGTAATTAATTGTTTTTCTAGTGCCACAGAGCTACCTAAGGTTAAGTATATAACGCACGCAGCAGTTTTGAATTTTTTGCAGACATCGATGGTTATACTGCGTTAGGCAAGGTCCATAGATAACGTCTCCATAATTAAGGTGTGACAGTACAAGGGATTCACATAGGATTTTTTAGCTTGCTTGCTCAGGATATGACCATAATTATAAAGTAATCTTAGATTAGAAAAAGCCCTTTTATTAATTTCCAATACCTGTCTGTCAAAACGCAGGTCCGGATCAAGAAACAGACCAAGATCGCGAGCCGAGTCAGTCAAAAGCAATGGCTGATTATTAAGCTGCACATTGATTATATTATTGACCCTTACTCGAGCCTGCCACGGCCCAAAAAGCATAATTAATCTGGGACTTGGACGGGTTCAGGGACAAACAATATTTTTCCGATATATCGCGCAGTGATTGCAAATCATTATTCAACAAAGTTACTGCGTTAATAAGTTTCGATTCAGGGGAAGAAATATAAAGTTTCGTCTTATCTGCATAAAAGTGACTATTGCAGTATTTAATAAATTTTTAAAAAGATAAAACGTAGATAGAAAAAAGAAGTACGCCCAAGATGGAACCATAAGGTACCCCATCGCAGACTGTGCGCATTCTTGATTTATTATCCCTATAAGAGACATACTGTTGCCTGTCAGACAAATAACTTTCAATTAAACGCAGCGCACCTTCACCAAAATTAATGTGACTTAGAGTAGCCAACAGTAGCCGATGATGTATCCTATCAAACGCTTTCGTGTAATCGAGTAATACTAGCAGAGTGAGTTCGTTATTATCTGTTGCTGTCAGGATATCGTCGGTCACTGACAACAAAGCCGTTGCACAGCTATACATAGGTCGAAAACCCGACTGTTTTTCAGGTAATACGTTGTAGTACAAATCCACGTGTTTTTTTATTTGAGTAAAAATTATTTTTTCAAATATTTTTGAGAGAGTTGGGAGAATACTGATCGGCCTTACTTCTTTAAAATCAGTCGGATTTTTTTTCTTTGCCAGGGGTACAACTGCTGCGGTCTTCCAGCACTCAGGAAATATGTTTTGTTTTATTAAGAATTTAATTATATGCATAATATAGGGAATCATAAAGGGACAACAGTTCCTCTTTTACAGAAGAAAAATTAAAATCATTAGTACTGGTATGCCAACAAATTCAGAAAAGCGTCATTGTCCAAACTTGCCACATAGAACGGTAGTTTCTAAACAGTACACGATGAATTTCTACTGGGGATTGTAAAAAAATACCAGCAATATAAATGCTATGAAAAATGAACCTAAAGATAATAATAATAAAATTGATAACTATTATTATTGTATACGATTATAATAGGTATTTAGTTAAATAGTACATACGGATGTTTAGTCATCTTGGTGCTAATGACCATATTTATCAAATACTTAGTTAATTAATTAAGTTAACTTATAATAAGTTATTGCTAATTATTGAAATTGTATGTTTAAATAAATAAAATAAATAAATAAATAATAATGGGTGGTGCATAGCAGAAGAAAAAAACTACTTTGTCTCCTCTAACTCTGCTAGCTCAGCCAGTGTCGCGCCGGTGTGTCCCGGAACGGCCTTATTGGAAGTTTGCAACCCCAATTCAGAACCTGAAGAAAATGACAGTAAAATAACGGAATTATTTCCCTTTATTTCAATTTATACACAAATTTCTCTTCAAATACTTGATGCATTTGCACCATCTGTGAGTGCAGCTACAGGGAAAAGGTCCTTCTGCTATCTTCACTCTACGTCGCATTAAAACGAGGTCTATAGCGTAGAGCAAGCATAGCAGAGGAATGCCTGACTGGCTTTCCTTTGTTAAATATTCATGAACATATTATCGTTGACGTTAATAAAGTTATTAAAAGATTTATGTATAATTATGTATTATGCAGACATTAATATACAAAAGTAAAGTTGTTATTTACCTAAGACGCGTTGAAGTGATACTTTCCCGCACGCGATGACAGTCAAGCCAAGATTCCAAAGATGACAAATGTCCCTTACGTATTTGGATGCTATGCTGCTGCTGAAAGATAGTACATACATACAGTGTGAGTGTCGTATGTTTTATAAAAAAAAATATTGATATAGTGTGTCCGAAATTAGATATATGACATCGATAATTTTTTTTTAGTGGCAACCCTAGTTTTTTATAGTCTATATTTAGAGTGCATATTAAGTTATACCGTACGAGCAAAAATTATTTGCATCAAAGAGGGCCTTGCATCTAAGAACGTAATGCTTAGCCGTAGAGCTTAATACCTGTTGGGTGTCAGTAACCTGAATTAAATCAATCAGTTATTCCGTCATCTCTGACAGTCGTTACAAGTAATTTGATTCACCGCTAATTTTTCCTATTTCTTGAACAGTTCACACAATGGGCTTTACGGAACAGCACAAAACATTCATGGTTGAAGCGTATTTTTGAAACGTGGTTAGAGTAAATGGTGAGTGGCAATACAATCCGGGTTTGTGCATGGACGATTTTCACGAACCTTTCCCTAACATTGCTTTTATTGTTGGGGATTTTTATCATTGCCTGAAAAGAACCGTAACTGTGTTTAGGTAAACAGGTTCTATACAACACAAAAAAGGAGCAGGAAGACCATATGTAAGAACAGAAGAACTTGTTGCAAACATTCGTGAAATAATGCAAAATACGCCAACAAATTGTATAAGACGCCTGTCCCAAGAAGTGGGAAGATCTTATGGAACATGCAGGACTATTCTTAAGAAGCAGCTAAAATTATTTTCTTATAAAGTGCAAGTATTCCAAGAAATATAAGCCGCATATTTTAAAAGACGCAGGAATTACTTTCAATGGGTTTTTCATTTAAAGAACACTATATACCAGTTGCAAATTTAGAACAATTACAAGAAAGGATTATCCAAGAATGTGGTAACATTTCACCAGAGATGCTGGTCAACACTTTCGAAAATATGAAGAGACGTGTGAATTTATGCTTGGAGCATGGCGGTGGCCAATTTCAGCAATTTATGTAATTATTTTTCTTTTTCTTTCTATATATTCTTACTTTGTTAATTTTGTAAACAACAAAAATAAATTTGTATCTGACTACTTATTTTATTAGTCATTAGTTTGGCTTATCATGTCATAATATGTTTTTGACAAAATTTTAACCTAGATTTGGTTAGATATACATACGCCTATGTACCTATATATGTACCTATATATTATAAGCCCCACGTTTTTTAATCCAAGCCCTCTTTTATGCAAATAATTTTTGCTTTTAATGTTATGTCAGTGATGTAAGAATGTATTAGTGTTGATGTGATGTAGAGTGGGAAGTTGTATTTTATTATGAGTTTGTAGACTAAGCCGTTCTACCAGATGCTATCAAAGGCTTGCTTGATATCGAGTGACCGTTTTCCATTTTCCATTCCAAGTTACAAACTCTTACACTGTAGATATCGATATAAATATACAATATACAACATAAGTTACAGCTTTACTGGCAGATTATTTTCTTAATATATATGTACAGTGTAGTATCGTAGTATGTACGGTACGAAACAACTATAATTTTTAACCAAATGGAAAATCTAATTGTTTTCTTCTTTTGGTAGGTAAAGTAATAAAATACAGAGAATTTATTCTTGGTTAGATTAAGCCTCGTGCGACTCTACTTTACGGCACACTTTTAGAAGAATAGTGCCTAGTGCTAATTTTTTAAATTTGTAACTTTGTTTCTTGACCCAGTTTAGAAAATATTCTAAAGCTTATTTAAGGCTGTATAATTTTGATTTGAAATGATTTCATCGCAGAGATGTAAAGAACCAATGTCTTTTAATAGCCTTTAGAAAATTCATCAAGATTACCATCTTTTAGGTACGGTGATAATTAATCAACACTAAAGTTTATTTCAAACTTAAACCGTACCGATTAAGTCAAACCAGAAATAAGCTGTTTGTTTGTAGGTAGACGTTTATGATTTTTTATATGTGGCTAATCGTCCCACTGTAACGCCGCCATAAATACATGGATTAAAACATTTTTTATTTATTTATTTATTTATTTATTTATTTATTGAGTTATTTATTACACAGTATTAATACAACAGACATAAGTCCACTAAGTATTCGCATAATGAATTGTTTAGTGGGAAGTTTAGTTTAATACCATTTATAAATAAATGTAAAGGAATAAATGCAAACAGTAAAATTTAAAAAAAAAGTATTGTCTAGCTAGCATATTTCTAAGATTGCACATAATCTTTAACCTTAAAAAACTCATTTTCAACACTTCAAATTGACTACAGTATTTGTTAAATTAATTTTTCATTCTGCAGGCCGGACCGTTCTGTCCCGAGTTTGTGAAACGAAACGGAATATTAAAAGCGTAAGGAAACCTGAGATCCCTGGCAGGAATATCAAAACTTGTTTTAGATTTCAATTTATTTGAATCAAAAGTGCCATTAGTTAATTTGTAAAGTAATGACAAGTCCGATAGTTTTTTTCCTATCTTATCAGCAAGGGATAACAATGAAAACTTTTTAAAAATGCGTAGGCAATTTGTAAAACATGCTAGTATTTACTATAATCGTTTCTAATTTGTGCGCTAAAAATCTTAAGAACTTATTTTGTACTATTTCAGCTCTCTAGCTGTAAATAAAGTACGTACTGAAAGCTCTATACCGCCGATGTAAAGTTCAAGCGATTGTCAATGGAGGAGTATTAAAGAGTAAGAATATTTTTTCTAAATAGAAAGAGGGCATGCTAATACAGAGGTCGTATAGACTCCCTGACTACTGCAGCATTTTTCAGGCGAAAATTTTTACAGTGGATAAAGCAGTCAATATACTGCGGAATCACTCTGGCCTGAGAGGAGCTGCGTCTATAGCTAACTATATAGACAGTCAGGAAAACATAAAGGCAATTTTTTCCAGCAGTAATAAATTAAAATTAGTAAGGCGCTGTCGCAACAATCACACTTGGTGCTTAGCATCGAGTCACGTTGTGTTGGGTTCCTGACCACAGAAATATATATATCGACACGAGACTGCTGATGCGCTCTCCAGGGAGGGCGCAGGCATGTCTGTCGAACTAGCAGAAAATACTGTGGCTAGATCACTAGGATCAGTCGAAGAGGAGATAAATCAGATAGGTAAATAACTTGTACAAAGCAGATGGACAGGGCTGATAACCTGTAGCATGTAACAATGAATGGCTTGTTATTTTTTTCTGTCACACTCAAAACTCCTCGGTTTAAAGTAAACTAGCTTTCAAAGAAAGTTACTGACTAACAATTGAATACTGATATAAATGAAATATCTAAAAAAACCTAAAGAATTGAAGAAGAAAGATCTGACAACCCTGGTTGTGCGGTCGGTCTCTTTGAGACTGTTTACCGCCGTATGGAATGATTGGAATGTCCTCAAACTGAGATTGGATAAATAATACCACAATGGTCCTTATAGGACTACGTGTGACTGCTTGGACAATGCTAGAGGTCTTTCACTCTAACCTAACCTAACGTAAATACAAAACCTAACAATCGGTTAAACTGATTTACATAATATATTCTACATGTTATTTAAAGAGCATTTTAGAGTCATCAAAACTATTGTTATTAACTTGTTCCCGTGTTTATTGTGGTATTTATCAATTTTGATGAACAACGTTATTATTTTTGTGATATGTAAACTTTCAAAACAATAGCACTATATTTAGTGCATAATTGTGTTATGGTGGAAAAAGTGCGACAAAGAATGGATATCTCTTTCAACAGGTAATGAATCTCAATAGATGCTTTTGTTTTATTAAGATAAAATATATCATAAAGAATTGTTTAAAATTGTTTATGATAAAGTGTTGTGCTGTCTGGTGATGTCAAGATATTATTAGCGTTTTAGGTCGGCCGCACATATTCGTTTTCCGATTCGGACAACCCGAATACGCGAAACAGATTCAAGTATATAGTCTATGCCACACGCAGATTCGTTGTCTTTTCGAGCGGAATATTTTGGTAACGTTCGTTCTGAAAACCTCCTTTTGCTTTCGAAATTTCGATTCGTTAAAAAATCGAATGTTTGTGACACGTTCACGTCTTTCGAATTCGGAAACTGAATACGGAAAACGAATGTGTGCGGCCGGCCTTAACAAGAAGCTGCGATTGACGTCACGTTGTTAAATTTTAGGAGACGATAAAAATAAAACTTGTTCTGCAGATGTTCAAGCGATTCGCCCGACCTGCCATCAAACCCCCTCGTAGTTAAAAGACGGCGATGAAAGCGGTGCCAGCAAACGTAAACCACAAATGGGGCAAATAATAATCTTATAAACTTATTGCATAATATTTTTGGATCATGGCGGCAAGCACGGAAAGGGGTGCTTCCATAGCTTCCATAAACCGCGCGCCACAGTAAAAAAAATAAGACCATCAATAAATAATTTTGGCGATTATTTTAGAATAAACTCAAATACATTTATAGAAATAAATTGTTATTAAAATTGAAAAAAAAAAACGTATCTAGGTAACACTTTTCGTCCCAGGCAGAAAAATATTTTTCGGACGCTAACATTTTTTCAACAAACTGTTTAGTTTATTTTCAATTATTTACAATATTTATGTTAAATGTACAATTATAACAATTTTGACCTATGTATAAATTCAAGTCGCCCTGATAGGCCCCAGTGGCGTGAAACGAGTGTCCCTGTGCAGATCCCTATGTTACATGCCTATATCCCTATCATTAAAACGTAAAAAACTATTTAATCTATAATTTATTTAATTAATATACTCTGCGGTGGCTAAATGAGCTACGCTCAAGGCCAAAAAAAAACAATTTTGAACAAGAACAGTGTGCTGTAAATTTGATTTTGAGGATGTGTTATTATTTTTGTTCTCCGTTATGATATTATTATCCAATGTTGAACTCGATTGGAAGACGGATTGCGATACCTAAGTCGGTACTGATTGCAGTTCAGATTGTTGGATGTTGAATATTTTCTTGGTCAGCTCTAACTTATTGTTTAAGGAATCATCTATGTAGCTCACGGCTACTCCAGAAGACTTTCAGTATCTATGCCCTTCAGAGAAGTTATGTCTGCTCCCGCATCTACAAGCAATGTGGCCGCTGTTCTTCGGAAACAATGGAACTCCTTAGCAGTCGGCAGTTTTAGGTAAGACGCTATTTCCTGAGGTATGGAGCCAAATTTGTGTATACCGACAACTTGCTTATAGAATTTTCCATTGCGATAAGACACAAAAAATCGCCCATCACTCATAGCTATTGGACGTAAAGCCCTATAATTTCTATAAGATATTCTCACGTCACCGTAAATGTTTTCGGTTTGTTTGATTTATTATAGAAAATTTTTATTAACAAAGCCGTTTCCAAATCTTGTATGTTATCAATTTTCATAATATGAGTTCTTCTCGACAACATGCGCCCGCGATTCCGAAAATAAAAGTAACCTGTAATTAAGAAAATTGTTAGTAAATTCAAAATAAAATTATATATCAAGTTTGTTTATATTATTATATTTGTTTATAAAATTATTATGTTTTAATATATTATATGTAAATTTAGTTAAATGCATCCGTAAAGGATTGCCTTATATTTCATATATTAGTACTTATGACTTGCCTCAATTTTTATTTTTTACAAACATGTGGTTGAATAAAAATATGTCTAAAATATAGTTATATTTACCTTCAACATTAAGTATTTCTCATCTGGAGCATGGCAAAGGAATTTTTGAAACTTTTTTTTAGTTAGGGTCTTTGATTTCTTTGGACAATAACCAACACTGTTTCGTTTCAATAATGCTCGAAATCTCATGTATTGGTATTGAAATAAATTGTTATTAAAATTGAAAAAAAATAGTCGAGTAGAAAATTAAAAGTAAAAATTTCAATTGCTTTTTAAAGCATCACTTATATTAACCTACATTTTATTACCATTAATTTTGCTCGTATGAAATTCATAGAATTGGGAATGCAAAAATAAACAATAATTCATCATATATAGGTAACTGTAAAATCTATATATTATATAGATTGTGTGTAATTGACAAGCCAATCTTTTATTGGATATACGTATGTCATACTGCATATTAAAATTAAGCGTACACATTGGTATTATGGGCGTATCTATATTATAAAGTAGATATTACACTTGAATTTTCTATATTACCATCTGTTCATGAACGCATTTCATTCTAACTATAATAAATCATTTTAAATGGTTGATTTATCAAGTGTAACTAATATTGTAAAAATCGGTAACACTTTTGGGAAACATTGCGTTTAGTATAGGTAAAAACAATTTTAAAAAAAGGAAAAACGTACTTTAAATAGGAAGAAAAAATAATAACTACTTGTTATGTTTCACAAATTTAATCAGTTTCCTGACACGTGTTTCGGCCCTTGCGGGCCATTATCAAAGGAGTACAAGAAGGTACTCAGGCGCTTCCCTAATTCTTAATAGCATACTAATTTAGGGCTAAATATGTACTAGTACCTTTAAAAGTTAGAAAATGATGGTAACCTTATTTCTGTCATCAATACATGTGCAATTGCAACACTTACTTACACATTCGGAATTCTTCAGTGCTCAGACATCGTTTTGTACGAACTAGATAGACTCACGCGCAGGCTTTTAACAAGAGGCATCATTAACAGAAATAATTTGTGCTAAACACAAGAGACCTCTATGAGAATAATAATACGCCCAAGATTTGAATGGGAAAATTTTATAAAAAGTGGTAGCAGCCACCAGACGCTGGATATATAGCACTTTACCTACAGCAACATGGACAACTCAACACGATACGCGTTCCACCAAGTCAACAGCTTGTTACTTGGCAAGTGAAAACAAAGCTACCGCACATCAAAATCCACATATAGATAGAGAAGTGTCACTGAATTGGTTAGAAAGAAGACTACACACTAAGATAAAGGATTTATAATTTCTATCCAAGGCCGTGTCATTCGAACAAGAAATTGTGAAAAGATTATCTTCAAAAGAAATTTGGAAAATGTGTGCATAAAATCCATTTCCCTGGAAAACGATAGAATATATTACGGCAAATTGTGGTGCTATGCCACCCAACGCTTATCTAGGAAGGCATATTCAGGTGGCAAAGAACTGGCATATATACCGTGCGAGCAAAAATTATTTGCATTAAAGAGGGATTGGATTAAAAAACGAAGGGCTTGGTTTAGATCACAATGATATGGGGACGATATATCTAACCAAATCTAGGGTAAAATTTTGTCAAATTTATATTATGACATGATATGCCACACTAGTAAGTAATAAAATAAGTAGACACATACAAATTTATTTTTGTTGTTTACAAAATTAACAAAGTAAGAATATACAGAAAAAAAAAGAAAAATAATTACATAAATTGGCCACCGCCATGCTCCAAGCATAAATTCACACGTCTCTTAATATTTTCGAAAGTGTTGACCAGCATCTCTGGAGAAATGTTACCACATTCATGGATAATCCTTTCTTGTAATGGTTCTAAATTTTCAATTGGTGTTTTAAAAATAGTGTTCTTTAAATGAGGAAAAACAAAGTAATCCATAACCGTTAAACAAGGTGATCTAGGTGAGAATTCAATGTCTGATCGAAAACTGATCAATCTGTCGCCGAAAAAATTGCGTAAGTAGTTAATAGTTTCGGCGGCTGTATGGGCGGTTGCACCGTCCTGTTGAAAATATCCAAAACGTAGTTCATCGTCAAGTAATTGCTCCACAAATGGATTCCAAATATGGTCTCTATACCGCTGTGCTGTAACTGTGTCATGGAAAAAAATAGGACCAACAATTCTTCTTCGGGAAACAGCTAACCAGACACCAATTTTTTTAGGGTGCAATGTGGACTCTACAAAAAAATGGGGATTTTTACTACTCCATATGCGTGTATTCTGAGAATTCACATAACCGAAGAGGTGGAACCGGGCTTCATCCGAAAAAAATGTCAGATCTAATAAATCATTTCTTTCCAATAAATTTTGGGTAAACCATTGAGAGTAATTCCTGCGTCTTTTAAAATCTGCGGCTTGTATTTTTTGGAATATTTGCACTTTATAAGGAAATAAATTTAGCTGCTTCTTGAGAATAGTCCTGCATGTTTCATAAGATCTTCCCATTTCTTGGGACAGGCGTCTTATACAATTTGTTGGCGTATTTTGCATTATTTCACGAACGTTTGCAACAAGTTCTTCTGTTCTTACAAATGGTCTCCCTGCTCCTTTTTTGTGTTGAATAGAACCTGTTTCCCTAAACACAGCCACGGTTCTTTTCAGGCAATGATAAAAATCCCCAGCAAAAAAAGCAACGTTAGGAAAATGTTCGTGAAAATCGGCCATGCACAAACCCGGATTGTATTGCCACTCACCATTTACTCTAACCCCGTTTCGAAAATACGCGTCAACTATGAATGTTTTGTGCTGTTCCGTAAAGCCAATTGTGTGAATTGTTCAAGAAATTGGAAAAATTCGCGATGAATCAAATTACTTGTAACGACTGTCAAAGATGACAGAATAACTGATTGATTGTTAATTCAGGTAGTTACTGACACCTTACAGGTTTAAGCTCATCGGCTGAGCATTACGCCCTTAGATTCAAGGCCCTCTTTGATGCAAATAATTTTTGCTCGCACGGTAAAAGAAACATACTATCAATACTCACCTAAACCAGTTTTTGAATCTCCTCAACGGCCAATAATAACTGATAAAAAGTAGGCCACAACCGTCCAAATATTCGTCTAATCGAAAAAAATAACATGAAATCTTTTATAATCGATATACTAACACAAACTCTCTAAAACCGAAACGGAAAAGAAAAAGTACTGAAATTTGGCAATAGAGATTAGATATATATAAAAGCTTAAAAAACAGAAATACTTCTAACAATATCGGCGGAGGAAGGTGTGACGAAAAACTTCAAGTCCAACTTATAAAGACTAGGCCTTTCATGTATTTGTATCAACAAATTCAGAATTTAAATTTACCACATAGGAAGAAAATTTGTAAACAATACAGGTTAAAATTAATCTCTGTACTGTAAAAAATATCAGCAAAACCAACAAAAAGCTGTGAAAAAATATAACAATGATTAAATATAGGTTCTAAACTGTCAGCAAGGAACATCTCAAAATCTGTTAATACTTATGCCACATCTGCAATCTCTTACAGTTTTGGTGTCATTCAATGGACAAAGACGGAACTCACGTTAGTCTGAGAACAAGAAAACAATAGGGAACTTTCATATTTTTTTTTTCAATAATATGATTTAGTTAGGCCTGAAAAAGGTATTCCCCAATTATTACTCCTTAAAAATCAGTAATAACTTGGTAAAAATTCTTTAAAGTTTCGCGCGTGTCAAAAGCATTTCAAACGACCTTTTAAGCGCGCCAAGCCCGATGACGTCACGAAGTATGACTTTTCCGTCGTCCGTCATCCTGACCGGTGGCCGAGCTACCTGGTTTGCATTTGGATTGCCGCGTCTTATTGTTGTGTCGCTTGATGCGTGGATGTCATCATGACAAATGATACTTCGTGACGTCACGACCCCTTTTTTTACCCGCTTGGGACAATTTGAATTTTGGGGCAGTTTTAAATCTTTCTAGCGGTCTTTTGGGACGAAATATGTTGTTTTTTTTGCTGCCATATATTTTATGACAAAATATACTTATGATTTATAGAATTTTTTCACCATTTAAAATGTTTGTCAAGTTCCCTCGAGCAGCCACCTTCGTTCCTCTGTTGAGAGATTTCACTTACCCCGTAAAGTCAACAAAACAACAAAAGGGAATACTTTCATAAGAAAGCAATGACCACAGCGCACAGTGTACAATGCTGTGGTGAGAACAGACAATAAGGCTACACCCATAAAATTGTCAGACACAGATTACTCTTCTACTGAGGAGACTCTTACATTAGCACAACAATAATTAGAGCAATGGAGAGGCAGCTCCACGACAGATACTAGAGCAACATGGCGAAGTTAAGCAGAGACCAAGGAAATATGCTATTCTTACACTTAGCCTTTAGCCTAATAATACATCAAAAATCAATACAAAATCTATAGATATACAGGGTCCTGCAATAGTGCGTCAGGCTTCCATAGCTCCTATACGAATTTAGTTAGGACTCTTATTCATACGCTAATTTATACGGTATTCTACGGGGTACTTCGGAAATTTTTTTTCATATACAGGGTGGCCCAAAAAAGTGTGGTCATAAAAAGTTGTGATTTTTTAAATGGCATACCCCATATTTTTTTGCATATTTAGATTTATGCTATCGTCCTTTATAAATGCCTAAAATTTTGTTTGATTTGCTTTGGTAGTTTAAGAGCAATCAATTATAAACTAAAAAAAAATTATTTTGAAGTGGAAAAAATATAAAAAAAAACAATCGAAAATGAGTTTTTCAACCACGGTATTAAGTGAGTTTAATGATAAGAGGTTTAAATATACTATGAATCGAATAGTATTTATCTATTTTATACAGGGTGTTCATAATAAGGTTTCAAAAATGACACATTTCAAACCTATTTTTCTCAACTTTTTCAAATGGAACACCCTGTATATTATTTTGATATTTTATATCAAATACACAAGCGATTCTTTTTGTAGTTGAAGCATATAAGTTATTTCCAGCCGTTTTCGAAATAAATGCAAATTTCATAAATTATGTTGATTAAACAGAGTTTATTTTTAAAATTAAGCGTAGGCGACTAGACTAATAATTGAAAACTACAGTAATTGTTCAAAATGTCTTCCATTTTGTTTTGTGCACAAGCCAACATGCTTTCCAAAAGATCTGTTTACTTCCCTTAACATTTCTGGTGAAATGCTAGCAAACACGTCTCTTATCCTTTACTGCATTTTATTAGCAGTTATAGGTGGATGATTGAAAACAATTTGTTTTACGTGTCCCCATAAAAAAAGTCTAGTTTTGTAAGATCCGGCAATCTAGCTGGCAGGGGGGTCCGTTTCTACCGATCCATTGGTTCGGGTTTGTTCGGGTTTGTTCGATTATCAAGATAATTTCTTATAATTTATTCGCCCGATATTACACCTTTTTAAAATGAATTAAAGAACTTGTCAAAATAAGTACCTATAAGAATCCATGTTTTATTTTAAAGCATACTATGGGTTTTAGAGATAAACCTTACTAATGAACCTCTTTGCTGGTATTGCCTTTATTGAAATGTTAAAAGGAAAATAAAGAGATTTTTTCAAAAACATGTTGGCTTGTGCACAGAACAAAATGGAAGACATTTTGAACAATTACTGTAGTTTTTAATTATTAGTCTAGTCGCCTACGCTTAATTTTAGAAATAAACTCTGTTTAATCGATATAATTTATGAAATTTGCATTTCTTTCGAAAACGGCTGGAAATAACTTATATGCTTCAACTACAAAAAATAATTGCTTCTGTATTTTATATAAAATACCGAAATAATATACAGAGTGTTCCATTTGAAAAAGTTGAGAAAAATAGGTTTGAAATGTGTAATTTTTGAAACCTTATTATGAACACCCTGTATAAAATAGACAAATGCTATTCGATTCATAGTATCTTTAAACCTCTTGTCATTAAACTCACTTAATACCGTGGTTGAAAAACTCATTTTCGTTTGTTTTTTTTTTTTGATATTTTTTCCACGACTTCAAAATATTTTTTTTTTTAGTTTTTAATTGATTGCTCTTAAACTACCTAAGCAAATCAAACATAATTTCAGGCATTTATAAAGAACGATAGCATAAATCTAAATATGCAAAAAAATATGGGGTATGCCATTTAAAAAATCACAACTTTTTATGACCACACTTTTTTGTATATGAAAAAATATTTTCCCGAAGTACCCGTATGATACATTATAAGTTAGCGTATGAATGAAAGTCCTAACTATTTTCGTATAGGAGCTATGGAAGCCTGACGCACTATTGCAGGACCCTGTATAATAAATACCTGATCATAATGTGTCTAATGAACCCGACAAACCCGGAATATGATCAAATTTAGGAATATATATCTAGAGCAACAATTCTGACCTTTTTGATACCTAGTAAAAACGTTTAAATAATTGCCACAGACAATAAAACCATGATTGAATTAAGACAACATCGAGAGTATTACCGACGCTGATGCATGGGTATGTCAGAATTGTCACTTTTTTACAGTGTTTTCCAAATTACCTGGGAATCGTTAGACCTACAAATGTTTTGCATGTTGGTTTTTTCGTCTAGATAAATTAATTTAAATGTTTAATTACGTAGTCTTTTATATACAATAAAATCATTGTTTTCCCGAGCGCGTTTACATTTTCTTAAAGCCTAATTGCATTGTTTCATGATAATTAAATCGATTTATTAGATATTCGTTACATATTTAAACTCTTTCATCAATATTGGGGACTCCTAAAATATCATGGAAAGGAGTCTAATGTAAATCAGTCAAAAAATTAAGGAAATCCAAATTCTTGAAATTTTTCTAGGTAACAAATTTATTTGTTTTTAGTTTCCCCTTTACCATAAACTTGATCCTCTGTTGTTAATAACTTATTAATTACCTATTATTTACTTTACATTAAATAAAAACTAATCATATTTGGTAATTCGTAATGTTTTCATATAAAGAAACATTGTCGTTAATTTTTGTGTTTTATTAAGCCCTATCAAAACTGATATGATTCTGTAGGTAAGAACTAAATGCTTGTAGGAATCTAGGCTTGTATAGGTATAGATGCTGATTTAAGGTTTAATTCTCACGTTAACAACTTAAAAAAAAACATTTTTTACACTAAAGCTATTATATTTGCATAAAGATATGTTCAGTACTGATTTGAAACTTAAGTTAACCAATTCCTTGGTATTATCACAATTGACTTATTGTAACATCGTATACTGGCCTGCATTGTTGAGAAGGGATTAAAACAGCCTACAAAAAATCCAAAATTCCTGTTTACGTTTTTGTTATAACCTCCGAAAGTATGATCATATAACTGCAAGTCTGATAAATTCCGGTTGGCTTAATGTTGAAGAACGTTTCAAATTACAATTGGCTAAGAGTGTTTTTAAAATTACTGGTAGTGGTTCTCCATCCTATCTACCTGATATTTTTACTAAAGGCAGTGATACACATAACCTGCCTACCAGACATGGAGAACTGTTTAGTGTACCTCGTCACAGAACGGAACTCTTTAAGGGATCGTTTCCTACGGTGCTATTACACTGTATAATTCCCTTCCAATCCATGTTAAGACCTCCCAATCAATTTATATGTTCATTAGATTAGTTAAGAAAGAAATATTGGGGATCAGCGATCGGACTTTGATATGATTATTGATAGTGATATAACTAACGGTTGTTTTTAAGTTTTTTCTTTTTTTTTATGTTTTTGAACACCTATTTTGTTTAAACATTTTCTTTCATAAGATTAACTAATTTATTAGTGTAATAGGTTTTCAATTAGCTCATTGCTATAGTTTAGTATTTTGTTATGTAAATAAATATCTTTTATTATAACTTATCTAGGGTGGTTGTATAGAGCAACTGGTTTGGATACCGCCACCCCTTTTCCAAATTTTATGTAACCACTATATGTTTACCTAAATAAAAGGCATTTTGACTGATTGATTGATTGAACTTCTACGCCATTTTATTTTTTATTATGATTTGATGAGACAGTTTTTAGAATTAAAAAGTAATACTTTTTTAACTGCATGACCTTAATTAATGACAATATCATATTTTTTTATTAATAAAAGATATTTTTTAACACTGCATCATATATTTTTTAAGGGAATAGAGTGGTCTCTTAGCAGCAATAAAATATTATTTAAACAAGGACCATATTGACGATAACAAGTAATTTCAAAAGAATGAAGCTAGTAGCTACAACCGGGTTATTTTTTCGGCCCCTATTTATTGCAGATTTTTTGCTAGTACTAATGGATCATGTAATAAATAATTTTGAGATCGAGACTTTGCGTCTTTAGATTTTCAAAATACCTTATACCAGGTGTCCTTAAGAATCCTTCAACAGTTAATAACATCTTTGAATTTTAAAAACATTGCTTCTAGTAAACCCAATGCAAATTACCTACCTACATAATTGAATGCAATGCTATAACATCTAAATATCCCACGTATACAATATACATGCTATAATTTATTACTGGTACAGTACTGCTATTACATATTTTATTAATTGCGGATACACACTTTAGGTCTAAATACCCTATTATCTTGGCGTATATTAACTTTAATTTGAACTGGAACTAATAGCAGAACAAATGAAAAACTTAAAATTACGAAATTGTAAATACCTACTCTGAAAAGGTTGCAAGAACTACTACCTTATTTGAAGTAAAATTCCATTATGTATAAGCTTTATTACGTCATTAGATTCTAATCTTTTTTAAACTTGAATCTTTCTGGTTAATTTTTTTATAAATAATTTGAGTGCTTAATACGATAGTGAAAATAAAAATATTAAATTAAACCTAAAAGAGATTAAATTTAGGTTAGGTTTAAGACTACCATACCAAGTCAAATATCCAGAAATTCATTTGAATCATCCCTTTTATTACGTTAAAATAAGAAGAAATAATTTCCTGTTGTGAATTTAAAAAAAAAAGGCAATTAACACTTTTCGTCAAAATTAGCGAATACTCTAAAATCTAACAAAAGTTTGTTCTTAACTATCTTATGAACCGGTCATCCGATTTTGTCCAACTAATTTTTTCAATATAACCTAAGGTGTTACAAACCTTTTTAAGTTCCTAACGTTAATCTGTAAAACGATTCAACTGATATACAAGGTGTTAGTAGTATAGGCGATTTTGTGCAGTAAATTTGAAACATTCTGTAGAGTAAACTGGTAAAATTATAAATTTCCAGTATGTGCCGTTAGTAAGATGACATTAATATATCTAGACCTTTTTGCCAGTTTTTTGATAAGTGTCTTTTGGCAATAGATACACTATTAAACAAAAAATGTGTCAAATTTTGGTAGGAAAATGTTTACAATGCTGTATCTTGTCAACGGCTGAACAGATTTCTACCAGTATTCAAGATTTTGAAAGCTCTTTTCCTATAGATTTTCCGTGATTTAATAGTGATTTTTATAATAGTAACTATTTATTACTTGTTTGTATATTTTTCAATAATAATATAGTGGCAAAAAATATTAGAACTAATAGAAAACTCGCCCGTTGACGCGCGTCATAATAATAGCTTGTGGATCCGCAACTCCCAGCTGATGCGGCGTTGCCCGATGTCACTTCATGGCTTCTTTTCAAGGTGGTTGTGACAGAGCCTTCAAGAAAGTCTTACACAATTTTGATGTAAAATTAATAGGAGAGCCACTATTTGCATCCGGAATATATACAGTGAGGACCTAAAGTAATATTTGATTTGAAATTTGATAATATTTGAGCAAGTCTTGTACTTTTGACATACCAATGACAGCTTTAAATGTCAAGATGACAGCTGGGTCCGCTTTTGGAATATTTTTTTAAATGGAAAGGGGGTTCCAATGGTACCTCATTTTGAAGGTCTTTTAATGCTTAAAACATTCTCCCATTTAAAAAACATTTGGTTCAGTATTTTCTAAACAGGAATCAATAATATCGGTTTCTACATTATGACTACCACTGTTTATAACACACTTTTTTTACCTATAGTTGTCTATTGATTGTTGCTGTCATACTGTTTTTAAATGTCTGATTGACAGAAAATATTTTTACCTCGAAATTGTCTTAAATGGCTCGTTCTTTAGAAGATAAATTTGAAGCGATTATTTTTTTGGCAAAGCTAACCGAAATTACTATGCTTCTGTTCGCATGTTCAATGAACGATATCCGGAACGCCAAATATGCAGAAAATTTTTGCGAAAACTAATCTTAAAATTTCAAGAAACTGGTTCGGTTAAAGACGCACCAAGGTCTGGAAGGCCAAAAATCGTGGAAGATGTGAAAGTCCAAGTTTTAGCTGAAATGGTTGTTACTCCCCAACAGCCAACGAAACACGTGGCTGAGGCATGTAATGTTTCTCGTAGTTCTGTCAAAAGAATTTTGAAAAGCCATAAATTTCACCCATATAAAATGAAAATTATACACGAATTAACAGAAGATGATCCAGATAGACGACTAGAATTTTGCGAAATTATGTCAGAAAGAATCGTAAGGAATAATAACTATTTGTGGAATATCTGGTTTAGCGACGAAAGTACTTTTTTCTTACATGGACGAGTTAATACCCAAAACTGTAGGTACTGGAGTAATGAAAACCCTCATGTTTTTCGGGAGGGACACACACAGTTTCCCCAGAAAATAAATGTTTGGGCAGGCATTTTGGGTAATCACATTATAGGTCCCATTTTTCTGGAATATAATCTTAATGGCCCCAGGTACCTGGATATGTTGCAACATACAATTACTCCACTTATTAATGATGTTGTTGCCCAAAACCCACATGAGTTTCAATAGGTTGTATTTCAACAAGATGGTGCCCCGCCACACTATTTTAGGCAAGTCAGAAATTACCTAGACGAATCTTATGAAAATAGGTGAATTGGTCGTCGAGGTTCGACAGAATGGCCAGCTAGATCGCCAGGCCTAACGCCTCTTGATTTTTTTCTTTGGGGATACGTTAAAACTGAGGTTTATAAAACGGCTCCAGGCTCATTAGAAGAACTTAGGCAACGAATTACAGATGTTTGTTCAAGGATAACGCCACAGGTGCTTTACAATGTCCGCACAATACTTTTACTAATAGAATATTTATTTGCCAAGAGGTCCATGGCGGTCATTTTCAACAATTGTTAAAGTAACCACTGTTTTGTAGATGTGTCCCTTTATCTTTTGTTTAAAATACTAATAAATTTCATTTCATACTGAACCAAATGTTTTTTAAATTGGAGAATGTTTTAAGCATTAAAAGACCTTCAAAATGAGGTACCATTGGAACCCCCTTTCCATTTAAAAAAATATTCCAAAAGCGGACCCAGCTGTCATCTTGACATTTAAAGCTGTAATTGGTATGTCAAAAGTGCAAGACGCTCAAATATTATCGTTCAAAATTTCATTAAAATATACCGAACGGTTTAGAAGTTAGAGGGGGGGGGGACGGACTTTAGGTCCTCACTGTATGTGTGCTAAAAGTACTATTAGCGCAAAAAATAAGGTATTTTAAATTAGTTCTTCTAAATTCTAGTTGGGCATGAAAAAAATTAATTCACTTAAGGGATTTTGATAAACGAAGCCCAAAGTATTTTATTTCTTCTAAGCAATTGCCTTTTTATGGAATGTATTCTATATTGTAAACACGGTATATTAACATCAATTAAATGTAATCTACCTACTATATTATATTAAGCAATAAAATTCCGAAGAATTTAATTGTTCCATTATTTGTTAACATTTCTAATAAAACAGCAATTTTAACGCAAAAAATGGATACCAGGCATGTTAATTGCCCTCCTTTCTTGTAAAGTTTATTCTTATATAATAGGTTGTCAATTAGGTAAATAATTATGGGTATCTATTAGTTCATCACAATAATTAAATAAAAAGATTTTTATATTTTCTAATACCTATTACGCACTCTAGCCTTATGGCATAGATGGAAATTCTTACTTTTGATGCTATAGAAACGCATCTATAACATGCCCAGGGTTTTTATATATTTTTTAATTAGCATATTCGGAAAAATCCGAAATATTGTGCTTTGCAAACAATGGTAATCGTGACACTGTTATATATAATGTGAACATTTCTCTAAATGGCGTTCATCTTCCTTATGTTCATTCAGCGAAAAATTTTGGTTTTGTTTTGGATGAGGAGCTGTGCTTCAAAGAACACGTAAAAAATATTAATAAAAAAGCATTTTATTTCTTAAAATTAATTTACAATAATAGACATAATATCCTCAATCAAAAACTTAAAAGAATGCTCTGCGATAGCCTAGTTCTGTCACACTATTCTTACTGCGACTTCATTTATTTGCCTTGTTCACACGAAATTGAAAAGAATAGAATACAAAAAATGCAAAATTCCTGCTGTAGACTGGTTTACGGAATAAGAAAACGCGAGCATATAACCCATAAAATAAATGAGTGCAAATGTCTTAATATGACAAATAGATGTAATTTTCATCTGGGTAATTTTATTCATAAAGTTCTTACCATGGAGAATACTAAAAAAACTTTAAAATAAATTCGTTTCCAGATACAACATTTACAACAGAAATATTAGATACAAGAACAGTTTTACCATACCACAATATAAAACATCATTATTTCAAAGAAGTTTCACCCTTAATGTTATAAAATTTTATAAATCAATTCCAAACGAATTTAAGTTGTATAATATTAATAAATTTAAGTTTAAACTTCGTGCGTACCTGTTCAATAAGCAATAATACATTGATTTTTTTGTTTCACCACTTTTGCTGCCCGGGACCGCGCTTATGGGGACGGAATCGCTTCCCATTTTATCGTTAATTTAGTTATACCATTAGTTTATAATAAATGTCCTATTTATCAGACCAATACATCCGCTGCTATGCATTACACTATTAGTTATTTATTTTATATTAGGTAGTATATTTCGAGACGACTACATTCTCAGTTTAGTGGTTGAGTTGGAATAGCCCTGTTAGCTAGACTTCGCCACTCTGAGTTTGGTCAATTTATTTTTTTTCAGCTATGTACATATTATTTTCTGTTAATAAAAGTCTTTATTATCATATTATCATTATTATTATTTTTTAATATAGTTTGGATTTTCAGGATTTCCTAAAATGCATCTAATGCTTGCCCTCTGACAAGGTAATGCACAATTGCATTCTACCCTTGAGTACTGGTTTAACTAACTGATCATCAAGCAATTTGAGGACTTCTGGTTTTGTTTTAGTAGGATGTTTTATACGGTTGGTGAGGGAAATGTACTTTGAGCGACTCGTTGGGTGCTTCGCATAAAACGATTCTGGTAGTATTTACTTCACTTTCTGCATCCGACTCCTAACTATATTTCCTCTCACTCAGTGTCTTATTGCTATATATTCTAATTCATCGTCTTCCATTTTAAATTCATATTCAATGTCGGGCTGACCCAGTGTTTTGCTGATTCATCAGCATCAGAATTAAAAATATTATTTTGGTCCTCTTATTACCAATTTAAACAGGTTTTCTTAAATTAAACATACAATGCACTCACTTGTTCAACTGCTTTTAACCTGAATGAAGTTTTCGAATTGGATTGTTGAATAACTGTTCTAAATCACAAAGTTTCAACTGGTAGGTATCTATCATCTCGATTCAAGAGCTTTTAATGCAGCTTGACTGTCAGAGAATATCTTGATTGATCTGTGTGCATACCGTCGGCCTATCAGCAGTCTTGCACTCATTTCAATTGCATGAACCTCTGCTTGAAATATGATTGTCATAGTTCCCAGGCTGATAGTTTCTATTATATTTCTATTTTTGGATTTTTGCCATATATTCCGGCTCCAATACCTTCTTTAGTTTTGGAGCCGTCTGTAAATATTCCAAATTCCGCCTTTAGCAATTCAGCACTGTTCTTGACCCATTCCTCCCTTCTTGGGTGGTTGATTTTATAAGGCGGTTCGTTAATGGATTTTCTTGTCATTATGTTAGAGGGCATATTTAACATGCCACAGGCTAGCGTGCCTTCCAACATGCTGGTGGCCTCCATGATGCATGACTGCGGCTTATTAGTAGCTGCTTGATATAGTCTATAAGTGGCCCATTTAGCCTCCTTCTCCAGATATGAAGTGGTATATTTATACTAGCTAGGTGCACTGAAGCATAACAGAGGTGGGTGCAGTCATGCGTTTAATTCGCGTTATTATTATAGATTACATTTTTATTTAACAAAGCTTTCCAGATTGCATACTGAAACAACCTGGGTTCTGGTGTATAGCAACAGCTTCCTTAAACTTTCCCGTGCCCCGGTGTGGTTCTTTATGCAGGATTTCAGCTTTTGACGACATGATATGATCTCCATGCACCTGCATTTTCGGTCTCTTTTTTGCTATTATTTTTGAGCTCTTTAATCCTTGATTTGGGTGGTCTTAGTGTTTCACTAATACAGAATTGGCAGCACTCAAAGTGCATCCGGTAGACACCGTTTTTTCTGTCTTTTTGGCTTGTTGTTTTTCTCTTCGTAAGGTTAAAAGTAACAAGTTATTGACTTTGAAATTGTAGTAGCACTACTTTTAAGTTCTCAACATTTGACAGGGATCAAAATTTGCAATTTGGTCCTTTTATATAATTTAATATGCACTTTAAAAATAGTCAATTAAAAACTAGGGTGGCCATTAAAAAAAATTGTCGATATCCTCATAATTCTAAGTTAGGACACACTATATATATATTTTTTTTTCATTTCATTTCATGATGTTAATACTCGTTCCCAAGCATTTTTCCAAAAAAAAAAACTGTACTAGATTTACTAAATTTGTTCCAAGTTACAAACTTACACTGTATTTCAGAACTTATCAAAATATTATTGTTTTACATAATAAGTGTATTGGATGGAAACCGAGAAAAAAATTATCGGGAATTAATTCTGCTGCGTGGGAGATTCGGTAAGAAAATTTCATAAATTTGGAGTTTTTCTCATTGTATTTTTTTTGCTAAAATGCTACGAAAACATATTTTCGGCGGCGTTAGTTAATTGTAACTAATTAGATTTTTAAAAATTAAGTTCATTTTAGCCGTTAGTAACTCATTTTTATTACTAAAACGTGAGAAATATTAAAATAACAAATTTGTTATCAGCAATCCTATGTCTTTATAGTTTTAAATTTAAATAAAGCCTTAAAAACATATTTCGGATGAGTTTAGTTTAATATGACGCACTGAATTTTTACAATAGAAGTTGATTTTATTTGTAAGTAATTAAGGTTTATTACTAAAATTTCAGGAACATTAAAAACATTAATTCGTTTTCAACCATAACATCTGATATTACATGTCTACAGAGTTTCAAATGAAACTTTAAAAAACATATTTCCGATGAGTTTAGTTTAATATGACGCACTGTATTTTTACAATAGAAGTTGATTTTATTTGTAAGTAATTAAGGTTTATTATTAAAATTTCAGGAACATTTAAAACATTAATTCGTTTTCAACCATAACATCTGAAATAACATGTCTATATAGTTTCAAATTAAACTTACAAAAAAATATTTCCGATGAGTTTAGTTAAATTTTTGATGTGTCGCTTTTAACCCCGGTGTTCGATATGTAAAGCAAATTGGTTAGTATCAATAAAAATTATAAGTCGGCAACAAAATGTATTTTGATTTTATTTTGAGTGACTTTTGCCAATAGATATAAAGCACTTCATTTTTGACAGAAAAGTGATCACTTATTAATTTCATTAGGTTAGTAGGAACTAACAAAATTATCGCGATAATCTCCCGTTGCTATAAGCAACGTAAACAAAAAGAAACCTTCTAATTGGTTGAAAATAAATTTATGTAATTTTCTTTATAATTCGAGTTTTGCAATTACCAAAATATAATTCAACCTTAAAGAATATGTAATAATTAAACTTTGCCGCACTAGTGCAGCAACATGATGTTTACCAAACAACAGTGGTGTACATTTAATATATTCGTTGTAGAAAATGCAAATATGTTTCTTATTGTTCTTACACTTTTCCTAAGGGGAATCACGATTTTAAAATATGACCTTCTGAAAAATTAGATAATAATATATTGATCGGTTTATATTTCATGACTGAAAATTATACGCTTTTACTCTCCTTAAGAAATTGAGCCAAAGAGTAAAATCTGTTATAATATGCAAAATATTGTTAATTTATGGTATTTTTCATTGCCTACTAAAAAATAACGAGATTCCAGAAAAAAGGAACATTTCTTTACTGCAAATAGTTTCACAACTATTTTTTTATTGATTAAATGAATACAGTCAGGCGATATTTAGCCCCGAGGGATATTTTTGCATATAACCTGAGTATATAATTAACCTATAACATATCCAAACAATATTATATAAAACAAATGAAAAGAACACAAAGTCGGCGTCTCGTCAAAATTCTTGTTTAATTAAAAAATCAAAAAAGGTTATATGCATATGTTTCGCCCTTATATGGGCATCATCAGACCTACAAATTGTAACTAATGAAATATTTCATAGAAAAAAACCTATCAATTTTTTTATCTGAAATTTAACTAACCTGAGAGTTTACGGTAAGGTCAGGGACTTCGGTGTAATTCGGTGAGAACAGGCAATAGCCCACGTTTTAAAGTCCTGCTTAAAAATCATAAAGTCGTTAAAATTGTTGTATTGTTTCATGTTCAAATTTAGTTTATTTCTACAGATTCATGAAAGTGGTTCGAGATTATACGTGTTCCCTAATAAGGCAACTATAAAATTTTGTGGCACATAAGGTTGCAAGAAACCTTTTCAACTAACCTGGTACGTCAAAAAAAAAGTACAAAGGAAAACAAGGAACAATACAAGGAAAGCTGGCATTGGTTTTGTGAAGAGGGCAGAGTCGCTGCTATGCGGTTGTGTATAATATGCGCCCAGTATATTCACGAGGAATGTGTGGGACTGTGTAAGGAAGGTGGTCTGTAAGTATGTAGTAGTAGTAGTAACAAGATTTATTTAGCAATGTGCTACAATTTAACAAGTTATATAAAATATTTGAACTAATTTAACAATATCATCTTTAAAAAAATTTTATCAGTCACTATTTTGTTTTTTAAATAAATAATTTTTCAATGATTTTTTAAAATTGTCAAAATTGTCATGACACTTAACTATAGGGATCATCCATAAATTACGTCACGCATTGTGTGAAAAGGGGTAGAGGGGTCAGTTTCGTAACGTCATATGTCAAAATCTAAGTGACCAGTAAAGTCCCAATCATATGGGATTTTTTTAAATTAATAACTTTGTTCGAAATTTGACTTTGGCATCAAGTTCTGCTTCGATCGAGATAAAAATTAAGCAAAAAAAAATAGTAGTCACGTGATTTGCATTATCTGTCAAATTTGAATTTTTTTCAAAAATAATTTAAAAGTGGGGTTATTTCTAAAAGTATTGAAAAAAGTTATTAGAAAAAGTTTTTTTAAATGCGGTTTCTAGCCCACATGCAAAATTTCAGCTGCATAAGATAATTTTGATTTTTTAACCATATTTTGTAAATTGCACCACTCTAACAAAATAAGACTCAACGCAACCTACATAAAACTTCTTAGTTTTGACAATGCTTTATTTCAGAGACATTTTCTTTAAAGTAGTGCCATATTAAATGTGTGTTTTTCTACAAAATCAAAATTGGACTATTAAAATTTGGTCGCATGTGATGCAAAGTTTATTTGTTTTCGCGCTGTAGGTATAAGGTAACTTCATAAAATAAGTATTTTTGAAAACGTAGTTTGTGTCTAAAAGTAATACATCTTAATATTAAGACAAAAAAAGAACACAATGTCATCAGGAAAGTGTTCATTAAGTGGAAAATAAATTTTAGTAGTGGGTAAAAAATCAAAATTATTTTATGCAACTGAAATTTGGCATGTGGACTAGAAACTGCATTTAAAAAAAACTTTTTCTTATAACTTTTTTCGATATTTTCAGAAATAACCACACTTTTGAATTATTTTTTGAAAAAGATAAGAATTTAACAAATAATGCGAATCACGTGACTACTATTTTTTTGCTTAATTTTCATGTCGATCGAAGCAGAACTTGATGCGAAAGTCAAATTTCGAATAAAGCTATTAATTAAAAAAATCCCATATGATGCGGACTTTACTGGTCACACTGTATGTAAACGAAAAACTTAAAAATATTACCAACTCAAATTATACTGTGTGTAAACAGACCATATTATGCACTCACTTGGCCAGTGGCTAAAACGGACGTAAATGAACAACTACTTTTGTTCTGAAATTTTTGTGGAAAACTTCTCTTTTTCGAGAAAATTGAGTTTAGAGTTCAGAAAAAAAAATTTTGTATGTAGTATTATATTTTTTATGAAATTAAAAAAAAATTGGATGAAATGTGATTACCTATGACAAGAAGGGGGGGGAGAGGGGGTGTCAAAAATTTATGAATAATATATGTATTTTTTGTGTTTTTTTTTCAAGCAAAATCTGTTTTTATATTGACCTTTAACTTAATTATTTATTTTTTCTACGAAAGCTTTTATTCACAAAATTTTTATAGGCTTACTGATGTACAGGGTTATCCAACCAAGACTAGACAAGGCGATTTTTTGACTTTTCCTGTACTGTTATAAAAAAAACTGAAATAGCCATCTTAAGTCATTTTCTCCCGCGAATTCGAATATCTTCAGCAAAAAACAATTGAACATCAAACAAAAGTACTAGGGGTCACTTTGATATTTTTTTAAATGGGATGCCGTATTTTTAATGAGCTTATCCGATTTCTCATATAAATTTTGATCTAAAATGTTGGATTTTTAATTCAAAAACGCCTTTTTTCTTCAGTTTTAAATTCCGAAAATGTTCGTCTACCGTACGATTAATACCTGATAGATGGATACCCGTTTCACCTGTTCACCCTTTAACCTGCTTTAAAGCGTCCGTCAGTTAGACAAAATAATCAAGTGTCAAATTTCTATATATTTTTCACGAATTAATTACAAATAATGAAATATTCTTTAGAAGAACGGCTAAGTGTAATAAAATTATATTACAAAAGTGGAGAGAATGCTCGACAAACACAAAGAACGTGAAAAATATATAGAAATTTGACACTTGATTATTTTGTCTAACTGACGGACGCTTTAAAGCAGGTTAAAGGGTGAAGAGGTGAAACGGGTATCCATCTATCAGGTATTAATCGTACGGTAGACGAACATTTTCCGAATTTAAAACTGAAGAAAAAAGGCGTTTTTGAATTAAAAATCCAACATTTTAGATCAAAATTTATATGAGAAATCGGATAAGCTCATTAAAAATACGGCATCACATTTAAAAAAATATTAAAGTGACCCCTAGTACTTTTGTTTGATGTTCAATTGTTTTTTGTTGAAGATATTCAAATTCGCGGGAGAAAATTACTTAAGATGGCTATTTCAGTTTTTTTATAAAAGTACAGGAAAAGTCAAAAAATCGCCTTGTCTAGTCTTGGTTGGATAACCCTGTACAATGTTATTTTTACAAGCATTTTACTACACTGTATAAAAAGCTTGTAATACAATAGCGGTTACCCAATATTTTTACGATTTCATAAATCACAGTCAAAACGAGTGTTATGGATTGAGAACAGCCACGAATAAATAACTATGGAGTTTAACGACATCTTATTGAGGGCAAAGTATAATAATGTTTGTTATTTATTTCAACACTGTAACTTTAGGTTTACGCACCAACCAATTATAAATAATTTTTCTACGAGCGTAAGGAAAATTCGTTTTTTTGGCACGAATTATAATGTAGAAAATCGACTTTTACAGCACCTTACTGCAAAGTGTTGTATTAAGTTTTGTAATAAAATCGGAACATAATCCGTAAAAACCAAAAAAAAAACAGATCGTCCCTTGTTCTATGTTCTAATGATAGTTAAATAGAAAAGGCAGCTATGTTGGCACCCTTAGTTGTCATGTCTAACAAATTTAATTGTTGTCATGTTGTCAAGAACGCGACATTGCTTTCCTAACAGTTTTTATTTTAAATACGATAAATTCAACTCTAAAACAGAATTCAGAGGCAAAAAAGAAAGCATTTATTAATGATGAAGTTCCAGATGAAATCATTATTGCTGCAGGATATTTTAATATGTAGACTGATTGCCAGATTAGTAAAAAGTATAACGAATAATACGACATATTTTATAAATGCAATGTCAACGTCAATGTATTTATTGTTGAAAACAATGCTTAAATTTAAAAAAATGGCAGCGTTTCAAGCTGACATTTCAAGTTATTCGCCTGTATGGAAAAAAAAATGGTTGGTTTGTTGGTTTTAAACCAAGAAAATCCAAATTTTTAGGTCCAATTGATATAGTACTAGATAGCATGTATACATTTTTAACCAATGCTTCTGATGACGTCTACCTTCTCATTAAAGTTGCCACAATTTTTGGGATAGATTAACAAATCGGTTAATCGAAAACATTAAAAAGGAAAAACCTATGATTTTAGATTATGTACCGGGGGGTGAGTCAACTATTGCGCGGAGTAACTTTAGGCCTTGAAGATAAGAGTTGTCGATAATAAGCTTTTGTATGTTTTGAATTATACAGGTTGCGTCCAAAAAGTAGGGTGTCGTTAAGTTACATTTTTTTAAATGGGACATCCTATATTTGAATACATTTATTAACCCAGATGTTACTGAAACTTTTTTTTTCTAATATTTTTTCACAAACATTACGTGGTTTCCTTTATAAATACACAAAAAATATTTATTATTGCATTTGTGATGGCTAACCCAGAAATATGAGGTGTTCTTTTAAAAGGACGGTAGTAATATGAACTATAGCACTGTTACTAAAAGAAATTTTTATTTTACGGCATAACTTATAATGAAAATGCAGTTTTAACAAATAAAACAAATAAACTATAACTAAAGGGTATGGTAGTTTTTGAAACAAAACTTGGTATGAAGTGGCACATTACATTTTTCACATAAAAATTATACCTTGTTGTGACACACAGCTAAGTTGCTTTTCTTGGTAAATGATCAGATGGTTTAATCCATCGAACCTCGAGTTAGCATTTTCAAACGAATTCCGCTTGGATGGACATATTTTAAGATCTTTCTGATTGGATTCCATGATGTTTCCAGCCACCGCTCGTCGGAACTCTAACTGATACAATTTCCCCCCTTGAGTTCGATGTAATTGCTACGCATTTTGAAGGGCTATATACAAGCATTATGCAAACAGGGAAAAATACCACTTCTTCCCTCTAATGAAGACTTTATATAGGCTGATATTTTGGTCCCCCCTGTCTACACCGCCCATGTAGGTATTGTATGATTTTATCATATTTGGTTGTTCAATAGTTATATTATTATGTTTCTTCTCCTTTTGAGAAAAGCGCTTGATATAGCCCAGAGGGAAAACTGGCATAAAATTAGACGCAATAGTGACGACGCTATTGTCGTTCCATCGGCATACAACGATACCGGTATCTTTATCAAGTCGATACTCAAACTCTCCTCTTTTTGATTTCTTCATTACAGAAGAGCTTGAAAGTGGGCTTTTCATTGATCGATTTTCGCGTATTGTTCCTGTAGCGTTCAGACCTCTTAGTTTTAGTTCATGTTATAAATGTATAATGTATATAATTTTCAGGGGGAAAAGTATTATTTTATCTGGAGCAACGGGTATTTTGTCGACATTTTCTAGCTCCTTATGTAGCTCATTATGCAGTTTCAATGGCCTTCTAAAATAATAAAAGAATATTACAAATATGCAGTAGTATATATTACTACCGTCCTTTTAAAAGGACGGCGCCATTTTGACCCCTTATCATGCATTGTAATAATCTATAATGTTTTATATCTAGAAGTATAGTTTAATTATGTCCTAATGGTATCTGAAAATCATGCGCAATGAGACTTAACATATTTAGATAATTAAATGAGCTTACCTCCAATCATTTATGATCACAGTTCGTAAAAACAAAGTTTTAAAATACGTTTATACACGTTCAAAACGTTAGCTGAAATGTAATAAGTTGTCTGGTATCATCATTGATGTCTACCAATGCGGTAATTACAGCGATATCGATTTAAAAATAAACGAAGCTCACTCAAGTAACCTTTAATCGAAATGCCTTTTAAAAGGACGATAGTAATATCAGGGTTAATTCTACGTGTTATTTCATACATTTTTATTAATGGTTTAATATACGAAAAAGTTATAAGTAGTGTTTTAGATAATTCGACTTATAATGAAAATTTTGCATTTGCAAACATCTCGTTGTTGTGAAAACGCTACTTACATTTTGACACTAAGCGATTCAGAATTATTTTACTTACTAAATAAAGTCAAAAATACATATTCACTATGAAATATTTGACGTCTCATTTACAGGGTGTTTACTTTCTAGGACCAAAGTCAGAACACTTCTAGTTTAAAAATATCAGTTTTATTAAATGGAAAGCCCTATATAGTTTTCTGTCATCTTATAGCTCGTCACAAACTCTTCAACTTTCGTGAAAAACGTCCTATCCCTATCGCTAATAGTTTTTGAAATATTTTTATATTTTGAGATTTAATATATATATATATATATATATAATATATATTATAATTCTTCAAAATATAAATCATTTTCAATTATAAAATTTTGAATTTCTGCTTTTGTATTATTAGAATTGGGAATGATTTTTACTTGCCGACTATGATAGCTAGCATTGTCCATTACAATGACGCTATTTTCAGGTATATTTTTAAGGAGTTTACGTTTAAACCAATCTTCAAAAAGTTATGCGTCGGTATCTTGATGGTAATCTAAAGAACAATCTGCTATGTTTTTAGCTGAAAGCAACAGACAATTTGGAACAAACCCGTTCTCTGAGCCAGCATGTAATATTGTGATTATTTTGCCTTTATTTTATGGTGCCTTGGTTTGACATTTTTTGGAAGAATCATCCCAACCTTTTCTTGAAGTGTCATGGGTATCGAACCATGTTCCGTCAAGGTAAATAATTGGACGATTTTCTTCTCTAAATTGTTTAACAGCTGTTAAATATTTAAGTCTCCATTCCCTTAAACGTTGAGATTCCATTAATGATTGTCTTTTAATAATGCTTCGGTATTTAAAACGCCTTTTACGCAATATTTTCCTAAGGCTTGAAAGACAACAAGAGATATTTGTTTCGTCTTTAATCAGCCGCTCTTTGAGGGAAATCAAAATGGGTACAGTTGGTGCCTCATACATTTGGTAAATCTTTCTTCTTAATAAATCCATGTCATTTTCGTCAATGCTTCTAAATGTGCCAGAAACACTCCGATTTTTTCTAGGATTAACAGGTTTAAGTACTATGTCTCTTACCGAAGAGAAAGGAGTTTTTGTCAAAGTAGACGTCTCTGCTAAAGCATCCATCGAATTAAAATTTCTACTCAACAAAGATTGATACACATTTTTAATTATTAGTTTGGCATCGGTAGATAAAGGCTTTCTTTTAAAAATTACACTTGAAGATGCCCCCCTATCAGCACAATTCCAAGGACGCCACACTAATAAGCCTAACTAAAAATTACTCGCCGGAAAACAACTAAAGACTAAAATTATTAAAAATCAGTTTGTATTTATATATGAATCAGTCATAGGTATATATTGAATTTGTATCTGGTCCGGCTCTGCTCGAAACGGTTTGATAATTTTGGATTTTGTTATTTATTTTATGGTCAAAGGGATAATAAGGGTTTATTGCAGTCAAAAGATCAACGGTATAATTCTACAAATACTATTCATATATTTTATATACCCTAAAATAATAAAATTATAATATTATTCTATATGCTTATTATAAATTGAAATTCTAATGTAATAATTATATAACTAAGTTATACTTAACAACATTTTTACAAAAATAGGAGTGCTAAAGGAACAGTTTTATTAGATATTATTGTATTTAAATAATATATAATTTAACAAAATACAATCTGGACATTTAAATATAAATAATAACTTTATTTTCACACATCGCAGTTAAATTAATAAAACAAGAAAAAATAATACCGTCCAATGGGGTGAAATTGTTAGCTTTTTTGATTAATATGTAAACTACAAGAAAAGTACACCTAGTTTTGCGCCAAAAAAAATATAATGTATTTGCACTATGCCGAATAAAGACCTCCAGGCTTAAAACAAACTTCAAAAATTGTTTGTTTTGCTAGAAAATAAATAATATCCCCATTATCAAAGTTATGCTCAAATTGGGGTGACTTTGATAGGCACTGTTTTTTGCATTACAACGAATGCTTTGGATCTAAGAGTTATCAATGTAACACTTTTTCCCTCACTCTTAATATATTTTTTTTATCAATTTTATGTGCGCTTGGGGTGACTTTGAAAATCCATAAGTTTACAGAGATTATCAAAGTCGCCCCTTATCACTCAGCATAAGAATTAAATTTTAATAAAATATCCTCGCAAAAATGAAAATTAGACTTTAGCTATGATGTCAAAAGAAAACTTTATTTCATATATAAATTACAGAACTTAAATTAACACATTTTAACACAAATTTAACGTTCAAAATCATCAACAGATTCATATATAAATTACTATCAATCTCACCCCGAAAGTGTTATCAAAGTGACCCCCCATGATATATCAACTAATAGTTTTCAACCAAGCATATTTGGCGACGAATTTTACATAAAATGGGGTTAAGCAGAAACCACCTCATCGTAAATAACCGATTTTTGAATAAAATTGCTAAAAACTGATGAAATAACTTATAATTTTAGACAGTGTCAATTTAACGCTAATTTGCAGTATTATTATAGAATATTTACAAAAATATTATAACAAACACTTACCGGCATGCTAACAGGACACAACAATGGCGAAACTTCACTCTTTCGACTGAGCATGGCGCGGATGTCTGCGGATTATAATTGAGGGATATTTAAATTTATTTAACAAAATATTACCTGTTATCAAAGTCTCCCCATAAAATCAATTTCACCCCATTTGACGGTAGTTCCGCCACGTCATCATGATGTAAGATAAAATTTCCTTGTAAAGTAGTTTTAATATTTACAGACCTTACAAACTCAAGGACCTCAGCACTATTTTTGGGCAGTTTTGGTAAAATTTGAAGCTTTATTCTGTTGGTATTGTTGATAATAAACTGCATAATGTTTTGACGTACTCTTTTGGATATTTCAGCCTGTCCCGCAATCTTCTGGTGAATTATTTTTCTTGATCTTGACGATTTATCATCAACGGCCTTCCGTTTAACACTGTTGCTTATTTTTTTGTCGGTTTACACTTTTATGATGTCGCGCTTATGATTATGCTGCTGGGAAAACAGCACAGAACACTCTATTAAGGACGTAGAGTTTTGCACTGCAACCCTTTTAAATGTATCGCCAACATTCTTCACCTGTTGACTTTACACTTCGTCCAAAATAATATTTAAGATTTGAAACAACCAAAATTTTCTTTCCGCGCTCTCTAAACATATCACTTATTTAAACATCCAATATTTAACCGAATATTAAGACAAAGGATATAAAATGTCTAATAAATTCATAATAATACGATCAATACCTATAAATAAGCAAATTATTTAAATACTATTATGGCATAATCACTTGCTTATGGGGGATTTCATAAAAACCTTTTTCTTTAAGTATATATCTTGGGGTTTTTCAACCAGAACACACAATGCTTAGTTTTATTTTTGGTAAATTTAGAAAAATTTTAATGTACAAAATTTTAGATCATAGAATTTGTAGAAGTTGTCACACTGAAAAATTATAGAGTATTTAGTTTCAAAGGCATATTTAATTATTATTAATTAATAGTTAATTTGCTGCATTGTCTCTAGAATTTAATATTGAATATTCATAAAGTGTATTTAATAATAAGGCTAACCTTCAAAAGAATCAAACCATAATACGAAGCAATAAGGTTTTATTGATAATAACATTAAACTACTTAACGTAAAGATAAATGAACATAATTAAAAGTAAACCCTAATGAATATTAGAAAAACGACAAGAATTTAAAGAGTCAATCCACCCTCAGTACCAGTCAATCTATACCAATAAACAAAAAAAAATATTTACTTAGTTTGTACAACGATACCAGAAACATCATAAATTTTTATGTCATTGCTAGCATCATCCACAATCGCTAGTAATTAAAATCTCGATTGATTTTGACTATATTTTTGACTTCTTTCTACGGGTTCACAAAGCTACAAAAGTCCAATCCATTCTCCTCGACCCATTTTATAATCCGAAAATAGCTTCGCCTAACATCTTTGTATTCAAAAATTTGATGAAGCTCCTAAGGCGACTTTTTTTTACAGACAGAGAATTGAAAAAGCATAATGAATGCCAACAAGAATAGTTTTTTTCTGATGAAATAATGTCGTATTTGCATCGGGCAAGTGAGTATTAAAGTGAATTTTATTTTAGTTATAGGGAGAAAAGTCTTTTAGTGCCCATCATATAAGTTGCCAGTTTCATATTTATAAATAGATACGTGTAAAAAACGATTTAATAGCCCGTAAAATCAGCAGCCTAAAATTAAAAAAACATCGAGTAACATGAAATTGGCAGATTTAATTAATGCTTTACACGAGTAATTAATGTAGTAAACGTGATAAATGATTGAGTGGTATTAGCTTTCTTAAGATTTATTATGTGCCTGATAGTACATGTTAAAAGTCCCTGCAAACTAATTACAGAACGAAAAAAATCTTGCAGGAAGCTTAGGAAAAATACTTAACGTTGCGTAAAACAGCATCAGCATCAAAAGTTGTTAATACTTTATGTACAGCTTGTCTCAATTGTGAGACAAAGTTCAATAACTCTCTAATGGATTCAGATAGAAAAGAAAAGTTTTTATAAGAATTGTACAGGTTCCTAAGAAGCATTTTAAAAATATTTTGCGATATACAAGGTCTTTTGTAAATCGAAGCCAAATCAAACATTCAGTTTTTTTATTCCATAATTAAATTCCTCTTATGTGTTCTTATATTGGCTTTTATTAATTTTTCCTACGACTACCTATGAAAATGAAAAAAAAATCCTAAGCCTAGCCTAACTTGGCTAGAAAGTCCTTTATATCACACGCGGGTTAAAATATTTTCTTTCAATACGTGTGTTGAAATATAAAACAGCTGATGGCCGACGAATTTGACAGCAAAACTATTTAAAAAATAACAAACTTACGGTACCCGTGGAGCGAATTGGGGTGCTGGGTGGGTTAAAGTATACTAGGGCATTACTGCGAATAAAAAAATTCTTTTTTTTCGCTATTTTTGGAAACCTAAGAGTATTTATGATAAAAATAACAATATATAAAAAGGAAAAAATATGTCAAGCAACCCACCAAACATGTCAACTGAATTGAACCACAGATAAAAAAGGGGCAGTTGTAGAGCAGAAATAGAATAAAGGTACCATAGGACATACCGATTTATAATTTTGCAGTTATCTCGGATAAAAATGTCCATACAATGTTTAAGGATATGGGACAAGTGAATGTGCTTTACGTTAGTAAATTTATTTTAACAATATTCAAAATAAATTGAATATAGATAAAACCTTTAAAATTAACAAGCTATCAATATTTAACCCCATCTCTATCTTTCTATAACGTTGAGGTTATGTTTTAGTTTTGTTGTTTTTGTATGTATATTTAGGTATATTATTGTTTTATTCATAAACGAAATTTATTTACTGTACATAGATAGTAAGTATGATGTGCGTAAGCTAATAGGAGAAAAAGTTATCCTTTTTATTTAAATCTAGGTAAGTTAAATGTGTAAGTGGGCATTGTTTTTATTTTTTTCAACTCTAGGGTTGAAATAGATTTTTCAACTTCAGTGTTGAAAAATTTGTTTTAACAGAATGATGATACCTACAAACTATTAAAAATAAATCAAACCCTTTTTGATTATTTTCTATGGTCGTAGGAAAAATTGTGTACAGGGTTATTTTTTATATTTGCGTACCTACCTACAGGGATTAATATAAGTGACAGAAAAAAACTTTTAATATAAAAGTTGCATAATGTTTCCCGTAATATCTTTTAGACTTATTTAAAAAAAACATCTGCACATCGGAAAGTTAAAAACAAATGAAAGTATTCTTTTTTTAAATGAAACACCCTATATATTTTTTACCAGGGCGAAAGATCTTTTTCTCCTGATTTCAAAAATATATAATATGTCATCATTTAATCCAGTCGTTTGTGAAACATTTGAGTTTTTGATTAATTGAATTGACTATAATCTAGTCGGCGTTCTGCGTACTTCAACGTGACATATTTGTCACTTTAATTTAAATTAAAACATGCAACAAAGAAAATAACTTATGATTTATAATTTATGATATAAAGTAAAGTAAATTGCTGTTGAACTACAGCTATTCGGTTGTTATTAGAGTAAAAAAGACGCACTATTTGAAGATTGTCTTCTTCCGAATATCCCATTTTCCTTACTGAATCTTTCAATTTAAAGTAAAGTGACAAATATGTCACGTTGAAGTATACGGAACGCCGACTAGATTATAGTCAATTCAATTAATCAAAAACTTAAATATTTCACAAACGACTGGATTAAATGATGACATGTTATATATTTTTGAAATCAGGAGAAGGAGATCTTTCGCCCTGGTAAAAAATATATAGGGTGTTCCATTTAAAAAAAGAAGACTTTCATTTGTTTTTTAACTTTCCGATGTGCAGATGTTTTTTTTAATAAGTCTAAAAGATATGACGGGAAACATTATGCAACTTTTGTATTAAAATTTTTTTTCTGTTACTTATATTAAGCCCTGTAGGTGGGTACGCAAATATAAAAAATAACCCTGTACATTACTCGTGTGAAAGCGATTTTCTCACACTCGGAGAATTTCCGCACTCGGCTAACGCCTCGTGCTAAATACCTCCTCGTTCGAAAAGTAGCACTTTCAAAACTCCTTATGTAATATACTATTTCAAGATACAGTCATTTTTAGTTGTACACCCGGTACATGTAAGATAAACACTAAAAATTATAAAATTTGACATTATTATAAATATTATAATGATATGCTTTAATTCTTTCAAATCATTTTACAAAATTTCTAAAAATACATTCTAAAACGTTATTTTGTTCTAAATTTAACTGACAACATGTTCGTATCTATTCAACATTCGGCGCTTCTTGTACGTTTAGATTCATGTTTTGATCGTTCATTTACATAATACGTCAAATATATTTTGAATAATTAAATTATTAATTAACATAACGTTCAGCTAAAAATGCTAATTGGGCTTTAAATTATTGACCCTAACGATTTATTATGTCCATCAAACGAGACACTACTACTCACGATCGCGACCAAACACTTATAGCACACAAGTGGATATGTTCATCATGACAAGCTTATGTTAGGACAAGAATTGCCACTCACCATTAACTTAAAAATATTGCTTTGGACTGACACCAAAAAGCGTAGCTTAAAAAAACCAGTAAGTTAAATATTAGCATAGAGAATCTGTTATCATAAATACCTATTAAAAAATTATATTATTTTATACTTTTCATCCGTTTATTAAGTAAATTTTTATTTTTTATTTTTAAGTGTTTTGTATTATTATGAACAACTTTTTTGTATTATTACCGAGCGAGCAAAAATTATTTGCATCAAAGAGAGCCTTGCATCTAAGGACGTAATGCTTAGCCGTAGCGCTTAATACTTGTTGGGTGTCAGTAACTACCTGAATTAACAATCAATCAGTTATTCCGTCATCTTTGACAGTCGTTACAAGTAATTTGATTTATCGTTACTTTTTCCAATTTCTTGAACAATTCACACAATGGGCTTTATGGAACAGCACAAAACATTCATGGTTGAAGCGTATTTTCGAAACGGGGTTAAAGTAAATGGTGAGTGGCAATACAATCCGGGTTTGTGCATGGACGATTTTCACGAACATTTTCCTAACGTTGCTTTTATTGCTGGAGATTTTTATCATTGCCTGAAAAGAACCGTGGCTGTGTTTAGGGAAACAGGTTCTATACAACACAAAAAGGAGCAGGAAGACCATCTGTAAGAAGAGAAGAACTTGTTGCAAACGTTCGTGAAATAATGCAAAATACGCCAACAAATTGTATAAGACGCCTTTCCCAAGAAGTGGGAAGATCTTATGGAACATGCAGGACTATTCTTTAGAAGCAGCTACATTTATTTCCTTATAAAGTACAAGTATTCCAAGAAATACAAGCCGCAGATTTTGAAAGACGCAGGAATTACTCTGAATGGTTTACCCAAAATTTATTAGAAAGAAATGATTTACTAGACCTGTCAATTTTTTCGGATGAAGCCTGGCTCCATTTTTTTGTAGAGTCCACATTGCACCCTCAAAAAATTGGTGTCTGGTTAGCTGTTTCCCGAAGAAGAATTGTTGGTCCTATTTTTTTCCATGACACAGTTTTACAGCACAGCGGTTTAGAGACAATATTTTTAATCCATTTGTGGAGCAATTACTTGACGACGAACTACGTTTTGGATATTTTCAACAGGACGGTGCAACCGCCCATACATCCGCCGAGACTATTCATTACTTACGCCATTTTTTCGACGACAGGTTGATCAGTTTTCGATCAGACATTGAATTCCCACCTAGATCACCTTGTTTAACGGTTATGGATTACTTCGTTTTTCCTCATTTAAAAAACACTATTTTTAAAACACCAGTTGCAAATTAAGAACAATTACAAGAAAGTATTATCCAAGAATGTGGTAACATTTCTCCAGAGATGCTGGTCAACGCTTTCGAAAATATGAAGAGACGTGTGAATTTATGCTTGGAGCATGGCGGTGGCCAATTTCAGCAATTTATGTAATTATTTTTCTTTTTCTTTCTGTATATTCTTACTTTGTTAATTTTGTAAACAACAAAAATAAATTTGTATTTGTCTAATTATTTTATTACTCATAAGTTTGGCATATCATGTCATAATATAAATTTGACAAAATTTTAACCTAGATTTGGTTGGATATTATGTCGTCCCCATATCATTGTGATCTAAACCAAGCCCCCCGTTTTTTAATCAAAGCCCTCTTTGATGCAAATAATTTTTGCTTCTTAGTCATTGAAATCGTCGCTTCATACGCTGTTTCGTTAAATATATTGCTACTTTATTTCCACGGTAAAACTGTTTATGAATTGTTTCTTATATCATTATTTATCCTAATTAATAAGCATATTTTATCCATATAATACACGGTAAATAGTGGAAATGTCCTGTGTGAAAAAAGAGCCGTTTTGCGCATAATAGCAACAATAAAAAGTCAGTTTCTTTTACAGTTGTACAACAAATAATTTTTCGTTTTATCCCCTCTATCTACCTACCTACCACGTTATTTTTAAAAAAGCCTTACAATAAAATCATCTTGCTAAGCTAACCCACTTGCAAGAAAAATTATCAAAATCACATAAAAAAAAGTTATACTTAAAAAACTTTCAAAAGAGTCTAACAACACAAGTTAAATTAATTACTATTTTTTAAAGTCGGTAAAAATAATCATAAGGTAAACCGTTAACATAATACCCATTCCTGTACAAGAGAAACTAATTAATTGTCTCTTACGAATTCTATTGAAACATACCAGTTTGGTAGCCCATGATTGGAACTCCGTTTAACTATTGTTTTATGCGTCTGTTATTTTAATTACCATTCGTATACGTCAATTTTAATTGACGGCTAAACATACTAACAATTATAATATTATTGTTTAATATTACGGACTATTTTAAAGGCTTATCAAATATTAAATTGTTGACCCCAAACAATTTATTAGCTATGGGTATCCCTATCGACAGAGACAATGCTAATTACCGTTGGAGTGTTTCACGTGTTTTTTTTCTATTAGCTTTCTTTGTTTTTTTTTTTAAATTAATTACTAGGTTAAATAATTTTTATAATATTATAACATAAATAATAACAGGTCTATACCGTTGACTCAAAAACTAGTTTTTGGATTTATTTTAAGATATACGTATTAATTATTTAATGATTTTTATTTTCCAGAGATATCCAATAAAATTGTTTTTATTTTTATTTCTCGAAAACAAAGCAAGATATGAAAACAATTTACCAGATAAGAAAAGGATATTTTTAGTTGCTTAATCCGAAAAAAATATAAAAATTACCAAAAACTCAGTGCCGTCTTATTTTTTCACAATATTATTTGTGAAGATTTATAAATAAATAAATTTATATCTGAGACTTCACCGGACGTAATAATTTAGCGCTACACGTGCGTTTTATCACTAAAATTATCATTACCAAAATTACTTTAAAAATCTGCTAAAGGATATTAAAAATATTTATAATTAAAATACTCACTTATAATCTCCCTAGCAGCAGAATTATCGGGAATTAATTCTGCTGCGTGGGAGATTCGGTAAGAAAATTTCATAAATTGGAATTTCTTTTAATATGATGAGATGATGAGACCTATCACCTATTCTCAATAAAAATTATAAGTTAGCAACAAAATGTATTTTGATTTTATTCTGAGTGACGTTTACTATAAAAAATAAAGCACTTCATTTTTGACAGAAAAATTATCACTTATTAATTTTATTAGGTTAATAGTCCATAGACTATCGCGATAGTCTCCCGTCGCTATAAGCAACGCAAACAAAAAGGAGCCTTCCAATTGGTTGAAAATAAATTTATGAAATTTTCGTTAAAATTAAAAAAAAAACTTAACCCCAAATATCTCCTTTCATGTTGGATTTATCAAAAACTTATGATATGCAATAAAATTGTTTTTATTTTTATTTCTCGAAAACAAAGCAAGATATGAAAACAATTTACCAGACAAGAAAAGGATATTTTTAGTTGCTTAATCCGAAAAAAATATAAAAATTACTAAAAACTTAGTGCCGTCTTATTTTTTCACAATATTATTTGTGAAGATTTATAAATTAATAAATTTATAAATAAATTTATATCTGAGACGTCACTAGACGTAATAATTTAGCGCTACACGAGCGTTGTATCACTAAAATTATCATTACCAAAATTACATTAAAATCTGATAAATGATATTAAAAATATTTATAATGAAAATACTCGTTAAAATTATTTAAAAAAAAAACTTAACCCCAAATAATACCTCCTTTCATGTTGGATTTATCAAAAACTTTTATGGGACATAATTTAACCAAAAGTTAATTATCTTTAGGAACGACATTTTAAAAGTTCCTGTCATCGAAAACTGTCTTTGCACCGTGGCGCCACCTACATCTTGCATTATTCAAACACATTTTTTACACAGTTGTGAAGCCAATCATAGAGGCTAAAAACTGGTGTTATACAAAATTTACATGCCACTTTTAGTTTTCGAAATAATTGGTATGGGAGTTTTTATTGAAACACCCTGTATATGTTTCCTAGTAAATAATTCGAAAAGGTAGCATAGCTATAGCTAAATCACAATAAGCACAATTTACCACCTTTAGTTACGAAAAGTAATAAAAAATTAGCTATAGCTATATTATAACCTATCGTTTTCGGAAACTTTTATTATACTAAATGTCGTAGAAATTTATATTTAGTTAATAATTCGCAGTATTTATAAATCACATTGGGAACCAAATTTTTGCATTAAATAAAATACAAACTACCAACTTACGGTTACGGAAATCAGTTCGAAAATTGGTTGGTACTAACTCAACTTTTATTTTTTACCAATTTAATGAATTTATTGCAAAGCTTTCGCATAGCACAGGCAAATATAATGTTTTGAATATAGGAGGACCATGCTTACCGCTGCTGTCAGCAAAAATAAACAAATAATTATTTGATGGGTCAAATCGTTCTTAATTCAGCTATTTGTGTCGAATAAATGTATTCATATAATTATCAGATAATGGAAAGTTTTGAAAAGTATAACTTATGTGATACTTGTAAAGAACTGGGCCATGTTCAAATACGCCATTCCAGATTAATATATTTAACTGCCCTAATAATTGAAAACCGCGACCAAGACATGTCAAAGAATGGTTTGCTAAAGAAAATTCAAAGAAGTCTACTACAAATGTCTACCAAATATAATTATTTTCCCAGAAGAAGACTGAATATAATATTCAAAGTATTACATACAGTGTGACCAGTAAAGTCCGCATCATATGGGATTTTTTTTTATTAATAGCTTTATTCGAAATTTGACTTTGGCATCAAGTTCTGCTTCGATCAAGATGAAAATTTAGCAAAAAAATAGTAGTCACGTAATTCGCATTATCTGTCAAATTTAAATTTTTTCCAGAAAATAATTCAAAAGTAGGGTTATTTCTGAAAGTATCGAAGATAGTTATTAGAAAAAGTTTTTTTAAATGCAGTTTCTAGCCCACATGCAAAATTTCAGTTGCATAATACAGTTTTGATTTCTTACCCATATTTTGTAAATTGTACCACTTTTGCAAAATAAGACTCAACGCAACCTACGTAAAACTTCTTAGTTTTGACAATGCTTTATTTCAGATACATTTTCTTTAAAGTAGGTAACGCCATATTAAATGTGTGTTGTTCTACAAAATCAAAATTGGGCTATTAAAATTTGGTCGCATGTGATGCAAAGTTTATTTGTTTTTGACCCTGTATAAGGCAACTTCATAAAATAAGTATTTTTGAAAACGTGGTTTGTGTCTGAAAGTAATACACCTTAATATTAAGACAAAAAAGAACACAGTGTCATCAGTAAAGTGTTCATTAAGTGGAAAATAAATTTTAGTGGTGGGTAAAAAATCAAAATTATCTTATATAATAGATTTAGACAAATTTTCATAGCCCAATTTTGATTTTGTAGAAAAACACACATTTGATATGGCGCTACTTTAAAAAAAATGTATCTGAATTAAAGCATTGTCAAAACTAAGAAGTTTTATGTAGATTGTGTTAAGTCTTATTTTGCAAAAATGGTGCAATTTACAAAATATTGGAAAAAAATAAAAATTATCTTATGCAGCTAAAATTGTGCATGTGGGCTAGAAACTGCATTTAAAAATACTTTTTCCAATAACTTTTTCGATACTTTCAGAAATAACTCCATTATTGAATTATTTTTTGGAAAAAATTAAAATTTGAAAAATCCCATATGATGCGGAGTTTACTGGTCACATTGTATATGTCATCAAACACAGACATTTATTACCATTTAATTCTTCGCCTTGCTTTTCACTACTAAGAAAAAAGGAAGTGTTAGAAGAATTCCAAAAATATTTAGATCTTGTTATACATAGATGTTAATCATAAGATGACAGTATTTAAATAAATAATTAATCGGTTGGAAAGGATTTTTTTTTTATTTTTAAGTAGGTAAATATCATTTTAACAAACATTTTTTACAAAAACACATGTGTAGCCCAAAGTGATGCTTACTTTTTGAAATCTGAACTGTCAAATTTGAGGTTATCAATAACTATCCATGTTTACCAAACATTTCTATAAAAACACCGGTTTCAGAAAAAATCCTGTTTGTAATTCCAGCACAAAGTGACATTCCCACTTCTCGCTCGAAGCGACAATATATCACTTTCCGCTCTTAATACACAAATAGCTATATTAGCCGTGAATACCAGTGTAGAAATTATAGCTGGTATCCTAAAGGACTGCTAATTTAATATGCGTAAAATTACAGAAAATGAGTATTAGGAAGGTGTGGTGCAAATCATGTGGAATATCACCGCGAAATAGAAAATCAGTAAATAATCTTAATACAAACCACTCGAGCTTAAAATTTTACTACGTAAGCTTCGCGTAGCTATATTTTTCTTACACTTTTGCTTTTAATCAAAAGTTCTCGACTCAATAATTGGGGATAAAACCCCTCGACCGTTGGTCTCGGGTATTTATCACCAAATTATTAAGGCTCGAACATTTTAGAAATAATAGTTTTCGAAAAACCGTTTACCCGGTAAAACTCAAAAGCTCTTGTAATTTAATTTACCGGGCGAGCAAAACTTATTTGCTTCAAAGAGGTCCTTGCATCTAAGGACGTAATGCTTAGCCGTAGAGTTTAATACCGGTTGGGTGTCAGTAACTACCTGAATTAACAATCAATCAGTTATTCCGTCATCTTTGACAGTCGTTACAAGTAATTTGCTTCATCGCTAAGTTTTCGAATTTCTTGAACAATTCACACAATGGGCTTTATGGAACAGCACAAAACATTTATGGTTGAAGCGTATTTTCGAAACGGGGTTAGTGTAAATGGTGAGTGGCAATACAATCCGGGTTTGTGAATGGACGATTTTCACGAACATTTTCCTAACGTTGCTTTTATTGCTGGGGATTTTTATCATTGTCTGAAATCTGTAAGAACAGAAGAACTTGTCGCAAACGTTCGTGAAATAATGCAAAATACGCCAACAAATTGTATAAGACGCCTGTCCCAAGAAGTGAGAAGATCTTATGGAACATGCAGGACTATTCTTAAGAAGCAGCTAAATTTATTTCCTTATAAAGTGCAAGTATTCCAGGAAATACAAGCCGCAGATTTTGAAAGACGCAGGAATTACTCTCAATGGTTTACCCTACATTTATTGGAAAGAAATGATTTATTAGACCTGACATTTTTTTCGGATGAAGCCTCGTTCCACCTCTCCGGTTATGTAAATTCTCAGAATACACGCATGTGGAGTAGTAAAAATCCCCATTGCGCCCTCAAAAAATTAGTGTCTGGTTAGCTGTTTCCCGAAGAAGAATTGTTGGTCTTATTTTTCTTCCATGACACAGTTACAGCAAAGCGGTATAGAGACAATATTTTAAATCCATTTGTAGCAATTACTTGACGACGAACTACGATATTTTCAACAGGACGGTGCAACCGTGATAAGTTTTCGATTAGGCATTGAATTCCCACCTAGATCACCTTGTTAACGGTTATGGATTGCTTCGTTTTTCCTCATTTAAAGAACCCTATTTTTAAAATACCAGTTGCAAATTTAGAACAATTACAAGAAAGGATTATCCAAGAATGTGGTAACATTTCTCCAGAGATGCTGGTCAATACTTTCGAAAATATCAAGAGACGTGTGAATTTATGCTTCGAGCATGCGGCGGTGGCCAATTTCAGCAATTTATGTATTTATTTTTCTTTTTCTTTCTGTATATTCTTACTTTGTTAATTTTGTAAACAACAAAAATAAATTTGTATTTGTCTAATTATTTTATTACTCATAAGTTTGGCATATCATGTCTTTATAAATTTGACAAAATTTTATCCTAGATTTGGTTAGATATATCGTCCTCATATTATTGTGATCTAAACCAAGCCCCACGTTTTTTAATCCAAGCCCTCTTTGATGCAAATAATTTTTGCTCGCACAGTATAAAGCGCCTGTCATAATCGTCTTCATAAAGTTCTTGAAGAGCTTGCATTTTATATGGATCACATTTATTTTGATGCAATGTTTTCATGCACTGATAATTTACAAAAATTTCGTATGTCTATTGCTAGATTTTTAAATGTCATATGATATTGTTCTCGTATACTTAGTAAGACGTATACCTGCTTATATGTACTAATCAGTGGTCTACCGTTCTTTATCGCATCTCGAACATGGCCAAGTTGACGAAATTTCTGTTCAATTTTAGTGTAGATTGCGATACCAGAGAGCGATCAGCATAATTTTAATTGAATAACTCCTAGACTAGAATTATTAGTACTTTTATACTATGCGTATCAATAAGTGACATACAATTTAAATAAAATCATACAAACAACTTTTTTTTAAATAAACAGAAAATACTAACCCTATCAAAATACTACTTACATATACAAAATAATTCCATTGCACACGAAGAAAAAAATAATAACTACTTGTTATGTTTCACAAATTTAATCAGTTTCTGACACGTGTTTTGGCCCTTGCGAGCCATTGTCAAAGTACTAATTTCTACGTGACATTACAAAGGTATTTATGTCATATTATGGTAATTATAAACATGTCATAAAATTAAAATTAAAATTACAATATTGAATGGTCAACTGTGGGGTTTCCTAACTTTTAAAGGTAGGTACACATACATATGTACTAATATGTAGTTAGTGTGCTATTAAGAATTAGGGAAGCGCCTGAAGGTATTTTGGTTTGATTATTAACAACATTACATTTGTTTTTTTATGGCTTTTTGATAGCTATTGTTTCTAGTAAATTTAGTTTTCTGCTTTTACTGTGTATGTATATGGGTTTTATGTTGTTAGAGATTGAGTGATTGTGTAATATGTAGTGATCAGCTAAACCTTTTTTTTTAAATAGATGTATTGTGTTCTTTAAGCCTGGTGTCAAAATTTCTACCTGTTTGTCCAATGTAGATAGCCTCGCAGTTGTCGCATTCTAGAATGCGAAATCTTCAATCTCATGTACTCCTTTGACAATCGCGCGCAAGGTCCGAAATACGTGTCAGAAAACTAATTAAATTTGTGAAACATAACAAGTAGTTATTATTTTTTTCTTCCTGTGCAATGGAACAACAGCTTCACCAAGCATGTAGCCCACACAAATTAATTATATACAAAATAATTGTTTAAGATTTTTGGCTCTGCTTTAAAAATATTACCATGTTACTCCAACCTATAGACAACGTTATATTATAAAACGTTGAGTTAATATGTTTATATTCCCTTAAATTGTTTTATTCATAAAATAATTGCTGCTAAAAAAACAGATTATTTATATGAGAAAATTCAACTTAGGATTACCAATACATTATAAAGAAAAATATAAAATTTCTTTTAAATATAATAGTTCAATAGGTGTCTCCAAAACATGCGGAAAAAATACTACTACAAATTCCGGAAGCTTAAATATGACGATCTAACCCAACTTACCTCAGTCCTAAAATAGATGATTTCGGAAATACAGAGTGTCAAAAGTTCAATTTGTTTATAGTTTTTCATAAATATTTTATTTTATTTGGTGTATTGTCACAATATCCGGCTAGGGGGGTTTTGTGAGGTAAAAAATTAAAATCTACTCTTATTTTCAGTGCAAAATTTAGAAGGCGCCACCTGCGGTACCTTGCACACATTTAAAATAAAATAACTTTTTTTCATAAACATTCTCCAACGTCTTTTACATAAAAAAGGTATATCATGTGGTAAGAGTTGATTTGAGCAGCCGTTTTTGAGATATCTGATTTAATAGTTATTTATGTACCAAGGCAGTAAAGTGATTCTTTATCGGACGAGTCTAAAATTATAAGATGAGCGAGCGAAGCGAGCGAGGCGAATAACAGGCGAGTCGATAAAGACACTTTACTGACGTGGTGCATACAAAATTCTATCGCCAACCGTTCAGAATTTATAATATAAAAAATTGAGGTATAACTCATCGCAATAAATCGCGAGAAAACTATTATCGAGCTGTCATAGGCAAAGGCGTGACAGTGACAGACGATTTTTGATTAATAAATGTCAAAGTCATTAGTTTGCGGAGGGTAATAGTATATTAAAGTACGAGTTTCATAAGAAGCGGTTTTAGCGCCCGCGTCTATTGACATGGGCGCTAAAACGCCTTATGAAACATGTGCTTTATACATTTTTTTCTATTTCACCTTTTATAATCAAGAAAAAAACATTTTAAAAAGAAAATAAATCCTTCAAATTTTGTAAATTTTTATGTCTAAATTTTATGTTGGTAATACTATTTTTTATCGTAGGAGCCTCTGGACAACAAAAATTATTTTGCAAACTGTCATTTTTTGATTTATTGACCCATTTTCACCACGAGATTCTAAAGTTATTTTAGCGATATGAGATTTGAAATTGGACGAAGTACGTTGTGTGGTCCTTGTACATTCGGTACATATACAGAGCGTTCGGAAATTCGGGAGATTTTGCTACTTTTTTTCGAATTTCAAAAGACGTGATTTTACGTCACGGCATTGCAATTTAGTATAGGGAAGATGGATAATTCAAATAAAGTTGAAGTTAAAATCGACATTGGAAGGTTAGTAGATTGAATTTTGGATAGGATTTGGCAGAAAATGATAGCTTGAAGCATCTACAAAAGATTGATTTATAGATTTATGCAACCAACATACATGACTGTTATCCACACAGAATAAAAAAGTAAGTTATCAAGCTAGTTTTCCTCTGCGAAAAATGGGTTTTCTCGTAAATCACAAAGGCCTCGCAAGTCAATAAAATAAAACATTTAAATGTTACCAACATCAAATAAAGAAAAAACGCGTATCGAAATAGCTTCATTACGATCCGCAAATGAGGGTCGTACTGAACTCATTATGAACGTGAAATAGAAAATAGTTATTTTCCTAACAAGTGCGCAAAGTGATACTTTTCCGCACGCAAGTACAGTTGGACGAACGACGCGAAGCGGAGTTCGGATAAGTTCTTGCGTGCGGAAAAGCACTTTGCGCACTTGTTAGGAACAACATTTTTCCTACGAGCTTCATATCAGATAACAACAAAAATAAAAATATGATAATTTATTTAATAATTTTTAATTCGACTTTAAAGAAAGAACTATAATATACTTACAACTAAAAATTACATAACAAAAAAAAATAATAGAAAATTAAAAAGTTACACTTTTCCGCACCCAGTGCGGATAAAAGTCTTATCCGCACTAGTGCGGAAAAGTGTAACTTTGCACACAAAAATGCGTGCGCAAAGTACTACTTTGCGCACGCTCGTAGGAAAAAGTATTTATCTTTGCGGCAGGTAAAGTATTTTATTTTACAATAAAATAAAGTGCTTGTTTACTTCCGGAAATCACTCTGATAATGTACGGCTTTACTGACGGTTGACGATAAAAAAATTACTTCGTATATCAGGTCTAAATTAGTGTAATTATTAAACATAATTAGAAGCGAAGGCGTTAAATTTAATGAACTGTCACTGTCAAATCGTATCTAAAAAACAATTCAATTGAATGGTCAAACAATTTTCGCAATTTCCCTTCGTCATGACCATACAGTGTACCTATGAAGAAATGGCCGAAAAGTTATTGGATTTTGGATATCGCCAAGGAAATGGTTTAGAATTTTGCAGAGTATACAGTGAAAGATTTCCGAATCGTCGCTTACTAAACCATAAAACATTCGCGGCAGTTGAAAGACGTCTTCGTGAAACGGGTAGGTTCGCGCCTATTTCAATTAATTATGTTCGTGCACGTAAGGTAATAACTCCAAAGGTTGAGGAACATATTCTAAATAGTTTAAAGAAAACCCTAAACTCAGCAGCAGACGATCGGACTTAGAGCTAGGGTTATGCAAAGATACTGTTAATAGGGTGCATGCCCAAAGAACAATTTCTGTATACCCATTTCATGCTTAACGGGTACAAGATATTTTACTTCGTGATTTTAAACCACGTTTAGCTTTCTGCCGGTTTATCCGAGATCACAGAAATCCAAATAGGAACTTCACACGAAGAAATTTATTCACAGATGAAGTCTGCGAAGTGACATAAAGTAATTTACACAGTGAACATGTCTATACTGAAGAAAATCCTTATGCGACTAAAGTAACCCATTATTTATTTGGAATATTTGCGAAACGAATTATCAAACTTATTAGATTCCCTGCCCTTGAAATTTTTTTTCATGATTAATATAATTAGCCCTTTACTAAACCTCTTTAATACAGCTCAGATTCTCCTCTACAACATTTTACTTATTTTATTATCAATATCTGTTTTGCATTTTATACATAACCTTTCTCAATTTTTTTCTGACTTAGTATCCTGATTCTTATAGTTTACACTTTACGAATTTCTTCCCTTCTTAAGTTTTTTATTTTTGTTAATTTGAGGTTTCTTCCAATCACTTAACTCGTAGCCAAGTTATTTCTGTTATCTTAGAGCTTCGTTAGGACTGTATGAACCTTTTGGATTTATAAAATATTTCTTTATTTTTCTGCGGAGGAATTTATACATTCGAAACATGTAGAGAATTTACCATCATGGATGTGCCTTTTGCATTGGAGTTGAATCCTACTAGATGGCAAAGCCTTGTATTCAATACTTGCGATATTTTTAAGTAAGCTTTCAATACGGTGTTTCGTTGTCTGTGGAGTTGCATTGGGTCTCGTAGAGTCTTAATAAGAAGGAAACAGTCGTCATTTAGCCCTATGCAGTAAGTGCATTGACTTAATGTCAAGGTTAAAATTATGACATAAAAACCACTTTTGGTAGAAATGTCAATAAATATAGCAGTTTGGTATGCAGCAAGGCACTCTACTAATCAATAATTAAAATAATAGTTTTTAAAAAATTGAAATTTAGTCAAGTGTTCATTTAAATTTCAAAAATTGGTATGCACCAAGGGAAAAATTGAAATATAGGTACTTTAAGTCAAGATTGGAAAAAAGTCAAGAATTTTACCGTAAACGAAAACTTGCCCGGTAGCGAACTTGAAATGATGTCAATATTGGAAACATACCTAAAAATGTTTAAATATCTTCTTGAAAATGGATTTAGTTTTCTTGTACTACTTAATCTATTTTTGGTTGTTGTGCATTAACGGTTTTTTTAAATTTTAGTTATTTATGAAAAAGAGTCTTTATATAATTATATAAACACTTTATACTTTCTATAATATCTGTCGATATACCTAAATGTTTTATTTGTGTGAATGTTTTTATTGTGCTGTATTGTATACCCGCACTAACATGATTTTTTTTGTTTCTATGCCGGCGCATTTGTACTTCTTATAGGCATCATGTCATGTCATAAAACATTGTAATAAAAGAAACTTGTATTTTTATACTACTTTTTATATGGGCGTGATTTAAATTTACAACGACGATAACTAAGAGATGTAAGTAATCCTTTACCATTACCAGAAGCTAGTATTTTAAGAACTTTTGAGGGTATACAGAAAATTGGTTCACTGCTTATTAAATCAAATTGGGCCTCATATTATGAGGAATGCGAAGAGAACAACAACCTGCCCTAAAGCTCTCAGGGTAAATATATTGGAATGCTAAATCACTCAACACAACACAAACTGATTTATATTTTTCTTCGTTGCATCACTAAATTATTATGTGAGTTTCAAAGAGGTATATAACAAGACTATATGATAAGCATGCACTTCTATTAGTCCTTCCTCTCTTATGAATTTTCTTGAATCCTTTTAGGGCATTTATGGTGGAGGAGATACTCTTTCAACCATCTTTTCTTTGGCCCTTTCCAGAGTTGAATTTAGTTAATAACAAGTAAATCAAAAATTAAGCTACCCGATTTACTTTTCCTGGTTGGTTAATTATTGTTTAAAAGCTATGTTAAATCCGACATAACCATTTTACGCGTTCCTTTGGAAATATCTGTGTTAACTTTCTTCGCTTTTCCTAACAATTAATTAGTACAATCGTTACATAACCTGTCTAATGACCGACCGGTCTGATAATTAGCGTAAACGTGCTTTTAATTACGAATTGTTTTTTACCCAAATATGGTTTGGTCGGCGACCGCTAATTTATTTGATATTCATTAGACTTTAATAGATCTAGTGGCGTGGTATTGCAAAAAATTCCTTTATAAATTAATTTCTAGTTAAATTGTTAACTAGTTTATTGAAAAAAAGTAAGAACATGTTTAATGCAGATAACGTGTCTTAAAAATACAGGGTGTTAGGAAAATGTCATATATTTAACCCACAAGTCCTAATATGAAAGCAAATTGTAAAAAAATATTTTTATTTTTAATGTCGCTCTGCTATAATAACCGAGAAAATTTCCCTTTTGTCTTTTAAAATTTAGTGCCTGCTGCTACTGGTAGAATATAGACACAACCGCATTGGATAAAATAATAAGTAAACACCCTTTTGTGTAGAGGTAAATATTAGAGTGCAGTTTGATTTTAGGGGTCCTCCAAATGTAACTAAATGTATGTATGTATGTATACAGGGTGTCCGGGAAAATGTGGGATATGAAAAAAACACGTAAAAAAAATACTACAAGTTCATATAAACTTCTTTCGTATCGACCTTCTCTTCGGAGATATGGGCTCCGGTGCTGGAAGTAAACTGACGAATTCTCGGGCGCATGTTGTATTTATACTGGTGGGCAGGGGGCGGAGCTTGTTCCGCTTCGGTTGACTTCGGGATATCTATCGGCATTACTCGAGAGTATCTGAGGATAGGATTCCAGATCTGGTTGAGCCTGAGGGTCTCTTCTTTTCTGTTGAAATTGTCAGGATGCTTATGGATCTCGATGGCTTCTCTGACGAGCCTGTTGTGATAGCCATCGACTGAAGCTAATAACCTACAGTTCTCAAAATGTATCCTGTGGTCTACGTTACTCAGTGCGTGTTCGGCTACCGCAGACTTCTCAGTTCGTCCTAGTCGACAGCTTGCATTATGCTCCTTGAGTCTTATTCCCATTGATCTTTTAGTGGTTCCAATGTAGACCTTTCCGCAGGAACAAGGTAAACGCCTGCAGCTGAAAGTGGATCCCTCTTGTCGTTTGCTGATCTAATGGTCTGCTGGATCTTCCTTGTTGTCTTGAAGATTGTCCGGATGTCGTGTCTTCTTAAATCTTTGCCAATCCTATCCGTGACTCTAGGAACATATGGCAGATATGCTCGAGAGGTGGTGGATGGTCGTTCGGTCTCCCGTGGCCCAGATGATCTCAAGCCCATTAATCTCTCGATCTCTCTCTTGTTGTAGCCATTCGCCTCGAACGCAGATTTTAGGTGTTCAAGTTTCGCCTGAAGGTTCTCAGGTTCGAAAATCCTTTGGGCTCGTTCTGTCAGGGTTTTGATGACTCCAAACTTTTGACTTGGGTGATGGTTGGAAAAAGCGTGTAGGTATCTGTCCGTGTGTGTTGGTTTTCTGTACACTGTGTGGCCCAGCTTGTCTCCCCGCTTTTTCACTAGCACATCTAGGAATGCCACTTGTTGGTCTTTCCCAGTTTCCATGGTAAACTGGATGCTGGGATGCTGACTGTTGAGGTGATGCAGAAAAACGTTGAGTTTGTCCATACCGTGTCCTCAAATCACGAATGTGTCATCCACGTGCCGAAACCATGTTGTCGGCTTGTACTGTGAGGTGTTGATCGCTTTTTTCTCAAAGCTCTCTATGAAGAGGTCATTAAAACCCTGACAGAACGAGCCCGAAGGATTTGCGAACCTGAGAACCTTTAGGCGGAACTTGAACACCTAAAATCTGCGTTCGAGGCGAATGGCTACAACTAGAGAGAGATCGAGAGATCAATGGGCTTGAGATCATCTAGGCCACGGGAAACCAAATAAACATCCACCACCTCCCGAGCATATCTGCCATATGTTCCTAGAGTCACGGATAGGATTGGCAAAGATTTAAGAAGACACGACATCCGGACAATCTTCAAGCCAACAAAGAAGATCCAGCAGACCATTAGATCAGCAAAGGACAAGAGGGACCCACTTTCAGCTGCAGGCGTCTACCGCATACCTTGTTCCTGCGGAAAGGTCTACATTGGAACCACTAAAAGATCAATGGGAACAAGACTCAAGGAGCATAAAGCAAGCTGTCGACTAGGACGAACTGAGAAGTCTGCAGTAGCCGAACACGCACTGAGTAACGGATACCACAGGATACATTTTGAGAACTGTAGGTTATTAGCTTCAGTCGATGGCTATCACAACAGGCTCGTCAGAGAAGCCATCGAGATCCATAAGCATCCTGACAATTTCAACAGAAAAGAAGATAACCTCAGGCTCAACCAGATCTGGAATCCTATCCTCAGATACTTCCAAGTAATGCCGATAGATATCCCGAAGTCAACCGAAGCGGAACAAGCTCCGCCCCCTGCCCACCAGTATAAATACAACCTGCGCCCGAGAATTCGTCAGTCTACTTCCAGCACCGGAGATGGAAGGACCTCTGAAGAAGCTCGCAACTCGTGCTAGCAAAACGTTACAAAGCAATTCCAACCGACGACGGCCTTTTGACCCGAATGATGACTACATACTACGACACCGACTGGCCGCGAAAGCCTAAACCAATTTGACATAATTATTAAACCAACAGGTATATTTCAATTTCTTTTATATGACGTATACCAGGTGAAACCGTTCAAATTACTATCCCAGAAAGTGTTTCGAATTACTCACAGCTGCAGGGACTAAAAACTTTGGACAACATACCTTTAACTATTGACTAAAAATTAACTACTCTTCATTCATGTCGCTAATCCTAACCATTTTCGGAAAAACGTCATTTTATTTACATCATGTATTTAGAGTATTTCGATAAAAGATACGTCTTTGTCAAAAAATAAAAATTTAAACTTTACCTGCTTAGTAAAAATCGTAAGTGAGTTGAACATGGGCTCCGTGAAGTCTGATATACACTCGCGAGCACGACGAATTGAGGACTGCTGTACCCGCCACAATAACCCAGCTTTGTTGCCTTAATGTTTTTTTGTTTCAAATGACGTTTTTCCGAAAACGGTTAGGATAAGCGACATGAATGAAGAGTACTTAATTTTTAGTCAATAGTTAAAAGTATGTAAAAAACAATGTCCAAAGTTTTTATCATAAATGGCTTTAAAAAAATGGGCACATTAGTATCAAAGCTAGTCCGTCCCTGCAGCTGTGAGTAATTTGCAACACTTTCTGGGATAGTAATTTAAAGGGTCTTACCTGGTATTCAACATATAAAAAAAAATTTAAATATACCTGTTGGTTTAATAATTATGTGTCAAAAACTTAATTCCATGGGAGCTGTTTGGGAGCCCATATCTCCGAAGAGGAGGCCGATACGAAAGAAGTTTAAATGAACTTGTAGTATTCTTTTCACGTGTTTTTTTCATATCCGGGAGATTTCCCACATTTTCTCGGACACCCAGTATATGCTTCGAATATTTATAAAGTACGTCTATAAAAGTTGCCCGCAGATGATTTATTTTTTATTTTATCAAATTATGTTTCGACCGCTCTGTATGGACTAATTTATGTTTTAACTTTAATAATGATTGTCTTTCTAAAAGAAAATTTTAATAAAATAAATCACTTTTTTTTCTTTCTTCTTCTTCCTTATCAATTTTCTGTTAGACGTGGTAAGAAAATACGTAGTTTATTTCGATATAAAATCAGGATTTTAGAACAAGGTATATTTTTTATTTTAATAAATAGTTCCCCATTACATTTCTTTCTTAATTTTGAATCTTAGAGCTAAACTTTTTATAAAGAGTAGCTTTTTACGTAATAATAAAAATAAACAACTGCTCAATAATACATATATATGTATATACATATATAATTAATAGTTGTATCTTAGATAATACTTTTCCTGTGGTGTGGAAAAAGGCCATCATAAAACCGTTAGGTAAAATTGCTGATCCTAAAGAACTTAAAGATTTAAGACCTATTAGCATTTTGCCCGTTGTATCTAAAATTATAGAAAAACATATCCATCACCAAATCTGCTCGTTTGCTAATCGGCTTAAAATTATTCCCGATTGTCAATCGGGCTTTCGTAAAAATTTTAGTACAACTACAAGCCTTGTTCACCTTCTTAACGAAGTACGAACGAATATAGAAAATTAACAGATTAATTGCCTGGGTTTGTTGGATTTTAGTAAAGGGTTCGATAATTTAAACCACAAAATGTTGTTAGCTAAACTCCATTATTTTGGACTGTCGGAGAATGCTGTTAAATTTTTTGAATTATATTTTAGTGGTAGGGCCCACTGTGTGCTTCTTAAGCAAGAATGCATATCGCAAAAGTCAAATTACATACCTATGGCTACCGGGGTTCCACAGGGGTCAATTTTAGGACCGTTGTTATTTTCTTTGTATGTCGCGGATATGTTTCACATTTTAAAATTTACAAAACTTCAACAATATGCTGATGACTCACAGGTTTATCTAGCCTTTTTATTTGAAAACTTACAGATTGCTCTAGAGCATTTTAATACCGATTTAGTAATTATTAATTCTTATGCTCAAGACCATAACTTAAAGTTAAATGCTGATAAATCATGTGTGCTGCTTTTTAGTAGCAACAAAGGTATCCTTCCTATTGTCTATGATAATTTTAAAGTAAACATAAACAGTACTCCTGTCCCAGTGGTTAAGGAGGCAAAAAATTTGGGTATTTATCTTGACGTAGGCCTTACATTCGAAACGCACATAAAAAATAAACTTAAAATCGCCTATACCTATGCGTTTAAAAAAACTTTACCATCTAAACAAATGTTTACCGGCTAAAACTAAATACTACTTATGTAACAGCCTCGTCTTGTCTTTGATTAGGGAGACTTAGTATATAGTGATTCTTTAAAAGCTACGCTTTCTTACTCTATTCAAAAGATCCAAAATTCCTGTATGCGTTACTCATTTAACATTCCCTTCAGGAACCACATAACTCCGTATTTGAATAATAATATAATTTTAAATATGACGAATCGCAGAAAATATCCTAGGTACTCTTTTGTGTATAAAGTACTGAATATCGCGGAACCTCAGTATTTAAGAGTAAATTTTCAATCTTATGCGCATCCTCATCTTACAAGAAATCTAAATTATTTCAGGCTACCTCAACATCGTACATCTAATTTTCAAAAGTCATTCAGTTTCATAGCCTTTCAAATGTGGAATAATTTACCTAGTAATGTTAAGGAATTTTCAATTAACAAATGTAATAATTGTATCAAGCAATTTCTTTTAAATATGCAAGGGGGTGCATATCTGTATTTGGTCTTATTATTTTATTTTTCTTCTTTTTTTTTAGCCATAATTGCATTGCTTGATTTTGACCTGGAAACTGCTCGAACCTTCTTTATTTTTTTCTGTCGTTGTTAAGTTTTGTCTACCTGTCCTCTCTGTCCTTCTCTCTCTTGCGCCTGGGTCGGTCGTTACCTTGCTGAATCTTTGATTGAATTAAATATAGGTTTCAATAATTCACATATTATAGTTTTTTTAGTTATTAATATCATTTTGGTCTATACCACACAGACACAATTTATTTGTGCTCTGTGATATCGGTTCTATATAATCGCGGTATAGTCCAATTTATCTATAATTAAAAATCACATGTTGTATTATTTTTATTGTTTCTTGATAAATAAATTGTGTTTGAATTTGAATTTGAATTTGAATATGATGTATGCCAATATGATTCAGTAAGTAACTATGAATTTTTACAATGCTTTATGCGATAGAAGGGCGTTCCCATCGTGAATTCATTTAAAACCCACTGAAGGTGCCATTTTGAACTAAAAAATGTAATAAATAGTAGTAACATATGTCATGGAAGAGTTCTTTGATTTGTAACCCCCACTTAATTAAAGACGAACAAAAATTAAATCATTTTACCTTGGGGGGGTGATTAACCCTCAAAAAAGTATTTTTTCAAAAGTATGGATGTTCTGTAGATATTTTTAAATCTAAATTAATTAAATTAATTAAATTAAGAGTATTTTTTTACTTTTTGTATACCTCTATTATAGATCCTGCAAACTAATTTGTTTGTCGTTTTTTTACTTGTTCGTTCCATCGAAAACCATAATAGTTCAGGAAATATTTCCGCGGAACATACTGACCAAAGATCGTCTCGTCCAACACAATATATGAGCTTGTATAAAACATAGATTGTAAGAAATCGGCTGCTGCTGGAAGGAGGAAAGCAGGTTTGACGATAGTCAAGCAGTTGGTTTGATTTCAACAAGAAAAATCCAAAAATTATACAAACTGCAGCATTTTGTAAACGTTTTAATATCAAAATTGTAGAAAAGATATATTTATGTAAATTTGATGTTCTCATTAGGATTACACCATATACGTATACTACGACTAAACCCGAACTTAACTACACTTAACACTATAATGATGAACACTATGTAACAGGAGGGGACGTAGACTCTACAGCCACCTGTGAAATTCACAAATTGTCAATTAATGTTTTTAACTTGCAGTTTAAACCCTACCTACTTAACTTTTCTAGGGAGGTTGCTCAAGCTGTTCCAAAGCTCAGGCTACTGGCTCTCTGGTAAAAATTAGCAATGGTTGTAAATTACCCCAAGAACAATTATTCAACTTGTGGCTTTGCCTCAGCATTCTAATTCATGTCAAAATCTTACTGCCGGAAGCCTTGTCCACTTAATTAAAATCACCTTATGAATATTACTCTATCCCCCAAATTTAATGGTCGCACTAGAAGCGGTAAATTTCTTGTCATTTGGCCAATATTTTTTTTCAGTGTAGAGAAGAGCATATTTAAGACAAACTGAATTTTCCAAATCAATTTATATACAGACTATTAACTTTCTAACCCATACGAGTTGTTAGTACTTTTACTCAGTAAAATAATGAACGTATAAGATATTTTGAAATCGTATACAGGGTGTTTCAATAAAAACTCCCAGGCCAATTATTTCGACAACTAAAAGCAAAATGTAAGTTCTGTAAACGCCAGTATTTAGCCTCTATGATTGGCTTCACAACTGTGTAAAAAGTGTGTTTAAATAATACAAGATGTAGGTGGCGCCACGGTGCAAAGAAATTTTTCGATGACAGGAACTTTTAAATGTTATCGATCTTAAAGATAATTAATTTTTGGTCAAATTATGTCCCGTAAAAAATTTTGATAAATCCAACATGAAAGGAGATAATTGGGTTTTTTTTTAAATAATTTTAACGAGTATTTTAATTATAAATATTTTTAATATCCTTTAGCAGATTTGAATTTAATTTTGGTAATAATAAATTTAGTGATAAAACGCTCATGTAGCGCTAAATTATTACGTCCAGTGACGTCTCAGGGGCGCCTTAACAAATAATATTGGCAAAAAATAAGACGCCACTGAGTTGGTGATTTTTATATTTTTTTCGGATTACGCAACTAAAAATATCCTTTTCTTGTCTGTTTAATTGCTTTCTTATCTTGCTTGATTTTCGAGAAATAAAAATAAAAACAATTTTACTGCATATCTCTGGAAAACAAAAATCATTAAATAATTAATGAAAACAATTTACCAGACAAGAAATAGCTATTTATACAATAAGTTGCGAAATGAGTTTCTTTTAGGCACGCGTCGTGAAAATTGTCCAACGAGGCAAAGCCGAGTTGGACAACACGTCAAAGTGACTAAAAGACATTGTTTCGTAACGAATTGTTAACAATATTTTTTCTACTGAGGTTTTATAATAAAAAACTTAATTTTACTAACATTTTATTACCTATGTTTCATTTACACATGTCAAAAAAATCGACAGTTGTCAAAAAAAATTCTAAAGATTTTTTTTTCAAAAACTGCGACAAATATAAAAGTAAAAATAAGTGATTTTGATTTAGAGGACTCAGACATTGAAAATGCCGCAAATGAGGCAATGGTGTACCTTGTTCCCCAAAAATCAAGAAGTTTGTATGAGGGCACATACGAAAAATTCAAAAAATGGTGTGAAGAAAAAAAGGTAAAAAACTTATCAGAAAAAGTTTTTTTGGCATATTTTTCACTATTATCCGATGCCTATAAGCCATCAACTTTGTGGAGTACTTACTCAATGCTTCGAACGATGGTTTATTTGAATAAAAATGTTGAGATGAAGACATTTACAAATCTAATCGCATTTTTGAAAAGAAAATCTACGGGGTAATAAACCCAAAAAGTCGAAAGTTTTTTCTAAGGAATAAATAGAAAGGTTTGTCAAAGAAGCAGACGATAAGAACTATTTATTGGACAAAGTCATACTTATTGTGGGAATCTCTGGAGCATGTCGCAGAGAAGAAGTCACATATTTAAATATGAATAATATCGAAATTTCGGAGTCTTTAATTAAAATATCCATTCCAAACACTAAAACAAATGTTGCAAAAAGCTTTGTAATTAGCGAAGGCTCTATTGACGGCATCAACTTCTTGAATATTTTCCGAAAGTACGCGCAGTTACGTCCAGCACACATAACCCATGAAAGATTTTTTATCGCATACAGAAACTCCAAATGTTCCAGACTTCCAGTGGGTATTAATACCATTGGAGCAACACCGAAGAAAATTGCTGAGTTCTTGGAGTTTCCAAACGCTAAAGAATATACAGGCCACTGCTTTCAAAGATCTTCAGCAACTTTTTTAGCTGACTCTGGAGCGGATATATTGATGCTAAAGCGACATGGAGGTTGGCGGTCAAACACCGTGGCTGAGGGGTATATAGACGATTCTTTAGAAAATAAAAGAAAAATTTACGAAAAAATTCTTGGGGAAAAATCTTTGGACGCTAACAACAAACGTGTTAAATCTAATGAATCCGAGTATTCTACCAGCTCTACCAGTGGCATGGGTTTAATTGATATTGCTGTTGCAGATTCTATTTCTATTTTAAGTTCAAATTCCTCATCAATTTTACAAAGAGAAATATCTCAACGTACTGTTTCAGGTTACCCCAGCATTAATTTTAATAATATAAGTAACTGTACTGTTAATATTTATAATAAATAGGTAAAACTATAGTCTGTATTTATATAGCTATTATTTGTAAATAATTACTTATTATTAGCTGTTTCATTTGCCCCTTTCAAAAATTGACACTTGCCAAAAAATATTAAATTATACCTAGTCTGTGGTTACGTTTTAATTGTAAATAATTACATGCGTTACTTTTAAGCACGTTGCTCCTGGTAACGTGCTTAAAAGTTTTTTAAGCACGCTGCGCTTAAAAGGAGGTTATTAAAAAAACATAATGACAATCGAAAAGAGGTTATTATAAAACGTCAGTAGAAAAAGGATATTTTTAGTTGCTTAATCCAAAAAAAATATAAAAATTACCAAAAACTCAGTAGCGTCTTATTTTTTGCCAATATTATTTGTTGAGGCGCCCCCTGAGACGTCACTGGACGTAATAATTTAGCGCTACATGGGCGTTTTATCACTAAAATTATCATTACCATAATTAAATTCAAATCTGCTAAAGGATATTAAAAATATTTATAATTAAAATACTTGTTAAAATTATTAAAAAAAGAACTTAACCCCAAATATCTCCTTTCATGTTGGATTTATCAAAATTTGTTATACATAATTTGACCGAAAATTAATTATCTTTAAGAACGACAACATTTAAAAGTTCCTGTCATCGAAAAATTTCTTTGCACCGTGGCGCCACCTAGATCTTGTATTATTCAAACACATTTTTTATACAATTGTGAAGCCAATCATAGAGGCTAAAAACTGGCGTTTACAGAATTTACATGTTGCTTTTAGTTTTCGAAATAATTGGGCTGGGAGTTTTTATTGAAACACCCTGTATATAGGAAAAATAATTTAAGAACACCAGAAGTAAGAAAATACATTAACCTTTTGGTATTTCTACCGCTGATCGTTGCACTATGTTACCAGTTCGGATGAGTCGAAATTAACTGTAATTATTTATTAATATTTGGCACGAAACCAATCAATATTAAAAGGTATTTACATTACAAGATTCTTTATTGATTAAGCAATAGTGATTGACATAAACGGCACTAATTAAAACGAGTGGGTTAATTTAGTTATCTAATTATCATTTAAAAAAACTATGTAGACTGCGTGTTTTGAACCGACCTAAAAAACATAGTAGGATAATTTGAGGTAAATGAGCGCAGTGGGTAATGTATCTCCGAAGATAATTAAAATGGGGATCCTACACAATAAAAATAATTAAATTTTTAATCGAAATGAACTCAGTGCTGATTTAATCCAGGTCATCAGCAGATTTATTTAAAAAATTAACAGTAGTACCTATTGATTAAATCAAAGAGTTGGGGAAGGTGTCCTAAAAGACATACCTTTTATTTATAACTCGTTTTGGCAGAGTCCATTCAAAATATCAGACTAGACAAAAATGTTACACATTTCTTTAAATAAACTTAATTTATAAACTGAACGAAAACATCCCTATTAAAAAAAGCCTTACATTATGCCATTTGTATGTGTATAAAATGACACAGTCATGAATGGCATATGCTCATAACAAATGGTCATAGGTAATATTAAACTATAGGCCTATTAAATGGCATAGCTCCAGGTTGCCTTAAGGATATTTCAGGATGTCGCTTAAGGAATCCTCTCAGCCACTCTCGTCCAGCGCTGCGACCTTTAAATCTATTTGGAATGTCATTTTTAGAGGCAAATTCAAATACATGTTGTTTTATTTCTGTAGTAGTTATCCCAAACAATCTGTTCTCTAATAACAATATTATATGCTCAACAAAGCCTCTTTCTAATCCACTAAATGTGGTTGAATATCGTCCCAAAACCTTTGCACATCCTTTTACTCTCTTCGTCATTATATAACCTGTGGGACATTGAAGAGGTTGGCTGCTTTCAACCATCCCATTCGTCCACCTTTTATAGTCTTAATAGTATTCCGCATTGCTTCTTCATCCCACGATTGTCTGGTTGATGTCCTTTTACGTTTACCCACCATAGTGTAGCTAAAAAAATCCAAAACTGATACCATTTTTAATTTAAAATTGGTGTACGAAGTGTAGGTATAAAATGCCATAGTGTGTCATTCTACCTTCATGCATACCTATGTCGTTTTACAAGCAATAACTCGTGGTCCTTTGTTCTTTCCTGATTTTTAAAATCTGATATTGAACGATAATTTCGCGTATGTGCATCTGTAGTACACGCTTACAGTTACATCCTATCCTGATTTCACTTGAAAACAAACACAATTTGGTAATGAAAACACACTTGCAGCACAGCACATTAAAAGTTTTTACGACTGTGGAAAATGATTTTTTGATGTTTTCTATCCGCTGGATAGCTCGTATTTCCAGAATAAAGCGCGCTATGTCATTTTAGGACACTTTCCGCTACGTGATTAAGACATCTTATTCTGAACTGACTGATGTAAGGAGTTTACTGGTTATATATTAATCAATTTATATTTATTTAACAATGATGAAATTGGCTTCGATGTGTGATAATTTAATAATTTTTTAATTTAATCTTAAATCATTGTTGATTAAATTTAAAAAGTTGATGAACAACATTCAAAGATATTTAGAGACACCTCTAAACCCTTTTTTTCTCATACTTTTGTATAGGCTGAACTAGCTTACACTAGTTTTAAAGGCGCTGTCTGTCGAATTTAAAGGAACTAATCTTCATAGGACACAAAATAGCTTCTGATTAGGGTGTCCGTTTTGATGGACGCTAGAAATAGAAGAACGTTATGAGAAAGAAAAACTTTTTTATTTTGTTGTAAGATAAGAGTTTGTTCCTAATGGGTTGTCAAAAAAGGAAACTTTACCTTATTTACCATATTTTTTTGTCAAAATCCTTTTATTAGACAAAATGAGTAGCATGTGATTTTAAAAAGACTAAAAGGCAACACATAGACATGCTAATTTAAGAAAAATATCCGGAAGCTTTTCTATAGTAGTTGTACTGTAAAAATCATCTTTAGTGGTTTTGCACAACCACTCACTCACTTATGTCACACACAACGACAGTATGAACCGTCACCGTGCGAACGACACGTAACTTTAAGGTCATCGACTGACTGACGGCCAGCTGCTGCCGACCTGCCACAAAAAAATTATAAGGTGATAGTCCCGACTGATTAAATTACGCTTTTGGCATCAGGCATTTTAAAATCCCTCAAATCAAGCATGATTTAAAATATTGGCATATTTCATAGAATTGATCAGTATCTATTTAAAGTAATTCAATTGAATTATTAGGCGTAAATAATAGTATAAATAATACAACTGATTGATTAAAATTTACATAAAAACATATAATCAAATAAATTAAATCACTTATGCCTTACAGTTAACCAACTGATTTTTTTACTATGAAGCTTTGATTAGCTTGTGTTCTATCTCAAAAAAAAACTGTTCTGCCTCTATCCGAGAAAATGGAGACTTTCACATATAAACAGAAATATGATTTTAAAAATACCACCTCGGTGTTTTTCCAAAAATAGTCACAACCAATTGGCTCATATACAATATTTTCGACTAGGAAAACTCTGTTTATCAAACATGTGAATTTTATTAAAAATCCTTTTGAATTTCAAATCATAAAAATTTGACCCAAGAAATCTACAACCATCAATGATGAGATTTTATGTTCGAGAACCGAATGTTTTTACCACAATATTTCTATGGTTACCTATTCTAAGAACATGTATGCAACAATATTTGATGGAAATAGTTTAAAATTTTATTGTTTCATTTTTAGATTTCTTGTTATTTCCAAAGAAATAAAGAGTTTGAATTTACATGCACAGAATTTTTAAATAAAATATGTACATAATTTTCAGGATTTCTTATTTCCTAAAATGAGTAAAGTTTTCTTGGTGTTTATTCTAAATACTTAATATTATGCATAATATATTAAGTTTTAATCTCTAAAGTTTATTGACATTTTAATTTGGAGGATTGATTTTTTGAGTGTACAAAATTATTTAAGCTTGTCAGAGAATGTCTAACGAATTGAATTGAATAAATAATCAGTTATTATGCGTTAATTTCTATTACGCAAAAATCTCCAAGTTTTATTTAATCTATTCCGTTTTCAAATATATGCTTTATCGTTAAATTGGGACCAGGAATTAAATTGTTCATAAAACAGCTAATTATATAAATAATATTATTATATTACATTATTATATGTTGCTCTTAATACGGTTTTCATAGCAGTGAGATTAAAATATTCACTTTATTTCTAACAGAGTTGTTTATAATACTGTATGGAATAGGCTTGGAGAGTTCCAATATAAAGCTGGAAGCTAATTAGATTTTTTCTAACATTTAAACCCTAATTCCATAAGATATAATTTATAAATCAATAATATGATCAAAATTCATTACGGGAACTAACTAAATTCTTTACAAAACTGTTTGTTATAGTAATAATTGAAGAGTTAAATCAAAAATTATTTTCAAAAGCTTTTTCGATCGCTATTAATGATTCAGTCATATGCAAATTTCATCCTTCTTCGTTAAGAAGTTTTCTCGCATTAGAACCAATACGTAGACCGACTAAAATAGAAAATTGCTTTTTCATTATCTAAAAAATATAATATAATTTTAATAAGGCGTTTACATTATGGAAAAACACTTCATATTTTTATATCAACTATCCAAAATTTTGGATAAGAACCGCTAAAATATATAACCAATAAAGATACAATATCGATACGATTCCTAAAATAAGGTATCGTAAAATCATGTGCTTTGTGACACTTTTCACAGTTTTTGTCGATTATGAAATTGTATTTTATAAAAATAGAATATTCCAAATATTAGAAATGAAATATCATCATTTGACTACTATTCTAACCCATATTGAAAAAACTATTAATAAAAAAAAGGTATCCACAAAGATATTTGTCAGAATTTGATCCCACTTATTGGGGTGACTTTGTAACACTTATAATAACGTTCCATGGTTTATGCCAAATAATAGTCGAAAACTATGTTCTTCATGTTGGGTTTCACACAAATTCACCCGCTAAATTGTGATCATGCGAAAGTCACAAAGTAAACCCAAAGAAAACCATTATTCGAGCAAAAATGCTTTATTTAGCTTAGCTTAGCCAGAAAATTTGAAACTTAAAGGAAATTAAATAATACATAACTAAAAAACATGTCAATAAGTTACAAAATAGTAAAAGAAATGAAAAGAGACACTAAAATAAATGTCCATTTCTTCAGCGCGAAAGATTTCTCGACAATATAAGATTGGCACTGGTTTATTATTTATTAATTGGTGAAATATTTCGGAAATATCATAAAACAGTTCATACTTTCGATCAGGGCACTTCCAATTAATACGACATTGGATTCCATACCTGCAAATATAAAAATAAATTCATCTAAGCTTTTATGCTTATTGGCATACTTTTTACCGTACCGAAGTCTCTCCTAGACTTAGTTTTTTAGCTCTTATATTATGAATCGTCTGGGGGGTTACTGTCACAAAGTCACCCCGCTTTTTGTTGCAATTTCACTTTACGTGACGCCACTGGTTGGGTAAATACAATTTTAAAGCTGTAACTACACTAATACTTTCTTCATATATCAGTGTGCACTGGGTAAATATCAAATTTTGCCTATTTATTATCGTTTATCATATACTTACAAGAAAAACTGGGATAAGAAACTTAAATTTATTTGTGCTAAAAACCAATAGTCATAAATCCTGCCACATAGTTCGTGTCTTTTTAATACTGTTAGGGGTACGACTTGAGCAAAAACAATTATTGTAAGTATAAAATGGCTGTTCTGAATCTCTCGCGCTTTAAATTATTTTAGCATTTTTAAGTTGTTTTAGTTAACAGTATAGTCTGTACCAATCGTTTCGCCCGAACATAACCAAATTTCGAAAAAAATTAAGAGCAACAGTTTTTAAAAATGTTCATATAAAACATTGTTCAAATTTTTTTCAATTCAAGTGCGAAAAGAACGAAAATCCTACATTTCGATCCCAGTCATCACAACCAATTTTTTTTCGCGACTTTTTGAAATCGTAAAAAACCGTCTTGATTGAGATACGCAGTAAAACTATAATGCGGATCCGTAGGCGCTGATACCTTATGCGAATCCATAGCTAAAAGATAAGTTTGTAACCTATAAAAGATTCAAATCGATAGCTGCATAGATAAAGAAACTACAACCTCCAGAATATAAACAATATTCGAAAAAAATGTATACCCCTTCCTTTGCTAGAATTTTTAAATTGTTTGGTTTATTGGCTTCTGATCTTAGGTGATCAAATTGCCAAAATCGGAGTTTATTTATTTAAGAATTTTTATAATAATATAAAAAATTAATGAAGTTGTTAGTTTTTAAGAAAAATAAATTTATTAAAAGTACAAAATCATAGATATATAACCTGTCCGATTTTGTAATAAAAAAATTAAAATTATAAGTAATTCAAAAATATTTTATAAATAAGGAAAAATTATAGAAGGTGGCTTTAAAAACCAATTTATTGATATTAAAGTTTATTATAGAGACAAGAGACCATGTACAATTCGTATTAGTCAAACTTGGGTAAGGAGACTGTTAGACTTTATTTAATAAGTATATTTTTATAATTTTATTAACGAGGCATTATTTTTATTTTTTATTAATTTTTAAAACCAGTGCTGTAAAAAAAACTGATATTTTTTAGTTTTTATTTATTTTTTTCGCCTATAATACTGAATTGATTTTAATAAAATTTTAGGGGTATGTAGGTAATTATAGGAGGCATCCAAATAAGTAAGAACATATATGGCGTGTAATTTAAAAAAATACATTCTTATGACGTCACACTTTTTTGGTATAAAAAAAATATTTTCCTGAAATGCGCACTAAGATACAGGTAAGGTCTGCAAAATATCAAAATCCTAACTTAATTAGTAAGTGAGCTATAGAAGACGGGATATGAGGTGCAGGTATTATATCAAATAGAAATTTGTAAAAAATTTGTTTTAAACTCAGAATATTTTTAGAAACAAATAATACATTTAAAGGAAATAAAATATGTTTATTAAAAATTATTAATGGTTTTATAAACTTCAAACTAAAGATTTGAAAAATATTTCACTTACATAATCTGATACGATTATATGAATTTATTAAAAACGTAGTCAAAATTTGAAACAAATTTAAAAATGTACTGCTTTCTATGGGTTAGTTGGACCAACGCTTAAAGTTAAGGTGTTTATTATAAAAAAATTTCAATCAAAAAAATTTCCTGAAAATGCAAAACTGCGCATTCTTAATTGTCAACTTTAGCTCAAATATCACACAGACATGCTCGCATATTTCATGCATCTCTTACGGGTCCATCTATTACATCAAATAATATATAAGCACCAGTGGTAATTTTTTATAACATCATCTATAAAGTTGTAAATAATTAGGTTACTGTAGCTCAAACCGTACTTTACAATCCTATTGTCGAAACCAATGCAACTTTGGATACAATGAGAGCATGCGTTGCTGGTGGGTCACTTTCAGTATAATTAATAGTAATGACTGTAAGTAGAATACTATACTTCTTCTATACGACTATACAAGAATTCTATGGGGTTTTTTAACTAAAAAATAAAACGCATAAAATAAATATCGTTTTCTCACTGAAAAACTTAAATTTTTTTTTGGCGTGGTCAAAAATACCACAGGGGTTACCCTGGCCCAGAATGACTCTATAGTGTGCTCGTGATTACTGTGTAGGTGTCCATGATCTGGGCATTTTTGCCGATTCACATTTGTTCGATTTCTCATAGTCGACCCCATTTGATCACGAGAAGTTTTGCAACAAGCCATTACAGTTTAAGCACTTTGTCTACGAAAGACTCTCTTTGTTGTTGCAAGTGTCAGTGTTAGATTTATTAGGGGAATAACGAGCATAGAAATAAAACTTTTTTCCGCGCCGTAAACGCAACTATTTAATTAGGTGCTATGATTTTTTTTTGACCCATATATTTTAAATCTAAATGTTTAATGTATTCTATCACTAGGGGAATTTGGTAAACATATTTTAATTCTAAAAGTAAAATTTTTAATTTATCCAATATTATTCTTTGAGGCAGAAGTCCACATTAGATTCTTAAGAAGATTTTTTAATTACCTAGAAAAATTATTCTGCCTCTTTTAAAAAATGTAGTAAAATTAATAATTATTATAATATTCTGAGTGCCCTTTGTTCTGTAAATTCTATTCCTACCACTACAATAAAATTTTAAAAAAATACTTATTTATTGTTTTTTGCTGCTGTAATAATCCTATTCCATCAAAAAAAAGGCTTCTTGTTGGCCTCCAAACATCCATACCCTCTTTCAATTGATTTATCGCCCGCAAAATGACCTGACGGAAGGTGCATTTTGAAGATATTTCTGGTCCTGATATACATATTTTATGATTTAGTAATGTAAGGCACTTTTAAACTACGATCTTTCAGAACTATTATTTACAATTTTCTGCAAACATCAAGATTTATTGTGTCTGAAGGTCATTTACTTATTTGGTCATCTTCCACGGATTGGATTACCATACCAAAACGTCGGTCAATATTTTATATTAAAATATGAAAAATCCTCTTCTCAATAAATGATGTAATAAATCGCGGGTAAATATTTTGAAGATTATTTCGTTTCTTTACTAAAAAATTGATAACGTTTCAATTTTTTTGTTACAAAATACTTTGTAACACAGAAAGTAATAAACTAACTCAAAGCAAATTTTGACAGATCGTCAACTTCAATTTTGTGAGTTGTATTCATTGTATAAACATTCAATAATTTTGAACTTTTTTTTTCTTGAGCTTGTTCGGTGTGTACAATTGTTCAACGGGTACATGTACAATGGTTATGTGAGTTTGTTTTATTGAGTGTTCAATAAGTGTACAATGGTTATTTGAATATGCAAATCTATCCATACTGGTTCGATAACAATGGTTATGTGAGTTTGTCCGATTGAGTGTTCAATAAGTGTACAATAGGTACATGTACAATGGTTATTTGAATATTCAAATCTATCCATACTGGTTCGATAACAATGGTTATGTGAGTTTGTTCGATTGAGTGTTCAATAAGTAGACCATGTACAATGGTTATTTGAATATGCAAATCTATCCATACTGGTTCGATAACAATGGGTATATGAGTTTGTTTGATTGAGTGTTTAATAAGTGTACAATAGGTACATGTACAATGGTTATTTGAATATGCAAATCTATCCATACTGGTTCGATAACAATGGTTATGTGAGTTTGTTCGATTAAGTGTTCAATAAGTGTACAATAGATACATGTACAATGGTTATTTGAATATGCAAATCTATTCATACTGGTTCGATAACAATGGTTATATGAGTTTGTTCGATTGAGTGTTCAATAAGTGTACAATAGGTACATGTACAATGGTTATTTGAATATGCAAATCTATCCATACTGGTTCGATAACAATGGTTATGTGAGTTTGTTCGATTGAGTGTTCAATAAGTGTACAATAGATACATGTACAATGGTTATTTGAATATGCAAATCTATTCATACTGGTTCGATAACAATGGTTATATGAGTTTGTTCGATTGAGTGTTCAATAAGTGTACAATAGGTACATGTACAATGGTTATTTGAATATGCAAATCTATCCATACTGGTTCGATAACAATGGTTATGTGAGTTTGTTCGATTGAGTGTTCAATAAGTGTACAATAGATACATGTACAATGGTTATTTGAATATGCAAATCTATCCATACCGGTTCGATAACAATGGTTATATGAGTTTGTTCGATTGAGTGTTTAATAAGTGTACAATAGGTACATGTACAATGGTTATTTGAATATGCAAATCTATCCAGACTGATTCGATAAAAATGGTTATGTGAATAAGCAAATCTATCCGTACTGGTACGATCAAAATCCTTCTGGAATCAAGAAACTCACAATCAACGTCCACAATCTAATTGGGTAGTTATAGCTCAATTTGTTGCAAGAAGACCTCAATCCAACATTTTTCAACAATATTGACAATAAAAATATAAGAAATCATCTGTTTGAAATATTTTTTGCTTACCAGGTAATATAAATTAAAAAAAATAGATGGTTATATTTTATTTTTTAAATCCCTTTCCACGACTTGTCACAATGCATTTGCATTAAAAAAAAAACTTTTCTCGGTCCTTGATGAGAAGTAAAATTCACAAAAATTAAAAAATAATACTGGGCAATACAAAAAAGGTTGGTAATCTGTGTGTTTAAATGTTTTCAAGAAACGATAGATCATTTGATACCGAATTATTCCAGTTAACCAAGTCACCCATCTTGCAATACAAGCATGCCTACAAAGGAATCTTGAAAAGGGCTACTACAAACAAAAGATATACCTCCTCTCAGACAGCCAAGCTGCCCTAAAGGCTTTGAACTCCAACAGATTTACATCAAAAATCACAATGAAGCGCCTTAACGATCTGAAAGACCTAGCGGCCAAAAACAATAAAGTTGAACTCCTGTGGGTTCCTGGTCATTCAGGGCAAACAGGTAATGAAAAACCAGATGAAGTAGCGAAAGCCTGCTTAAAATTTCAGGGGCCCTGATCCCGCCCTTAGAATATCAAAACAGGCAACGAAAACAACTATAGACAGATGGACGAAAAATAACATATATCTCGATGGAACGGTACACCTGCCCAACAAACAATTATGGTCTAAAAAAGGTGACTTTTACCTAAGTTTTTAACTATAAAGCTCGACGGACCGCTTTACATAGTCAGAAATTAGTAATTTATACCACTTTATCAACTAGTGGGGAATAAAACCAAGGTAATAAAGTGGTAAGAAACACCTGTCATTAGGATAATTGTTCTTCATAGACGAGGCCAAGTAGTCTTCTCCGTGGTAATAAAGAGGTGTTTTTTACCCGTATTTTACCTATGTGGGCCTATGTTGGGCCTGTTATGGGCTATGAAATTTATAGAAAATCATAACCACAATTTTAGAAAAAGATAAAAATAGTATTTTGTTTTTATTTGTATCAAAGCACAGGAGGCAGGGGGGTTCTTAAATCAGAACATGTCATGTCAGCCGCTATTGATTTTTAATAGTATATAGATAGGTATGTACTTATAAAAATCATTATTTCATCGATGTGAAGTGAAAAAATTGGTGCGCGTAAAAAATTTTCGTATAGATTTCAATTATACCTAGAAAAACTAACCGCGCCCCAGAAAAAAGCATTTAATTAAAAAAAACAAGGTAAATTAAAATTGAAAATACCAAAAATGTAAAATGTAGCCAATATTTAGTGCTTGGACGAATAAGTTAGCTCGTTTCTGTGCTCGGTTTTTGTAATATATTTGGTGTTGTATTAGTTTTACAAGTAATCTAACAAAATTAATTGAAAATAATACATCATGTTGAAAAAAATATGGCGTCAGTAAAATATTTTTCCTAAAGGTCGTGATTTTCTGTGGTTTGGGCCTTAAAAAAAATTGGACCTGTAAGTCAACCCGTATTAGGTTACGCTAGGAGAAAATTTCCTATTTTGTATCTTCCGTCTTGATAGGTCTAAATTAGGAGAAATATTCGTTTATATGGCATAACTTTATAATAAAGAGTGTGTATAAAACCTAATTTGGGGTTTTTAAGAATACTGCAGGATCTATGTACGGCCAATTACTCCATAAAATGTTTCTATCGGGGTTGCTGGGATTAATATCCACTATTATAATGTAACTAACCTTACTTTTTGGCCGAGTTCGAATATAAACGTACAACGCTTTTTTCGTTGTTCCAGCGTTTTGTATAGCTCCTACGCGACCGCTTTTATTTCGCCGAAAAAATGGAAACTGATTATTTTAAAATGGAGAGGGTCAAGCTCCTCCTTGGATTATTCTTATGTTCCCCACAAGTGGGAAGATTACCACAGTGCAATAAACTTTACAATCATCATTCAAGTTTTCTAAGCCAGAATCTCTTTAAAGACATACTTTTTGGAAGATACGGCTTGATATCCGGTAAAAATCACTTTAAGGACAAAATATTGGGCTATAAAGAAATTATTAAAGTCATAACTATAACCTATTTTATACTTGAAAACCTTCTCGGCTTTAAGTACAAAATGTAAGACTAATATAGGGTATACATCACCTCAGAAAGTGTTCACATTATATCCTGACCATGAAGATATATTAAAGACAAAACGAAGTGATTTGTTCTTCATTTATGGGCCTAAAAGATTATTGGGCTTTAAGGCCCAATCTAAGGTAAAAAATAACCTGGTTGGGCGTTTATTACTGACCTAACTATCAAGTCGATTTGCAAGGTAATTATCTACTCTTTTGGACCATCTCTTGGGCCTCTTATATTTTCCCACTTTGAATACATATTAATATGTTCGAATTACTTTGTTTGGGCCAAACTGTTAGTCTCTTCGGCCGTTTCGTCTAAAAAGCCGATTTGAAGGTAAAAAATAGACTATTTTTTACTTAAATAGGTCATTTTCTCCAAATGAGAGGTCGCCAAGGCTTTAAATGTTTGTTGGGTGGTCAAAGAAACTATCAACTGGACTGCTACTAATAACACGTACCGAGTTAAGACAAATACAATAGGCCACTGTCACTTGAAAAACACTGTCAACGATAAGGAATTTACAATGGAGCCATTACATGCAGACTTTGCAGTAAAGTTAAGTTCGTGTTGTATTTGCCTTGGGTTTGCTAGATCGTCTGCGTAACCCATGATGTGATCTCTTTTTCTGCTAAGTTCTCGTAACAGTGTGCTCACGACGAGGTTTATGAACAGAGCGGGATGAATATCCCCCCTCCCCCTCATTACTAGCGCTGCTAGAGTATCACCAAACACATCTGCATCAAATTTTCTCCAAACCGATAGCCCTGGTTGCTTTAGTGTTATAGTTGATACGCGAGTTAAGACAAATAACTAGCTTGTTAACAGGCCAGTGTCACTTAGGAAACACCTTTAACGATAGGGAATTTACAATGGAGCCACTATGGAGGCACTAACCAACAAAAGATTCATGATCTTGGAGCGACACCTTCCGCATGGCAAACTTGGTACTAAACTATTGGACCTTATAGAGTAAATATTTTTTAACAAGACTGAGGCGCATAGTAAACCAGAAGGCTGCAGTGCAAGAAGCTTGGGTCACATACCCAACCTCCGCCTTTCACCAATCAATCACCCTTTTAAGTCAAAATATGCTATCCAAATAGAAATACTTCACTGGTCTTTCGTTGTCGTAACTTATTCAATTTTTTTAAGGTGATCTGTACCAAACGAAATTTAATTTCGGTTACAAAACAATCAACATTCCCCTGCTTTATCCTTGCTTTATCAAGTTTATCAACAAATAAACGTCTATCTTTGTTACAAAGTGTCTGTCTAATTATTGTCTACACGAGCTGTTTTGAAACCGATCGCATGGTAATGATTAATATTTACAGGGTGGGACGAGGTCATTCGTATATCAAATGGCAGCCATTATAGCACAAGCTAAAGGTTAGGTCCGATTTATAAGTTCATTAGACATAGCCTAAAAGAGTTTATTGATGGGAATATCCGAGTTCTTTTTTAACAGGCGACAAATTATATTTGATATATGTCAATTTAATAATTCCTCTTATAGATTTACTGGTTGTTAGCAAGGTGGCGTATAATATAGTTTTTTTAAAACTGACCAGAAAATTTACGCTTTCTGGACCATTTTTCGTCTAGAAAATAACGTTTTTCCGGTCGCAAGACCGGAGAAGTGACATTAGAGACAGGAAAAATCTTTTGCGGACTCTAATGTCACTTTTCCGGTCTCCAATATCACTGTCACCCTGTTTTTTGTTTTTCCAATCGCTCTTTGAATACAAGATACCTTGATTTCGTTATTATGACAACAACATTTCGATGTATTGTCGAGTGACAGTTCGTTGATTTTTAATTTTGTTCTTTATGTCAAACTTGTTTCGCGTAGATTATAAAATATATCGAAGTGTCGGTCTTAAAAAAAATATTGTACATCACGCAACCGAAAATTAGTGTTTTCCAGGTCTCTCCAAGCTTCCAGGACTTGCCTATGGCTCGCCCTGGAAATGCTTGTCTCGACCTGAAAAACACTACTTTCCGGTCTTGTAACGTAAATTACTATTTCTGTAAAATAAATGGAAATTTAATAGAATCATTGAGCAGCGAAAGCATGTAAGGTTACCCTAAATAAGAAACCGGCAGCAACTAAGTAATATGGCCACCTGACGTAGACTTTGTAATTTTTTGTAATTGATAGTTAAATTATGAAAAAGGATTGTTAAAATAATTTATTCTTTGTAAATTATTTGTTTTGTATGGTAAATATCAATTTGTGCCATAACTTCCTTCCTTAAGCCAGGATCACATTGTTCTGACATTTGTGGTGTGACGTGTTGTGATGTGATGTACTCATAGACAATTTACCTTTAGATACGTACAGCTTATCTCCTGCGCAAACAAAAGTTATGTTTTATGGGTGAAAAAGTACGTCCGAGCGCATGACTCGCCGGTCAGCTGCCTTCCCTCTGGACACCTTCGTGCATGCGCACAAATCTCGTGTTATCGGCCTGTCCTACTTACCGAAATGCTCAAAATACCCTCCTAGAACCGGCTCGGCCGCCATTTTTGTTGTTGTGTTTTGGTTTCTCTGTGGATTCCTTGTAGTTTTCGTAGCTATCGTGGATTGTGGGTGTTTGATATTTACGGATTTCTAGTTTTTGTGTAGTTTATTGAATTGTGTCTGATTGTGAGAAAATTAATTTTGTCAAAGTTGCTGGTTTGTTAATTTTTTGGTTAAAATCTGTACACTCCGACATTAAGCTGTTAATAAAGCCAGTATTCCACGGGTCAAGTTCTCGGGCAACACTTTTTAAATTCTTAATCAAGAAATTTTGCTTGAAAATGTTTTACACGTATCCAAGTTTTTACCAATATACCAACTAATATTTGACTTAAGGTTAGCCACGCGATAACACCGTAGATTCGTTATTTTGCTGGTTTTGTTTGTCGATTTTATAAGACTAGTTTAATTCACTTGTTCTTGTTCTCTTCCTCTTCGAATTAAAAACACGACGACGAATCATTTTTAAACAAATTTTATAAACAAAACCTTAAAAACAATTTTATAGGTTTGCTATTACTAAAAATGCCAGAAATCACTACCTTTTTTCCCAACTTGATCAAAAATAGAGAAGAAAGTCCAATTTTTGGGCAAGAATTTAAATTTTAAAGCCCGGACCTGTCTATTTTCCCATTTGTCAAACGATAATGTTGCAGTGCGCATGTCTAATAGTGTCTAGCTTTGTTTACATGCGCGAGGTGATAAATCTGCCACTCTCGTGATTATTGTTTGCTTATCTAAAGGTAAATTGTCTATGGATGTGCTACATAAATCATACGGTTTATTTCTCATGTATTTAAATAATCGACGTGCAAATTCATCTGGAGCTACCTCAGAACGCATCAGACGGCTGATCCTTCGACAATGGAATTTTTTTACCTAGTAAGGATGGGAGACTTAATCCCTTCTTTTTCTTACGTTTTAAAAAGGGGATTATAACAATCTTTTGAAGACTGATGTTAAGTATTTTCTGCCCTACTCATCTTTTCACAATTTTCAGAGCCGTTTGCATTCTCCTTCTTAAGTTCGTGTTGTATTTGCCTTGGGTTTGCTAGATCGTCGGCGTAACCCATGATGTGATCTCTTTTTCTGCTTCTTTTCTCGTAACAGTTTGCTCATGACGACGAGGTTTAAGAACAGAGAAGGAAGAATATCCTCCCTTCCCCCGTTACTGGCGCTGCTAGAGTACCATCAAACAGATCCGTATAATATGCAGTTCTGCCTTACCTTCCACCTGCATCAAGTTTCCTCCAGTCCGATAACCTTGGTTGCTCTATTGTTATAGTTGATATGTGAGTTTGCCAAGAAATTCCAACCCATTTTCAACAAGTATAACTTTCTTGAGCTGAACCACCCGACCACCCCCTCGACCACCCCCTTCAGATGTATCTTATTTAAGTTTTTGCCAATTGAGACAGGATATTGACACCTATTTCGGGGGTTAACAGTTTGATGAAATAATAAAACCATTGATGCTTTGGATTTTTATTGTTAGTGAGAAAACTTTTTCATTGTCCCTTGTAGTACTTTTTGTAAATTTAATTATCATAAATAATATTACTTATTACATAATATGAAACAACAATCTGCTTCAAAATCTATAATAATTCACACTTTACTAGTTTTAAAAATGAATATTACCAAGAGGTAAAAAGAATGTACAACATTTCGAATTTTAGATTTTTGTTTCAGTCCATAAAAGCGCACTTTTATTTCCAGTCGATAGACCACGGTTTTTCTTTTATTATCAATTATCTTCATCCGGTGTTTAGGTTGATTTAAGTATAAATAAAGTAACGAACTCATTTATAGGCGTTTATTTATTATGCTTATATTTTCTTTGTTTTCTTTTATTACCGTAGCACTTATGTTTTTTCACATCCTCTGTGTGAAAAAAACAGTTTAAAAGGGTTAAGTGTTTTCTAAATATTTATTATAAAAACTCAATTATCATCACATGTTGGATGTTGCCACTCGCTCGCACAATTTAACGACGCCCCAGATTTTAAAACACGCATTATCAATACTAGACCAGGGTCGATAATTTTTGAAACCAAAAAAAATAATAGTAGGATGAAACCCATTGGAAAAGGAAGAGAATATACCAAAAATGAAAGGGAAAATAAATTACGGGCGATCCGAGGTCGGGAAGTGGGGGGCGGTGAGTTTTTAAGGTTAGAAAATGATTTATCTCGATTTTCAGCAAAACTACAAGTTCTATGGAAAAACGTTAAATGGCAAAGTTGTAGGTAATAAAAAGATCTACAACTTTTGTATTTGCACTTTTTTCGCATAACCTCAAAATTTATGCGAAAAATTCAAATAACCAAGTTTTTGGTTTTTTATTTTTATCTTTTACAAGAAAATTTTTTTTTCACGAAATTTGGTGAAAACTTACCTTTTTATGTCCCAAAGACACTGTAATTTTTTTGATTTAAAATATTTATTTTTTAACCTTATTTTGTCTTAATATCGAAAAAGCACCCTAATTTTCAATCGAAAATTCTCACGTCAAAATATCTGCTTTTTAAAAAAAGTCGGTGGGCTTTTTGTTTGTTGAAATCTCTACTTTCTGATGGTGTAAAAAAATATACATTACTATGGTAAATATTCTAAAAAAAATGGAAAGTAACGAAAAATAATCGAATCCGAATTTTTTTTTTTTTTAAACCATTATGTACGATTTTGAGCTATTTATTAAAATTTATACTTTAATTACTCGAAAAACGTAAGATTCTATGTTACATTGATAAACAAAAAAATTACAAATCCATAAAACATAAAGATCGCAAAAAATATGCGAAAATAGTTGTTTTAAATATAATTAAAGGTAGGATTTAAAGGGGATAATAATAATAATAAGGGGATTTCATCACATTTACCATAGTAATGTATTTTTTTACACCATCAGAAAGTAGAGATTTCAACGAACAAAAAACCCTCCAACTTTTTAAAAAAGTAAATATTTTGACGTGAGAATTTTCGATTGAAAATTAGGGTGCTTTTTCGATATTAAGTCAAAATAAGGTGAAAAAATAAATAATTTAAATCAAAAAAATTACAGTGTCTTTGGGACATAAAAAGGTAAGTTTTCACCAAATTTCGTGAAAAAATATTATCGGTATAATATATCTTAATCTTATGGAAAATCCAAAGAACCCTATTTAGATTATTGATTCAGATTTAGCAAAGGGGCACTATTTAGTTCTAATTGGTCGCTTAATAATGAACCGGAATTTTTCAATCGATTTATTTCTAAACTTTCCAAAATATTAAGTTTTTAACCCTTTTTTTCAATATGTAAAATTTTAAATTTGTTATCAAAATTATGTTGTTCTTGTAAAAGATGATTAGAATAAGTTATATTAAACGACCAATTAGAACTAAATAGTTCCCCTTTGCTAAATCTGTGTCAATAATCTAAATAGGGTTCTTTGGATTTCCCATAAGATTAAGAGATATTATACTGACCATAATATTTAGGTTTACAATACCTAAACAGTGTTAAGAACATATAATTAAATAATTAAGCTTGTAATGTGTATACCTGAATTAAGTAATTAAGTATTTAGACCATTTTCTTACTGTCCTGAAATAAAATTAGTTAGCACCATACACCCCAAGAAGCTACAATGTAGGTATACGCGTCGTGTAAAGAAAAAGTTTTTCAATAAAAGTGGAAATTTGACAAAATATTCATTGTGTTATAATAAATTTCCATCAAGTAAAAGCCTCAACGATTCAAACAATAACATTTTTTATTTCCAATAAGAATATTTTACTGAAACACATTCTTATAGTAACTGGCTTATATGTAGTATTATTGTACGTATAAATAACGAGGTAGCAATTCTGTATGTTGTTTGTTAATTAATTTTTTTATTGTAGTTAGAGATTGTTTAATAGTAATTATTAAAGATGTTGCTACTGATATAAGATAGTTTTTAACAATTCTGTTTAATTAGTCGATTTCCCTCTGTGTAGGGACATGTAAGCCGTTTTACTCTAAGACGTACAGTTAGAAAGCTAGACGCTGTCAAATTTCAAAAATCTCATTTTTCAAGAGTCAATATCTCGGAAACTGTTTAGTATAGACTAATAATGCTTTTATTTAAAAATGTTCAGAATTTTATGCAGAATCCAAAAAAATTATATAAAATAGGGGTATCCATTTAAGATTTAGATCTTACCCCCCTCCCTCCTGGGGGCTTGAAGTAACAAGATTGACAATATACGCAAAAGATGTCCCCCTCGAATTAAAAATCGACGTGTCCGAGCGTTTTTTTTTTTAAATTAACGTGTAACCAGATATTTAGCCTGTTTCGTTTTAAATGGGGAACCCTTTATAGATAGTTTAACTGATCGACATTCTCGTTTTTATTATGTTACCAAACAGTACTAAAATTTGTTCTAAATTTAAAATAGACTAGCGGGTACCTGAGGCTTCGCTTGCTCAATTCAATTGTTATAAATTCGCTATCGAAACAAAGCAGCTGGTAATATGCATTTTACCATAGAGAAACAAATCCAAGAGAAACCATGCAATGAAAATATTTTACAGCTCATAATTTTGTACGACGTATAAATCTGTAACAAGTTACGCCGAACGTTGCCTGTGATAAACAGTTAGCGAAGGCGAATATCCGTCTAAAGGCACTTCGTTTCTTGGAATTTACATCGCGGCCTCGAGCCTCGTTTTAACCATTTAAGTGTGATGTCTAGGTTTACTTAGTTTATGATACATAAACTGATTTAAAAAAAAATGCAAAAAAAAAACAAAGAAAAATAAAAGTAAACAATTTTTAACTTAAAATGGTATAAAAGGCATTTATTACTAAATATTTTTTTAAATTTTCAACTACAAAGGATTGTCTTCTATTAGTAGAAATATGATTATACAAAGGGAAGCTTCTTTCAACATCTACTGATGTAATCGGACAATACTGCAACTTAGATAGCAAAATATAAGGCAAATATACAACTTCGTTGGATAGTTTTTCCTTATGAATGCTTCATCATCCTTCAAATCCTTCATTCATTTTTACAGTGACATCCAGTTTGTTTCTTATTTGACCTCCTACTTTACCGGGAATGTTGCTACATTTAGCGGAAAAGGTTTTAACAATATTAATTGAGTCTCGTAAACCTAAATTTCTACTCTCTATTATGTCCGGTATAAAACTGAAATAATAAAAATAGGATCTTTAGCTACACTTGCACTTTTTAACAACTCTTTCCTTTCCATAACACACTGCGAATCGTCATCTAAATCCAAAATTAGTTCTTTAATACCTTCGAAATGCTCTGCGTATAATATTGTGGCCTTAATCCATGTTCCCCACCGGGTAATTACAGGTTCTGGAGGTAAACTAACTCCTGGTAATCTCTCATTATACAATTACACTCTTAGAGATGCTTTTAGAAACACTTTTTTACATTTGAAATTAATTTATTTACCAAAAGCTTATTTACCAGAAATCCATAAATCCATATAAATACAGTTTTATTAAGCGGGTAATAATAACGCATTATTAAGTGACAATAACCAACCCCTAACAATATACCTGGAAACTCCGGAAACCCCCAATAAATACCTTGTGCATAACAAAAATGTAAATATAATTAATATAATCTTCAGATTTGAAAACCCCTAAAATAAATACCGAACTGGACATTAAACCTTTAACGTTTTAAATTTTTTGATAAAGCAGAAAACATAAAAATATGCTCTTAAAATAATAATTTATGGAAAATATGCATTTTATTATAAAATTGATAAAATATGCAATGCATTTTGCATATATTTCGCCCTTTATTTATAAATAACGTCACAAAAAAGCAAAAACGAAAAATGAAGTTTTCGGTTTTTCAGATATCTCCAGAAGTAGTCGAAATTTTCTTGATTTCTCACCAGCACTTACTTACTAGAAAATCTTAAACCTAACATAACTTTACCGTTGTACTGTAAAATAATCTGAAAACAAACACAGCTTAAACAATATTTGACGATTAGAGCTAGAGTGACGGTTTTTGTCAGGTCCTGGTGACAAACACTCAAACTATGGAGAACTATAGGGTAGGAGGCCGATCGACAATGGCAGCATTTTCAAATTCTGTCCCGGTTTTTTGGTTAGTTCGCTATTGGCCGATAGATGGCTCTCGCGTCCGAAGTGGGCTGATGTTGTCTTCTTCTTCTTCGTTTTTAATATGGAAAACTAGACCCTCCATAGTTTTTAACTTTTACTTAAACCCTTTATTTTTCTGTGCTTTTACTTTTGACAATTGACATTTTAGTTTTCGAAATAACAAATAATGTTTGAAGGCAAGACAAGACAAATAACGTTGTATTGTAATTAATTTCCATATTTATAATAAATAATGGTACAATTTATAAAAGTAGAGTTTGCTTTGTGTCGGGGTGTAAGACAGGATCTTATTCAGAGAGAAAACGCAGCCAAATAAGTCTCTTTCTAGCTCCAAAGGTATAGCTAGAATGTTTAATACCCTGTATTTTAAAAACCAAGCATCGTTGGAACTTTATACAGGCCGAGTTTACTAATAAGTATAACAAAGTAAGTGTAAATTCATATAAAAGTCCTTATTTGTTCCTTAAAGAACTAATTTAAATAAAAATAGTTATTGCGTCCATAAGAAACCATTATTTGATAGCCCACTTCGAACACGCGCGCCATCTTACAGCGACTCGTAAAGCTGAATTACCGATGCTAATTTGGGACCGAATCCAATGCATTGCGATCGGCCTCCTACCTCAAGTCCTCCATAACTCAAACACACCTAGGGTCGGTCAGTTTCAGTAACTATCTTATTTAGTATTTTATTATTCTTTAATACGTCACATTTGTTTTTATACACTTTCTCTGCAAGGAAAGAAAAAATAATATTTTCTCTTTAAAAAAATAAGTGTCGAGTAATAAATAGTACGTAACATTTCTACCTACTACAACAACACTAATAAAATAGGCTACACGTAAGAGATAATAATCTACATTCAACAAAAACAAAACGGTTAGTTAATAAATAAATATTTTTCCGTATTGATAGGTTGTCCGATTCATTTAAATAATTTTGACGAATGGACATTAAAGTGCTTACTCAACTTTTTATAAAGTAAAATTAATTTGTTGTAATAAAATGTTTTGTGAAATGATGTGTGATTTGTAATATATCATTTTCAGGTACCTGTCTGCGTTCAACACATTTGTTGTTTCTAGCTGTAAAGAAACCAGTTTTTGGTCAATCAATGTTTAAGGTAAACTTATACACTGCTTTATCACAGTTCAACATTTCGAGAGAGTAAGCGCAAAAAGACACACTATCGTTATATTTTTGCAACAATCCTTTAATTCTAATTCTAAATTATTCTGGAAATCCTTAAAATATTTTATCCAACACATCACAGTTATGATTATCATTATCAATGTCATTTTAGACAAGTAAACTATCAAATAACTCACTAGTGAGTTATGGATTATAACTCACGTTCATATTTAAAGTAGTATTCTATTTATTTATTTTACAATTACAAGCAGAATTCACATTGATATTGAATTTAAAGAAAAACGCTAACGGTTTATTCGAATTTGAAGTCATTGTAAAATTCGTTGGTTTATTGGAACCAGACGCTCCCATATCGGTACAGCTGTTGATAGTGCTAGAAAACGCCGACACATTAGAAACTGGTATTTTTTCTGCAATTTGTATTTTGTTATGCACCGATTCTTCTAGGTATCCTTCTGCTACCGTCGAGGACTTCCATCCTCTGTGACGCTTCAATGTAGTCATGTTAGCCCCTGCATTGGCCAAAAATGTCGCCGAAAACCTTCTCAGATAGTGACCGGTGTAGACTGCTGGTTCCTCCAATTTCAAAAACATTGCAATTCTTGAAGGTATCTACGACAACGTATTTATTCCCACACACTGGCTGGTACATCTCCCATTTTTGTAAAAAAACAAAAAAGCGGCTAGAACTAGTATTCTTTGGTCTCAAAGACATGTATTTTTTACACAAATTGATCGGGTTGACTGGAAATCCTTCGTCAAGTATCGTGAAACTTCTCGATTTCTTGGTTTTAGTGTCTGGCAAAACTACGTAAAAATATTTCCCTTTGTCTTGAATATTTTCTATTTTCAATTTGATCAATTCATCGCGTCTACAAGCACCGCTAATCCCCATTATCAAAGCCACTTTCATCAACAAGTACTCGTCGTCGGGAGCTTCGTTCAAAAACTTCTCTATTTCAGGTCGTTCTAATGTCTTGGACTTCTTTGGTTTGTATCCCCGTGATTTGCTTTTCAAAAAGCTCGTTAGTTTGCCATATTTTGAAATGTCGATATTTTTATAAAGGTGAATAATCGAGCGAAGCATCGAGTATTTGGTCCATAGCGACGATGGGGCTAATTTTATTTGCAAATGTAAAAAATAAAGCCAATAGAATATTTTCATCGATACCTTTTATCGTTCGTGAATACATCCAAGACTCAAACATTTTGAACTCCTTGTCGTAATCATCTCGGGACTTTTCTGGCAAAATCTGCATCGCTGCTTCTTCCGCTTCCGTAAGGATATCCTCAGGAACGTAATTTTCATCGGTTTCCTCCATTTTCTATAGGTTTTTTTCTTCAGAAAAGCTTCCCCTATTTGCAGGGAAACTGACAAGAGTCAAAATTTATTTAAACTTATTTTATTAAAAATTTGCTAACAATGTATCATGCCCGTGGCAACCAAACAATCAACCAACTTTGACCAAAATGTAAAAAAGTCACTGTCAAGTAATTCTGACATTTATAGGCTACTGAGACGCAAGTAGCTTTAATTATTTTTATTTTGATTATTTTGATTATTAATTATTATCTCATAAAAAAAGATTTCTTCCGCTTGTGTGCCACTCGTGTGTTATGTTTCCTAAGTCACTTGAGTATTTATACCACTCGGCCTGACGGCGTCGTGGTATAAATCTTTCTCGCGTGACTTATTTTCAACATAACACACTAGTACCATAAATATCTATAAATCTTACATCTAATCCTAGTAAAAATGATGCCCCTTTTTAAACAGCTTTTCTCAAATTGTATCTGATCAAGATTTTATTGAACGCAACTATGTTAATAAAGATTTGTTTGGTTTTACTAGTGATATGGCTAACTTGGGGCCTGTTAAAACCCTTCAGGTTGAAAGTATTATTGGTGGAGTTAGAACAAATGCCACTGGAACAGATGAAATAAACGTAAAAAGGGTATTGTATCTTATGCCTCATTTGAGTGAGCATCTTACATTTATTTTTAATAAATGTTTTGAAACAGGTACTTTTCCTCGAGCTTGGGGTACAGCCAATATTATTCCTGTACCAAAATGTTCGCAACCGTCAAGGCTGTCTCACTTTAGGCCAATCAGTATTTTACCTACTATATCCAAGGTATTTGAAACAATAGTTGCGAAACAAATGAAATAATATCTAAAAGCAAAAAGTATCCTGCCACTAACTCAGGTTGTATTTCGTAAAAACCACAGCATGACAACTGCTCTTTTAAAAATTACAGACGACATATTTAGAGCCAGTAACAATGGTCAGAATATATGCCTTATACTCCTAAACTATAGCAAGGCCTTTGACAATATGGACATAATACTTTAACAAAAAACTAGAATATTTCGGTTTTGGTAACTCCTATATTAAATTTTTCGATAGTTATTTTAAAGATCGTAAGAGCGTTGTTTTAAAAGGTGATAAATCGGATCTGATTACAGTTAATTAGGGTGTTGCTCAGGACAGCATCCTTGGTCCTCTACTTTTCTCTATTTATACTGCGGATTTTGGGCGTTTTTTGAAATATTGTAGATCTCACCAGTATGCCGATGACATCCAAATTTATTTCTTCTTTCTGAATAGTTTATATCTATTAGCTATTAACAAAATCAATGATGACTTTGAAACTAGTGTACAATTTTCAAAAGCACACGGGTTAGTTCTTAAAGAATTAAAAACCCAGCTAATGTTATTCGGTGTTAATAGAGAAGCTTTAATAAGTAACCCGCTATTTCAAATTAAAATTAACAATAATATTCTAAAACCTGTTAACGAGTGCGAAAACCTGGGTCTACTCATTGATTCTGATGTTCGATTTAGCAGTTAAGTTTCTATTTTAATTAAAAAGTAATTTTACAAATTGCGACTTCTCTACATACACCGATATATCTTATCGACTAAACTAAAGCTAATGTTAACTGACTCGCTTGTTTTATCTAACCTGACTTACTGTGACGTAGTTTATTGGTCCGCTTTATTACAAAAAGGTAAAAACAGCCTACAAAAAATTCAGAACGCCTGTTTGAGACTTGTTTATAACTTGATTTGATCACATCGCTCCCAGTCTTATCGCCTCTGGCTGGCTTAACATTAAATATAGTTCCGAGCTACATTTGGCTAGGTTAGTTTTTCGTATTGATTCGTCTGATATCCCAATTTATTTTAGCGATCTTTTAAGCAAAGGCACTGATGTACACAATCGCGAAACCCGGAATAGAGAACTTTTTAATATTTAAAGGCATCACTCATCTTTATTTCAAAGATCTTTTAGCTACAACGCCGCCCAAATTTATAACCGCCTGTCCATCGACGTAAAACTTGCATCCAGCCCAGCATTTAAAATTAATTATTGATATTTTTATTTAAATGTATTCACTTTGAATTAATAACAAATAATTTTAATTAAATAAATAAATTTAAGACAATAATCATAACTTTAATATATAAAAATATTGAATAGAAAATAATATAGGTATGTACAGGGTGGTCAAATAAGCGAGGACGTCGGCTTTATCTCGGAAACCATTAATCGTACAACTTTTGGAAAGATTTTTTTATGAGTAAAGTGGTCAAGGGAAATTGCTGGAAAATACTTTTAAGTTCCTCATTTCGCCGCAAGGGGCACAATTAAAAATTGTTTTTTTTAATTCTAAATTTCTCCGAAAATTCCCATATATAATATATGTATAACTCTGATTACATCATTGGAAAGCTTAGACAATTCTGCATCATTTTGGTTTAAGGCTCATTGGCGTACCGACCTTGATAAGAGTGGGAGAAGCTATTGAAAGTGTAAACATTAAAATCGCTGTAACTTCTAAACGACTTATCCGATTTTACTAAATTTAAGCTTGTTTGGAAAGGCAAAATAAACATCTTCAATTGCCGTATCCAACAGTACACGATAGTGGTTAATAAAATTGCTAGAGGGCGCAATTTGTAATAATAACAATTTTTTCGATTTTATCCCGAAAATTCAAATCATACGGTATAACTATGACATCATAAACGAAAAGTAGATGAAATTTGCAAGAAAAGATGTAAAGACCGCAGTTCGATATCCTTGTTCGTTTCAGAGTTATTGCCAAAACAATAATTTTTAATACAAATTGCGCCCTCTAGCAATTTTATTAGAAACTATCTTGTACCATTGGATATAACAATTGAAGGTACTTCCAAACAAGCTTAAATTTAGTAAAATCGGATAAGTCGTTTGAAAGTTACAGCGATTTTAATGTTTACACTTTCAATAGCTTCTCCCACTCTTATCAAGTGACTAACGACTAAACTGATTTTACTAAATTTAAGATTGTTTGGAAGAAAAAGGTAAGTACCTTCAATTGTCGTATCGAATGGTACAAGATAGTTTCTAATAAAATTGCTAGAGGGCGCAATTTGTATAAAAAATTATTGTTTCGGCAATAACTCTGAAACGAACAAAGATATCGAACTGCGGTCCTCACATCTTTGCTTGCAAATTTCATCTACTTTTCGATTATGATGTCATAGTTATACCGTATGATTTGAATTTTCGGGATAAAATCGAAAAAACTGTTATTATTACAAATTGCGCCCTCTAGCAATTTTATTAAACACTATCGTGTACTGTTGGATACGGCAATTGAAGATATGTACTTATTTTCCCCTTCCAAACAAGCTTAAATTTAGTAAAATCGGATAAGTTGTTTAGAAGTTACAGCGATTTTAATGTTTACACTTTCAATAGCTTCTCCCACTCTTATCAAGGTCGGTACGCCAATGAGCCTTAAACCAAAATGATGCAGAGTTGTCTAAATTTTCCAATGATGTTATCAGAGTTATACCTTAATATGGGAATTTTCGGAGAAATTTAGAATTTAAAAAAACAATTTTTAATTGTGCCCACTTGCGGCGAAATGAGGAGCTTAAAATTAATTTCCAGCAATTTCTCTTGACCACTTTACTCATAAAAAAATCTTTCCGAAAGTTGTACGATTAATGGTTTCCGAGATAAAGCCGACATCCTCGCTTATTTGACCACCCGGTACATTAGGATCAAATAAACAGGAAGTAAAGACTATGCTTAAATAAACGTTTGGCAACCAAAAGTTCTCGTATTAAAGTCAATACTATTTTCGATTTCGTAACAAATGACCGTCTTTAAATATTGTGTTATTAGTTTAAAAGAATACAGAAGAAAATGTATCATTGAATAATGTTTACTATAGCGAAAGTTTTCTTTAAGTGTATACTTTACTGACAATTTCAGAGTTATTTATTTAGCCTGCACTTCATCTATATTGACTTTGATTATTTATTTAATCATTTATTTTATATACTGTTTTGCATTTTCGCAGTTACAAAATAGATAGAAAACGACATTTAATTACATAATATGAATAGTTTTTTATCAATATATAATAAACCGTATAACATCTTAAAAAGAACTAACAATACCAATACCTATTGATACATAACACATAGTATGTCATCCAGCAATATTTTAGTGATAATAGGGTCTTTTGACAGCACGCAAGCTACAATTAAGAGACACAGCGTGAACCTCTTTTATATATTTTATTCATTAATGACATTACTGAATGTTGACTCTACTCTATGGGTTTAATAGTTGCAGACGATCTAAAGTTTTATAGTGCAATAAGGGATGAGAGGGATGCAGTGAAACTCCAAAATTACCTTGACGGCTTGTGGCAATCGACGCGTAGGTTAATCATTTATCGCTAAATTTAATATAAATAAATGCACATAATATATCAGCTTTTACCGTGGTAGGAGTAGAGTTCCCACAGTCTATAACATAAATGTTATGGATCTATTTGAGCACTGTCAAAGATCTCGGTGGCTACTGATGAAAAAATGACCTTTAATGAACATGTTTCTAAAGTGAGTCTGAAAGGAATGAGAATGCTAGGATTTGTTTGGAGAAACTGATCCCAATTTTTAATTGATGTTATTAAGTTATTATTCTATTCGGTCGTTAGATCCAACCTAGAATATGCTACTGTTATTTGGTCTCTATCTTACCAAGTATACAAAGATATGTTAGAAAGAATTCAGTTCAAATTTTTAAGATTTGCTGCCTATAAATTAAATATTGATATGATTATCATAGGGCAGACATGTTGAATACTTTGAATATGGTTCCATTGAACAGCAGACGTCTTATGTTTGATGTGTCCTTTGTTTTTAAACTAATTAACGGTTTATTAAATTGCCCTCTGCTATTGTCTCAGATCCATCTAAATGTACCTAACTGATAGTTACGTCACGCAAATCTGTTCCATATCCCTTTTCACCCAACAAAATATGGAATGAATTCCCCAGTTGATATAGCTCTTCGACTGGTCAATTAGCTCAGTAGTCAGGGTCAGATCGATATTTTCAACTCTACTCTTTCTGCTATTAAGAAACAAATTATTAATGCAATTATTAATGCATCACAATCGTTGTATTTGGTGGATATTTATTTTGTTATCCACTATCTTCTATATTTTTGTAATATAAATAAATAAATAAATAAATAAAAACGCCTTTATTTTCAACTCGGCGAAGGTCAGCTGAGCTGTTAACTTAACCGAGCATATAAAAATGGGAAATACAAAATATAAGTATAAAAAAGTAATAATAATAACAAGTTTTACATTGAGATATCATTCTAAAGAATAAATTATTATAAATTAGATATTAACAGATACAATAAGATATTACCGACAAAATTAGTAATTAGGTAGTAGGAGCTGTTTCTTAAAATCGGATTTAAAAGTGCGGAGAGAAGCATTCTTTGATCCACTAATATGAGGATAGCGATTGAGAAGCCTGGCAGACGTACAAGAAAATGCGCCCCCAGTCATGTTCTTACAGGTTCTAGGCAACTGATACTGCATATTAAAACGTGTTTCACGGGAGTGGATGTTATGCCTAGGAATCAATTTTTCAAACAAGTATGAAGGACATTCAGTTTTTATTAATTTATGCAGAAAGCAAGCGAAGTGTAGTTTTTCTCTACCGGCTATGTTCAACCATTTTAAATCACAAAGTTTGTGACTCACGTGGTCACTTCGTTTAAGGTTGTATATAAGACGAATGCAAGAATTCTGTACTTTTTGTAGCTTATATCTGGTTGAACCATCCAAGCACGGTCCATACACGAAGTTGCAATAGTTGAAGTGACTTAGAAGCAATGCCTCACACAGATTTTTTTTAAGCCTAAAATTTAAAAGGTTTTTACATTTGTAGAGGTTGCGAAGATTAATATAAGCCTTTTGGAGGACCTTAGATACTTGACCGCGAAATCGAAGTTGGCCATCAAAGATAACGCCCAGATTTTTATATTCCTAATATGGGGTTACCTATCTATTTCCTAAATAAATAAATAAATAAAAATAAAAGCTCCATGGTTGTGATAAAAAAAATAGATCAGCCTTTTATATTATTATATACTTAGTACTTGATTATGAATCTCTAGGACACTTGTTGTTGTTGTTGTTATTTTCGGATTTTTCCTCTTCGTTCACTGCCAGGGCCGTTTCCGAGAAGACCTACGATTTAACGTGGGCTCCGAACCACGATCCTCAGTTGTTAAAAGCACCCTCCAAGGGCTATCAACCCTCGGTTTCGCGCTTTCGGGGACGATACATTTTTCACTCTTCCCTAATTTTTGCTCGACGCTGGACTCCCGTTAAGACTTATACCACTAAAATCCATCGGGCTTGAACTAGTTTGCCGGCAGTGGGATATTAACCCACAAACTTTCGTCCTAGAGTTCTCAGCGACTGCCGCGTTAACCACGGAGCCACTGATGCCGTTTCTAGAATACTTCAATATTAATTTTGTATAATAATTTTTTTTAGAAATATTTTTTTATACAGGATGAAACTGAAAAGAGCTAAGTGCATTAAATTCATTTTTTTTAACGAAACCCATCGAATATTTTTACACTTTCAAAGTCTGCGATTAATTCTGGACATAAAATTTGCACTATAGGTAACGTTAACTGTTTTCGCAATATAAATATTTCAAGTTTTAAAATAAATAACTTATCTATGTGCATTTATCGTCATCTAAAATGTTTCTTATTTTTAAACTACTGCAAACGTAAAATATATGTCATTAAATTGTTGATTGAATATTAATTTTTATCTGCTGTTACCATTACTTGATGATTTTAAATGGTTTCAACGGAATGGTGCTCCACCGAACATTGCTGCCCATGTGAAAGAGTACTTAAATACACTTTTTTCCTGTGAGTTGATAGGTAGACAAGGGTCTGTATAGTGGCCACCTAGATCACCCGATATCAACCCGCTGGACTTTTTTTTTATTGGGCTACGTTAAAAATTGAGCTTACAAATGTTAGCTCAACTCGGTGGATACGCTTCAGGAATATATTGGATAAGTGATACGATACATCAAGGGATATACAAAATGTATAACAGAAACTTTTATTGATTGATCTTCTGCAGGACAGTCGGTGGAAGATGATTTTAATATGTTATAAATAGTTTTGTTTTAATAGTCAAAAGTGCTAAATTATTAAAAACAGTTAAGGATAGATACCTATATGTTTTATATGAAATATCCAAAATTGATCGCAGAATCTAAAAATGTAAAAATATACAATGTGTTTCATGTGAAGAAGATCTGCGTCTGTCACATAAATAAGCGAGAACCTTTTGCAGCAATCCATCGGGTTAAACGGGAAAATCTCAGATCTATACCATAAAGTTTTTGCAAAACGTCTCCGAACATACTTCTTTTATTAATGCGAGTCTTATAAACGGAGAACAAATGATTAAAGCGTATTCCAATCGGGACACAACAGGAGAACAACATAAAGTTGTTAAAGGATCAATAGACTGGAAATCAACAATTGCTCTATAAACGAAACCCAGCAATTTATAAGTGACGGACATGATTTAATTGATATGAGAAACCCAGGATATTTTATCGTCAAAAATAATTCTCAGATCCTTAAACACCTTTGGTCATTCCCAGAATTTAACATTTCAGTTATACTCCAAATTAAATTAGTAATGTTTGTGTTCACACATGTCATAACTTTAAAATTAGCAATATTTTAGTTTAATATGTTCTTTGTGCACCAATTATAATATGTCCAGATTACGATATATTTTTAACAGTTGATTAAAGAATGGAACTTTGGAAAACTCCAGATGATGGATTATAGACGTCCCCCCATCGTAAGCTACAAATGACATACATTTTACTTGGCAGTAAACGATCAGAGCAACCATAGGTCTGTCGTTTGTTTAATGATATGGAGTGATCTAGATGTTTGAAAATCTTGGAAAAGTCAGTAAAAAAAATATTTCTTTATGCGTTGATTAGCCAAAAATAGAACATTCACATTATATTTTTTGTTGTCGAGCGGTCTTCCACATATTCATATTGTTTAGTAGCCGTAATATTTTTTTTAAACTTATAGAAATAATTATTAACTGGTGCGGGTCTGCAGTTTAAGATCTCCTATCCTCTCTGTTACTTCTTTCGTAGACTACACATTCCTTTGAAGAGGCGAATGGCATTGCGCACTGAGACATTTAATTAATAAGAAGCACAGGGGAACTGCAAAAAACCCAGTACTGTCGCTAACAATGAACCCAAGTCTGTTATATTATAGTTGATAGTTGGAAAGCTGCAATTATTTTGGTACTTATAAATATTATTAAAGTCGTATCCCAGTTGTGTCCTCGCTAGAAATATTAAATTCAATTATCTTTTAAGAACGTCACATCTTGCGGCATATATTTACATAAAAGCGATATTAATACTAAATATGGCAATTTTAATAGATACTTGTTCCTGTTTTATATAACCGATATTTGAAACTCAATGATTACATTAGGGACGTTTTGGATTTAACGCTAATGGCTTTTAACGTAAAATTCTTGAAAACTACAAACAAAATTTTACAAAATAAAATGTTTGGCACTAAACGCCATTCGTTTTAGCTGACGAAAAATATTGTAATAGGAGATAGAAAGTAGGTATATTAGGTATATACTAGTAAATAAAATTATGACTGTATGATTCGGTTATACTTCATACGAAGTCAGTTGAGACAACGTAAATATTGGGGGAACGATCAATTTACTGCATCACACACTGAAACTACAATACAAATATAAGAAAATTTGTACTGATCGCTCCCTATACAGATGTTCGAAGGTAGTCCACGTGGACTTGACAAGTCTGTCATTAAAATTTTTTTAGTTTTTTTGTCTATCTCAACTAAGATCGTAAACACTTTACAGAGCCATAAGGTACTGTAAGCAATGATTGTTCCTTCCCTTATGTTAAGGGGATTTCTGTAAATATTAGAAGGATAACCAGAAACCATAATATCAAAACAGTTTTTAAATCCGGAAATGCGCTAAGAAACTTTTTTACAAAAGTAAAACCTCCCCGTAATGAAAACATAAAAAAATGCATCTATCGAAACTCATGCGAATGTGGCGAATCGTACATTGGAGAAACAAAGAAACCTCTTCCGGTTCGAGTTAAAGAACATCTGAAGCATACTTAAAGAGGTGAAACTTACAGTGGTCAAAAGTGAATGTTTTGGAAATTGAACAGCACTGGCAAAAACGCCAATTCAAGGAAGCAGCTTCTATGAATCCAAATACCCACATATTCCGTAAACCAAGTATAGATATCCCCAATATCTGGAAGCCGCTCCTTGTCCAAAACAAACAGCTCAAACGTCACACTCCAATAAGCACGTAGGCTGATTCATCAAGCTTTAGAAATAAACTCCGATTAACAAACCTAGAACATAACATAGATTTTGCAGACGTTTCTAAATTGAACATTGGTAGAGTGACAAATGATTTTATATCAATTTGGATCGGCTCCATTCGAAAAAATTAGAGCGTTAATTTTCAATGGCTTATTTCGATAGTCTACGTCAAGCTTGCTAAAATATATATACTCGTATATAAATTGAAGGATTTTTATATTTGTTCAAATATTTTAATGATTTTGCAGTTTTAAATTTGTACGTAAAATATGTAATATACAAGATTTGTGCCATGAGACTTGATAATTTATATTTATTGTGTACATATTTAAAATTGAGAGAATTTTATCCCATGCATCAACAAGAAATATTCCCTAGCGGATTTGACACAAGAGCTTAGACTGCAAGTTAATGATTTGACTCAACTAACATAATAATAAAAAAAATAAATGTTTATATTTCCAAAGACTTTTTACAATGTATTGATTTCGTCGGTTGAATCACATTTAAAATGACACAAAAAATAAAATAAAAACGATTAAAAATTCAGTTATTTAAAAATTCATCCAAGCTATAAATTAATACTTACTGCCTAAATACTTTCTTGTACTTAATAAATTAGTAGAGTTTTTTAAATTTACAGGAACTAGTAACTTAGGTCCCAGAATATTTGCAGAGTCTCTGGCAATGTTAAGATTACAATACTACTTTATATAAAAGTCTGACCTATGTCTCGTGTTAATTTTTTTTTTTAATTAAGCCCTGTTTTAAAATTCATAAACACACATTTCAAAAATACACAAATATAACCGTTACTATATTATATGTTCTAAATAGGGTTCTACAGCAATGCGTAGAAGAAACATTACTGATATTTCTTAAAACTTTCTTCTGACATAAAAGAATATCAGAAACCATATGTGACGTACTCCAGAAACAAACGCCATAAGAAATTCTGCTACTCACTTAAGCATGATAGAGTGTCAAAAGTTGTTGTATAGTAAGTATTGGATGTAAAATTGTAAATGAGATTGAAGTTAGTTCGGCACAAATAGCCCGGCAATGTGGATTTCCTTGAAAGAAACCTATCCATGTTTAAACCCACGAAATTTACACTTTCCTTCTTAAATGAGATCCGATTTCCAACAATCTTCAAAACTTGGGGAGTTTGCGCAGGTCTTGACGGGACTGAGTTTTGTCGACATTAACAAAAAAGTCGCAGAGAATACTATTGCTAGACCACTGGGACCGCTCAAAGAAGAGATGGATCGAACAGCTATTGCGGCAAGCACATGGACAGGGCTTACAACTTGTAGCATCTCCAGGCAATTTTGGCCCCTACTTTATAACAGGAGAACCATAGCGCTATTACAGCATAGTCGGATGGACTTAAGAAACATCACTGCCGTAGTCACCGGACATTGCCTCTTCGGTCGACACGCTGAACATATCGCACCTTTAAAAGTAAAGTGACAACTCGAAAATAGTATATTTCTAGGTTTAATCATAAAATAGCACTAAATACCACCCTCTATCAGCTGCCGCTGGACCTAATACCAAATCGCTTCTCCCCATTAGAGGAACCTATTTATGACTTTTTCATATTAACGGTATTCGCGCGTCTTTTTAATACTAAAGAGTACCATTTCAGTATGTTGTCGCATGCGACGGAAAATTGACACTGCTTTAAGTCTAAACTGACTTGATTTCAAACATTTTACAAAAAAGTAACTGGTCTTTAATAAAAAAAGGGCATTATTCTCAAATCTCATTTTTAATTTAAAAATGGCATAACTCCAAATAATTCGTTCGTTTTTAAAAAAAAATTGGCAGTAAAAAGACCTAACTTGTATTTTATTTTTATTTTTTTTACTATTAAGGGTAGGTTTTAATATAAAATTTAAATAATTGTCTTCTAGTAAAACCATTTAGCTAATGTTTCCCCAAATTTAACATTTAATTTAATTTTTTACTTAGGAGACAAAAGAGTTAGAGGGGTCCAATATATTTTACTGTTTTCTCCAAAATATTTTTTTGGATTGTGTCACTTTAATTTGAAAGGTGCGATATGCAAATACCAACTAACGACTTCTGTAGAAGTTGCAGAGATGAAGGAGAGGGGGAAAGTATTCAGCATTTCTTGTGTGAATGCCCCGACCTAGCGAGAAGAAGGTTCAATGCCCTGGGCGAACCATTTTTTTTAATGATCTGGAGGAAATGAGCAGCCTACAACTGGGTCGACTTACTAAGGTTATTAACAGCAGTGGCTGGTTTAAATGAGCTGTCAAGATTTTTCTACAATTGCGTTAACCATCAGGAAGCTGATGCAAATAGGTTCCGCGGAACATGTGTGGTACCACAACGGTCCTTATAGGACTACGTGTGACTGTTTGGACAATGCCAGAGGTCTGCCATTCTAACCCAACCTAACCTAACATAAAAGTCACTGCCACTAAACCATTCATGCAATGCCACCAAATTACTCTCACACTACGCCTGCAAAACATCCAAGATTCCTCGGCCATAACATGGAAGTATCGTCCGCGTAAATGGTTAAATCAATATCTGGATCGACAGCGACTAAATAGTTGACATATAATATAAAAAGTATTAGACCCAATATGGAGTCCTGTGGTATGCCAGTATATACACTACATATATCTGAATCAAACTCATTAGACTTGCCACCTGTCATCTGCTTGACACTGACATAGTGCCTATGGTTTTTTAAAATGACTCGATCCATGACAAAGTAGAGCCCATGATGCCATATTTATAAAGTTTCTCCCACAATTTTAAATGGTTGACGCGATCAAATGCCCTACTTAGATCAGGAAAGATCCCAACACGGCACTCGCCGCATCAATCATTTCCACAACTTTTTCGTAAATAGGAGCGGAAAAAAAACTAAAAGTCTTTCTCCACAAAATTTAATAGAATATATAATTCTTTAGGGGTTTCTACATGTTTCGAACGTAGAAACGTTCATCATCAGGAGACATAAAATTTATATAATGCTGATGGTATTAGCAGAAGAGAAAATGGTATAAAACCTTAATGGAGCTTTTATGGCATTGAAGAATTGAAATGTAGAAGTAAACATATATAAAAAAAGTTGAGGAGAGTTAAAACATGCTGAGCATGTGAAGAAAGTTAGTAAAGGAAGTCTAAACAACCAAATAAAATGAGAAGAAGAATATTCTATTAAATTTTGTTGAGGAAGACTTTTAGTTTTTTTCTTTCTTTCCTATACTTTCAACTCCACTTTAAGCATGGACTACTTCTTTAAATTTTTCGTAAATGTTAAATGCATACGTAAACAAACTGGGTTCATGAACAGTAGGTTGTTGTGCGAGTGTATTTGAGATAAGCAGAGTGTAGCCGAGTATGTTAAGTGGTGTGTCCTGTCCAGTCTCAAAATAATGCTTAATCGCAGATCTTTTGCAGTTTTTTCCCTTATTAAAAAAATCAGATTAGTTGCCAACTTTTACATAACCTAAGTCCAACATCTACAAGAATCTTATATCTTGTAAGAACCAATTATTAAACTATTTTCCTAAAAACTTCGGTTTTCTTCTAGGTTATGCAATTTCACGCTTGAACAAAATTTAGGCATTATCTTAATTCAAGACTAGATGGCGCTTAGCGCTGCACGTTTTCGACGGTCCTTGCCGTAAGTTGTTCAAGTTTGAACTTTGTATTTCCTTCCTTTCTCGAATTTTTGCCTCACTGATGAGCCCTGATATGGTATAATGCGTCCAGGGATGGATCTGACGAAATAAAAGGAAATACCACTCTCTTCTTCAAATATCTTAATTGTTTAACGCATATTTTACTTAGTCGAAAATATTTATTAATATTCGTGGCTTATTAATAACTTCCGATTGTGCGAGGTATCGTAAACTGTGCTTTCATTCCCAAAAAAACTATCGCTCCAAGAAATTACGTGTCTACCAGATTAATACCCATATTTGCCAGCTTGCAAAATCTCTTCGATAATTACCAAGAAATAAATGGCTCCCATTCATTTCTGATTTTTCATGATTGACCACGGGGGGCTACAATTCCATTTTCTCTATATTTTCTCGGGTCACGCGTAAGTTTATAATGTATTTTGTTACGGAAATATTATTGACATTACGTTATAAACGTTAAAAGTATTTATCAATGCTTGAAGGAGAATAATTAATACTTTTCCTGGACGAAACAAGATTGTGTGCTGTGGATAATTGTTAGGAGATACAAATATTAGTTATTAATAAAAAATACACTAGTGTATGGCTTAATTTTAATGTCATATAATAAACCGTATGTTTCACTAAGGTCAGCGAGATTCAATATTATGGAAGCCATAAACCTTATGTCTTAGTGAAAAATATTTTTTTAAATAAATAAAATAATTTTGGTATGATATTTTTTACACCACATGACTAACTTCTATTGTCAATATCTTTCATCCACGGTGATTTAGTTTACGATTGTTTAGGCTCTTAATCTTATTAATTTTATTGTATTCCATTCTTGTTTAGGTTAATTACGATGTTCACCCGCTGTTACTTTGTTGTTGGTTTTCCCCTAATCAGTCCTGCCTGAGCTTTTGGATGAACGTGATAATGGACGGTTTTAATCTCTCTCTCCATACCCACCCCTCTGGTTACAATAATTTGCTCATATTTAACAACCTTCATATCTCCCTGATACATTCCTCCCTTTCTCTGTGATTCCACCAAAGATAGTTAAGAACTACCTTCTCTGTGTAGGTTTCTACTACACACCTAAGTTTACTCTGTGAGGAGAATTCTCCACCATTTTACCTCGTCTTTCTGTGGACTGTCAAGCTTCATTTCACACTTTTAATTAATTTAAAATTTAATTCTACTTAACAATGTCCAAAAAAATGATTTTGAATTACCATTATTATTACTCTTAAAATAGGATGTCTCCATGACGATGACGTAAGTTACACAAGTTCAAAATAACAGCTGAGAAATTACCATGATATAACTAAAACTTTTAATTTTCGGGAATAATCACTATTAAGATCCTCATTTAATAAAGAAAATAAGTTCATTAATTTTTACGATAGTTTGTTCCCAGAACTTTCGGATCATCAATGATAAGGGGAAAGCTTGTAAAAAATATTTTTTAAAATTGCTCTATCTTCCATACCCTCTATCCAAATTTAATCAACATAGGCAATTAGGTTTTATTTAAGTCATAAAATATACATTGACATAATTCAAAAACCAAATTAGCCAGAATTTCTAAGAAGAAATGTGAGTCTTGACTCAGCCTATTACTATTTCCGTTGAGAGCGAAGGCAGAGCAGACCGTTTAATCCATACGTTAACTATGGTCCATATTCTAAAACAGGCAACACTTACTAGGTTATCAAAAAGATACCAGCCAACATCAATGCTAAAGTCATTGGTGATCCTAACGATAAAACCTGCTATTTTTTGTACACTATCAATTTGACATATTATATGGTTAGAGAAAGACAGTGCTGGATCAAAGACTACACCGCGGTCCTTATGTTTATTCACCCGCTACAAATTGGTTCCATTTAATAGGCAATAACATTTCGATTCAGTGTAAAAGACATAAACGCACATTTACTTACATTTAAATTAAATCTTTTTAAATTAACCCGAAAGTCATTCTGTAGGGCCTCACAGTCCTCCACAGAATCAATCCGATAGAAGCATTTAAAATCATCTGCAGATAACAATCTTCCATACCCTTTATCCAAATTTAATCAACATAGGCAAAAATATTTAATATTTAACTTATACAAATACATTGACACAATTGTAGAAGAATTCAAAAACCGGATTAGCAAGAAATTCGAAGAAGAAATTTAAGTCTTCACTCAGCCACTTACTATTTTCGTTTAGAATATAAGCAGAGCAGACCTTCAACTAGAATTGTGTGATTTGCCGGGGAAGAATCGAAATAGCATGGAACTTTTTAAAGTTACTTCCAGGAGAATGTTACTTGCAAAACTAAGGCTTTACAATGGGTTTAATGCTGGGAAGCAAGCATCTTTGCGATAGAAGCTTTCCGAACTCGAAACTTATAAAGTCCAAATATAGGTGTTCCCCATCTGATAAGTCACTTGCTCGGTTGCATCTTTTGTCAACAGAAAATATTCATGTTAATATTGACACACTGGTTAGTAAAAACGAATATGCCCAAACTTCCCACTTAATTTTTTTTTTGTAAATTTTTATTTTTTGGGATATATAAAAAGAATTATATTAACAAAGACGTTTTTTTGTACCAATTTCAAATCAGTGATACAGTTGTATACGACGTATTTTATGATGCAGTCCTTACAAACACAATTTTATTTGCAGTGGCTTTGGCCATTTGAAGTCCTGGTTTAGTTAACAAGCCTTAAAATAAGGATGGATATATGGATAAGTTGTGAAAATGTAATGTATATAGAAACATTACTCTTTATGGAAAAAATACCACTTCTAGATAGTCAAAAGTTAGTTTCAATAATGTATACTTACATAAAATGGGTTTTACTAAGTTCAGGTTTGTTTGCATCAGCAGCCAAATTTTTCCTTTACATGGGGACAAATATATTTTGTTAATTTAAACACTGCAATATACTTATGGCGTGATTATCAGAAATTAACAGACACTACATGCAAGCTAATATTAAAGGGATATTTCCTGTGATGTTATTTTATAATTTATTAAATATTATTTACCTTCCGGTAATAATCAACATCTATTGCTGTGCCTACTCCATGGGAAATTTGTCAATAGTCCTAAATCATATTTTATGTGCGGGTATACAACTTTAAACAAAACTTTAGGAAAATACTAGTCGTCTAGCTGTGCTGAGAGATAATTAAGTAATTTTTGTAAATTTGACGAAGGCCAAGATAATTATATATAACTACAATTTAAAACTATTATGTTTTATGAAGGGTATTCCAAATAGTCAGAGCATATCAGACTTACTTTTTTTAATAATATACACCCTGTATATTAGGATATTTTTGAGTTCCTTAAACAATTTTAAAAATACTTTGAATAACAAACCTTGTTCTTTAATTAAATAGTTTCTGAGTTATTAACAATTTTTTTAAACTTAGGTTTTCTGTAACACTTAACAAACATTTATTTAGTCATAAGTATTAACAGCACTGATGCCAATTACATATACATCTTAAAGCTAGAAAGCATAAAAAAAAAAAAGAAAAGCCAATGAGGCGAACAAGTATTAAAACATCATAAAAGGGTTACTCAACTGAACATCAGAAAATTACGTCCTCTGCAGCCTAAGCCCAATATATACTAGTCAATAGACACACTTGAAAAAACTATATCATGATCACAATCAATCATAGACTTACCTACAAGCTGCTGCAATTAAATCTTTAGTCTGTTAATTGGTTGTTCTCAATTTTCTCTCGATCAAATCCTTGAACTGGCCAAGACTAGTTGTAAAAACATCAACGTCTGATGCATACGGGTTAAAAAAAATAACACATTTTGTAAATTGGAGAATTTTTGTACAGGTTTATTCGAGGATAGGTCCGATAAAAAATATTTGAGGCTCGCGAGTTGATTCTATTGACAGCAAATGGTAGTTTACATAGAATACCGGGACAGTCAATTTCACCTTTGAAAATTCAAAGTGCATAGTAAAATTGAAGACCTTGGTGCAAGAACCGGCCGAGTCCATATTTTATAAGTTTTGGGAAATTGAAAATATTTTTCTATTTTTGGATATTTATAAGAAACAGATAGCATACATGTTTTTTTTTTATAAAGTCCAAATATAGGTGTTCCCCATCTGATAAGTCACTTACTCGGTTGCATCTTTTGTCAACAGAAAATATTCATGTTAATATTGATACACTGGTTAGTAAAAACGAATATGCCCAAACTTCCCACTTAATTTTTTTTTTTGTAAATTTTTATTTTTTGGGATATATAAAAAGAATTATATTAACAAAGACGTTTTTTTGTACCAATTTCAAATCAGTGATACAGTTGTATACGACGTATTTTATGATGCAGTCCTTACAAACACAATTTTATTTGCAGTGGCTTTGGCCATTTGAAGTCCTGGTTTAGTTAACAAGCCTTAAAATAAGGATGGATATATGGATAAGTTGTGAAAATGTAATGTATATAGAAACATTACTCTTTATGGAAAAAATACCACTTCTAGATAGTCAAAAGTTAGTTTCAATAATGTATACTTACATAAAATGGGTTTTACTAAGTTCAGGTTTGTTTGCATCAGCAGCCAAATTTTTCCTTTACATGGGGACAAATATATTTTGTTAATTTAAACACTGCAATATACTTATGGCGTGATTATCAGAAATTAACAGACACTACATGCAAGCTAATATTAAAGGGATATTTCCTGTGATGTTATTTTATAATTTATTAAATATTATTTACCTTCCGGTAATAATCAACATCTATTGCTGTGCCTACTCCATGGGAAATTTGTCAATAGTCCTAAATCATATTTTATGTGCGGGTATACAACTTTAAACAAAACTTTAGGAAAATACTAGTCGTCTTGCTGTGCTGAGAGATAATTAAGTAATTTTTGTAAATTTGACGAAGGCCAAGATAATTATTTATAACTACAATTTAAAACTATTATGTTTTATGAAGGGTATTCCAAATAGTCAGAGCATATCAGACTTACTTTTTTTAATAATATACACTCTGTATATTAGGATATTTTTGAGTTCCTTAAACAATTTTAAAAATACTTTGAATAACAAACCTTGTTCTTTAATTAAATAGTTTCTGAGTTATTAACAATTTTTTTAAACTTAGGTTTTCTGTAACACTTAACAAACATTTATTTAGTCATAAGTATTAACAGCACTGATGCCAATTACATATACATCTTAAAGCTAGAAAGCATAAAAAAAAAAAGAAAAGCCAATGAGGCGAACAAGTATTAAAACATCATAAAAGGGTTACTCAACTGAACATCAGAAAATTACGTCCTCTGCAGCCTAAGCCCAATATATACACTTGAAAAAACTATATCATGATCACAATCAATCATAGACTTACCTACAAGCTGCTGCAATTAAATCTTTAGTCTGTTAATTGGTTGTTCTCAATTTTCTCTCGATCAAATCCTTGAACTGGCCAAGACTAGTTGTAAAAACATCAACGTCTGATGCATACGGGTTAAAAAAAATAACACATTTTGTAAATTGGAGAATTTTTGTACAGGTTTATTCGAGGATAGGTCCGATAAAAAATATTTGAGGCTCGCGAGTTGATTCTATTGACAGCCAATGGTAGTTTACATAGAATACCGGGACAGTCAATTTCACCTTTGAAAATTCAAAGTGCATAGTAAAATTGAAGACCTTGGTGCAAGAACCGGCCGAGTCCATATTTTATAAGTTTTGGGAAATTGAAAATATTTTTCTATTTTTGGATATTTATAAGAAACAGATAGCATACATGTTTTTTTTTGTAGGGATATAGAATAAAATTGATAGGGAAACATTAAAAAACAATATTATAAAAAAAACATAAGAGCTAGAATTTTTTTAAAAATTTTGACGTGTCCGATTTTTGCACCAAAAATAATATAAAAAATCAATAACAACGTAAATGATAACTTTGAAGAGCCTTATTTCAGAAACTGAAAACTATCAATAAATCACAGCAGTTACTAAATAAATAAACCTATTGCCAGCGAGACCCTGACTGTTCCGCATATTCCCCCACCTAGCCAAGTCCCTACGCTTTGTGAAGCTGTTGGTGAAAATACCGGACAAGTCATGAACTAAGCTGTTTCTTGCACCCAAGAATGCCAGCGGCCAAGTCCTAAAGATATATTAACGTTGCATTCCTTTGGACTTGGCTGATTCTTGTACCAATCGATCGGCGATATTTTAATACATACATTTTAACGGCAATCGTTATTTTGACCAAAAAAGGACTTGCCCGGTTCTTGCACCAAGGTCTTCAATTTTGATTCTTCTTTTATCACACCCTTTCTGGGCATATATACCATATTTCCAATAATACATACACTTCACAAAAATTCTCTGCACTCTTTCAAGAAGTGTACTCCATGCGTTAACTGGGGGGGGGGGCAAATTATGCTTCAGTATTCTAAAACAGACAAGCTATCAAAAAGATACCAGCCAACATCAATGCTAAAGTCTTTGGTGTTCATAACGATAAAACCTGCCATTTTTTCTTCTTAATTCAATTTTTTTTCAAGATTACAATACCGTCTCTCTCTAGGGCTGGGCAAAAATTCGATATATCGATAAACGATATTTAAAAAATAAAATATCGATTTATCGATATTATCAATATTATCGATATTTATCGATGTTTATCGATATTATCGATATTCATCGATATTATCGATATTTATCGATATTAGCGATATTAGCGATATTAGCAATATTATCGATATTTATCGATATTATTGATATTATCGATATATCGACTATATTGATATTCGATTGGAATTTCAATATCGTTCTTATAACACATTTAAGAATTAATATTTAATTCAATCTTTTTTCTTCATGTTTTTATAATTATTAGAGTCTCCCCTTGAAATGAAAGTACGACGTTTTACAGGGCACATAAGAAAATATTGATATACAGTGTCACCAGTAAAGTCCGCATCATATGGGATTTTTTGTTATTAATACCTTTATTAAAAATTTAACTTTGGCATCAAGTTCTGGTTCGATCGAGATGAAAATTAAGCAAAAAAATAGTAGTCACGTGATTCGCATTATCTGTCAAAATTTAATTTTTTCCAAAAAATAATTCAAAAGTGGGGTTATTTTTGAAAATATCGAAAAAAGTTATTAGAAATAATTTTAAGTTCGTAGCCCACATGCAAAATTTTAGCTACATAAGATAATTTTGATTTTTTACCTATATTTTGTAAACTGCACCACTTTTGCAAAATAAGACTCAACGCAACCTACATAAAACTTCTCAGTTTTAACAAGGCTTTATTTCAGATAAATTTTTTTTAAAGTAGCGCCATATTAAATGTGTGTTTTTCTACAAAACCAAAATTGGGCTATTAAAATTTGGTCGCATGTGATGCAAAGTTTATTTGTTTTTGACCCTGTATAAGGTAACTTCACAAAATAAGTATTTTTGAAAACGTAGTTTGTGTCTGAAAGTAATACACTTTAATATTAAGACAAAAAAGAACACAATGTCTTGAGTTAAGTGTTTTTTAAGTGAAAAATACATTTTAGTTTAACAACGTAAAGTTTATCTATTTTCAACGATTTAATTTAAAACCCCTATAATATAATTTATTATTAAGCTATGCCATAATAACGTTTTTGTAGAAAAACACACATTTAATATGGCGCTACTTTAAAGAAAATGTATCTGAAATAAAGCCTTGTCAAAACTGAGAAGTTTTATGTAGGTTGCGTTGAGTCTTATTTTGCAAAAGTGGTGCAATTTACAAAATATAGGTAAAAAATCAAAATAATCTTATGCAGCTGAAATTATGCACGCTGGCTAGAAACTGCATTTAGAAAAACTTTTTCCAATAACTTTTTTCGATTTTTTCACAAATAACCCCAGTTTTGAATAATATTTTGGAAATAATTAAAATTTGACAGATAATGTGAATCACGTGACTACTATTTTTCTGCTTAATTTTCATCTCGATCGAAGCAGAACTTGATGCCAAAGTCAAATTTTGAATAAAGCTATTAATAAAAAAAAATCCCATATGATGCGGACTTTACTGGTGACACTGTATTTATAATATAATATTTTTATGTTTTATCGATAATATATATTATCGATATATCGAATAACGATATTTAAAAAATAAAATATCGATATTATCGATATTATTGATATTTATCGATATCATCGATATCGACTATATCGATATTTTTTTTAATATCGCTTAGCCCTAGTCCAGACAATAGCAATAATTTTAATAATAGTATTTATCTTACTTAAGCCGCCTTTTCAACAGTAAAGAAAATATATCAATAGAAAAATTATTAAAAGCCGTAGCAAAAAAGCGACTTGAAAAATCATTGTTTTTTTAACTACAGTAACTAGAGTGTCGTTTCTTTTTTGTCCGCCTTCTTAAGAAAGTTAGTCAAGCTAAGGATTTAAACGAATGGAATTTTATTTGATGCGTTCATTAAGATAAACAGTATTAAAATCCTGAATTTTTATGGCTTTATTTTTCAACTTCCTCTCATTAGTTACCAGAATGTACGGTGACAATTTTATGTACGTAAGTAAAATAAAATACTTTTAACAACGTAAAAAGTTGTGCCGTCTATAACTACCAGCAAACGTACTTATTATAAAGCCGGTAAATGTTTTATTGGATTTGCGTCTGCCTCATTAGGTACCTATCTTATACGTTTTTTCTCTATTTTTACAAAAATGTGTAATAATTAAAGTAATTATGATGTCGTATCTATACTTTCCAATAATACTTTTTTCATATTATTTTTTAACAAAGATTTTGTCCTAATCATTCAAATATTCTCACCACAAGAAAAATATTTTGTATCTAATATTTTTAATTTACTAAATTGATTTATTATCAAGGTATGAAATACCTTACTTTTGAATTATTTTTTGAAAAAAATTAAAATTTGACAGATAATACGAATCACTACTATTTTTTTTTGCTTGCTTAATTTTTCATCTCGATTGAAGTAGAACTTGATGCCAAAGTTAATTTTCCAATAAAGCTATAATAAAAAAAATCCTATATGATGCGGACTTTACTGGTCACACTGTATAAAATTTATAAATGGGAAATATGTTTTAAAACCGACCAGAAAATATACACTTTCGGGACAATTTTTCGTCCAGAAAATAACGTTTTGTCGATCAAGACCGGAAAATTGACGTTAGAGATCGAAAAAGATTTTTTAAAACCGACCAGAAAATATACACTTTCTGGACAATTTTTCGTCCAGAAAATAACGTTATGTCGATCAATTGAGATCAATGAGATTTCAGAAGAAATTTTGGAAGCAGCAAGGAAAGCGACTTACGATATAATGCCAGTAAAATCAAAAGCCCGTTACAAGAAGTCATACGACTCATGTAAAAATAATATAAAATAAAATAATTTAATGTAAGTATATCGAAGTGTCGGTCTTAAAAAAAATATTGTACGTCACGCAACCGAAAAATAGTGTTGTGCAGGTCTCTCCAAGCTTCCAGGGCTCGACTACGGCTCGCCCTGGAAATGCTTGTCTCGGCCTGAAAAACACTACTTTCCGGTCTTGTAACGTAAATTACTATTTCGTGAACTCGAGACTCGAAAGGCCGATATCTGATTATATTTAATCTTCTTTTTTTTGCGGTTACAATACTTCCCTGCGATGAAACTAATAAAGTACAGGGCGTTTTTGTAGAACACCCAAGCGATCACCCCCTTGAAATATATCAATTGAATGCGCCGACGGCGTCGTCCAATTCTATACGACTCGTCATTAAACCATTAAAGGATCATGTCAGTTAAAAATTCTTTTTGTATACAAATACACAGGATACACTTTATTTTAAATACAAACATCTTATGGTTATTTTATTAAAAATGGAAGGAAATCATGTTAATATAAAGCTTCTAATGCATTAACATAACAGAGTGATAGTACAGGTGATTCGTTAATAATTGTGCGACCATTTCCTGCACGTTATAAATCATCGCGGCTTTTAAATGTCGACAGAATTATTAATGTGTCGATTTAAAAATTAAATTGCTTTTTTGGGCATTGTCAAAATTCATTACCTCAATAAATATTTGTAGTGAAATTAAAATACAGGATTTTATAAAACTTAAACTATTTATTGCCGAAGAACGTAAAGACTAGAATTTGACCCAAAATTCCTAAATTAATGTTACAAAAGATATTTTTAATTTTATGAATCAATTTACATAAATTTTAAAAACACTTTTTGCTATCGAACCGCGCACGCCGTATAGGCAGTCTAGCGACAAGCACCGATCCATTATTCCTCTGTGATACGACAAGTACTAACCCATCATTCCTCTGTGGTATAAGTAAGCGTAATTCTCTTTATTTTTCAACTGATAATGATTACGGCACCTTTAAACTAGTATACGACACATGTCTAAGTGTTTCGTTGTCCTTCTTTTAGTTACAAAACAGAGTAGGAAAAATATCTTACTTCGGTGTGGTGCTAAGACTCTTAGTGGGTGATGAGCTTGATAAGTAGAGGTGTAGTGGAAAGTTAGTGTATAGAACAAGGACAAGGACATTTTTAGTTTCGTAGGAGGAGTCGGTAAATGAATGTTGATAAAAAATAATTGTTTGTAATTGGTTAGGAAAAAGGGTTCTACTTCCAATAGTACATCCAGGGAAATCCTCTCTTATATGAACGTGCAAAATTATTGCTGATATAACAAAACGGAACTCCTTCTTTCAGTTAGTAAGGGTTGCAAAACTGTATAAAAACTCGAAGGAACACTTACTCAGAGAGTTGTAACAGTTGTTCAAGTGTAAGGGTAGCCTCTGCCCGTTTATCTACTCAGTTTGAAGCCAATACTAAATTCAACAATTTTAATGTCATGGAGAGTACTGCACCAGAACCAAACTATTTTGCTTCAATTGCGTAAGTGTTCTTTGAGTAATTTATTTATCCGTTTATTGCGTAAAATTGTATAATTCTTATTTTGGTCAGAGTTGTCTATTAAGTGGAAATTATTTCTTTAAACTTGCTGGAATAACACCTTCCTACAGTGAGTAAAAAGGGACAATCTCTCTCCTTAATAGAGAATTATTTAAGTTCACCATTTTATACTCTTAAGTCGTTAATTTGTATTTTATTCGCACTAGTTATTGTAATCTTTCATTCCTTCATTGCTTTTCTGTATTGCTGTTTATCAAATAAATCTCTTACAAAATCCTTAGTGTTTCAGTGATTAAATACCGCACCATTAGGGCACAGTTAATAATAAACACCCTCAGTAGAAAATAAAAACATAATTCAAAACCAAAAAAACATCTAAGCACACATTCCAGTCGCCTACCATTCTGATACGCCATTTTAGTAAAAGTCATTGAAGCGATTGCCATCCATAAAGTTATACTCTTTCGAATTCGGTGAAGTACCGAAACAGAATAAATAATTAGTAGAAAATTGCATTATTAATAATTTCATTATTCAAAACAACAACAAAATTTGGTGGAACAGCTCGAAATATCCGGTACGGCATGAAATAAACGGAATAAAGATTCAATCTTATATATTTTTTTCTTTAATTTGACATCAAATAACTACATCTTATAACATTTTAAATCCAAACTGAAAGTACCAAAAAACTTTTTAACAACTCGCATTAAAAGTTATTTTTACGAAGATTTATTAAATAAAAATGTAAAAGCAGACCAAATCCAGTTAAAATCTCGAGTTCTCTATCGCTTAAGGTGGCGTACGTAAACTAAACTGTCAACGTCGACAATAGTTTGCGCGGTATAGTACAACACTGCAACAGAGGAATGATAGGTCGCAGAAACGCTGTCAGAGAGAAAATATAAGACCAATGTACACTATTGAACTATCATCCTTTCTGGTGTAGCACCAGCAGCTAAGACCATTAAGTTAGTTTAAGAAGATCTTGGTTTGTTACTGTAACAATACGATGGTAGCAACAAATGACAATCCAGGAAATGCCATGGACATGAGGTCTGGTTATTAGGGTATCCACCTAACTTTTTAGATGGTTCTTACACAAATATATGAAGTGCTTCCTAGGATACCCAAGGAGTCACCTATTAAAATATAATAAGTAATTTCTCTAACACCCTGTACTTCCATGACTTAAAACCGATTAAGGTGGGAGTATCAACATGCTTGACAACCTATAACCTATTTCGCGTAGATTTATTTATATTTTCTAACTTTTACACAAAATTAAAAAATAAAATCAATATCGTCTTCATATTCTATAGGTAATAATTAACATGTTAAATAAATATCAAGGAATTTCATAAGTTGTTTAAGTAGAATTGTATATCGAAAAATATCGGTTAAGATTTTTTTTAACATTATTATGTCATTGTTCTTTCACTATACAATTCTCCCAAAATAAGCAATGAAATAAATTGATATTTTTGTAATATATCAGATATTACCTAAATAATGTGCCGACGATTTTGATTTTATTTAAATCTTAGTCAATAAAATAATAAACTAAGAAAAACAGGGCGAAATAGGTTATAGGTTGGCAATAAATTGAATGACGTTGATAATTCCTTAAGGTTGAATTCTCAACGTCATTCAATTTATTGCCAACCTATAACCTATTTCGCGTTGATTTTTTGAGTTTATTATTTTAGTAACTAACATTTAAAGAAAATCAATATCGTTGGTACATTATTTAGGTAGTATCTGATATATGACAAAAATATCAATTTATTTCATTGCTAATTTTGGGAGAATTGTATAGTGAAAGAACAATGAGTGACAATGACATAATAATGCTAAAAAAAATCTTACCCGATATTTTTCGCTATACAATTCTTCTAAAATACGTTATGAAATTCGTTGATATTTATTAAATATGTCAATTATTACCTATAGAATATCAAGTCGATACTGACTTTCTTTAAATTTTGTATAAAAGCTAGAAAACATAAATAAATCTACTCGAAATAGGTTATAGGTTGGCAAGCATGTTGATTCTTCCACCTTAAGTTGTTCAGTTCCGGCATTTAAAACGTCTAAAATCAAATAAGTCATTCTTTAAATTTGTATAAGGGTATTTAGACATTTACTTCGCTCTTGTTTAATATTTATTTAGAATTTAGATATTTACCACCAATTTGGGATAAACCGACTCTTATTACTAAATTAGAAGATTACAAATTTTTTTTTCGGTTTTAGATTATTTCAATATTCCATTAGGATTTTATAGATTAACAAAAACCTACACAACGTATAACATAAGCGGATATGGACTGGAATTTGACCCAAATGTCCTTATACATTGATCCAAAATCTATTTTTAATTCCATTAATCAATAAATTACACATTTAGAAGACAGTTTTTGCCGCCGGACCACACACTGGTATTCCTGTGGATTAATTCCATCACTATATCCATTTTCAACATAACAAAGCATTAATCAACGTTACCAATTCTGGCTTTGTCTAATGTTTATAAAACATAACTTCCATCTGGTGTCTTTTATAAATGACCATTGTATAGTATTATAAACCCACGACCATTAAACAGGTTTCTATTTGGGCACCTTTGGAAGACGTTTAAAAAATAAGTATGTTTAGATACAAAGTAATAAAATCGTATAAAACAAGTGCCAAATTGTTATGACATTAATAACTAGTTTTTTTATTTAATTAAATTATTCTGGTACCGAATAACAAAATTTTTAATTTTTGTTGTTATATCCGCTAGAAAGGCATACTCATGACTCCAAATGGTTAGTTTATTTCTTGATTTACTCATATCAGCACAAATAAATTGATTGTAAGTAAATATTGTTTACAAAAATCATTTATGTCGCAGTCAAACTTGCCTGGTTAATTATTGTTTAAAATCTTATTGCAACCCAACATAAGTCAACTACAAAACTGTATATTAAATATTTTTTTCGATTGTCCATTAAATTCATAAAGAAAATAGTTTTTCGGTACTCTTTTTTTTTTAAGAGAAATAAAGTGATTTTGGTAACAACATCCCGGTAAAATGATTTATACCGTGCAAGCAAAAATTATTTGCATCAAAGAGGACTTGGATTAAAAATTGTAGGGCTTGGTTTAGATCACAATGATATGGGGACGATATATCTAACCAAATCTAGGTTAAAATTTTGTCAAATTCATATTATGACATGATATGCCAAACTAATGAGTAATAAAATAAGTAGACAAATACAAATTTATTTTTGTTGTTTACAAAATTAACAAAGTAAGAATTTACAGAAAGAAAAAGAAAAATAATTACATAAATTGCTGAAATTGTCCATCGCCATGCTCCAAGCATAAATTCACACGTCTCTTCATATTTTCGAAAGTGTTGACCAGCATCTCTGGAGAAATGTTACTAAATGTTAATTGTTCTAAATTTGCAACTGGTGTTTTAAAAATAGTGTTCTTTAAATGAGGACAAACGAAGTAATCCATAACCGTTAAACAAGCTGATCTAGGTGGGAATTCAATGTCTGATCGAAAACTGATCAATCTGTCGTCGAAAAAATTGCGTAAGTAGTTAATAGTTTCAGCGGCTGTATGGGCGGTTGCACCGTCCTGTTGAAAATATCCAAAACATGGTTCGTCGTCAAATCATTGCTCCACAAATGGATTCAAAATATTGTCTCTATACCGCTGTGCTGTAACTGTTTCATGAAAAAAAAATAGGACCAACAATTCTTCTTCGGGAAACAGCTAACCAGACACCAATTTTTTGAGGGTGCAATGTGGATTCTACAAAAAAATGAAGATTTTCACTACTCCACATGCGTGTATTCTGAGAATTCACATAACCGGAGAGGTGGAACCAGGCTTCATCCGAAAAAAATGTCAGGTCTAATAAATCATTTCTTTCCAATAAATTTTGGGTAATCCATTGAGAGTAATTCCTGCGTTTTTCAAAATCTGCGGTTTGTATTTCTTGGAATACTTGCACTTTATAAGGAAATAAATTTAGCTGCTTTTTGAGAATAGTCCTGCATGTTCCATAAGATCTTCCCACTTCTTGGGACAGGCGTCTTATACAATTTGTTGGCGTATTTTGCATTATTTTACGAACGTTTGCAACAAGTTTTTCTGTTCTTACAGATGGTCTTCCTGCTTCATTTTTGTGTTGTATAGAACCTGTTTCCCTAAACACAGCCACGGTTCTTTTCATGTAATGATAAAAATCCCCAGCAAAAAAGCAACGTTAGGAAAACGTTCGTGAAAATCGTCCATGCACAAACCCGGATTGTATTGCCACTCACCATTTACTCTAACCGCGTTTCGAAAATACGCTTCAACTATAAATGTTTTGTGCTGTTCCGTAAAGCCCATTGTGTGAATTGTTCAAGAAAAATTAACGATGAATCAAATTACTTGTAACGACTGTCAAAGATGACGGAACAACTGATTGACTGTTAATTCAGGTAGTTACTGACACCCAACAGGTATTAAGCTCTTCGGCTAAGTATTACGTCCTTAGATGCAAGGCCCTCTTTGATGCAAATAATTTTTGCTCGCCCGGTATGTACGATCATCATTCATAGTTCAAAAAACTGGCCAGTGCATAACTTTTGTATCAACACTTTTGTTCCCGTTATTTACAAACTTTTATTTATTTTAATTTATTGTATTCATGTTGAGACAAGGTTACTAACTTACTTGGCTGTTGATCTCTATATAATAGCAAGTGGGGTTTCCTGTTGTGACGATTAAAAGTGTTAAAACCTATGTCTACAGTGTTAGGTATTTATGTTAAATTTAATAGTAAATGGTTTAAAGATCTGGTTTAAAACTCACAACCGGTCTAAGTTTATTTTTCTATTTAAATAAGGATTTATTTTTACGTTCTGTTGTACTAAATTTACAAGGGACACTTCAAAAATATCTTCTTAGCTATAATAGAAACGACTTACTTTACGTTCTATAGTATAATTTAAAAGTTGCAACCATTTTTAATTGTTTTACAACAAGAAACTAATGCTTAAATGTGCTAATTTACAAAATACCCCAAGTCCATCGCCACTTCTTACCTGAACTACCCACTTTATAGTCCGGATTTAGTGATGTATCTTTTTTTTTGGTTCAGAAATAAAAAAAAAATTTAGGGTACGATATTTTGCATGACGATAACCACTCGAAAAAGAAAAGCGATTAAATCGTACCTTAAACAAAAATGAATACAAGTTTAATATACAATAGGAAGATATTGTCAAATATAGATTGGAGTAAGTGAAAGGATGAATAGAACTATACTAAAAAAAGTTAGATACATGATTTTTTTCTCGTTACCACCAACAAGAAAAGCTTTAATTTGTAAATGGTTCTTTAAGATAAAAAGGAATGAAACTGAAGAAATGGATAGATATAAAGTAAGGCTAGTAGTGACGAATTGTTTTCAAGTATAAGGCTTTGATAATGTAGAGAATATTTAATTTGTTTTCAAATGGATAAATATGCTTTTGTTCATAATATAAGAACATTTATATTATATGGCCTTGTCGTTTGGTAAGTAATCCAAATTTAGTATGTACCATTGCGATAAAAAAAAAGTAGTACAAGAATTAGTAGTCCCAGATAGAACTCTTGGTCTATAAGGATATCGAGAAGTGGATATTATCGTCACTATGAAACCAATATAATTATGCCACCTAACTTTTTAGGCGTTACCATGAAGAATTCTGGTGACAGTATTGTAATAAAGGTGACACTGACACAAGAATTCTGGTGACACTGAGTTATCAGTTTGAAAGAAAATATTTTATAATAGACCAGCAGATTAAATTATATTTTGTTGTACTACTTTTCTTTGATCGCAATGGTACATTAAACAAATCACCATGGTGACTGTTTGAAGGTTGGAGACAATGATGTTTCTTGAACGATGAAAGAGTTTTGGACTTCCATTGTCTTTATTTGTTTTAAATCACAACGTTTCAACTGGTAAGTATCTCCAGTCGTCTTCAGGTGAATACTAAATAAGTAATGTAACTACAAGACTATTTATACCAGCTAGGTGCACTAAAGCATAACTGAGGTGGGTGTATGCTGTATGCGTAGGTTTTCTGTATACTGAAGTTTGGATGCTGTTGCCATTTTTCCTCACGTTGACATCTAGAAACGGTAATTGGTTGTTTTCTTCTTTCTCCATGGTGAATTTGATTGTTGGTGATAAGCTATTGAGGTGATCTAAAAAATCTCTTAGTTCGTCATCGGTTCCATTCCAAATAATGAAGGTGTCATCCACATATCTCAGCCACATTTTTGGTTTCTTTTTTGCCTGTTCCATTGCTTTGAATCAAACCATTCCATGTAAATATTGGCGATTATTGGCGAGAGAGATGAGCCCATCGGTAGTCCGTCTACTTGGTTGAAGAATCTATCCTTTTCTTGAAAGTAGGAAAATCACCATAGTGTTAAGCAAGATTTAAGGACGTGGATTTAATGTTTAGATAGCTTAATCACATCAATTGGCTTTATATAGAATTATAGTAATACATGCTTGTACGCTCAGTCAAATGCTGATAGTGCAAATATTTACCTACTGATCTATGTTGACGATCTGTTATTTGCTGAAAATGATACCATCCCAATAAACACCATAAAATCCAAATTAATAAATTATTTTAAATGAATGACATTCATAAACTTTACGATTATCACGGGATTTAAATTAAGTGACAAGTAGAAGGTATGATGTTAAATCAACCTGCATTCAACCTCGATTCAATTCTGCAATTCTTGAAAGGTTTAATATGAAGAATTGTAAACTAATAATGGCGAATTTGACACACTAAATTATATTGAAACAAAACACCTTATAGAGAACTTATAGGAACTTTGATGTATGTTATGGCAAACATCAAAGGTTGAACCATATTGACGTTAAATATAATTGTGTTCGATATGCAGTTCCAAGTCATATTATAGATGCGCAAAATATTAAAAAAATTAACAATGTGCAGATATTTTCATCAAAAGCCGGACTAGGAATTTGTGAGGTATATTGGATTAAAATGTATAAAATGTATAAAATTGGAATGGACTGTTAAATAGAATAAATCAATTTTATATACCCGCCACCCGCTTTTACCTATCATAGTTTGTAAGTTAGATGTCAATATAATTTGTAGTTGTTAAAATAAATAAAAAGAAAAAATAAATAATAGTTATTTATTGTTCAAGACGATATAATTTTACTTTAGCTTTGAGAGTGTTTTTTACCTAATTACGCTTGAGAAGATAATGCGATTTTATCGTCGTGTGCAATACAACATTTTTTTCTATAGCAAGACTTTAAATTCAAGTGAAAAATAAAAATTCAAAGAAAATTGTTTTTGGCCCAAAAATCGCAACTATGTTGCTCCGTTACTAGGGATATTAATTACTCTGTCAACAAAATAAATGTCAAACAAATTTTACATTCTGGTTTTTGTGGAGTGTTCAGTATTTTTGCGTTTTGTGTACGAAGTGAATACGAAATATACGGAAAAGAATTAACACAAGAAGAAGAAACCTGCCATCAGATGTAGAAGATGCAGCGTTGCAAGCAGAAAAATTATTGTTGCCCCAAAAATCTAGGATGATGTATGGAAGGAATACCAGTCCTTTAAAAAGTGAAAAAGCATCAAGAATATCAATGGCGTGAGTGAAAAAGTGCTTATGGCGTATTTTTATAAAAAGTTGAAGAAAGCGAAGCCATCGTCATTATGGTCGTATTATTCGATGCTGAAGCGTACGTTGTTGGTGAATGAAAATCCTTCGAGTTAATGTTTTTGAATTTGTAAATTTAATTAAATAAAAAAAGTTGAAACATTTTATCTATCCTTGCTGTTAAAGTGTTCCTATATCTACCCTTGGGGTTAAAGTGATACCTTATCCACTCAAAAGAGTTGCTATAACAACATTTTAACATAAGCTATAGAAAAAAAATTTGATATAACAAGTATTAATATTTTGTGTGAAAGGCAGAACAACAATATATTTTTTTCTAATTTGGTATCATAACAAGTCTATTACGATATGCATCTGCGTGTCGTAATGAAGCTATTTCGATGCGCGCTTTTTCTTTATTTGATGTTGGTAACATTTAAATGTTTTATTTCATTGACTTGCGCGGCCTTTGTGATTTACGAGAAAACCCATTTTTCGCAGAGGATAACAGTCATGAATGTTGGTTGCATAAATCTATAAATCAATCTTTTGTAGATGCTTCAAGCTATCATTTTCTGCCAAATCCTATCCAAAATTCAATCTACTAACCTTCCAATGTCGATTTTAACTTCAACTTTATTTGAATTTTTCATCTTCCCTACACTAAATTGCAATGCCGTGATGTAAAATCACGTCTTTTGAAATTCGAAAAAAGTAACAAAATCGCCTGAATTTCCGAACGCTTTGTATATGTACCGAATGTACAAGGATCACACAACGCATTCCGTCCAATTTCAAATCTCATATCGCTAAAATAACTGGGAATCTGGTGGGGAAAATGGGTCAATAAATCAAAAAATGACAGTTCTCAAAATAATTTTTGTTGTCCAGAGGCTACTATGATAAAAAATAGTATTACCAACATAAAATTTCGACCTAAAAATTTACAAAATTTGAAGGATTTATTTATTTTTAAATATGTTCTTTTTATTGAAAAAACTACAAATTAGAAAAAATAGTATAACGTACGTGTTATATAAAGCAGTTTTAAGCACTTGTCCTGTTATAAAACTTGCCCCAAGCGGCTCGTTTTTTAATATGGATGCGTGCTATAAAATGGTGCTTTATAAAACGTGTACGTTAATATACTATTATTCAAGTCATCACTTTTTTCATTGAAATGTAGTCTTTGCCGCACTCGGGGCACAAGTGCTTACATTAGTAGAAAAAATAAAAGTTTCTTAAAAAACTAACTTTTCTAGTACCTACTCCTTTTAAAGTTAAATTTATTTTTACAACTTTTTCTTAAAGAGTTTTTTTTTTACTTTTGATATTTCGCTAGCATACAAATTTAAATTAATAAATTGAAAAAATATATTTAATTCCTTTTGACCCTATTTACAAAATACTTACGTACGATAAATTAATGATTAGATACAAGTTTTTTTTAAACTTTACTTCCAATATCGCTATCAAGGAACTAATTATTTATTGCCAGATTAGTTTTGTGTTGATTTTAATATATTTACCAATTAAAGCTTTATTTGTTCGCACGGCTAATATAAAATACCGTAAAACGGGGTAAATAGCAACTGCTGTACTAACATTTGTTGAGAGAAACTGTTTAATTTTATAGTGAGTACGAGTGGGGTTCTGCGTTGTAAGTAGAAGATGCATAAAAAAGTTGCAATACAGACTGTCCGCGGATAGGGTTTACAATAGCACAAAGGGATGAAAAATTTTGTTTTTCGGGAAAAAGTCATTCTTGATAAAAAGTTTTGCTTGTAAAAAAATACAATTCACGAAGAGAACATTTTTTTATACAGGGTTCGCAAAAACTTCAAAGACATTATTTTTCTCCAAGAGTAAATTACCGTTATTTTTCATTTTTGACCAAAATGCCAATTAAAAAACTTATTTAGAATAACGTTTGTAATTTAATTACGAGAATTAAAATAATTCTTCAATTTTTTTAGTTTTTTAAATTTTTAGAGGTAAACATTTTATTTTGGATAGCAGCATTAGCGGTCGAAATACATACATTATCAATGACAGAGGGGTATCAAAAAGTTTCAAAAACTGATTTTTGGAGTTACCAGAAATATGTATTTTTAATTTCACAAATGAAATGACCCCGGAAATAACACAAAAAAATCCTTAAATAACAAAAAATAATAATTTTATAATTTGCTATTTAAACACTCCCCCTTCATATTCAACACATTTTTCCAGCTGTAAACGAATGTGGTCAAAATTTCTTCGAATTTCTTCACTGGAAATTGTTTGAACACCTTCAACAATTCGCTGTTTTAGAAGCTGTACGTCGTTCTCAATTGGACGGAAGTACACTAATTGTTTGAGGCGCTCCCAAAAATATGCATCTAAAATAGTTTAATCGAGACTTCTTGGGGGCCACAGAACCGGACCATTCCGACCAATCTATCTGTGGCCAAATGTATTATTAAGCCATTCCCTCACTTCAATTGCGAAATGCGCAGGGCATCCATCTTGTTAAAAGTACATTTCGTTCCTAAAGTGGAGAGGCAATTATTCTAGGTTGTCAGAAAGGAATGTTTCCAACATTTTAAGGTAACTCCTACGGTTACACGTGTTTTCGAAAAAGTATGGGCCAATATTGCCATAATAAGAAATCCAACAACCAGACATTTACTTTTTTGTAATATCGTCTTCTTGCAGGAATTCTAAAACGGGGATTATTTTCGCTCCAGTATCTAAGCTGCGCAAAAGACACTTTCCCGTTTGTTGAAAATGTCGATTCATGGGAGAACATGATGAATTTATGAAAATTCCGGTTTTCACTTACAATTTTGTTTCCGACCCAAAGACAAAAATCCAAACGTTTGGCTTCGTCTCCTTCTTCCGACGTTTGATTAAAAGTTGGCTTAAATGGGAATATTTTGTTTGCCTTTAAAACATATTTAATATGAGTTTTTTTTACTACATCAAGTTCTTGAGCTCGGGTTCTCAATGAAATACGTAAATCAAAGTAATAAAAAAGTAAAAAAATTCCTTGTTTTTAAAAAAGATGCTAGGAATGCATTTAAAATTTTAAAATAAGATACACACCACCCATTATGAAAATAGAGTCTAATAAAATTTTATATTAGTATTTTATTGGGCAGCAAATTTTTTTTTCGTTTAAGAAATATTTATAAGTATAGTCACAGTGCAATAGTGTTCCTGGAAAAATTATGTATGACGTAAGCGATAAAAATTCTTTTATTTTATTCAAATAAATATCAAATGAGAAAATACAACGGAACTTTTACCACCAACGTAATAATTTACTATTATATTACATGCGTTAATGAACTTTAAAAACGTCTATATTTTCCATATTTTGTTTTAAATAATGACAAGTTTCCTATGCACTTAAATAATCAAAGTGTGTTGCTGTTTACCCCATTTACGTTACTTTCCTAATAATAATATTTTATAAATATGGTACGTTAGCCAAACCGTAGATCTACAACGTTGTTAAGTAGTTATTATTATTGTTTTAAATCATTAGCTATGCAATGGTAACCCTGCTAATATTTTCTTAGCCGCAGGTAGCAGGAATGCGTTTTATTTCTTTTTTTACTGCCCAATAGGAAAGTGTACACTGTGCATATGCACGAAATGACAGACTTTGTTTGGATTTAGATTCTTCACACTTTTTTCTATTATTTTATTTTATGTCATTTCACAGTTACAATGAATCAATATTATTCGCGAAATGCATTTTAATGATTTACTTGAAGCCTTCTTAACCTTCAGAATTTATTTCATGATATATTTGTTGATTTAGAAATAATAAAATAAATTGTGTATGTTATTTGACCACTAAACGATTAACGATCGCCAAAATAAATATTTCAAAAATAGTTGCAGTCGTTCGGCTATCACCAAATATCAACCATAATATGGCCTAAGTCATTTTTTTTAAATGGAAAACTCTGCATTTTAATTTACCATTACGTTTAGAATTGCATTCTTTATTTAATTGCTCAGTACGTACCGTGCCAGCAAAAATTATTTGCATCAAAGAGGGCCATTCATCAAAGGACGTAATGCTTAGCCGTAGAGCTTAATACCTGTTGAGTGTCAGTAACTACCTGAATTAACAATCAATCAGTTATTCCGTCATCTTTGACAGTCGTTACAAGTAATTTGATTCATCGCTAATTTTTCCAATTTCTTGGACAATTCACACAATGGGCTTTACGGAACAGCACAAAACATTCATGGTTGAAGCGTATTTTCGAAACTGGGTTAGAGCAAATGGTGAGTGGCATTACAATCCGGGTTTGTGCATGGACGATTTTCACGAACATTTTCCTAACGTTGCTTTTATTGCTGGGGATTTTGATCATTGCCTGAAAAGAACCGTGGCTGTGTTTATATAGGGAAACAGGTTCTATACAACACAAAAAAGGAGCAGGAAGACCATCTGTAAGAACAGAAGAACTGGTTGCAAACGTTCGTGAAATAATGCAAAATACGCCAACAAATTGTATAAGACGCCTGTCCCAAGAAGTGGGAAGATCTTATGGAACATGCAGGACTATTCTTAAGAAGCAGCTAAATTTATTTCCTTATAAAGTGAAAGTATTCCAAGAATATACAAGAAACGATTATCCAAGAATGTGGTAACATTTCTCCAGAGATGCTGGTCAACACTTTTGAAAATATGAAGAGACGTGTGAATTTATGCTTTGAGCATGGCGGTGGCCAATTTCAGCAATTTAGGTAACTTTTTTTTTTGTATATTCTCACTTTGTTGATTTTGTAAACAACAAAAATATTTTTTTTTGTCTAGATACTTATTTTATTACTCATAAGTTTGGCATAATATCAGGACATAATATGAATTTGACAAAATTTTAACCTAGACTGGGTTAGATATATCGTCCCGATATCATTGTGATCTAAACCAAGCCCTACGTTTTTTATTCCAAGCCCTCTTTGATGCAAATAATTTTTGCTCGCACGGTACTTCTAACGCGCACCCAGTTAAAACAAGTGACTGGCATGTTAACAGGACATTAAAAATTAAAAAACACCTTTAACGAATTGGAGTCTTCTACAATGGACTCATTCATTGCAGACTTTACGGTGAAAAGGACGTAAACGCCTTTCATATCATATACAACCCGCACACGATTCAAAATCTTCCGAAATATTCAACGCGGCGACATCCTTCCACATGAGAAACCTGGTAGAAAGCTATTGGACCTTGTAGAAGAAACAAACCTTTTCTAACTAAATATCTTTGACCCTTTCAATTATAATATTAGCTTCAAACCTCAACACTCCCTAAAATCATTCTTATGTAACTCGAAAGATTCCATTCATATTAATAATAAATCTGGTGTCTACCGTGTATCTTGTTCTACTGATGGTTGCTCGGCTACCTACGTCGGTCAGACTGGACGAAAGTTTTCAGACAGAGTAAATGAACATTGTAAAGAAATAGTGAATGCCAGAAACCAAAACCTTTCTCCTTCAAAGATTAAATCTAACTTTGCTAGACACATCCACACTAAGAATCATAATTTTAACCTTGATTCTAGTACAAAGTTTCTTCACACTTGCATTAAAGGCAATGAATTAGACCTTCTTTAAATCTTAGAAATTAACAAAATCATTAATAATCATAACATAGATTGTCTCAATGACCAAATCCAGCATAGTTGTTCTCAATTCTTTAATTCTCTCGAGTTTGACAACTAATGTTTTTGGCTTTCCCTTTTCTCATTAATTTTAAGTTTTTGATTTCTATTGTTTGTGCAAGATTACGCTTTCATTCTTGTAAAGTACAATAGTTTAACCTCCCTTTTATGGTATGATATCTTTTACACCACATGACTAACTCCTTTTGTCAATATCTTTCATCCACAGTTAATTAGTTTACTCATATTTAAGCTTTTGGTCTTATTAATTTTTATTTTTATTGTATTCGACTCTTGTTTAGGTTAATTACGATGTGCACCCTCTGCTACTTTGTTGTTGATTTAATCTTTTAATCAGTCCTGCCTGAGCTATTGGATGAACGTGATGATGGTCGGTTTTAATCTCTTGACTACCCATCCCTCAGGTTACAATAATTTGCTCATATTTAAACAACCTTAGTCTCCCTGATACCTACATCCCTCCTTTTCTCTGTGATCCCACCAAAGATGGTTAAGGACTAGCTTCTCTGTGTATGTTTTTAATACACGTCTACGTTTACTCTGTGAGGGGAATTCTCCACCATTTTACCTCGTCTTTCTTTGGACTGTCAGCTCCATTTCACCCTTTTAATAATTACTTAAACTTTACATTGTTAAGTAGAATTTACAATGTCCAGAATGAAGATTTTGAATTACTATTATTATTACTCATAAACAAGGATGTCTCCATGACGTAAGTTACAGAAATTTATCTTTTCTCATAAAATTCTAGCCTTAAAAAAAATGTTTACTTTTCAGATATAAAAAACAGAAAAAACTTTTATAATCTTCTATATTTAAATACTCTTCCCTCCTCAAACTTAAGTTGCTAATTCTGTATTATGTGACTTTTCAGCTACTCCTCAATTTATAATTAAAAAAACTTTTCAACTTTAACTATTCCAATTTCAAATATTCTTCTCTTCTCACACTTACGTCACTGGTTCTCCAAAATATAACTTCTCAGTTACTCCTCATCTGATTATAAAACTTTTTACAACATTTACCACTCCAATTTTAAATTCTCTTCTCTCCTCACACTTATGGTGCGATGTCACTAATTTGACACTTAGCTAGCTTACTGCTATGTTAGCTTAATAACGTGGTTTTTGCCAATTCTCCACGAATGACCTCTTGATAGCCTATGTCATTACGGTGGACGTTTTTCCAATTACTTTATTTGTTCTTTTCATCATCTTTTAGCTCCGTTTTTACTGTTTGCACCTGTTGTATTTCTTATATTCCTTATTTTATTCTCCTGATGATGAATGTATATACATTCGAAACATGTAGAGAATTTACCTTTATTAAAACTTAAAACTTATCTTAATATACCAGTGGAGGAAGACTTAAAGTGTCTTATTTGTTTCCCTTTTCTAACAAGTCTGGTGTGCACAATAAGCAGAAGGCTGCAGTGTAGGAAACTTGGGCCACACACCCGACACACCGCTTCACCAGCCAACAACAAACCAACCAACCAACCAACCAACCAACCAACCAAAGCATTCCCCATATTAGAACTTACAAATACATAAAGGAGTATTTTTATTTTATGACAATTTAACAAATAATCAGGAAAATTTGAAACATTATTTTTCATTGTTATTATGCTGTGGCGGCCTCGAAACGCGACTCGGTCGTTCTATATCCTGCCAGGCGGCCTATTAGAAGTATTTAGTTACTAGAAATCTAACATCTTTATACGTTATTTTATGATATGGAACATTATACAAATGTAGAAAGTGCTCCAGCACTGCCCCCTGTGGTATTGCTGTAAATTTTATTGATGCCATTAGAATCCACTTGATATCAATAAAAATTTCTTTATTATATTATAACGTGCAAGTTTTAGACGTACTATAATTTAAATTGTTTTTCTTTTATTTCATTTTTAAACATAAAAACGACAAGTCATAGAATCTCTTTTAACACAATTTATCAACAATCAATCACTTGTCATATAAGTTATAGATAAGAAATTGATTAGTTCAGGTGAATGTTCCGACCAGAAGGTGTGAGAAGCGCTTAGTTGATAACTTTAAAATTATGTTGGGATGTTTAGTGCATTTACAATTTTAACATTGTAATTCGTAATAATTTTGTGTCGATGTTGTAGCTGATAATGGCTAATTATGGCATTTAAGCCAATAAAATTACATTAAACCAAATTGACAGATGGAAAGTGACAGCCTTGCGCAGCGACAGCGTTCAGGCATCGCAAGTTGAAGGTACCTGGTTCGATTCCGAGCCAGTTTGGTGGACTCGTTTAGTTTACTTGACCAGGCCACCGTACTACGTACACTGGTACCGTGCGAGCAGAAATTATTTGCATTAAAGAGGGCCTTGCATCTAAGGACGTACCGTCAACCGGGACTACTTTGACACTCCGGGGCTACTTTGACACCGTGGCACATTTTTTTTTGTTATTATGTTTTTTTCAGCTTAGTTATAATTTTTTAAGTTTTGAGGTAGATTTCTTATTGTTAAAGGCCCTGACTAATTAAATATGGTGAGGACATATCAGAAAACTCCGGGAAGCCGGAACTACAAGAATTATTCCGTAGAAAACTTAAGACAAGCCACTGATGCCATAAAAAATGGCAAAAAAGATATTACTTTATAAAATGTGATTTTCTTTCCATTTTTACTTAAAAAAAATTATAAATTTTTTTATAATTACCTACTTTTAATTTTTCGTCGACTGCCGGGGCTACTTTGGTACTAGAGTGATTTAAAATGCGGATTTTACGTATTTCTGCTTCTGTGTCAAAGTAGCCCCAAACACGGGGTAACTTTGACACACCGGTTTTTATTTTTTTGCGCCTAAATTATTAATTTTAAAGCAATTTTGACATCAGCAAACGATTCAGCAGCCCATGTTTGCTATGTTAGCTTTTCCTCAAGTACTCAGGTTAATAAATAGTGGCGTGAAGTCAAAAAAATGTAAGAAAAGGTGTCAAAGTAGCCCCGGTTGACGGTAATGCTTAGCGGTATCAATCAATCAGTTATTCCATCATCTTTGACAGCCGTTACAAGTAGTTTTATCTAAACCATGCCTTACGTTTTTGCAAAACCTACAATTTAAAGGATTTTTGCAAAAATTTTGTAAACAAACCATTCCTGACGACATATTTTTTAGAACACCCCCCCCCCCCCTTTTTTTTTGTTCATCTTCAAGTCAATTAAATGTATGAACTGTGGGATATATACAGGGTGTTCCTAAATATCATGTAAATACGAAAAGGGGTAATTCTTTGGCTTATTTAATGACTAAAAATTCATATAAATATAGGTTCTCAAACGCTCCGTTGCCGATCTACAGGGTGTTGAAATTTTAAGATTGTTTTAGTTTTTTCTTTATAGCTCTTGTAGTTTTTGAGATATTTAGCTCTAATTTGGAATTTAGGTTACGCTGTAGGACTTACATCACTGGGCATACCAAACGGTTTTAAAAATCTACAGGGATATATTTTTTCAGGGGTCATGCCCCCTTTTTTCCCCATGAACTTTTTGTCGGTGCGCCTATGTTTATATACATTTTTAGCCATTAAATAAGCCAAGGAATTACCCCTTCTCCTATTTACATGATATTTAGGAACACCATGTATATCAGATAGGGTTTCATAAAGACTTAACAACTTTTATTAGCTTCTATAGTAATTTATGAATTTTTATGCCTATGCTAAAATAAATTCCATCGGCATCTAATTCTAATCAAGAAACATATTATTTTAATTGTTCATAGAAATCCACTTAAACACTCTATATTATATCGTACCTTTCAAAACACCACCATGTAATTAAAATAGTTGCTTCTTTCATTCTATTTTTTATTGTAAAAAGCGACAAGTCATACAAATGCTTTTATCACGTCACATTGATTGGCGATACATCAATTGTCAAATAAGTGAAAGAGATCACTACTCCAAGAAAGTTACAATGCTACAATGCACAATGGTAAACGATTTATATCTTTTGTGGTATTTTATACACTCATCTTATTGGAGTAACGCGTCTATTGAGGTTAGTTAGACCTAAAGTCTGCAGTATTACTTAAAAAAGTAATTTGTTTTCTTGGAAAATTGTGTATTGTTAATATGTGCCGTCACTTATATTATACTATAATATAAGACGTCTCAATAAAAGTGACTAAATATATCTCAATCTGATAATAAAAGTAAAAAAAATCATAAAGGAATTGGTTTCAATCCTTGGCTTTATATACCATAGTGTCCTACTGCGGCAACCGCTTTAAAAACGCTATGTGCGTCAATACCCTTAATATATTTCTGTCATTTTTTTTATCCAGAAATGTTTTTATAAGTCATGAGTTCGACGTGTTTTTTATTATCATAAACTGAGTCAACCTAGATATCCCACGTAAATGGTCGAGATGTAAATGCTAAAAAGTGACTGCAGACGGCATTGGCATTCGTTAAATGTTTATCACAAGTCACGTTTGACGTAACTCGTCACAGATGTGTACGTCATATAATGTTTACATTATTGGATTCTTCTTGGTTTTGTTTCTCTATGGTATTATTAAAAAAGTTAGCCAGTTGCAAAGTAACAAGTTTTAAAGGTTTGCGGGTGGCTTCTAATGACTGATGATCATGGTTCGGAGCCCACGTTAACCCCCCCCCCCCCTTCTTTCGGGAATTGCCGCGGCAGTGAACGAGGACGAAAAAAATGCGAATAAGCAAGTTATCAAAAAAATTATTTGACAGCCTGTTATTGTCCTGTTTGGAAGGGGTAGCCATGTTTTTATAACTTTTTAAAGTATTATAATGAATTTTAATAATAATTTTGATATTATAATGAAATTTCTACTTTAATGTCGAATTTCTACTTGAATAACGAAATTTCTACTTTTATCTCAAAATTCGACTTTTATCGTTTTAACATTAAAGTCGAAATTTTAATAGAAGGTCCTTATAAAAAATAAATGTTTTTAAAGTGTAATGAAATTTGGACTTTAATGTCAAAATTTCGACTTTAATGTCGAATTTTCAACTTTAATCTCGAAATTTCTACTTTAATATCAAAAAAAAAAAATTTTATAGGGCCCTTATAATAAAATTTCGACTTTAATCGTTTCGACATTAAAGTCGAAATTTTAATAAAAGAGCCCCTATAAAAAATAAATGTTTTTAAATTATAATTAAATTTGTACTTTAATGTCGAAATTTCGACTTAAATATCAAAAAAGAAATTTTTCTATATGGCCTTTCTATTAAAATTTCGACTTTAATGTCGAAACGATTAAAGTCGAAATTTCGAGATAAAAGTAGAAATTTCCATACTTAAGTCGAAAAGTCGACATGAAGTGTAAATTTCGACATTAAAGTCCAAATTTCATTATACTTTAAAAAATTTTTAATATGTTATAAAATATTAAATTTTTTTTATAGGGCCCTTTTATTAAAATTTCGACTTTGATGTCGAAACGATTAAAGTTGAAATTTTGAGATTAAAGTGGAAATTTTGACATTAAAGTCGAAATTTCGAGATAAAAGTAGAAATTTCGACATTCAAATCTAAAATTCGACGTTAAAGTGGAAATTTCGACACTATAGTCGAAATTTCCAAATTAGAAACGAAATTTTGACTTTAATATCAAAATTTTATTGTCTAATTTTAATATGTATTTAAGCTTTGTACAAATTTTACAACAGTAATAAATGCCATGAAAATTTTTTATTTTACATGGCCCTTCTACGTCTTTGTATGCTGCAAATGATAAAATTGTAAGAAACTTAACTAGTAAACAAATTAAAGAAAAGCCATGTAATAAAAATCAACTTATATAATAATAAAGATACATTTTTTAACACAACATGTTATTATATAAGTTCCGGCCCTGCTCTATTTTTATAACTGCTAAACTAGAAACTAACTGTAAGTTTGCATAAAAAGTTGAAATGTTTTATTTTAGTCACGGTTTTAATGACAAACCAGTACAGAGTTTTTGTTTTTCTTAATTCGGCACAAGAATTCCGATGGATTTTTAATGACCAGCGAAACCACGGACCATACATTTTTAACGTATAACAAGAATCTTTAAAGTTTACCGCTAAAATGCTGGTAATACCTCGAAGATTATTGTTCGTTTGTTAAATTTGTTTAATTGTTTGATGCAAATTAACTGAACTAAATAGCCCAATTAAAAAAAAATGCTAAAAAACGTTTTCTTCGGAAGCTTTTAGTTTAAATACACTTGCTGACAAAAAAATGTATTCGAAGGAATTTTATGTAGTTACTGATTATACCGTGCGAGCAAAAATTATTTTCATCAAAGAGGGCTTGGATTAAAAAACGTAGGGCTTGGTTTAGATCACAATGATATGGGGACGATATATCTAACCAAATCTAGGCTAAAATTTTGTCAAATTCATATTATGACATGATTTGCCAAACTAACTAGTAATAAAATAAGTAGACAAATACAAATTTATTTTTGCTGTTTATAAAATTAACAAAGTAAGAATGTATTCTGAGAATTCATATATCCGGAGAGGTGAAACCAGGCTTCATCCGAAAAAAATGTCAGGTCTAATAAATAATTTCTTTCCAATACATTTTGGGTAAACCATTGAGAGTAATTCCTGCGTCATTCAAATTCTGCGGCTTGTATTTCTTGGGATACGTGCACTTTATAAGGAAAAAAATTTAGCTGATCTTAAGAATATTATAGTCCTGCATGTTCCATAAGATCTTCCCACTTCTTGGGACAGGCGTCTTATACAATTTGTTGGCGTATTTTGCATTATTTCACGAATGTTTGCAACAACTTCTTCTGTTCTTACAGATGGTATTCCTGCTGCTTTTTGTGTTGAATAGAACCTGTTTCCTTAAACACAGTCACGGTTCTTTTCAGGCAATGATAAAAATCCCCAGCTATAAAAGCAACCTTAGGAAAATATTGGTGAAAATCGTCCATGCACAAACCCGGATTGTATTGCCACTCACCATTTACTCTAACCCCGATTCGAAAATATGCTTCAACCATGAATGTTTTGTGCTGTTCCGTAAAGCCCATTGTGTGAATTGTTCAAGAAATTGGAAAAATTAGCGATGGAATCAAATTACTTGTAACGACTGTCAAAGATGACGGAATAACTGATTGATTGTTAATTCAGGTAGTTGCTGACACCCAACAGGTATTACGCCCTACGGCTAAGCATTACGTCCTTCGATACAAGGCCCTCTTTCATGCAAATAATTTTTACTCGCACGGTAGAGGACTAGAGGGTAGGAAGCCGATCGCCATGCATCGAAAAATATGTGATATTACCATCGGTAATTCAGCTTAACTAATTCGTCGCAAGCGGCGGCGCAAGTGTTTTAAGTAATGTTTAATATTCATGGCTTCTTATCGGCTCGATAACTAATTTTATTTAAATAGTTTTATGACAAACAAATAACGACTTTCATATGAAGTTACAGCTACTAAGTCACACATATTGTAATCCTGGATATAGTTTTAACGACGCTTGGTTTTTTAAACATTCTAGCTACCAAGGACGTTTTTTTTGAAGAAGAAGTAAGAAATTATAGTATTATGAAATACAGTAAAACAAATTGACTTGTAAATTTTCACTATATTTACAAAAAAATTACATGTGTCGCTAACACTGTTGCTTCGTCAGATGACAATGATTTAATAAATGTGAACATTAAAAATTGGGGTGCAATAAAATTAAATTATTGAAGATGTAAATAAAACAGTGGAAGGGTTACAATAGCGGGGAAAATCCAACAGAGGGCTAAAAAAATTAAATAAGGTACAATATGAGTAATTTACAAAATCATTAGTAGGTATATGTTCAACAGAATAAATTTAACAAATGTAAGTAATTTAAATGTAATTGATCATTTAATTAAATAACAGGTCCGCATTTTTAAGTTTCTGTATTTCCATAGATTCTAACAAATTTAGTTTTAAGCCTTTGTTTTCTGATCTAAATATTAAGAGAGAAAATATTAGACAAGTTTTCTCCGTTTTCCATAAACCATCTCACATCTCATACTGATACTGTCACTCCAAGTTGTTTTGTAATTTTCTCATTAATTTCTATATTTAATAAATTATAATTATCTGCATTATTTCGCAGTGCCGAATTTAGGTATTCTGCCGACGGGGGCTAATTATTATTCATAATACCACCACCACAAAACTACGTATAAGAGCATATTATTTTTGGTTAAATCAAAAATAGATGTACAAGGATTAAAACTTGTTTAATTATTAGATTTTTAAATTTTCATTTAACAAAATTAAATCTAAAATTTTGAGCTTCATATTTTGGATTATCGTCAATGGTTTTATGATGTGGTTCAAAATTTTATTCATATGATCATATTATAGATAAAAAACATAACTAGCTATAAAGCATTATTATATTATAACAATAAATATTATAAAACTTTATGCAACAGTTGCTTGAGTTGTTCCCTTATTAATGCCTTTGTCAAAATTAAGCTACCTACAACATCTCGTTTAATACTAACCCAAATAAATGCGAACACAAAGTAAAAGAAAATTGACTCTAGACAAATAATTCCTTATAATTTTTTAATAAAAATCTTGGGAAAGCCGAAAAGTCGAGGCGGAACCGTTGACTTTGTCGGTGTGAAATGTGAAACGCTGCCGATACCGCCTGATATTGTCGCAAGAGCCAGTGGGCTAAGAGAGCATATTTTAGTTTAAGATTTTTCTTATTCAGAAAAAATTATTTTTAAGATTAAGTATAGGTTTATAAAAGAATTTGCTTAATTTCAAGTTTTTTATTTTTTTTTTAAATTGTAAGTATTATAATTATTTATTTTAACGCCGAACTGCAGCCTCCAAGAATTTACTACCGGATGCTATTAGCAGAGTACATATATCAACCATTAGCCTCCTGAGCCCTTCCGTAAAGATCGCACTGTTATTCCCAAATGTCATTATAGTCAATTTAAGTAAATTATTTAGGGAAAAAGAAAATCTTCAGCTTTTTGGACTAGCTTTTTATTACTAATGTAATTTAATTTTTTACCAACGCTTCGGTAGTTTGGTTTCTACCTTCTTCATTGCTTAATTAAAACATTAGTAGGGTCGTGAACAGTAATCCTGAAAAAACTTTGTATCAGGGTAGACAGTAAAACAGTTAAAAAGGCACAACTAGTTGCTATTGTGACACAGTACCTAACGGTGGGAAATTCCCAGTTTGTTGTCGTATTTTAAAAGGTTTTCGCTGACTACCGTGATACAAAGTTTTTTCAGGATTACTGTTCACGACTCTACTAATGTTTTAATTGAGCCCTGAAGAAGGTAGAAATCAAACTACCGAAACGTAGGCAAAAAATTAAATTACATTAGTAATAAAAAGCTAGTCCAAAAAGCTCAAGATTTTCTTTTTCCCTAAATAATATACCTGGACGTGACTTCTTTTTAAGAATAAATAAATTATAATTGTTCAGATAGATGGTCATGGTCTAACTTTGCGATTGGAATTTATTTAATATGATTCTTGGCCTAAGATTATCTTAGGTACGGTATTTAAACTCTACTACTGTCTAGCTACTAATCCTTAAAGAGTTAGCTGACAGCTAGAAGTAAAATAGGAAATAAATATATGGCTTTATACCAGAAATGTTTATATTCGCAAAGGCTATTGTGGACTGTGCAAAAAGTGTTACATGAGTTTTAATAAAATAGTAAATATCGTCAGTGAGGTGACAATACCTCCTATATTCCAAAAAAGCGAATATTTAGTTATTACTACAAAATTATTCCTAACATTACCGCGCATGATTTGAAAACCTCTTAACTTGCGAAAACTACACTGCTATCAAGTTCCTTCATAATAGCAATACCTCCTATCTGTTTACGCTCCTAAATATAGGACTAATATCGCCAATCCTTTTAAATTTTTTAATACCTCTGACAAGTGCCTATTTTCAAAATCAACGTTTTATTTAAAAACCTTACCAAAATTTTCTTATTTTCTATTGTAAGTTAATGATTGTTTATTGTTTAAGAAGATAATTGGTATTAAAAACATTTATTGAATATAATCTATACATTCGAGTTTGTTTTTTCAAAACGTTTTTATCGTTTCCTGTAAAAACATGTCTAAGAGAGTTAGGAGGTATTGTCACATCACTGACGATATGTAGATTTACTCAAAAAAACTCTTATCTAATATTCTCAGGTGCAATAAACGACTTTACCATTAAACAAGTGATATCAAGGCATTAGTCACTAGCTCGTGATATCACACACATAACCTCTCTTTTGATGGGGGATAAATAGTTTTTATATTAAAGTTAATGTGACTGTTTTAGGATTTTTTTTTATATAATTAGGATTTGGACCTTCATAACAAGACTTTTACTTCTTGTACGCCAGATGGAGGGCCAGCAATGGTTAATCTAAGGATTTTAGGACTGATTATTTACCCTAAATGTGGTTAAAAGGAAGTCAAGCATTGTAGAATTCTAAAGTATGCTACAGGGAAAAGTTATTGAGAGTTATTGGCAGTTATTGATGAGGTAGAACCTTATTTGTTGAAGGACTCTAAGCACAGTACTTCTCCCAATGAGCTTTCTATGATATCGAAAAATATGAATAAAGGTTACTTACTATTTAGGAAAAGCCAAGAAACGAATCAGGAAATATAGGCTTACAAAAGTTTAAAAAAGCAAAGTGTTTAACAGTTTCGATGCTGCCTAAAAACCATGAAACTTGGGACCCATCTTTGGCTGAACCCCATAATAAAGTTTTTGATACTGCATTTTTAGACTTGATTTTATCACACTAATGTTAAAGTTTCGTGGATTTATCTTTAAAGACAATGCTGACCGTTGTCATATCGGATACTTTACTGACTACTCCAACTCCCTTTTTGAGAATACTTTGTATGAGCGCATCACATTGTATTATTGTGATCCTGGCTGCTGATAAGAAGGACCCGCTTCGTGGGAGATTTTCCCTCATTACGCGACAAACCGACATATTACCAACTTACCTTGCAGCCTACAGATTTCTATTAGAAAATAGCCAAACTACCACCAGAAGCAGTTGGACAACCTGAAAATTCCAATAAAAGTTTTTGTAAAAAGAATAGAAAAGGTAAAAAACCGATGAAGAACTTTCCAGCGACTCATTTGCACCAAACACACAATTTTCTCACGTCGAAAACTGTGCCTTGGGGATCGAGCCTGATAAAGATTTATACAGGGTGTCCAGGACAATGTGGGAAATCTCCCGGATATAAAAAAAGCACGTGAAAAGAATACTACAAGTTCATATAAACTTCTTTCGTATCGGCCTCCTCTTCGGAGATATGGGCTCACAAAACCTGGTATAGATCATATTATTATGAAAAAAAAAATTAAAATATAAGTACCTGTTGGTTAATTATGTGTCAAAATCTTAATTCCATGGAAGCTCTTTGGGAGCCCATATCTCCGAAGAGGAGGCCGATACGAAAGAAGTTTATATGAACTTTTAGTATTCTTTTCACGTGCTTTTTTTAAATCCGGGAGATTTCCCACTTTTTTTCGGACACCCTGTAGACATATTATTATTATTATTATTATTCTGTAGAATATACCAACAATAATTCTTGACTTTTTAATTTAAAATAAAAACTTGTATGCAAAAAAGGCATTTTATTCACTAAAATTTTTAAATGAGATAATCTCTCACGGCCGACTAACGGTGGGATTTTCTACCTAGCTACTAATGATGGGTGAACTTTAGAACAGGTTAAAGCAAAAATTAAAGAAGAAACCCTTATCGGTTCTTTAGTGCTAACAGTTGCAGCAAAGAAAACAACGTTTTCACCTTGTCCCTATTTGAGCGGTTCACACACTTAGCAAACGAACAAAACTTCAACAGTAACCTTACTTTTAATCCACACTTTACAGTCTTTGAAAAACTTAAGAAATTAGGTAGTTTTTAACATTAATAATATCAAAAAACTTACAAAAAATACGGATAAACACCAACTTGGTAGTTCAAGGAGTCCACACTTTAACTTTTAAGCTTACTATTACAGGATTATTTTAGCACTGTCAAATCACTTTGAACATTTTTTGTTATCTTCAGGGATGCTTTAAACCTTCTAAAACAAGAAGCTACTAGGTATAATTTATTATGGATAAATAAATTAATAATAATAAAAATGAAAATAAAAAAATAAAAAAAAATAAAAAGAAAATATTGTGGCATATCGGACAAGTGTAACTATTTTTTATATTGGAATACACAGGGATTTAAGTTTAATGAAGACCCTGGGGCGAGTAGACCACGACGTCCGTTTCGTACTTGTTGGGACTCGACAGGCATGCAGCCATAACGCAAGCAATTCCAAGAACGCCGGAAAAATGTACTAAAAGCCTCCTTGCAAAATCAAGGCGGCCATCAATACACCGTAGCGCCATCCCAGCGGAATAATCTCAAATATAAAAGATAGTTACACTGAAAATAATCGAAAGGTAGACAACTAAATAAACCACGAAGTGCAACACAATCCAGTATAGGGAACGATATTTGCGTTTTCACCGAAAACATCTGCCATTTGGCAGACAAGAAAACAGATTGCTTGGGTTATGGCTGCCTGTCGAGTCCTAACAAGGACGAAACGGCCGCCGTGGTCTACCCGCCCCATGGTATTCATTAAACTTGGATCCCTGTTTATTCCAATATAAAAAATAGTTACACACTTGTCCGATATGCCACAATATTTTCTTTTAATTATTTTCGCGGACACTATATCATCTTCTAATAAAAATAAATGTAAAAATCATTTGTTTGTCCCCCCCATAGAAAGTGAGGTTATGTGATTTGTGACGTAGTAGCTAGTGCCTAATTAAATAAAAAATGTTAAGTTGAAATCCGCAATGTTTCTGTTTGCTAGTGTATTTAATTTGATTTTCTAATGTACAGTTATTTCGGGAATCCCTTATTTAAATTTGTTTCAAAGCTAGGTCAAATTAAAAGAAAGAAAATAGAATGTCACTTTATCTTTTTTTAAATAGAGGTGGCAGGTAATTATCGAAAATTTGATAACTCATCAAAACAATCCGCAGCAGTTTGTATGCAGATTTTTAATTTGCTTGAGATTAACCAGGATCGAAATATTCGGGTTTAAAAAACCGATTATTTACCATTCATGTTAGGTATATCAAAATTTAAAAATTAATAGTGGAAGGAGCTAGTAGAATAGCAGTTTAAGCATTATAATTTTTTCATTGCACAACTGACAGCTTTTTTTCTACGTATGTGGAATGGAAATAATGGAAAATTTTAATACAGGTTGCCCGAAATATTGAATAACTTAAAAAATAATCATATTTTAACGTTTTATAATTTTTTAAAATTTTTCAACTTTTTCCGTTTAATTGGTCATGAAAATTTGAGAAAATCCATAAAAAATAATTTTTCTCAGAAAGTATAAGAGATACGACAATAATTGTATATAACTATAAAGTTGTATCTGAATGCGGTATAAAAATTTTCTTACTACAATTTTTATCGTATCTCTTATAGTTTTCGTGATATCTATTAAAATGTAGTTTTTATATTTTTGCAAATATCTCGGAAATTATATAATTCAGAAATAAAGTTTTTAAATAAGAAACTTTTATTTTTAAATCATCCATAAAATCACTTATATTCACTTTTTCTTTAAAGTTTAAGATAAATGAGATATTTATAAAAATGCAAGCAATTACCTATCATTGATGGTGCTATCTCGGAAACGATAAGGAATACAAAGACGCATAAATAAGAAAAGTTTTAGGCAATTATTATGTTTGCTGTTTATTGGTGCTAGCGGATCGTTTTTGATTCTTTTGGTTTCTTAGATATTTTGAATAAACTAAAATGTTGCATTTCCTGAGATCGTTTGTAACTTTCTTATTTCCCAATCCTTTTTAAATCTGTAAATACAATTTTGTAGCAACTTTTACATAGAATATGCCAACTTGGTAATATTTTAAATACAACGTTTCAGTTTCCTGGAACCATCATCAATTTTCTTTTTTGTAGTTACCACCATATTGGATTATTTATTTATCAAAAAGTACTTAATTTTTTTTATAATAAAATACAAAACTCTAGTAAATGAAAAAAGTATAACCTTAAAATAACTAAAAATAACATTTTTAGGGAAATTTCGAACATATTTGGCAAGGCCGACATATTGAATTTGGAAACATCTTGAACGGTGGATTTTGGAATGCCAGGCTCTGCGCCAGCAATTTTCTAGATGATTACGATTTTAGTTATCTTTTACATATTTCATGGGGCGAGGCTGCGTTCAAAACTACCAGAATTCTAGTAATTTTTTTTTCAGTCGGGAAAATAAATTCTTCTTGGTTGTCGTCGTTCATGGTACGTTTCAAAATAATTATATGGGCCTTTCTCCACTAACGGGAAATTCGTTGTCCCAGGCACATTTTACCTATTTGGCGATATTAATACTAAGTTTTGTATACCAATAACGATAATATACGACCTATTCTTAGCGGGATCACTATCATTCGACAATATAACATTGTAATAATCTAATAAATTATTTCTAAATACCTTAAAGTACAGTCCCCTATCATGTCCCATTTCCAGAATGACAAGTCTTACGATAAATAATTATTTTCTTTACTAAAAGAGGCGAATTGTAATATAATTACATTATAATAATAATAATAATATAATTAATTAATTATTGTCATGCAGATATTTCAGGGGGTGATAGTAGGTACTCGTCAATATAAGAAAAAAATGCAAATATATGCATGGTCTAAAACGCGTTATTTTCGTTACACAGGGTGGCAAAGTTTCAATTTTTTTTCTCGTATCTTGCGTTTTCTTTCTTATATTCTGCCATAATTGTTTCAAATTTGGAACATCAACCCTTTTTTAAAATCTCTACAATAAAGTATCAAAATTATCGGTCGCAGTATACAGGGTGTTACATTTTCTTGAATCGGCTACAATTTTATCTTTCAGAACTTTTTTTTTTGGCTCCCTGTATAAATTCCGGTATGAAATTTGAACTCTCCGTTCCTTTGTTTAGCGTTCTGGTCTCTTGCACTATTCTCATATCTGTGACCGTTTTCGATTTATTTGCAAAAATAGCCATCGATTGAAATTAAGTGTATTCGAAATAACGCAATAATAAACGGCTAAACGGACAATATTATTGTCAATTTCTTGAAAAGGAACTCCCAGGGCTGCTAGAAGAGGTACCAATTCTTTACAGAAACCAAATGTGGTTCATGCACGATGCTGCACCACCGCACTTCAGCATAGCATAGAGGTGTGAAACTTTCTCAATCAAATGTTTAACAACCGTTGGGTAGGTTGAGGGGGACCTCAGCCATGGCCAACTAGATCCCCAGACCTGAATAGCCTGGATTTCTTTTTCTGGGGACACCTGAAAGCATTAGTGTATGTATCAGACCCCAGTCCAGGCAAAAGATGATTTAAGAAACAGAATAATACCTTTATGCGACATCATTCGCAATACTCCTGGAATATTTGGCAGAGTCCGTCAGCCCATAAGGCGAAGACTTGATTCGTGCATTTTAGCAAGAGGCGAACATTTTCAACAGTTTTTATAATTTTGTTTTATTTTTATTTGATTAACTAATAAATTGTTTTGTTACACGGCCTTTTACTCTGCGTTATTTTGCCTACACTTAATTCCATCGATGGCTATTTTTGCAAATAAATCGAAAACGGTCACAGATACGAGAATAGTGCAGGATATCAGAACGCTAAACAAAGGAACAGAGAGTTCTAATTTCATACCGGAATTCATACAGGGAGCCAAAAAAAATAGTTCTGAAAGATAAAAATGTAGCCGATTCAAGAAAATGTAACACCCTGTATACTACGACCGACAATTTTGATACTTTATTGTAAAGACTTTAAAAAAGGGTTGATGTTCCAAATTTGAAACAATTATCGCAGAATATAAGAGAGAAAACGCAAAATACGAGAAAAAAATTTCAAACTTTGCCACCCTGCATAACGAAAATAACGCGTTTTAGAGCATGCATATATTTGCATTTTTTTCTTATTTTGACGAGTACTATCACCCCCTGAAATATCTGCACGACATTATTTAACACCCTGTATATAAGCAATAATAGAATATAGATAGCACGTTTACAAAACGCAATAATAATTCCAATTATATTTTTAATACTAACAACATGCACTCAAATTTTGTCCGCACAATTTTTGAACAGTCCTCTGGATACAATTTAAATAGTGCACCAAAAGCATACAACGCACTACTGAGCTTTTGTATAACGTAAAACGGAACGCAACCAATGACAAGTTCGCTCGGAAACAAAACCAAACGAGCGGCGGCCCTTTTAGAGTCTTTTATTCAGTCTCAACTCTGTATGTGTAGGAGATAAACGTGTTGGGCCGCTTGTCCTAACATTCCTCTGGTAAGTTTATTTTTTAGTGTTTTAAATGATTAAATTATTTAAATTTTATATAACAATTACTTAATGCGGCCATTATCATTTCTTACTATAATATTTGACAAAAGTTTAAAGGATTTTATGCTACGACACTTTTTATGTTAGAATAACAGTCCTCTGTAAAACGGTCCTCTGGCATTTTATTGCACAGAGGACTGTTCTCTGCTACAGAGGACTGTTTTATTTACCGACAATAGCCGTTTACAGTAATTTTTTATGTTATTTTAATAGATTTTAGGATTCTGTAGATATTGACTGCATAATGCCACTCAAAAAGAACACTAGGTAAAACAAAAGAAGAAATAAAGGAACAGGGTGGTAAAACAGTCCTCTGTCGAAAAGTTTCACAAAATCGTCTATAACTCACAACATAAGAGGAAATTGTTAGCCGTTTACAGTTATTTTAATAGATTTTGGGATTCTGAATAAGGTTTTCTTTCTCGTAGATATCGACTCTACAATGCCACCCAAAAAGAACACTAAAACAAAAGAAGAAATAAAGGAACATGATGATAGAACAGTCCTCTGTCGAAAAGTTTCACAAAATCGTCTATAACTCACAAAATAAGAGGAAATTGTTATTGCTTTTCGTAGATAAGTAATTAACTCATTACTACCTTTTGATGAACCGTGATAAACATACATTATTTCCTAAATTTCAAAAAAAAACCGGTTGGGACAGTTTTGTATGGACGAGTTTCCAGTTAGTGGAGAAAGGCCCATATATAGTACTACTCGCACTTTCTGTCATTTTCAATATAACACGCTAGCATATCAAAGTTATCTTCGTTAGAATAACGCCATTGTTAATATTGTCTATTAAAGCTTAAAAAAAATATTGGATATATTAATTTTTTTTTATTTGTTGAACGTACAAACCTTCTAAACAAAAATAAATATAGTTTAAAATAATTCTTGAAATTCTTAATATAGGCAGAAAATAATAATGAACGATAAACATTAGTATTATTGTGAAAAAAAAAGCGTGCGGTGCTCGATATACGAAAAATATAGCACAAAGCGCCCGACGCTTTTTCACAATAATACTAATGTTTATCGTTCATTATTATTTTCTGCCTATATTAAGAATTTCAAGAATTATTTTAAACTATAAGTATTTTCCGCTTTTTAGTTTGATTAATTATTAAAGCGTGCCTTTTAGTTTTTTTAAACTATATTTATTTTTCATTCTTTAGTTTGAGTTATTGTTAGGAAAAAAAAATTTTGAGTAGAGATAGTCATAGAAAGGTCCGGAGTAGAGATGGAATACTGTCACCAATTTAACAATGACTTTTTGAAATGGCTAGATTTAAAGCAGTGGATCAATTTTTTTTTAAATGGCTAGATTCAAAGCATTGGATCCACAAACCCGAACAAACCCGCTCGGCCAACGAACCAACTGATAGCGAAAGAATGTAACAACACTATTAAGCCGAGTGCTCGAGCCGGAAAGTAGGTAGATAGTACGCATGCGCATACGGTGAGCTCTATCTCTCTCACTCTCATATAGAGGAACTGATTTAATTCCGCCGATCCTGATCAGGATAATGAGATAAACTTATCAAATTATTGTATTGTCAGCGGTTCTTGATAAGTCTACAAAATTTAAATGAAATCTGACTGTTTAAACTGGGTCAAAATCGGGTTCAAAGAAGTCGGTAACAAACAAACATACATACAAACAAACATACAGGTGAAGCCAATAAAAGCGTGTTAATAAAAATAACATTATCGAATTAGGTATAGATACTTAATATTTAAGATTTTTAAATTTGCAAAATACTTATAACATTTTTACCTTAAATAAAAATTGTTTAAACAGATATTGTTATTATGTTAACTTTATTCGTAAGTAAGATCAAATAGCCATAAATCAATGTAAATATGAAAAACAAGTTTATTAATTTTTTTAATGATCATTCGATATTTCGGTGTTGCGAAATAATATGTTCGAATTTTTCCTAAAAATGTAATTTTAGTTATTTTAAGGTTATACATTTTTAATTTATAATAGTGTTAAGTAGGTATTCTATTATAGGAAAAATTAAGTACTTTTCAATTAATAAAAAATCCAATATGGCGGTCATAAGAAAAAATAATATTGATGATGATTCCAGGAAACCAAAACGTTGTAACTAAAATATTACTAAGTAGTCATATTCTATGTAAAAAGTTCCTTTAAAAATGTGTTTACAATTTTAAAAAATATTGGCAAATAACATAGTTAAAATCGATCTAATGAAATATAACATTTTAGTTTATTTAAAATATCTCAAAAACCAAAAGAACCATAATCAATCCGCAGGCTCCAATAAATTGCTGACGTAATTGCTTAAAACTTTTCTCATTTAACCGTCTTTCTATCTCTTATAGATTTCGAAATCGCTTTACTGTCAGCACCAGTTTCTGACACCCTGTAGACAAATAATTTGTAAAACGATTAGATCAAATTAGTTTGCACCAAGCATCGAAAAAAGCTACAAGCACTGCAGGATTTACCGGCAACGACGGGGGCTAACAGCCCCCGGCAGTCAATTTTGAAGACGACAGACCGGCGTTACAAAAACACATTATAATACGTAAATTACAACAACAAAAAATTTGAAATTAAGTAAGTTTTTTATAAACCTATAATCTCCAAATTAATTTTACGTCAATAAATAAAAGTCAATCTTAAACATTCCCGCTTACCTCAGGCTGGATTCCGCGACAATATAAGGTTGTATCTGCTGCGACAAAGCCAAAGCTTCCACCTCGACTTTTCGGACTAATAAAAGAATTTTAATCATAATAACAATATATTCCTCACTGATTCGGAATTCTTAGGTACTCAGACACCGGTTTGTACGAACTATTTACAAGCAGGCTGTTGACAAAATTTAGATTTTACTACCCCTGATCTGCACTTGAAGAGATCACCTTATAATAAAAGGAGGGAGAAAGAGATCTCAATACCGTGCGAGCAAAAATTATTTGCATCAAAGAGGGCTTGGATTAAAAAACGTAGGGCTTGGTTTAGATCACAATGATATGGGGACGATATATCTAACCAAATCTAGGTTAAACATTTTGGTCAAATTCATATTATGACATGATATGCCAAACTAATGAGTAATAAAATAAGTAGACAAATACAAATTTATTTTTGTTGTTTACAAAATTAACAAAGTAAGAATATACAGAAAGAAAAAGAAAAATAATTACATGTATTCTGAGAATTCACATAACCGGAGAGGTGGAACCAGGCTTCATCCGAAAAAAATGTCAGGTATAATAAATCATTTCTTTCCAATAAATTTTGGGTAAACCATTAAGAGTAATTCCTGCGTCTTTCAAAATCTGCGGCTTGTATTTATCGGAATACTTGCACTTTATAAGGAAATAAATTTAACTGCTTCTTAAGAATAGACCTGCATGTTCCATAAGATATTCCCACTTCTTAGGACAGGCGTCTTATACAATTTGTTGGCGTATTTTTCATTATTTCACAAACGTTTGCAACAAGTTCTTCTGTTTTTACAGATGGTCTTCCTGCTCCTTTTTTGTGTTGTATAGAACCTGTTTCCCTAAACACAACCACGGTTCTTTTCAGGCAATGATAAAAATCCCCAGCAATAAAAGCAACGTTAGGAAAATGTTCGTAAAAATCGTCCATGCACAAACCCGGATTGTATTGCCACTCACTATTTACTCTAACCCCGTTTCGAAAATACGCTTCAACCATGAATGTTTTGTGCTGCTCCGTAAAGCCCATTGTGTAAATTGTTTAGGAAAATTGAGAAATTAGCGATGAATCAAATTACTTGTAACGACTGTCAAAGATGACGGAATAACTGATTGATTGTTAATTCAGGTAGACAACAACAGGTATTAAGCTTTAAGGTTAAGCATTACGTCCTTAGATGCAAGGCCCTCTTTGATGCAAATATTTTTTGCTCGCACGGTAATATGTGCAAGACCCAAAATACCTCTATGACAAAATACTTCGGATCGAATGGGGTGGGGATATTCTACAAGAAGTTTTAGCAGCAGACGATGTTTATACACTATTATACAGCACTTCACCTACAGCAACTCAACATGATTCACGCACTACAGCTTGCAACTTGGCAAGAGACATTTTTGCATGGATAATATTTTACTGTACTTCAATATTCACACATAGATAGAGAAAGGTCACTGAATTGGTTAGAAAGTAGGCAGCTATATGCTTAAATAGAAGAATTTATGATTTTTATCCAAGACCGTAGATTCGAACAAGAAACTATGAAAAGGTCATCTTCTTAAATTTTCTCAAAATCTCTTATGGGACCGGACAATAATACTGGATAAAACAGTTGATCACAACAGTCCGTATATTATTCCAATCGAAAAGGTTTTTATAATTGATATAGTTTGCTCACTGACACACAATTTCTCTGAAACGGAAACTGAGAAAAATAACCATGCACTCAAATTTAGCTATAGAGATAAAAAAAAAATGGAAGCGTGAACAAATAGACATAATTCCAATAATAATACCGTTGGAGGAAGCTATAAATAAAGACTTTAGGCTCAACTTAGAAAAATTAGGCCTTTCATGTTATTTGTAGCAACAAATTCAAAAAGTGTCATTCTTTAAACTTGCCACATAGTAAGAAAATTTTTAAACACCATAGGTTAAAATGAATTTCTTCTATGAACTGTAAGAACATACCAGCCACGAGTACATACCAAAAGCTGTGAAGAAAAAATACTTATAAAAATACGTTTATTGTAATAAACCATTCTTTATTATTATATTGTTACAATTATTTAAAAGGTTATTTTAGAGGTTACAAAAAATAAATGGATAACAATAGGTCTTAGTATGGCAGCCATCCACATTAAATTCAAATACTGTCCAGGCCCTAATTTATGTTAAATAATTTAAAATATAAATCTAAAGCTAGTTATATAATTTTAATTTAGAAGCGCTAAGATTTCAATTAATATGTAAGAAAAATACTGCCTTTTAAAAGGGAAAAAGGATGGGATAGGAAGGAGACGGGATTTAAACCGATTATGTTTTATGAAAGCTAAAAATCAAGCTACTCGCCACTATGACCGTGCGGAGTAGAAATTTATTTACTTTTTTTTTAAATGATAATGAAGACTGTATTAAAACTATCGATGGCGTTAATAGTAGATGCGATGTTATATTACGTGTAGGACATTTTAAAACTATGTTTAAGATGGAAGGGGATCCAAGGAAGATGCTGCTTTCTGAGTAAATGAACTGTTTGAAAAGTAATTTTATCATATAGGTTGAGATAGTTTAAAATAAATAGTGGTAGTTTGTAATTTATATAATAATAATAATAATAATAATAATAATAATAATAATAATAATAATAATAATAATAATAATAATAATAATAATAATAATAATAATAATAATAATAATAATAATAATAATAATAATAATAATAATAATAATAATAATAATAATAATAATAATAATAATACATTTATTGTTTACTCAAATATAAATTACATAAAGGATTACTTATTGAGTTAAGGAGGAGAGTAAAACAATAGGCCTTAGTGGGGCAGACATCCAGTCCAAGGATCTGAATACTGTTCAAGCCTTAAATTAATTTAACATTTACAATATTTTGGTGCTGTAATAAACATCCAATGTTCCGAATGTGCGGAGCATGGTAAAAAAAGTTAAAGATAATTGTGATTTTATGGGAGGAAAAGAAGAGGAGAAGAAGGTAGGGGAGCAGATAAATGTGACTTATAATCCACATGAACGGTAACGCTCAGATGGAAACTACTGTTGCAAAGTTAATATTATTTAATGAATTAAGAATATACGCAATATTGAAAGAAAACGATCTTTCAACATTTTTTTTTCGGTGTGATGGTACAGTCAATAAACAACGACTGCGCAGATTCCTTATGAGCATCAGCTCTAAAATAAATTTTTTCGTACAAGTAAGGTGGTGTTTTATGCGTAATAATCTTGAAGCTAAAATGTGACACATGCAATCTATACCTGTTAAACACGTAAAGCCATTTAGATGCCCCAAAAAACGGTGTTATATGGTTTTTCCTTCTTATGCCATGTATAAATCTGAGACATGAGTTTTGAACTTTCTGAATTCGGTATCGATCGGTCGCGTTAAGGCAAGGATAATATAAGCAAATGCAGTGGTTAAATTGAGACGGGACACGAGCATTGCATAGAAGCTTTCTGACCCCCTTAAAAAGGTAATGTCTTTTACTATAAATCAATTTTAAAGTTTCGTAGGCAGCTCTTAGTTTCGATGTAACATGTTCCTGAAAACGAAGTTTACAATCAAGTATTAGTCCTAGACTTTTGCAGGTGTCGGAATAAGGTAGAGTGTCATTGTTTAGTTTAATCTTAACATTATTTTTAATAATAATACATATTAAGCCGACATGACATAGCCAGGTAAGGGAAATAGGTGTTTTCTGTTTTATACCATAAACTAGTCTTAAACTTGTATTCTGACCTTTTTGAATCCGACAACGATCTAAATCCCCAGTATTCAGGTAGGGCATGTAAACTTCACTAGTGGGTAAACTGCTACAACACCAAGGAATAAACCGGAGTTTTCCGGTATCCTGGGAGATGCTACGCCGGTTACGCTAAGCAATTTTTATTTTGGCAGTAACGTGTTTTTTAAAACGAAAATTGGAATTAAGCTCCACGATTTTAAACAATAATTAACTAACCAGCAACTTTGACTGTGATACAGAAGACATTGGCTGAAACAATTTTACCATAGAGTGCCTCGATTAGGTTAATTCTTGATTTACTAATCAATCAACTATGATTGTGAGTAAGCTGTGTGAAAAATGACAATAATGTCATGGTTAACGTTGCTCAATTAGTTAATTATTGTTAAAACCTTTGTGCAACCCAACATAAGTTTTGTTAAATGGCGGTATCATTACTGCCTACCCCGTGGTGAAATACGTTATGTAAAGAAGGTTTTTAAATAAATTCAAAATTTGACAAATCTTTTGTCAAGATTCAGAAAATTAGACTGTGAAACTCATCTAATGTCATTTACAAACTATAAGTATTAAGTAAAAATATATTTTTTATTTATAATTATTACAATTTGCATAGTCTTCATTATTAAAGCAAATAAATTATAAAGATGAGACTAGAAAACAGGTCAAACACAGTAATTTATGTCCTGAAAAATAAGAGTGTACTTGTTTTGCAATCATTAGTAGGCGAGGTGCCATTGTTATAAGAAGAAATAACTACATCAGCTTTCTCAAGCAACAATTTTGTATAATCATCTTTCCGCACTTATCTCAGATCAAACTAGTTTACCTTGAATAGAATTTTTTCTATTGTTCGGTTTGATTTAGGACTTTACTTGTTGTCGAGTTTATTCAAAAAAACCATTGACTAGAACATTTATTTCCTTAGCAGAAATTATTGATTATGTATTGTAGCTATAATATATTATACAGGGTTACTGTTAATTATATATGAAAACTGTCAATTATTTAATCAAATAACCTATAGCTAGCAAACTTTTACCCCCCAATTCGTACGAGTTTATAAGTTTCAATGTTTGCATTCTCCGAAATCCGTAACTTCTGTTATAAACGTTGATTGTTTTAAATTCATTTGTCTACATTATTTCACAAAAATATAATTTAATTCCATCAACAATTTTTTCTTTAAAGCTAATTCAGTAAATATTAGATATTTGTCAACGATGTACCATAATTGCCGATATGGGATGGTGAACCTAAAGTCTGTATAGGATAGAGCAGTGGCGTATTTAGGGGGGGGGGGGGGGGGGTTCGAGGGTAGTGATGCCGCCGAGACGAGAAATTCTCGTGTCTCGTCTCGTCTCGTCTCGTCTCGTCTCGTCTCGTCTCGTCTCGTCTCGTCTCGTCTCGTCTCGTCTCGTCTCGTCTCGTCTCGTCTCGTCTCGTCTCGTCTCGTCTCGTCTCGTCTCGTCTCGTCTCGTCTCGTCTCGTCTCGTCTCGTCTCGTCTCGTCTCGTCTCGTCTCGTCTCGTCTCGTCTCGTCTCGTCTCGTCTCGTCTCGTCTCGACGAGACGAGAGTGAAATTTTTTCTCGAGACAAGTTACGAGACGAGACGAGATAAGACCGTTTCTCGTCGAGAAATTTCTCGTTTTTTCTCGAATTTTCTCGAATTTTCTCGTTTGTTAGAACACTGAATTTTAGGTATTAGACCAGTGCTGAATGAAGCCTTTGAAAATGGTAAAAAGTGAAACAAAATAATAGTAGGATGAAACCCATTGGAAAAGGAAGAGAATAGAACAAAAATGAAAGGAAAAATAAATTACGGGCGATCCGAGGTCGGGAAGGGGGGGAGGGGGGTTTTAAGGGTAGAAAACGATTTATCTCGATTTCCGGTAAAACTGCAAGTCCTATGGAAAAACGTTAAATTGCAAAGTTGTAGGTAATAAAAAGATCTACAACTTTTGTTTTTACACTTTTTTCATATAACCTCAAAATGTATGTGAAAAATTCAAATAACCAAGTTTTTTGTTTTTTATTTTTATCTTTTACAAAAAATTTTTTTTATCCACGAAATTTGGTGAAAACTTACCTTTTTATGTCCTAAACACACTGTAATTTTTTTTACTTAAAATATTTATTTTTTAACCTTATTTTAACTTAATATCGAAAAAACACCCTAATTTTCAATCGAAAATTCTCACGTCAAAATATCTGCTTTTTTAAAAAACTCGGTAGGCTTTTTGTTCGTTGAAATCTCTACTTTCTGATGGTGTTAAAAAAATATACATTACTATGGTAAATGTTCTCAAAAAATGCAAAGAAACGAAAAAAACTCGAATCAGAATTTTTTTTTAGATCAATATGTACAATTTTGAGCTATTTATTAAAATTTATACTTTAATTACTCGAAAAACGTAAGATTCCATATCACATTGATTTCGATAATAAGTCAAAATAAGGTTAAAAAATGAATATTTTAAATCAAAAAAATTACAGTGTGTTTAGGACATGAAAAGGTAAGTTTTCACCAAATTTCGTGGATAAAAAAATTTTTTTGTAAAAGATAAAAATAAAAAACCAAAAACTTGGTTATTTGAATTTTTCACATAAATTTTGAGGTTATGTGAAAAAAGTGTATATACAAAAGTTGTAGATCTTTTTATTACCTACAACTTTGCGATTTGACGTTTTTCCACAGGTCTTGTAGTTTTACCGGAAATCGAGATAAATCGTTTTCTACCTTTAAACCCCCCCTCCCCCTCCCCCCCTTCCCGACCTCGGATCGCCCGTAATTTATTTTTCCTTTAATTTTTGTTATATTCTAAGTCAATTTGCTTAGATATTTACCTCGATTGAACTAGGCTATTGCGATCTTTCAATAGTACCTGTTAAAAAAGCTCCAAAGTTCTAGAAAAATGCGTACCTAACTCAAAAGTTTATGAAAAAATTTGCTTCTGGCATTGGTTGGCGGGCCCCCCCTCACATAAAATCCTGGGTGCGCCGCTGCTTAAAACAGATATTCAAGAGAACAGAATCAAATTGTCTAGCCTCTTTCTTCTGTCTACGGTTAGTAGTTGACATTTTTAAATAATTAACCAAATCTGAAAGAAAGCATTTTCGATTGAAAACACAATATCGAAAAGGACCCCAGTCAAATTTCATTCACAAGGCGAAAGGCGATAGATTTTGACTAAATTTAACAATTTTGTATCAAAAATTCGAAATTCGCCAAAAACTTCTCACACAAAAATCATTAATAAAAGTGTGAATTTCATTTCATATCTCTCTTACCAGTTTTAATATTTGACAATACTTTCATAACACCCTGTATATGAACCGAAACTTTATTAGCAAATCACAGATAAAGACAACGGAGGGCCTTGAAACTAGTGTTATTGAAACAATAGCATTAAGTTAATAGTCTCAATTATGACATTAGTAAATAAATTAAAAATAAAAGGTCTAATATAATAGGTAAAGTGACATTCAGTACGAATGATTCAAGTGTATGCCTTATTTTGCCTCATTTTATTACACAGGTCTCAGACATAAATTTGGCTATTGAAAATAATTATTAAGTGCGGTAAATGATACTTTTCCGCACGAGGTGGCAGTTGCACGAACGGCTCGAAGCAAGTCCGGGCATGCCACTAAGTGAGTGTGGAAACGGAACTTTTCGCACATGTTACTTACAATATTTTTCCTAATTGCGTAAAATTAAGCTTGTTCGTAATAAATTTTTGTATTTTTTGGGTAAAAGGAGCAAAAAATAAAGTGAATTTTTAAATTTTGATATGTCAAATAGAGCATTTTCGGAAATACTTCTTTAAGTTCTTTCTCTTGCACTTTCTATTAATGTAATAAAAAAATTAAGGTTTTTCCCCGGATGACATTTTGGGCTGATCCCTTTATTTAGTCGAATATTTTCCAAACTATTGCAGTTAATTATGCCCCGAATTATGCCAAAAAAATAAATAATAAAAGAAGGGTAGTTCACATGACTAACAAACCGACTTATATTAAACCCTTCTGCGAGACGACCAGATACTTTTAAATGTTTACCCCCTTTAAGATTCGTATAAAAAAATATTTTTTATGATTCCCTACTAACGAGAAAAAACGAGACGAGACGAGACGAGACGAGACAATGGCACTCTCGAGCGAGAAAAACGCGTTTCTCGCCGAGACGAGATAAAAAAAAATTCTCGCCTCACGAGACGAGACGAGAATGGGCCAATTCTCGTCTCGTCTCGTCTCGCGGCATCACTATTCGAGGGGTCTGGACCCCCCCCCCCCGTGGGCTCAACATTAAAAAAAACTCAGAACAGATCAGATGCCTTGTTGCATTTAATTTCTAATTTAAGTGAGTAAAATAATATATACATGGTGATTGATAATTCGATTAATTCCTCGCAGGAGGTAATTTGTTGAAAATGCTTGGTTTTTGAGTTATTTCAATTTTTTTCTTGTTTTTTACCTGCGTGTCTAATTTATTTAATTTAAAAAAATTGAAATGATGTTCACTTAGTTTTGTAATTTTTTTGCAAACTAGAACTATTAGCAATACTTTGTTTTTACAAATAATTAAGTAACTGTGTCACAGATAACAAAACAACCAACATGACCAAACTTGGCAAAAAAAAATGGCAAAAATAACTTGAAAACCAATCATTTTCGGAATCGGTCATATTATGTAGAAATATATATTTTTAAACATAAATATTTAAAAAAATATATATTCCCATTATTGCGTTTATATTTAAAAATTTCTTAATTTCTTCCTTTTTTGGGTTCAGCTATCAAAACATAGAAATTATTAATTTTGATAGTTCAAAATAGGGCGTGGCACCGAAAATTTTTTCGCCTGCGGCGCTTTTTTAAAGAAAGAAAGAAAGAAAGGAAGAAAGAAAGAAAGATAACACGAAAGGTATAGACCCCCCCCCGTGGCAATATTCTAAATACGCCACTGGGATAGAGCCTTTTGCAGTAACATGCCATGCCATTTACCGAAGCGTTGAAAGTACCGCTGCTCCTGCCTGCCGCAACAATAAAAAAAGTTATCCTGGAATATGTTAATTTTTAACACGCTTTTATTAGCTTCACCTGTATGTTTGTTTGTAACCGACTTCTTTGAACCCGATTTTGATCCACTTTCAACGGTCAGATTTAATTTAAATTTTGTAGACTTATCAAGAACCGCTGACAATACAATAATTTGATAAGTTTATCTCATTATATTGATCAGGATCGCCGGAATTAAATCATTTCCTTACAGATCCTCTGTATGAGAGTGAGAGAGATGGAGCTCACCGTATGCGCTTGCGTACTATCTACCAACTTTCCGGCTCGAGCACTCACCTTAATAGTATTGGTACATTCTTTTGCTATCAGTTGGTCCGTTGGCCGAGCGGGTTTGTTCGAGTTTGTGGATCCAATGCTTTGAATCTAGCCATTTAAGAAAAATGGATCCACTGCTTTAAATCTAACCATTTCAAAAAGTCATTGTTAAATTAGTGGCAGTATTCCATCTCTACTCCGGACCACTCTATGACTATCTCTACTCAAAAAAAAAAAAAATTCTTAACAATAACTCAAACTAAATAATGAAAAATAAATATAGTTTAAAAAAACTAAAAAACACGCTTTAATAATTAATCAAACTATAAAAAGCGGAAAATAGATGAAGACATAAGTGGGGGTAAAGGTGTCATGTCACATTTTTAAACTTCGAGGTTATTCAATAAAACGCGTTATGACTTTTTTAATTATTATTTAATATTATTTACTAACATAACCTATAAACATGACATCTTTATTCACTACGACATGCTAGATGTTTGAGTGACTTAACACCTTTACCCTTAAAAAAACTTTTATTAAGAAGAAAGTTGCATTTAAGGTTTGCTAATAGTAAGATCTATAAATACCAGGGATGCTCAAAAAGTAGGAAAAGTGGTTTTAAAAAAAATGCGACATAACACCTTTATCCACTTATGTCTTCAAATATAGTTTAAAATAATTCTTGAAATTCTTAATATAGGCAGAAAATAATAATGAACGATAAACATTAGTATTATAGTGAAAAAAAAGCGTGGGGCGCTTTGTGCTATATTTTTCGTACATCGAGCACCCCACGCTTTTTTCACAATAATACTAATGTTTATCGTTCATTATTATTTTCTACCTATATTAAGAATTTCAAGAATTATTCTAAACTATATTTATTTTCCGCTTTTTAGTTTGATTAATTATTAAGGCGTGTTTTTTAGTTTTTTTAAACTATGTTTATTCAAAAAAATTACCTTGTCGGACTTCCATTGTCTTTATTTTGTTACTTAACACAACGTTTCGGTTATTTAGTATCTCTAACCGTTTTCAAGTGTAAACTCAATTAATTATAATTCTAAGGCTACGTCTTAAATACTATCCATGTGCAATGAAGCTTGATGACTCCGCCTACGTGCTTATTGGAGTGTGAAGTTTAAGCTGGTGGTTTTGGACAAGAAGAGGCTTCCAGATATTGGGGATATCAATACTTGGTTTACTGAATATATGTGTATTTTGATTCATAAAAGCTGCTTTCTTGAATTTTCGTTTTTTCCAGTGCTGTTCCGTGTCCAAAACCTTGGCTTCTGACCACTTTATATTATGTTGGTTAGCCCATACATGTTCTACTATACCTGATCTAGAAGTTTCACCTCTTTGAGTATGTTTTAGATGTTCTTTAACTCGTACGGGAAGAGGTCTTTTTGTTTCTCCAATGTACGATTCGCCACACTCATAAGGGATTTGATAGATACAATTTCTTGTGTTTTCATTACTGGGGGGTTTTACTTTTGTAAGAAAGCTTCTAAGCGTATTTCCGGATTTAAAGGCTGTTTTGATATTATAGTTTTTGGTTATTCTTCTAATCTTTTCAGAATCAAAATACACATATATTCAATAAACCAAGTATAGATATCCCCAATATCTGGAAGCCTCTTCTTGTCCAAAACCAACAGCTCAAACTTCACACTCCAATAAGCACGTAGGCGGAGTCATCAAGCTTCATTGCACATGGATAGTATTTAAGACAGTAGCCTTAGAATTATAATTTAGTTTACACTTGAAAACGGTTAGAGATACTAACTAATCGAAACGTTGTGTTAAGTAACAAAATAAAGACAATGGAAGTCCAACAAGGGAGATAATTTTTTTGATATTACTTCATTGTCTACCACCTTCAAATATATTTATTCAATTATTCATTGCCCTGCCTAAATTTGCCAGGTCTATTATTGTAATTGTTTGGTTGACGACTGGCGTCGCGCCGTACTCTTAGTAACTTACGTTGGTTTTTCTCGCTTCTATTGCAGTCTTTTAACTACAACGATTGGGCAAAATCAGTTGAACACATATTGGCTGAGTTTCTTTTAAGTAGTCACTTTTAAACAGCAAAGCAAAGCCAGTAGCCAAGTTGAGCGTTTCTTTAAAAAACTTAACTTCAGTAACAGCACAGTAAATATTTTTTTCTCCCCCCTTGCCCCTCTCTATTTCCCATACGGACTATACAAAGTTGTTCGTAAAGCGTTCCTTTAACAACTTAGCTAAGCAAATATTTTTACTTTGCTGTGCTGTTTAAAACAAGCAAATGAAAAGTACCTATTATAATATAAAGTCGCCACAGTGGTTCTTTTCCCGTGCGTCATCACTTTCAGGTCATCAAAATCGTATGAATCAAATCAAAATTACGAGACGAAAAAAGTCAAAACTAAGTCTAAGTTCATAAAATGGACGTGCCTGCCTACCGTTTGACGTAACTACATAATATCCCGAAAAATTATTATTTATTTTAAGTTTTGCCCGGCATTCTCTATTATATAAAATAAATTGACAAACAAATGTTATTACATTTAATACTATTTTTAAAGCTTAGAATCTAGAACAGTTTGGTGTTTTATTGACTATTAAAATCGCAAAAGTCAAATTTTTGACATCCTTTCATTAAAGGGAATTTAGCCACTGCCGTAAACTTTTCAAAGAACTTTCACGGTTAGAATATTTAAAATAAATAAATTGGGTATTATAAAAATCCATAAATGCTTACCGCGAAAACAGATTGTGGGTATAATTAGCTCTAAAAAGAACTATTTTAAGAAAAAGAAACAGTTTTAAGGCACATAAATTTACAAAATACTAATTAGATTGGCAGATCAAAATAAGGTTGACAATGACGTTCTAAAATACAAGGGTATAGTCAACTAAACAAATAAAAAAAGTAATTAATTGACGTTTATAGCTTTATTCTTGTCTAGCACGTTATATTATTGCGGAATCTTGGAGACGTTATTTTATGCTTTTATTCAAACTTGTTACTGTAATAAATAAGGATGCAGAGTTATTAACCACGTTGAGTCCTGATCGTTGATTGATGACACACGGGAAAAGATCCACTGTGGCGAATTTATTTTTAGATCCGTACAGCTTATTTCGTGCGCAAACAAGAGTTAAGTTTTATGGGTGAAAAATAACGATAAGTTTGCAGTGCGCATGTCCATATATGCTAGGTTTCACTTACATGCCCAAGGCCATAAATTTGCCACTTTCGTGGTAGGTATTTATACGTTATAAATACCTACCCATATTGTACCTAATTTAATTTAATTTTTAAACCCTCTGTTGGATTTCCCCGCAATTGTAACCCTCCCACTGTTTTATTTACATCTTAAATAGTTTAATTTTATTGCACCCAATTTTTACTTTTCACCTTTATTAAATCATTGTCATCTGACGAAGCTACAGTGTTAGCGAAACATGTCATTTTCTGTCTAATATAGTGGAAATTTACAAGTTCAACTTTGTTTTACTGTATCTCATAATACTATAAATTGTAATTATTAAAGTAAAATATATAATACATTATTGCATTTGACTTTTGTTAATTCGAGTAATTTTCTCCATAAATAATTACACTCCTCCATAAAAAAATTTCAGAAAATTTTTAGGCACTCGTGTAATTACCCCCGAAAACTAAAAGTGACATGTAAATTCTGTAAACGCCAGTCTTTAGCCTCTATGATTGGCTTCACAACTGTGTAAAAAAATGTGTTTGAATAATACAAGATGTAGGTGGCGCCACGGTGCAAAGAATTTTTTCGATGACAGGAACTTTTAAATGTTGTGGTTCTTAATGATAACTAATTTCTGATCATATTATGTCCCATAAAAATTTTTGATAAATCCAACATGAACAGATATATTCGGGGTTAAGTTATTTTAAAAATAATTTTAACGAGTATTTTAATTATAAATTAAGCAACTAAAAATATGCTTTTCTTGTCTGTTAAATTATTTTCATATTTTGCTTCGTTTTCGAGAAATAAAAATAAAACCAATTTTATTGCGTATCTCTGGAAAAAAAAAAAACGGCAATAATTTTAAACACCTTATTCGACCCCATTAGTTAGTTTTTTGTATTGTTCTAATTTTCATTAATCATTTTGTATAATTTCTCATCTATTCTTTCATAAAATTTAAAACATCTTTTAATTTTATTTTATTATGCTTTAATTTAAACTTTGCTTTTAAGCAACAAAAATACAACGTATTAATTATTTAATGATTTTTGTTTTCCAGAGATAATGCAATAAAATTGTTTCTATTTTTATTTCTTGAAAACGAAGCAAAATATGGAAACAATTTAACTGACAAGAAAAGGATATTTTTAGTTGCTTATTCCGAAAAAAATATAAAAATTACCAAAAACTCAGTGGCGTCTTATTTTTTGCCAATATTATTTGTTAAGGCGTCACTGGACATAATAATTTAGCACTACACGAGCGTTTTATCACCAAAATTGTTATTACCAAAATTAAATTAAAATCTGCAAAAGGATATTAAAAATATTTATAATTAAAATACTCGTTAAAATTATTTAAAAAAAGTCTTAACCCCGAATATCTCCGGTAATGTTGGATTTATCAAAAATTTTTATGGGACATAATTTGATCAAAAATTAATTATCTTTAGGACCACAACACTTAAAAGTTCCTGTCATCGAAAAAATTCTTAGCACCGTGGCGCCACCTATATCTTGTATTATTCAAACACATTTTTTACACAGTTGTGAAGCCAATCATATAGCCTAAAACCGGGCGTTTACAGAATTTACATGTCACTTTTAGTTTTCGAAATAATTGGCCTGGGACTTTTTATTGAAACACCCGGTATAGTTGAAACGTAGCCAATAGCCTGCTTACTCTATTCAAATTAATAATATAATAAGAAAGAAAGTAACGGCGTAGCTCCTATATCTTCCCATTCATAAATATAGAAACTTGTACTATGTATGACAAATCACGGATTTATGAAAATTTATTTATTAAATTTATAAATTATGATTGTCTCCTTTCATTGTCTAATGGAAGCTGATGACAGACATATTCATAATCGAACATCCTGTATATCTTAACGAGCGACCCCATATAAACAACTTAAGGTATGCCGGCATTTCCTTAACAAAGAAGTTATTAGCATTTTAATATCCAGTTTATTGTTGTTTAATGCTGTTTATTGTTTTTTAATGGTGACTTTTTGCAACCCCGTTTATACCTAAGTTCTTTAAACGTAAATAGCTTGTAATAAGTGACCAAACTCGAAAGAAATTTTTTACGGTCGGCTGTGAAAAAGTCACGGAAGAAAATTATAAAAATTATATATTTTTTTAGGACTATACGGTGTAATTCACATTAAGTGGCCTATTGGAAGACCTCAGTAATGAGTAATAATGCCTTTTTTAAATTTGGTATTAGCCATAGTTGACATTTAAAATATTATATTTTCACGTTTGAATCACCCCTGGTTGTACCGGACGTTAATGCCAATTTTGACATTTCCCATAGAACAGCCAGAACATTTTAGCATTTTTGGATACCTTATTAAAACACAAGTAACTTTTGTTAATAATAATCAATACTCAATGAAAGGCAATTTATTTTGTCAAATTTCCACTTTTATTATAAAAGTCAATGAAAGACAATTTATTTTGTCAAATTTCCACTTTTATTATAAAAGTCAATGAAAGACAATTTATTTATTGTCTTTCATTGAGTTATAACGAATTTCCATCAAGTAAAGGCCTCAACGACTCAAAAAATCCTGTATCTAACCGTTTTTGAGAAAAAAATATTTTTTTATGTAAAAACATACCGAGAAGAAAGTTCAGTAACATTGAAACTAATAAAGCTAAACATTCAAAATGTTGATAACTTTTGAGTATAGCATCGATCATTAGATTTCATAATTCAGGTTTTACGTTTTTCATACAGGGGGATTTTAAAATTTTGCCTATCTAGCCATTTAGATAAATGTGCATAAGTCAATATTTGTAAAAATTGAAGAAATCGTTCATAATTTCTAAAGGGACCTAGTACCGTACGAGCAAAAATTATTTGCATCAAAGAGGGCTTGGATTAAAAAATGTAGGGCTTCGTTTAGATCACAATGATATGGGGACGATATATCTAACCAAATCTAGGTTAAAATTTTGTCAAATTCATATTATGACATGATATGCCAAACTGATGAGTAATAAAATAAGTAGACAAATACAAATTTATTTTTGTTGTTTACAAAATTAACAAAGTAAGAATATACAGAAAGAAAAAAAATAATTACTTGCACTTTATAAGGAAACAAATTTACCTGCTTCCTAAGAATAGTCCTGCATGTTCCAAAAGATCTTTTCACTTCTTGGGACAGGCGTCTTATACAATTTGTTGGCGCATTTTGCATTATATCACGAACGTTTGCAACAAGTTCTTCTGTTCTTACAGATGGTCTTCCTGCTCCTTTTTTGTGTTGTATAGAACCTGTTTCTCTAAACACAGCCACGGTTCTTTTCAGGCAATGATAAAAATCCCCAGCAATAATAGCAACGTTAGGAAAATGTTCGTGAAAATAGTCAATGCAAAAACCCGGATTGTATTGCCACTCACCATTTACTCTAACCCCGTTTCGAAAATAAAATGTTTTGTGCTATTCCGTAAGGCCCATTGTGTGAATTTTTCAAGAAATTGGAAAAATTAGCGATTAATCAAATTACTTGTAACGACTGTCAAAGATGACGAAATAACTGATTGATTGTTAATTCAGGTAGTTACTGACACCCAACAGGTATTAAGCTCTACAGCTAAGCATTACGTCCTTAGATGCAAGGCCCTCTTTGATGCAAATGATTTTTGCTCGCACGGTATAAGTTTAGACACAAAGTCCCGGTCTCAATATTTATATATTTATTTACAAATAGGGATACAACAGACATTGAGCCCAATATAGCATCCACGTTGTGGTATTTGCTAGTGGGAATTAATTAAGTACATACGTTTATGTTAAACCTTCACAGCCATGATTTTACATATTTTTAAAATATAATTATAGAAATATTGAACATTTCCATTCCTAAAGATAACCTATTAGAGGCACGAATCGAGAGAGGGGAGAGTTTTTTCCAGAATTAGTATTTCTAAGTGGAATATTATACGTATTTTGAAGCCTTAAGTCCCTAACCGGCACATTAAAGTTTAACATCGATCTAGGTAACAGTTCACCAATGTATATAATAACATATAAAAAGCTGGTTATAAGTATTTCGCTATTTTAGGCATCATTAGACCTAAAATAAGAAACCTAACTAATGTTCATTATTAAGAAAAAACATTTAAAATAAAAATCCATACCTGCGGTTCTAAAATTTAATTCAGGTTATAAACAAGAAAACAAACACCAAGCTCTAGTTAGTAATATTATTGCTGATTAAACTGGGCTAAAAATTAAATACATTAATAATATAAGTAAGCAGTATAGGGCTCTTTTTATCTTTAGTAATTTCCATTTTTCAATAGATCTAACTTTTTACCTTTAGAACATTCGTGTAAAATTTTGAATAGTTGTAGGAGAAGAAAAGTGATGTCCAGAACTTAGCAGATACCACCAGGTGATTCCGGCTCGTCGTAAACTAGATCCCTCAGCCCTCTTTCCTCTGTAGATCTTTACTTCCACCCGGCCTCTAGAACCCAAATTGGTTAGAAGCAGTATTTTGATAGTCTATGATAGTCAGCGTATGCTTCCCAGGTATCTGCTAACTTCGGACGGTGGTAGTTTTGTTCAGCACATTAATTATCTTCTTTCAAATCAGTCACCTTTTTCCTGGATCAATGTTGCTTTGTTTTGAATCACCGTCATCCTAAGTTCTCTACCGGTCGAGCTGTACGAAGTTTCAGTCTGTCCACCTTGACTAAGAACCTTTTTGGTAGGTTTTTTGTTCGAGGAAGGAGCGTTGGAATCTATGTGGCCTGGCCACATCCCTTCGGTATTTTCCCTCCTTGGGGGGTTTTGTCTGGTGACCGGCCTTCTGTAACGTCCAGGTACCTGCCGCCATCGTTTTAGCTTTCTTAAGCTTCTTGTTCTGATCCCCTGAAAGTTTTTTTTGCTGCAGCCCGATTTTTACCATACCTGCATACCTACATCTTCTTCGGAGAAAATATCTATCAATGTTAGGATTTTGGTAAAAGAGTCGCTCGTTTCGAGGTTCTCATCCAGAAGTTTATTTTCATTGTTTGTGTTCATATTGTTCCTAGGAGTATGGGAAAAGGGGTTGGTCGACATCGGCAGCGCTCCCTTTACCGGCGCAAAGCAGATTTTTCCAGCAGTTGTCTGCTAGAAGCTTCGTTTGTGATGTCTTATTTCGGCCTAACGTAATTCATCCCTTAGGAACGAGTCGCCTTATATACTAAGATTGAGCGGTTTGAGTATGTTCGATCCTGCGCCCGGTCGTGACTGCTGAGCAACGCAGCGGCATGCGATTGAATATTGTGATGTGCGTTGTGTAGGTACTACTGTGCTGTTATATCCTTCTTCGTCTAGCTTCTACCCTCAGAGACCTATCAAGCATGGTTGAACCTGCTTGTTAACGAGGCAACCGCTGGCTTAGCTACGTGAGTCTCTGAAGCTCCTAAGCCTCGCCGATACGTCAAATACAGTGGGGGCCGGGAGTCTTAATCATTACTGAATTTAGCTAAATCCGAAGTTAAAAGTAATAATTTTTTTCGCATTTTATACAATACAATGCACTAGATTAATGACCTCAAAATCGTACAGTAATGGGTCACTTTACAGCATTACTGCATTAAACGTCAATGTCATTCAAAACACAATTTTACATATTATATGCTTTCTCGTATCTTTCCTTGGATTTTACTGGAAGCAAACTTGAAGAAGCTTCACAAGTCGCATTCAGGATATCTTCCAAGTCGTTTTCATTAGCAATTTCCATAATTCTTGTGAAATTCACTCTTCAAATATGATTTTATTTGGATGCTGTCAATAGTCGTCAAACACAAAAAAAGATCTTGTTTATATTGCTAAGTTACCGAGAAGTCATACTACTAAGTTTTTGTAGATTTTCTTCACTAACTATTCTTTTTAGATTTTAATATGAAATGCAAAATAATTAATTACTTACAAAATGCGAAAAAATAGTATAGGCACCTCGTCAGAAAAGTGATTTAACTTGACTCGTATGGAAATTAAATCCTGCTCGGAATCAAACATCATGCTCGTCAAGAAAAGTTCCACTTTTCTAAATTTGATTCGTAATGTACTATTAAATAAGGGGCCCTTAATAATAAGGTTTTGTTTCAAAACTGTTAGCGTTACAAAACTTATTACCGTATCTTGCAAAAAGTATCTGTTATTTTATATATCAGGTATTAGAGCTTATGCGTGAGCGTAATCTACATTTCATGAGCATTTTTCCTTGATAAAATTGATAACTTCATTAATATTAAAGGGCAGATCTATAAACATGCCTTAAGTTTATGTACGATACTGATCCATTGTTTTCTTAATTATTTCTTTGTTTTAGTAATTACTGATGTTGAATGGGTTTCTTGCAAGTCTGAAGCAAGACTGGCATGTCAGAAGCAATAATAATCTATTCGTTTTGTAGTTATTAAGGTTTTTGAAAATAAAATAAAACTCCGGCAAGGGAAATAATAGTGGGATGGCGAGGTAGGGAAGCGGTGTATGAAAAACAGAAGAAATTTGTGACAACCATAAATTAAATATATTGAAATAAAATTAATATTCCAAATTAGTATAATTAGGCAAATTGATAGCTGATGTGACATAACGTTTCGTAGGTACCAAAATAAGTTGCTATACAGTGTGTACATAAAGTAAGGAACAAATTCATTATTTAATAATCTAAAAACATTTCGTAAAAATCCTCGGACACGTATGTAATAATTTTTGGTTGCGCATATTTTGACATATACAAATATTATACAGGGTAGCTCATGTAGTAGATATGACATTATCGACGATTTTTTTAAACGAAAACCCCTATATTTTAGTTCAGATTTGTAATCTCCAAGAATAGCTGATTTCAAAAACATAACATACTTAGGGTCTAAAGTTGATAGTTTCGTAGCTACAGGACAAGAAAAAAAATGTGAAGTATTTTTAATTTAAAAAAATTTAAATAAAATTAAATAGGCTATTTAATTAAGTGTAGAAATTGTCCTCCTTCTTGTGCCTGGCAGTACCCCAAGCGATCAATAAACTCTTGTTGGACTTTTATTACCATTCAATAGACCCACGTCTTCCAATCCACCTGTTCGGAAAACCTTGATCGACATAATGGCGCACTACTGCTGCATAATGTGGAGGTGCGCCGTCTTGTTGGTACCATAAATTTTCATCTAGAATTCCAGGATTATTTCTACTCGGGTATAAGTTAACTAGCGTAGGAATAAGAAATTCTTGAAGAAACTGAAGGTAATTTAGCCCGTTTACATTATTGTCAAATAAATATGGCCCAATAATTTTGTTCTTCACTATACCCGCCCAAACATTAATTTTTTGGGGATATTGAGTATGATGCTCACGCATCCACCTGGGATTTTCTTTTGCCCAATATCTACAGTTTTGCCGGTTTACTTCACCATTTAATTTAAAAGTAGATTCATCCGAAAATAGGATATTTTCAACAAACAAAGGATCTACGTTACATATTTCCATTAATATTTGACAAAACTCCATCCTACGATCTAGATCATCTTCATTCAACTCATGAACCAGTCGGATTTTAAACGGATGCCATTTTTCTACTGTTAATAGGTTATGTACGGTCATAGCAGCTGCCTCATGATCCATGCCAATCTGGCGGATGCTGTTATGGGGATTTTTTTCTATAGCCAATAAAATATTTAATTTTTTATCATCCGGAATAGTTGGACGGCCGTTCCTGGGAATATCTTCCACAGAACACGTTTCTCGAAATTTTGTTTCAAGTTTACTTACAGTTGATCTAGTGATTGGTCTTTCTGGGTACGTAGCATTGAACAAAATGCAAACTTCTTGCTGAGTACGAATCCTATCACCATATCCAATCATCATTAGAATTTCTATTCTTTGTGTGTTAGATAAACGCATATTAACAAATATTAAAATTAATTTTTTACTTCTACTAATCTTAATAGCAAAATTCACTGTAATGACAGCATAATATCATCATTATCTAAATAACCATAGTTACATAACAGCAAATAAGCCTACCTTAAAAAAAATGTATCTTAAATAAAATTATTTGTTCTACCCTGTAGCTACGAAACTATCAACTTTAGAACCTAAGTATGTTATGTTTTTGAAATCAGCTATTCTTGGAGATTACAAATCTAAACTAAAATATAGGGGTTTTCATTTAAAAAAATCGTCGATAATGTCATATCTACTACATGAGCTACCCTGTATAATATGTGTATAGGTCAAAATATGCGCAATCAAAAATTATTACATACGTATCCGAGGATTTTTACGAAATGTTTTTAGATTATTAAATAATGAATTTGTTCCTTACTTTATGTACAGGCTTTTTCCGTATATTTTGGAGCACCCCTGGAGCTTTTATTTGAAGACCTAGAAAAAACTTTAAATTACCAAAGTTGCATTATTTCTCCTAAACTGCCAGAATTTGTTATCGGACAAAACAAATGAACATCGTAAATTTGTTTAATAATGCCAATGTCGATTTTTTTAAATGGAACACCCTGTATATTCATTTTTTTTTAACTCCTCACTCTTTTCTGATTCCAAATATCTATATATGTTTGTTTTATAAATTATTATCATTATTTATATTAATTATTGTTACTGAATAAGCATTATGTTCTATCATGTTTTCCTCACACCAATATAGATTTTCTAGTCCGCAATATTTTGAAATGCAATTTTGCCTAAACGGCTAAAGTTAACATATAACATATATACATATATAAAAAATCGACATTGGTAATTATTAAACAAATTTACGATGTTCATTTGTTTTGTCCGATAACAAATTCTGGCAGTTAAGGAGAAATCATGCAACTTTGGTCATTTAAAGTTTTTTCCAGGTCTTCAAATAAAAGCTCCAGGGGTGCTCCAAAATATACGGAAAAACCCTGTACACACTGTATAAGAATATTGGTATAGAGAAGGGGGAAAAAATATAGCTTTTAGCTAGTGACGCACCTAGAACTCAATCCTAGGAAGGCGCAATATCACTCGACTGGCTTGTAGGCATCAGACGTAAAAAGCACGCTGGGCGAAAATGGTTTTAGACCAAGCTCAAATTTTACTTATTTTAGTTAATACATTAAATTTATACTAAGTCTGTCTCTAAAATGTGGGGAAAAAATTCTACCACACATTTCTGAGCATTAAATATAACAATCTAACCTAACTTACCTCAGTCCAAAAGTAGATGATTTCGGAGAAACAGAGTGTCAAAAGTTCAATTTAGTTTTAGTTTTTCATAAATAGTTTTTTTTAATAATTGGTGTATTGTCACAATATTCGGCTAGGGGGGTTGAAAGAGATGAAAAATTTAAATCTGCGTTCATTTTTCTTGTAAAATTTAGAGGGCGCCACCTACGGTACTTTGCACACATTTAAAACGAAATATCTTTTTTGAGCCATTCTGTACTGAAATTTTAAATAAACAATTTTATTCTCCAGCGTATTTTACGTAAAAAAGGTGTACGAGGTAAGTGTTGATTTGAGCAGCCGTTTTTAAGATATTTTGATTTAAAATTCGTGTATGGCCAGGTCTAAATTATTGTAAATAACTGTCTTGCCGAGTATATAGGGAAAGATTTCCGAATCGTCACCATTTGATCAAACAGTATCCAAATAGATTTTAGCGTTACCTGGTTCGTCATATACGATACCTGTATATTATATAAATTCATGTTTGTACATCTACAGTTTGTAATACATATGCAGTATACAGTGGCGTAGCTTCAGATTTTGGGCTCCCCCGCGCCAAACCTAACTTCTGGGCCCCTCTTCAAAATTTTATCACCCCAAAATTAGTCAAGTTTCAAGATAGCAATAACATTTAAAATATAACCTCCCACTTTCATTTTCCATTTAGACAAGTGTAGAAAATAAACAAGTAACAGGAGAGGATACTTAAATAACGTGTATTAATAACATATTAAATAAAACATTAATTTATAACAATTAATAAGTAGCTACAACTACAAAAGCATGCTTGTCAGTACTGATGATTGTAGCTAATAATATAATCAAAAAGTAAACAAACAATAAACATAGATATTTAAAAAAAAAATAATGTAACATTTTTACCGTATACCTTAATGTAACAAGAACAAATAACAACACAAAATAAATAAATATTGTCACGAAATAGTCGTAGGTATATATCTTAACATAGTATAGAACAAAGTCGCTGTCGCGTCTGTCCCCAGCTATATGTGCCCTAATCTTTAAAACTAGGCAACGTGATTCAAGAGGAAGGTTTTCATGTATAATGCATGCATAATATTGTGAAGAAACACTGATAAATTTAGAGGTTTGTTCGGGTTTGTATTTATAAATCTTGACGTGATTGTGAACTCGCCTTATTATTATCTCAGAGGCGTATAATGCCTGACATTGCAACGCAGGCCGGGTACACGCTAGTTTTATTATAAATTATAAAAAAAAGCCTTGCAATACAACATCAAACTATTCAAACTATCCAAGAAATTGTTTTCTTCTGGACTTAGTTTCCGCAAAAACCCTAACTATTTCGGTTTTGTCCATTACTGCAGCTTCCGCTGCCTCTATACTAAGCAATGCCAAATTACTTAGTCGATTTTGGACACAGGAATTTCTTAGATAGTTTTTTATTAATTTTAATTTCGAAGACGCCACGGTTACAGGGAGCGTCAAGAATAATTTTAGAGCAGTACATACCTCAGTGAAATTTGATGCTAGGGTATCATTTTCTACAATTAAAAAATTTGCAAGATCTCTAATGTCTTTTAATGTACCTATTTTGTCTTTTAGAGGCTGAGATAAGGCAATAATTTGTAATGGAAATTCTGAGGAAATATCGCGAGGGTGACATTGTTGGAAAGCTTCAGCTGATTCAAATAATTCTTCCTCCGTCATTGATACCAAAATGGGGGGACTTAAGAAACTAAATTTGATAACTGTGTCCTTTACGCCTTTAAAACGGTTGTTTTATTGATTATTAACAATGTCAAAAAGAATAGTCAACAAATATAATTAAAATTAAAAACAGGAGCCCAACTAGAATTAAATTAACTATATTCTATATTTTTAAGGTTTGGGGTTGCTTTGAAAGGTCTTATTAAGATTATTGTTTTTTTTTCGGCCGAACGAACCCGAACGGAAACGGGCCCCCTGTCTGTTCGGGCCCCGCGCCACCGCGGGGTGTGGCGTTATGGTAGCTACGCCACTGGCAGTATAGCTTTAGTGTATCAAGTGCCCTAATTTGCTCCACGGCTCCCGACATTTTTTGATATTTGAAAAAAAAATTCATTATTTCTGTAAAAAATAACTTTGCAATATGTCACTGCGTAGGTAGCCCATTCAATCGTGCTTTTTTTCCACTTTTATAGTCGGTCGTAGTAATAAAAAATATGTATTTAAAAAAATGGAATGAAACAAATCCTTATATTTTTTAGTTCTTTATACTGAATCGTTAGTAATTGTTCTGAATACATAAAATGTCCTTCCTAGAATGACCGGTTGATTAGAATAATGTAAAATAATATAATTAAATCACAACAAAACCAATCGCAATTATTTGTTGTTTTGCAATTATTAGCGACAAGGCGTGTGACAAAGCGGTATATTATTATATAATTTGTTTTTATGATTTAATTACTGAAGTGATAATTAGGTTTAAGCATAGAATTTATTGCTAATAATAAGTTTTATTGAGCAGGGCACAAAGTTAAAATGCATAGTGTAATATAGTTAACGCCGTAAAATTTTATCTTTTCGAATTAACCAACACAATTCGTGTATTACCGTTCCATAGTTATGAGCTGGCGCAACATAGATAATCGCATGTAAAATTAAAGGGGGTCAAATATTGGCTCCCTTGTTTATTTCAGACCGATAATTTATTCTCACTTATTTACTCTTAGGGAACGAGAATGGCAAGCTAGTGTACCTCCCTACATTCATGGAACCCTCCACACCAACCAGCCACCTCCTGGTTTCACGCTGCCTCGCAAAAGATGTGCGCAGATTAAACAGAGTCCGCACTAACTGAAGAGTGCAAATTCAAAAGGGTCTAAGTGCCAAAAAAATTAAACTAAGCTATTATATAAAACATGTCTAAAGTATAAAAAAACATAACATATTTCTTCCAATAGTTTTATTAGGTAAAGGAAACACAATAAAAATAAACAACATACATGGATACATATTTTTAAAAAAACTGACAAAAAAAACTAACCCAAACACGACAATCACTGGAAGGTCCTAAGTGTCATGTATAACATATTGTAAAAAGGGGTCTAAACTGGATTATATTTTAATGGAATATAGTCAATCATGTCTTTTAAATTATTTTTTATCCATTTTGTATACTAACGATGTAAATAATTCGGTACTTAGACCCTTTTAATATACAATAGATACTGGCGCTTTGACCTTGCTCAGCTTGTAGCGTCACAAAATTATAACTTGTTACCGCGTAAGGCACATAAACCGTCTTGTATGGTATTGGCGTTGATACATAGACCCCTAAACAAGCGATACCTAAAATTTGCTAGAGGTGGCACATAGACCCTTTTGAATTTCCACTCTTCAACTGTGGAATATGCGCGGACTCCCTATTTAGATGGGGCAAATCCGACTCCAGCGCATGTGACTGCGCTGCGAAGAAAGACAAACAATGCACCATCTCGCCTTCGACTGCATCAATAGGCATAGTCACTGCACAACCGAAGACTTCCTGAGAGCCTCCCCATCGTCTGTCACTTGGATAGATAGTTTGAATTTAAAAATATAATAAAGTACGATGTATTCATGTGTTGTAGCCATATGGTAAATAAATACTATCAGGGAGGAAAAAGGTAAACCTGGTCCGGGTTCCCGGACACCACGGTATTTAGGGCAACGAGCTAGCAGATAAACTTGCCAGATGTGGAGCCGGGAGCCCATTCCATGGATCTGAATTGGCAATAGAAATAACTAAACAATAGGTAGCACTGAACGAGTGGGCTGAACGCTGCTTCATGGAGCAATGACGAAAGGTTCAAGTTAAGGAATTTATAACCTGACCAAACAAGGCTAGGCTAGAGTGGATTTTAAACACCAGACGATCTGTCCTAAATCCCTTAGTTGGGATACTGACTGGACACTAAAAGCTGAAGAAACATCTAGCTCTGATTGGCGTTGAAAAATACCCAATCTGCGCTGGTTGCCTAGAAGAAGGGGAGACTTCGCTACACTTTCTGGGTACCTGCGAGGTACTAGGAATAGCATAAGGTGCTAGGATCGACGGTTCTCCAAATGGAAAAAAGTACGACCCTGACCTTGCGTGATATACTTGCCTTCATAAGGAGTTCGGGACGTTTTGGCGAGGGCGAAGGTAGTTATAGTGGTTGGGGGAAGTAGGATCGCCAGGTTTCGAAATATCCTCTCAATTACTATTACTACTAATTTCGTTTATTAAACGAAATAATTTGATGAACTAACTTGCAAAATTTTTACGAGATTTATTAGGGTAGTAAATTAAGGGGTTACTTAGAAAAATGTAACTTTAAATTAGGCAGAATTATAAAAAACAGTTCTGAAACTTCATAATAAAAGCACCAGTAGGTACACTGAGGGAAATCTGTGATTATCACAACTAAAATTTGAATAATCACAACCAAAATATCGACATTACACAATATGGAATAATATTAATGCTTGCTTACCAATACTGAAATAATTTTACAGCTGCGCTTTAGTTACCGTTATTATTGAAGTTTGATTATCTACCGGTATTAAGATATTGATTATCAAACCAACATAGTACCACAACTACGCTGTTGTTAGTCTTAATAAAGTAATTTATTAATATTATTATGTTACCAAATTCTCACAATGCACGTATTGCAATATGGTTACTCGTACTTTAATAAAGATAATTCATGATCTTACATAAAAGCGCATTCGCCAGATAATTTAATCTAACTTTGCGTTCGCCCTTTTATGCACAGAGTTATTGACTATATTTTGATCAAAAATATAGTTAATAAAGCTGCTTTACGTAGTACGTATAATTTAGCAACAACCACATAAATAAAAGTTTGTAATAATTTGTTTAATATTTTATTTGAAAAATCAGTAATAATTTTTTGCCATATCAGAAACAATAGAACAGGTAAAACAAAAATTAAAAATAAAGTATAATAAACTTAAAAACTATCAACAAACAGCTTTCTATTTCAGTGTAAATATAACCTAATACATATAACAGTTTGACTAAATAACATATTAAAATGTGAAATCACCGAGTCCACAGAAATAAGAACGTACCGTGCGAGCAAAAATTATTTGCATCAAAGAGGGCCTTGCATCTAAGGACGTAATGGTTAGCCGTAGAGCTTAATACCTGTTGGGTGTCAGTAACTACCTGAATTAACAATCAATCAGTTATTCCGTCATCTTTGACAGTCGTTCGTTACAAGTAATTTGATTCATCAATAATTTTTCCAATTTCGTGAACAATTCATACAATGGGCTTTACGGAACAGCACAAAACATTCCTGGTTGAAGCGTATTTTTGAAACGGGGTTAGAGTAAATGGTGAGTGCCAATACAATCCGGGTTTGTGCATAAACCTTTTTTCACGAACATTTTCCTAACGTTGCTTTTATTGCTGGGGATTTTTATCATTGCCTGAAAAGAACCGTGGCTGTGTTTAGGGACACAGGTTCTATACAACACAAAAAAGGAGCAGGAAGACCATCTGTAAGAACAAAAGAACTTGTTTAATACGTTTGTGAAATAATGCAAAACACGCCAACAAATTGTATAATACGCCTGTTCCAAGAAGTGGGAAGATCTTATGGAACATGCAGGACTATTCTGAAGAAGCAGCTAAATTTATTTCCTTATAAAGTGCAAATATTCCAAGAAATACAAGCCGCAGATTTTGAAAAATGCAGGAATTACTCTAAATGTTGGTCCTATTCTTTTCCATGACAAAGTTACAGCACAGCGGTATAGAGACAATATTTTGAATCCATTTGTGGAGCAATTACTTAAGGACGAACTACGTTTTGGATATTTTCAACAGGACAGTGCAACCGCCCATACAGCCGCCGAAACTATTAACTACTTACGCAATTTTTTCGACGACAGATTGATCAGTTTTCGTTCAGACATTGAATTCCCACCTAGATCACCTTGTTTATGGATTACTTCGTTTTTCCTCATTTAAAGAACACTATTTTTAAAACACCCGTTGCAAAATTTAGAACAATTACAAAAAAGGATTATCCAAGAATGTGGTAACATTTTTCTCCAGAGATGCTGGTCAACACTTTCGAAAAAATGAAGAAACGTGTGAATTTATGCTTTGAGCATGGCGGTGGCCAATTTTAGCAATTTATGTAATTATTTTCCTTTTTCTTTTTGCATATTCTTACTTTGTTAATTTTGTAAACAACAAAAATAAATTTGTATTTGTCTACTTATATTATTACTCATTAGTTTGGCATATTATGTCATAATATAATATTGACAAAATTTTAACCTAGATTTGGTTAGATATATCGTCCCCATATCATTGTGATCTAAACCAAGCCCTGCGATCTCTTTGATGAAAATAATTTTGGCTCGCAGGGTATAAAAATATTAATACAACAAAAATATACCAAACCATTTTCGAAAAAATCTTCGTCCAAGTTTGACGCCAATGGCCATTTTTTAAAAGTCCACTCATTTCTTCACAACCAGATCAAAATGACCAAAGAAATGCTGAAGCGTTAGTCCATAATCTAATTGGAGCTTTTGACGCGTTGAGATTATTTTTTCTTCTTATTAGTCCAAAGGTCTAAAAATTTTGGAATTTTGAATACTTATAAAAAAAAATATTTTTTTAAAGGTGAAGTGCGGAAAATGAGTGAAATATTTAAAAAAATCTGATAATTCATATAGGTATTGAATAAAATAACATAAGTACCTTTAACTTTTAGTCAAAATTCTAGACCAATTTGTTAAAGCACCCAAAGATGCAAGAAAGTGTCTTATTTAAAAAAAGCCTTAATGCTAACCTATTTTTTAAAAGTTCAATCCCATGGCGGCAACATAAGTGTACTAAATACGATGGGAAAAATATGCCAGTCGTTCAAATCTTGGTACACCCAAATTAAAATATTGATATAATTAAAGAAGAAATTTAATAAATTTAATTTTAAACTTACCAGGGCAATTTGATGGGGACAATGGCGCTGGGATTTTTCTTTCTTGCTTCTGGTAAAACTATATTGGCAATATTTGGCCCGTACTATAGGTATATTATATCATTCTTCTCAAGAAATTTTCGATCAAAATCTGTTTCAATCTACAATAAAATTTCAAACATAAACTAACAATTTTACGAATTTTATAGAAAATAGTTTTTAAAATAATTTTATCAAGATGTAAAAAACTTTTTTTATTCTAATTTTGCAGAAAAATCCAAACAATTATTGAATTACAGGACTTAGTTAACTTATTCTGGATCTATCAATTTAAGACGGTTTTAAATTTAAACCCATTTAGTAAATACGGCTGTATTTTAATATTCAATGTCCGAGTCACTCACTGTCACACACAAGTTCATGGTTTCCAGAATTTTCTGCAATTGCTTCCTCGTGGCAGGAACAACTTTTAATTCTAAATAAAATATTAATTATTTATTAAAATCGGTATGGTCGAAATTGTCGTTGGTCGCCGAGGTATTTTTTCCTAGTGATAACAAAAGTTGCTCCGGGTGATATTTTCTTTTCTCCTCATCTTCCTCGCGAATTCCTATAATCGAATTTAGGCTAACTCCTGTGTAAAGAGAAGTCCGTTCAATCGTCAGTTTAAGGAGCAATTAAAATTGATTGGTATTGGTTTCATCCCCACATACCTTGCCAACATAGGCAACCACTGCCTTAGTTAGACCATATAGAGTTTTTCCCTTTAAATTTATTTTATTAAATATAAATCATAAAATCACGTTACTCCGTTACCGGCAGACAGGCGACTTAAAATTTATTGGTGTATTATTATATCAACAATCAATGTGACATATCAATAAATATTTTATGTGATAAAAAGAAACCGGGATAACCTAGCGCAAGAAATGGACAAGCCCGATGCCGTGAATATACCTAGGTTGCCAGATTTAACAAAATCATCGGTTTTATCAAGATTTCTTTAAATATATTATTAGGTCTATCGCTTCGTGAATTTACGTTCAACGATTGGTTTATATTTTATGTGAAAAAGTATAAACATGCTATGTTACGGGCCGAGAAATATATGATGTATACTGTAGTGAAAGAAATAGATGTGAATAAACTATATATAATTTTAATTTATATTATATTGAAATTTAAACCGAGCACTACGACAACAATATATTTTTTTTGTCCACATTGTATACGTTATTGACACGAGAAAAATAATAATGCTAAAAAAAACTACAACCAATAAACTGCAAACATATATTATTAAATTCAATCATTAAAATCCTAAAAATTTGCAACGAAAGCGGAATTTACATCTGCTGTGTTAAGCTTGCGGTATTTTTTTTTTATCTCTATCCTATGATCATTCAACTTTTATGGATATGATGGGAGAAAAAGAAAATTAGTGAATCCCTCGACCTATTCGTTTCTATAAATTAACATTTTTTACTGCTATTTTGAAGTAGCGAAACAAACATAACAAAATACAAAAGGTTAACAGTATAGTCACTTTTAGTTTATTTTAAAAGCATATGAACTAAACATTTACAATACCATAGACGAGTAAAAATTGTGTATGCTTCTGCATAGGGGTTTTCATGCACGGTCTAAAATATTAAATTGGGAGAAATCGCTTTTGTCTTAAGTAAATAAACTTGAATATTGTTATATTATACATGTACCTACCGTGCAATCAAAAATTATTTGCATCAAAGAAGCTTGGATTATAAAACGTAGGGCTTGGTTTACATCACAATGATATGGGGACGATAATATATCTAACCAAATCTAGGTTAATTTTTTTTCAAATTTATATTTTGACATGATATGCCAAACTAATGAGTAATAAAATAAGTAGACAAATACAAATTTATTTTTGTTGTTTACAAAATGAACAAAGTAAGAATATACAGAAAAAAAAATAATTACATAAATTGATGAAATTGGCCACCGTCATGCTCCAAGCATAAATTCACACGTCTCTTCATATTTTTGAAAGTGTTGACCAGCATCTCTGAAGAAATGTTACCACATTCTTGGATTATCCTTTCTTGTAATTGTTCTAAATTTGCAACTGGTGTTTTAAAAATAGTTTTCTTTAAATGAGGAAAAACGAAGTAATCCATAACCGTTAAACAAAGTCATCTAGGTGGGAATTCAATGTCTGTTCGAAAACTGATCAGTCTGTCATCGAAAAAATTGCGTAAGTAGTTAATAGTTTCGGCGGCTGTATGGGCCGTTGCACCGTTCTGTTGAGAATATCCATAACGTAGTTTGGCGTCAAGTAATTGCTCCACAAATGGATTCAAAATGTTGTCTCTATACCGCTGTGCTTTAACTGTGTCATGGAAAAAAATAGGACCAAGAATTCTTCTTCGGGAAACAGCTAACCAGACACGAATTTTTTGAGGGTGCAATGTGGACTCTACAAAATAATGGGAATTTTCACTACTTCACATGCGTGTATTCTGAGAATTCACATAACCGGAGAGGTGGAACAAGGCTTCATCCGAAAAAAATGTCAGGTCTAATAAATCATTTCTTTCCAATAAATTTTGGGTAAACCATTGAGAGTAATTCCTGCGTCTCTTAAAATCTGCGGCTTGTATTTCTTGAAAGCACTTTATAAGTAAAGAAATTTAGCTGCTTCTTAAGAATAGTTCTGCATGTTCCATAAGATCTTCCCACTTCTTGGGACAAGCGTCTTACCCAATTTGTTGGCGTATTTTGCATTATTTCACGAATGTTTGCAACAAGTTCTTTTGTTCTTACAGATGGTCTTCCTGCTCCTTTTTTGTGCTGTATAGAATCTGTATCCCTAAACAGAGCCATGGTTTTTTTCAGGCAATGATAAAAATCCCCAGCAATAAATTCAACGTTAGGAAAATTTTCGTAAAAATCGTCCATGCACAAACCCGGATTGTATTGCCACTCATAATTTACTCTAACCCTGTTTTGAAAATACGCTTCAACCATGAATGTTTTGTGCTGTTCCGTAAAGCCCATTGTGTGAATTGTTCAAGAAATTGGAAAAATTAGCGATGATCAAATTACTTGTAATGACTGTCAAAGATGACGGAATAACTGAATGATTGTTAATTCAGGTAGTTACTGACACCCAACAGGTATTAAGCTCTACGGCGAAGCATTACGTCCCTAGATGCAAGGCCATATTTGACGAAAATAATTTTTGCTCGCACGGTTTAGAATTGATGTATAAATACGACATTTTTACTTTTTGTATAACTGTACAAATCATGTTTATTGTATTGGTGAAATTATTTTTTATATGTATCAGATATGTGCCTATGAAACTGTTATTAATATTTAAAAAATTATTAAAATTTAAATTTAAATGAACTCAGAGTATTGATTAAATTCAGGTCTACAAGAGATTGATTAAGCCGTCTTATTTAAAACTGAATAATGTAAGAACCGATACTGGTTATATTTTAATCAATATAATGATACAATTCGGCTTCGGTTTATAATAGGTTAATAATTTTTTTTTGTATTATATTAAATCATGTTGGAATAAATTTCAGAAGCTTATGGACAATATTCAGAGACATTTTAAGATGCTCTCAAAGGTTTTCTTACTTTTGTATAGGCTGATCTAGCATAATAGTATATTACATAACACGTGTTGAAAGTGTTACCGTCTAAAGGAGTAGGTATTTAGCACGAGGCGTTAGCCGAGTGCGGAAATTCTCCGAGTTTGAGAAAATTACTTTCACATGAGTAATGTACACAATTTTTCCTACGACCATACAGAATAATCAAAAAGAGTTAGTTTGGTTTTTAATAGTTTGTAGGTATCACCATTGTGTTACACAAATTTTTTCAACACTAGAGTTGAAAAATTTATTTAAACTCTAGAGCTGAAAAAATAAAAACAGTCAACTTGCACATTTTAAGTTACCTAGATTTAAATAAAAAGAATAACTTTTTCTCCTATTTGCTTACACACATCATACCTACTATCTATGTACAGTGAATAAATTCCGTTTCTGATTTTTTAGCTGTTTGCATTCTTTTAATAAAACAATAATATACCTAAATATACATACAAAAACAACAAAACACAAAACTAAAACATAACCTCAACATTATAGAAAGATAAAGATGGAGTTAAATATCGTCAGCTTGTTAATTATAAAAGTTCTATCTATATTCGATTTTTTTGCTAAAATAAATTAACTTTCTTAAAGCATATTCACTTGTCCCATATCCTTAAACATTGTATGGATATTTTTATCCGAGATAATTGTAAAATTATAAATCGGTATTTCCTAGGGCATTCTATTTCTGCTCTATAGCTGCCTCTTTTTTTTCTGTGGTTTAACTCAGTTGACAATGTTGACAGGTTTGATAGGTTGCCTGACATATTTCCTCTTTTTAATATATTATTATTTTAATCATAAATACTCTTAGGTTCCCAAAAATAACGAAAAAAAGGATTTTTTATAATTACAGTAATGCCCTAGTGTACTTTACCGCTCCACGGGTCCCGTAAGTTTGTTATTTTTTTTTTAATAGTTTTGCTCTCAAATTCGTCGGCCATCAGCAGTTTTATATTTCAACACACGTATTGAAAGAAAATATTTCAACACGCGTGTGATATAAAGGACTTTCTAGCCAAGTTAGGCGTGCTTTATTTCTTATTTTCATAGGTGGTCGTAGAAATACTAAGTTATAGCTGCTCTCTAGAAGGGTTATTATTAAAAGTTTTTGCCAATCAACCTTTAAAACTATCTTAGCATAAACTAGTTTTAAAGGGGCTGTCTGCAGAATTTCAACTAACTAACCTGCAAAGCAAACAAAATAGCTTCTCTCCTAAATGTAAGCGGTTAGTTTTAAAAACACTCAAAGGCAAATGCAACAGATAGACATACAAGTTAAGATGAAGATTCGGAAAGTTTCTCCAGTAGCCTTTAGTGTTTTTACAATTATCTACTTGCTTATGTCATACACAAAAATAAAATGAACAGACACCATGCAAACGATAAGTAACGTTCAAAGCCAACAATTGACTGCCACCTGTTGACATGCCACAGGAAAATTATAGGACTGATTAAAATGTTACATGTTATGCATGCTCCAGCAGCTTTCAGGGCATTTTAAAATTCCTCAAATCAAACATGATTTAAATTGTTGGTATATTTTATATAATTGATCAGTATCATAATTATTTTGTGTAAATAACAGTGTAAATCGTACAATTGATTTACAAATTAATTAAAATTTAAATCAAAAAATATAATCAAATAACTTAAATCAGACATCCCTTTCTATTAATCAATTGAATTTCTTACTGTGTGTTAAAAAACAACAAAATGTTTGCATCAGCAAAATTTCAAATTAGAAAAAAACTCCTGTTAAATGTGTTGCAGTTCATCGTGTTGTCCATGGTATTGTCTATGAAATGCCTCAAGGTGTTTCCATACTGAGGAAAACAGCGGAAGGAAAACCGGAATGAATTTTGAGAAATGTTTTTAAAATGTAATTACAACGAATCAAGGCACAAAAACAATTAATTATAATTAATCATTAATAAACAGATCATCCATCGTTCCACTTAGAGCACATAGAAATGTCTTGCATGGAGGCATCCTTAGTTGCTATGTGTTACCAAGTATTTATTTAATTGTTGTCATGTTCTTAAGAACATGTTCTTGATTTCCTAAAAGTTTTATTTAGATATGGTAATTTAAACTTTAGAAAAAAGGCGGAAATAGAATAACTTACGTATGGCATAGCAATGACGATTTGCTACAAAATATGTCAAATCCAAGCTATTGCCAGATAAGTAATAAATGTTTGCAAAAGACTACGAAGACATATTTTATAAATCGCATCTAAGGAATGGAAAATGTTTCTTTAATCTACTTTTCTGAATTATCTGCAACTTGCCAAGCATCCACACTATGGTAAAGGTATTTAATGTTAAAAACCATGCTTAAGATAAAAAAAAAGTCGACATGAGCAGATATTTCAAGCTGATCACTTTTCTGAGTCCAAATGACATAGAGAAGTTTTTAGTTAATTCTACTGATACTCATTAAAGTAGCCACCATAATAATTGGGATAGCAGGAGCGTGTAGGCTAGTATTGAAAAATTTATTAATCAAAAATGTTCAAGGGGAAAAATTTATGATTTTGATCAAAATGCCCGTCAGTCAAACGTACACCAGTAGAAGTTTTGTGATTACAAGAGAGAGAAACTAAAATTATATAAGAACAGATGCTTCGTTGCGACATAAATATATTCCAGTATTTCAAGGGAGAATGCAGTGTCCAATGCGTTGGTATTTTAAAACTTCCTAATCCAGAGCAATATACTGGACACTGCTATAGGCGTTCTTCTGCTACTGCACATGCTGAAGTGGGCATCACAAGACTAAATGCGATTGTGAATGACAGCAATTGAAATCGCGGAAGGATAATTGGACGAATCCTATCTACGAAGAATAAAAAACGTTTAGCAAGTAGGGGTGTGCAACAAAATCGATTAATCAATTGATAATCGATTATTCGATCAATCGATTATTCGATCAATCGATTATTCGATCAATCGATTATTCGATTAGAAATAACTTTTTTACCGATTATTCGAAAAATCGAATAATCGAAAAAAAAAATATTTTTCGATTAATCGAAAAAAAAAATCCGGTTAATCGATTATTCGAAAAAAAATATTTTACGATGTTTTGAATAATCGATTAACCAAAAAAAAAATATTTTTCGACTAATCAAATTATTAACTCGAAAAAAAAAGAAAATGACGATGTTTTGAATAATCGATTATTAAAAAAAAAAAACGATTTTTCGATTATTCGAAAATATAGGTATGTTTTTTGATGATTGAAGTTGATAGTTAGTTATTATTGCTGTAAGTCTCTATATATTTATTAGCAACCCTATTACATACCATGAAAATAGGAAATAGGTATAAAAATGTTATAGCATATTATTGCAAGACAATCAACGAAATAATTTGAACAAAGTTTTAATCTGTGCGCCTTTCATAAAATTAATGTTCTTAACGATCTATATTTGAATCGACTTTTTGATTTATAATGGATTTTTTTCGATTAATCGATTATTCTCGATTTATCGATTATTATTTTTGATGAATCAGAAGTAATATATTATTCTCGATTAATCGATTATTTTCAATTAATTGGTTATTTTCGATTAATCGGAAATAATCGATTATTTTCGATTAATGTATTATTTTTGATTTTTGATTAATCGATTATTTTCGATTAATCGGATATAACTAACGATTTTCGATTAATCGATTATTTTTGATAAATCGATTAATAAGAAATAATAGATTATTTCAAATTTTCGAAAATCAATTATCTTTTTCGGTAATCGCACAGCCCTAATAGCAAGTAGCAAAAGTAATAACATTTTCATCGCTCACTAGCACTAGCTCTATATTATCTAATAGTGTCCTTTGACACACAACCAGGAATAATTACTTATGACAAATACTCTGAGCAAGAGTACTAGAATGAACTGCAATCGTCTCAAATATGTTAGTACTGCAAAAGCTATGCACGAGCTTTACGATTACTATTATATAATCCACTAGCATCTGATATAAATTTAAGTAATGCAAATAAATGTACATTTACAATTAATTACTATATTAATAATAAAAAATGTAATATTTCAAAATAAAGTTATTAAAATTTATTTTTAATTGCTTGACGAAACGACGCGTTGCGGCAGGTGCGTCACTTTTCACTGGATTCATTTTCAGAAGAAGTAAATGTGTGAAATTTTACGGAATCGGCTTTTGGGGCTAAAATTTTTTTCTATACCTAATATTAATAGAGAGATATTTTTAAAATTTTTGAGTAAAGGGATATTTTTGAAGAACTGCCTGTAGTAATAAGATTTTATTTTTCTAAATGGATGGTGCTCCTTGCTATTATTCGATAAGAGTAAGGGAATGTCCTAATGCCAATTTTAGAGACGAACGGATTGGGCTTATTGGCTAACAAGGTCGCCCGATTTTGGGGTAGAGTAAAAGAGGTCGTCGTCAAAACAGAACAGGCCTCTAAATCTTATTGACCTAAAAAGCATAGTTAGACAGGCTTGTAGTTACATGTCACCAATTCATGTAAGACGTTTTAGAAGTCAATTATCTAAATTGGTCTTATACATATTTTCTGGGGAATCCATTTTTTAAATTTTATCACACATTGTATAATGCAGGTTACATTTCAAGCAGTGGTTCATGCAATTGAAATGTGTGCAAGACTGCTGATAGACCGATGGTAGGCCCATAGATCAATCCAGATATTCTCCGACAGTCAAGCTGCATTAAAAGCTCTTGAATCGAGATGGTGTATCTCAAAAACGATGTGGAACTGTCATGAAACACTATCCGAACTAAGCCTAAACAACAGAATAACCCTAATATGGATACCAGGACACATGGGCGTGTAGGGTAATGACGCTGCCGACAAGATCGCTAAGAGAGGTGCATCACTAAAATGCACAAGACCCGAGCCGGTAATAGATATATCTCATGCTACGGCCAGGATTACAATACTAGCCGATGCAAAAAGCAAATGAGAAAGACACTGGTTAAATCTACCAGGTCTAACACACTCAAAAGCTTTATATACAGCTAAACCAACAACTAACTGATAAACTACTAGTGTTCAACAGATCATGCCTTAAGAGCAGTAACCCCTTTTACCACAATGAAAATTGCCGAACGTTTTGCTGGTCAAACGAAAAGAAAAAATAAAAATTGGTATTTAGAAAATAAATTCTATTTTAAATACCCCATCCAGAAAAGTAAATGACGATCAAAAATATTCCCAAAATTTTTTTTAGAAATTTTTTTATTTTTAGTAATTTTGTAGTATCTTAAACAATTCTTTATTAGTCAAAAGCATAATTACTTTTCTGGGTGTAGAATGTTGTACCAAACAATTTTTCTTAAAGCCATTTTCCAATATCGGCCTTACTTTTTTCTCAAAAACGTTGGGCGCTTAAATCCACTTTACACGCTTAAGGTTGAATTCTCAACATCATTCAGTCTATTGCCAACCTATAACCTATTTCACGTTGATTTTTTGAGTTTATTATTGTAATAACTAACATTTAAAGAAAATCAATATCGTCGGTACATTATTTAGGTAGTATCTGATATATTACAAAAAATGAATTTCCCGGGTGTAGAATGTTGTACCAAACAATTTTTCTTAAAGCCATTTTCCTATATCGGCCTTACTTTTTTCTCAAAAACGTTGGGCGCGTAAAGTGAATTTAAGGTAGGAGTATCAACATGCTTGCCAACCTATAACCTATTTCGCGTGGATTTATTTATGTTTTCTAGCTTTTATACAAAATTTAAAGAAAATCAGTATCGACTTGATATTCTATAGGTAATAATTAATGTATTTAATAAATATCAAGGAATTTTATAACTTATTTTAGGAGAATTGTATAGCGAAAAATATAGGGTAAGATTTTTTTAAACATTATTATGTCATTGTCACTCATTGTTCTTTCACTATACAATTCTCCCAAAATTAGCAATGAAATAAATTGATATTTTTGTAATATATCAGATACTACCTAAATAATGTACCGACGATATTGATTTTCTTTAAATGTTAGTTATTACAATAATAAACTCAAAAATCAACGTTAAATAGGTTATAGGTTGGCAATAGATTGAATGACTTTGAGAATTCAACCTTAAGCGTGTAAAGTGGATTTACGCGCCCAACGTTTTTGAGAAAAAAGTAAGGCCGATATTGAAAAATGGCTTTAAGAAAAATTGTTTGGTACAACATTCTACACCCGGGAAAGTCATTTTGCTTTTGACCAATAAAGAATTGTTTAAGATATTACAAAATTACTAAAAATAAAAGAAATTTCTAAAAAAAATTTTGGGAATATTTTCGATCGTCATTTACTTTTCTCGATGGGGTATTTGAAGTAGAATTTATTTTCTAAATACCAATTTTTATTTTTCTTTTCGTTTGACCAGCAAAACGTTCGGCAATTTTCATTGTGGAAAAGGGGTTACTTCCTCTTAAAGCACTAGTGGGATTGTATACCGGCCACTGCAGATTGCGACACCATGTGTATAAAATTGAAATAGCTCCAACTGATAAATGTTGGCTTTGCATGGAAGATGCAGAAACATCAGAACACGTAATGTGCGCTTGCCCCGCAGCAGGAAGAATCAGATTCGCCCTATTCGGCGAGATGACTCTGCTGCCGGATGACATGAACAATGTCTCTCCCAATACCATCATTAACTTCATTAAAAAGTTAGACCTATTGGGATATAAACAAGGTGTGAGCCATAATAGATCGCATGGTCGCAGTGGAGGGTTAGCTGTAACCCACTTATTTTTAACCTAACCTAAGTGTTTTGGAACAGACGATTTTCTTGGAATATTCTCTTTCCAAACATGATTTTGACGTAGTTTAGGTTTTTGTCGCACCCTGGATAATATAACTTAAATTCCTTAACGGCATCGGCAATATTATTTTTAAGGCAAGCGAAACTTTTTTCACGCAATACAATTATTCGAAAAAGTTTATAATAAAAAAATTCCCAAAATGTTAATGCTAATCTGGGAAGACACTCACGTATTTTTTTTAAAATTTTATTATTGCAAAAACACAATATACCTACATCATATCAATATGATAAATATTAAGCTGCTAAGGCATTGATTAAATATAAATAGTATACATAAATGTTTAAGGACCCACCTCACTTTGTGGGAATGGGCCTTTTCACTAAATTTTGATTTTGGTAGTAGTGTATAAAGGAACAAAAAATAAAATTTTCTGTGTTTTTACTTTTCTATACTTTTAAGTCATAACTGAGAAAATAAATAAATAAAAAAACTCCTTGAATAAAAACACGGACTTAAACATACCTACGTCATCGCGCCGGAAGATTGATGCACAGAGGAATGATAGGAATTGCCGAGTCGTTGGCTTAAAATATCAAGAATTCCCAAAATCAGCAGCTTGACAGTGTTGCCGATACTCTCAAAAATCATATATTATAGTACCAGTGTAATGGTAATTGACTAGCAATTAGTAATTATAATATACCAGTTTTCCATTCAATAGCTGCGGAATGAATTATTTTACCAGTATTATGTTTATATTTATTTAAAGTATCCAAATAAAGTTCTAAGAAGAAAGTGTATTATTAAGATTATAAAACTTTCTACATATGGCAACAGCGGCTTAATTTGCCGATGACAGTTCGACAGATCAGCATTTACGCGTGTGCGAGGTTAAACGCATGCGCTCTAGCAAGCTTTAAACATATCTACGTCATGAGTCGCGCATGTTTTGAGATTTTTAAATTGGTTGAATTTTACCCGGTTTTTACTGTGCTGAAATAAATTAATGTTATGACCTAGCAATAATTTTATTGATGAAAAACACTTATTATAGCACCGACTAAACAATTCAAATGCCAAATGTATCAAATTTACGAATAGTGAAAAGGCCCATTACGACAAGCCGTAAAAGCATCCCGGGTTATTGCAATATGCTCACATGATACCGAATTACTTGCGTAAACATTAGCTGAGTTCCTTTAAGCTTCTTTTAAATAGCAAAGCAAATACAGCGGCTAAGTTGAGCGTTCCTTTTAAAAATTTATTTTAGCACAGCAAAGATTTTTTCCTATCCCCTTGCCGCGTTAAGTATGCCGCTCTCTATTTCTCATACCATCTATACGAAGTTAGCTATAAGTTTTATGGGTGAAAAAAAGTTTGTACGCACAGTTCGCCCATCATGTCTCTCGATGTCCAACTACGATGAGCATGCACACAACTCTCTTTTCATTAGGTTTTCCTTCTTTATCGACATTATATCGACGTTTTCTCTATGTTCTTTGCTATTAGGTACTTTCCTGTTTTTTTCTTTTTAACAGCAAAGCCAAGTAAAATATTTGCTTAGCTAAGTTGTTAAAGGAACTCTCACTCTCACTAACGTATTCACAAATATCATGTAACTTACATTTCTATGGTTAAACGTGATCAAAATCGACACATGCCTATATTTTGAGCATATAATATAAAATAAGGGAGGAAAGTATCGGCCAAAGGTATTTACCGATTTTTTTACATCCAGTTAGACATCACTTTCGACCTAGTAACGTAAACAATTCTTTTTACTTAAAATATTCGGTTCCTGGTAAACCGATGGCCTACAATCATTAATATTAATTGACAAGTTTATTATTTCGTAGGTAATATGTACTAGACGCTAGAAGCATACTATCAGTCACACCTGTTCGCTTTTATTCTTCGGGTCTTTTTAAACATTCATTGTAATAGTAATGTAATTATGCACCTATGTATTTTATTATTATACACAGTAAAAAAGTTTAGTGTCAAAATACATAAACTGCAATATAGATATTTATATACCAAAAAATGTATTTCCTCTCGCAAAATGGATTCCAAGTCATGTGACTCTAGGTCAATTCTGGTCTATTGAATTTTTACAAGTAAGTATGAATTTCAGGACCGGACTTGTAAATTATACATGTGATACCTTCTAAAACAATTTATGCAATAGTCTCATCAGTTCTACCGCTTACTATTGCCTAACAATACTGTTAATAAAAGATGATATAGTGTCCGCGAAAATATTTAATAGAAAATATTGTGGCATATCGGACAAGTGTGTAACTATTTTTCATATTGAAATACACAGAGATCCAAGTTTAATGGATACCCTGGGGCGGATAGACCACGACGGCCGTTTCGTCCTTGTTAGGACTTGACGGGCAGCCATAACCCAAGCAATTCCAAGAACGACGGAAAAATGTACTAAAAGCCTCTTTGCAAAATCAAAGCGGCCATCAATACACCGTAGCGCCATCCTAGCGGAATTAACTCCAATATAAAATGCAGTCACACTGGTAATAATCGAAAGCCATAGAGCCATATGGCTCAAAACTTAAACTAAAACTTGCGCGCATTCTAGTGGGTGCCAGCGTTGATCTGTTTTCTGGTTTGAAAAATGGCAGATGTTTTAGGTGAAAATGCAAATAGCGTCTCCTATAGTGGATTGTGATACACTTCGTGGTTTATTTAGTTGTCTAACTTTCGATTATTACCAGTGTGACTGCCTTTTATATTGGAGTTAATTCCGCTGGGATGGCGCTACGGTGTATTGATGGCTGCTTTGATTTTGCAAAGAGGCTTTTAGTACATTTTTCCGTCGTTCTTGGAATTGCTTGGGTTATAGCTGCCCGTAGAGTCCTAACAAGGATCAAACGGCCGTCGTGGTCTACCCGCCCCATGGTATCCATTAAACATGGATCCATTGGATTCCAATATAAAAAATAGTTACACACTTGTCCGATATGTCACAATAGTTTCTTTTATTAATGTTAATAATAGTAAATAATTAAAAATTTATTTTAAAAATTTTGTTTTATAATTATTATTTATATTTTAAGGGTAATAATACAGATGACTTTCTATATGGTTTAAAGATAAAGTGTCAAAACAGAATTTAAAAACTTTATATTATATTATTATTACCGAAACCTGAACTAAAATGTAATTTTATATTATGTTAGTTAATTTAGCATCCTTAATATTCAATTCATTGAAAGTATTTAGTGGGGAAGAGGATTCAGTTCAAGTCAAGCAGGACTTGAACTGAAGTCCTCATCCCCACTAAATACTTTGAAAGTAATTTTATATTTTTTGTAATTCATATTTACGGCAGCATTTTATAAACAAACAGGAAGGCCCGAGGAACACACAACGAACGAAAATTAGAATAACTCAATGAAAGACAATTTATTTTGTCAACATACTTTGTACAGCTACATTGTAGCATCTTCGGATGTATGGTGCTAACTAATTTTGTTCAGTACAATAACCAAATGGTCTAGATACTTACTTACTCAATTCAGGTATACATATTATAAGCTTAATTATTTAATTATTTGTTCTTAACACTGTTTAGGTATTGTAAACTTAAATACTATTGTCGGTATAATATATCTTCATCTTATGGAAAATCCAAAGAACCCTATTTAGATTATTGACACAGATTTAGCAAAGGGGAAATATTTAGCTCTAATTGGTCATTTATTAATGCTCCGGAATTTTCAATCGATTTATTTCTAAACTTTCCAAAAATTAAGTTTTTGACCCTTGTTTTCAATAGGTATGTAAGATTTTAAATTTATTATCAAAATTATGCTGTTCCTGTAAAAGATGCTTAGAATAAGTTTAGTCGGTTTTCTGACTGAGAAAACTTTTCTATGTTCCAAAATTCTCGTTCTAAATAAGTTTTGGGACAAGAGCCACAATTTAATTGGTAAACCCCCGATTTATTATCCTTGATGCTTTTTGATTTATAGTTTTTTTTTTAAATTTTCCCAAAGAATTGTTAGTTTTATAAGCGACGTTGATATTCCTTTGATTAAGGTGTTTTTTAATTTTATCCGATGGGTTTCCAAAATAAGTGCTAGTTTTAAAGAGGCCTAGTTTTTCCTTTATAAGATATAAGGTTTCAGAAATAGCCTTCTTTTTTAGTTTTTTCGATATTATGGTATCAATCATAGATGATAAATAGCCGTTATTAATTGCCGTTTGTTTAATTAAGTTTAATTCGTGGTTAAAGTTGTTAGCAGATAAAGGAACACTAGTCAATCTATGAATCATGCTGTAATATGCAGCTAGCTTGTGCTGTATTGGGTGAGAGGAGTTTTTGTGAATTGTTGTATCAGTATGTGATGGCTTGTGGTAAGTAGAAAAATTATGTTTATTTGAGACTTTGGTAATTGTTAAATCTAAAAAGTTCAGACAGCTATTTTCTTCCATTTCCAATTAGAATTAGAATATCTAAGTTTCTTAAGAACCTAATACCGATTTAAAATTACAGATTAAAACTATTTTATTTAGAAAGGACATAATAGATTTCTGTGCCTCCATATTGTCCATGTTCACCTCCGGTAAGATGTAAAGTACGTTTAGATTTGCCGTTATATAACATTCAGTCAAGATATAAAAAACATCGTAGTGGGTGCTTCGTTATCGAAGCGCAGTTGCTGGTATGGAGGGGGAATGCAGCGATTTAACTAGCGTCAAGTCCATTTTCTATTGATTTTTTTACATCAACTTCAGCCTGTATGTATAATCCAAATCACATAAAGCAGCACAAAATTCTCACATTTCTGAATCAACAACAATTTTATTTTAAAGGTGAACAGGGTAACTTGTATCTCTAAATTTGAGCCTATGGTGATTATGTATCGCTTGAAAACGTTAAAAGTGGAATACCAGTATTTAATAGGAATGTCCTCGTGGATATGTGCAAATCTTGTATTACTAGCCGCGTTCGGCCATTACATCTGCGATGCGATGGATATTTTGTCACGTGACCTCGGATCGGTCGGAGAATTTTGTCATAAACGAACGGTACCTAACAGCTGACCGCTGTCAAAGTCAAAAATGTAATATTTTTGTTTTGATCTAAGAAACCTAACCTTTTTTTCCTTTCTGAAAGTTACTAAAAATGAGTATTCCTAGCGTTGTATTGACCTTAATTGAAGGAGGCTATATGAACTAATGTTTGAAGACGATAATGAGGAATACGTCAAGATTTTGGAAAAGGTATTAGACGGTTTTTGCCGAAGAAACGGTACCCCGATTTGCACATAACCAGTTCAGACAGCACTTTAGATTGTCCCCAACTACCTTTGAAGACTTGTTTAATAAATTAAATGCAGTTTCAGAGGAAAGATTGATAGCTGTAGGTGCTGGCCATCCGGAAATGTTATTGGATAAACAGACCATGATAGCAATCTAGTGTTTATCAAATATGGAAAGTTTTAGGAAAAACCCACCAGAGTTTATGCCTTCCTTAGCCTTGCCTAATGTGTATTTTCAATTTAGATCAGTCGCTGAACGATTTGGAATAACCAAGTCAACCTGCTGGGACGTCTTTTAGAACATGTAGAATATTTCTGTGTATTTATGGTCAAATAAACATGGTATAGCGTTTTTGTTCTTCCACATCATATAGTTCCACTTCCTGCATATTATTTTCAGTCAAATCACAGAAAAATAAAGGCTTTGTTCAATCAAACTACCAAAATTTTAAACCTAAATATAAACATCAAACTTAACCTCACAAATTCAGCTGAGATTAATCGCTTTCCTCGGTCAAAATACTCCGAGCAAAAAGATTATCCTCGGAGCGCTCCGATTTTAATTGCCGAACTGTTGAGATTTATTTCCCCTCCATTTAGATGTCATAAACGAACGATTTAGATCGATCCAAGCGATCTGAGGTAATTGCCGAACGCGGCTACTGTCTCTATGATATTTGATTGTGTCCGAGCTGCATTGCATCTAAATGCACCCTTGTCTCATATTTACGTGCTACAATTAGTGGCAAAATTTCGTGAAACAGAATCAGTGCTAAACAAAAAAAGGATTGTTGAAAATTCTGTAGGAAATGAAGCTGTAGAAGTTGCAGTTTTGGGTCATATAGCATACCTTAATATATATTATATATATACAGCGTGTCTTCGGAAGTTCTTACCAAATGGGAAACTTTTTTATTATTAATTTTACGAAAAAAAATTATTCTTTATAAAAAGCTCTGCATGGTCTAAAACCTAAAATGCAACCATCAAATATTGAAATTTTCCAGTCCTATACGAGGTTTGTCAAAGAATTTTTCCCAAGAATGTGAATTTTTTCCAAGAGAAAAGTACCTTTATTTTTGACATTATCAAAAAAAGTTGATCAGAACTAAAAACTACGGCCAAATGTGCAATCATACGCATTTATGTTGAAACATTATTTTATTGATTTATTATTAATTATTTAATTTTTTTAATTAATTTACATCTCTATAAAATAAAACTGGTTCATGAACTTAATGAAGATGATGACGATCGCCGTTTGCAATTTTGCTAGTTAATTAGTGAAATGATCATTCGCAATCCACAATTTATTTTTAAGATTTGTTTCTACTATGAATGCACTTTTTTCTTCACGGTACTGTCAATCGACAGAATTATTGCTGGTATTGGTCGAATTCCAACCCTATTAGAGAAGTGCATACTCAACATCCCGAAAAATTAAATGTGTGGGCTGGAATTTCTGGGACCGTACGATTGGGCCGTATTTTGAACCTGGAAATTTAACAGGTGAAATTTAACTAAACCTTTTGAAACCACTTAACCCTGCTTTAACGAATGCCATAGAAGGAAATGACCGTTATCGGCCAGAAAATATTTACTTTTAGCAAGACGGAGCACAGTTAGACAGTTTCTGGATGAAAAATTTCGAGGAAAATGGATTGGAAGAAGAGGTCCTATTGAATGGCCTGCAAGATCTCCTGATTTGACACCACTGGACTGTTTTTTGTGGGGACATTTAAAGTCTAAAATTTATGCAACCCAACCCAATTCTTTGGAAGACTTGCGACAATGATTAGTGTAAGAGTGCCGACAAATAACTCCCGCAATGCTCCATTATGTTCGCAAGAATTTTGAACAGTGCCTTTAAAATTGCATGGAGGTTGGAGGTGGACATTTTCAACATTTACTTGATTGATACAAGCGGTAATAAATTTTATTACTTTTAAATTTTCTTTTCTTTTTAGCACTATTTCTCAGGAACTACTCATTCGATTTAAACGAGCAAGGTCGGGTTTGGAAGGCAATTCAATTCCCTTTAAAATAAGGTATCACTCGACCCCCCTTTTTATTTAAGATTTTAAGGGTGAAGCCACCCCGTCGTAGGGATTCCAGCAAAGAGGGTAAAAAAAGCAAAAAATATGTCCCCCTGAGAACCAAGGTTTCCGTGTTCAAGCGAATTTTGATTTATTTATTAACAAGAAAATAAACCTGGGTGGAAAGTTTTCGGTGCGCCACCCTGTATAATATTTCATGTAAGTCTTGATATGCGAAAGGCCTAGAATAAAAACTGTTACAGTAGGGGTTCTATTGACAGAAAAATTAAATCCCTGGCTAAATTGAACTTTTTAACTTTCTGTTAGCCTACATACAAGTTTAGAAAGGTAACGGTATAAATAAATTGTATCATTACGAACAACTTCCATAAACACCATTTTTGAGTCTATATACGTACAAAAAAAATTTAATCCTTGGCCGCATTAAACTTTTTGACAATATGTTAGTCTATATGTTTGGGTTAGAAAGGTAACCGTATCAATGCAAAATCTAACCCAATAGTATCTTGGTAGAGTCTTCTTTTTGGGTCTGTGTAGGAATAAGTCAAAAACTGATAATATTGGGATTTTGTTAGCAGTAAATTTAAGATCTGACTGAATTTCAATTACATTATGTTGAACTACCTACCAGTTAGTCTTTTACCATTAGGCATAACATGAATGAATAAAACCAAAAAAGTCTGGTGTAAATGTCTTTTACCATTAGGCATAACATGAATGAATAAAACAAAAAAAGTCTGGTGTAAATATGAGTGGCATAGTATTTAAAATTGCGTTTTAGTTAATTAGTATTTTCGAGGTTTGGGTAATTATAATATAATATAAGTCAAGTTTTAACTCTATTTTGGCACTTTATCTGTAAACCATTTATTTTATAAAACCTCATGTTTATTATTCTCTTAAAATATAAATACTATTTATAAAGCAAAATTTAAAAAATAAATAATTACTGTTTATTATTATAATTATTACTGTTTGGCTATAGTAAGCGGTCGAACCGATGAGACTATTGCATCAATTATTTTAGAAGGTATCACATGTTTAATTTTCAAGTCCGATCATGGAATTAATACCCACTTATAAAAATTCGATAGAGAATTGACAGTGCCACGTGACTTGGAATCAATCTTGCTAGAGGAATTAAAATGTTTACTATATAATGGCAAAAAGGCTATGAAAGTACTTGCATTGCCTTGTGATGCCACTAAACACCTGATCAACCAAAAAACATAACAGCTCAGCAATAACACAAAAATAATTAAATTTGTTGTATTTTATATACAGGTGCGATACAAAAAACATTAATTATTAGTATAATGTATACAGGAAACAAATTTTAAGCGCACTTTCATAAGTCCATAATTTTTATGGGTTTCCGAAGTAATTAAAAACATACAATACTAGAAGTTAAAGAAAACCCAATCAAATAATAGTAATAGCTTGTCACTTTTTTATTTTCTTTGCTAAAGTAATTGTGGCATTAATTCTACGATTCCATAAAAAGGGGAATTATACATTAGTCGGTAACGCTGTTTGCATTATTTTAAAGCAGCTTTAAATTGACCCACAGGACATTTGTAAAAAATATATATATTATGTAAAATTTACCATTAATGGGTATAAATACTTGATGACAAACAAAAAAAATAAACTATACAGGATGATTCACGGCATCTAGGAAGATAAGGGGAGGCGAAGAACGAAAGAGGCGGCAGACAACAGGCGTACCGAAATTATTATTATAGAGTTTAAAAATATTAGAAAAAGAAATAAATTATCCGGGTTGGGGCTAGTTCCCCAACAATTGTTTTGTTCCAATTTTTATACAACACACAAAAGCATTTCACTTTTCTATTTTCCGTTGTTACCGCTAGGAGATAAACGTTTCCACGTCTTCCCAATAATATACCTAGTGTTCTGACTGTAAAGTTAAATTTTTGATATTAACTGTCAGCCATCAGCTTTTCTCGAAACCGGCATTATGCGCCGCCATTATATTGAAAAATTATGGTTACAAATTATTGATTTAATTTAAGCTTAAGTAAAACTCAAAGGGGGTGCTTCTTTGGATTCCTCGAAAAGGGCGTAATATTCTAGAATAAAAATTGTTGTATATTTTCACGTGGTCTCATTGTGAAACTCGCGAGGAACCTGGTGGACTTTTCCATTTGACGTCTTATTGGGTTGTTATGATAAAGAGAATAAGATGTCTATCTTGCCCTATAGTCGTTGAAAGTAACGTCAGGCCTTGTTATTTGAAGGAGTATTCAATTCATTTCTTACCGTGTAAATATGGACACGAAAATATTTAAGATTGTCAAGCGCCTACTTAAGAAACGACGTTAGATGCTTCTGGCTAAGGGCACTTTTTCAACATTAATGTGCTGTCTTTAGAAGGAATCTTGTAGGTCATTAAACAAGCTTCGCGGACAGCAATATTAATACCCCATTAAAATATTTGCATAATATAATATTCGTCTTGTATTGTTGAACATAACAACGTAACTTTTGCAAACAATTATTTATCAGTTAGGAAAGTGTCACTATTTAAACACATTTTATTAAAATTGTAACGGTTTCTTTGATCAGATGTCGGATTAAGAAATAACCGCGCGAGCAAAAATTATTTGCATCAAAGAGAGCTTGGATTAAAAAACGTAGGGCTTGGTTTAGATCACAATGATATGGGGACGATATATCCAAATATATATCCGATATACCAAATCTAGGTTAAAATTTTGTCAAATTCATATTATGACATGATATGCCAGACTACAAAATTGTGTTTACAAAATTAAGAATTCATATAATACACATAATAGAGAATTTACATAACCGGAGAGGTGGAACCAGGCTTCATCCGAAAAATAAATGTCAGGTCTAATAAATCATTTATTTCCAATAAATTTTGGTTAAACCATTGAGAGTAATTCCTGCGTCTTTCAAAATCTGCGGCTTGTATTTCTTGGAACATTTGCACTTTATAAGGAAATAAATTTAGCTGCTTCTTAAGAATAGCCCTGCTTATGTTCCATAAGATCTTCCCACTTCTTGGGACAGGCGTCTTATACAATTTGTTGGCATATTTTGCATTATTTCACGAACGTTTGCCACAAGTTCTTCTGTTCTTACATATGGTCTTCCTGCTCCTTTTTTGTGTTGTATAGAACCTGTTTCCCTAAACACAGTCACGGTTATTTTCAGGTAATGATAAAAATCCCCAGCAATAGTTAGCAACGTTAGGAAAATGTTCGTGAAAATCGTCCATGCACAAACTCGGATAGTATTGCCACTCACCATTTACTCTAACCTGGTTTCGAAAATACGCGTCAATCATAAATGTTCTGCGCTGTTCCGTAAAGCCTATTGTGTGAATTGTTCAAGAAATTGGAAAAATTAGCGTTGAATCAAATTACTTGTAACGACTGTCATAGATGACGGAATAACTGATTGATTGTTAATTCAGGTAGTTACTGACACCCAACAGGTATTAAGCTCTACGGCTAAGCATTACGTCCTTAAATGTAAGGCCCTCTTTGATGCAAATAATTTTTGCTCGCAGGTTATAAGGCTGCAATAAACTTGTCAATATAGGGTGGTCGGAAAATGCATGTACAAATGCTAAAACAAATTCCTAATATTAAAATATGATGATCTAGCCAATACCTTATCCAAAAGTTGATATTTTCCTAAATACAGGGTGTCAAATTTATTGTTTTTTAAACTTTTTTGGCAGTTGTAAAAATGTATCTAATAATAGCATGATTAGCACAAAATTTGGAACTTACAGGTTTTTTTAGATCTAATCACAGTTTCGATGAACATTTTAAGGGTGCCACCGGCAGCATTTCGCTTTATCTCAAAAATTATCACGTTTTTGTGCCTTGGTATATTTAATTTTTAGTTGAAAATTCTTATTCCTTGGCATTTGTTGTCTATAAAAGGTGTACTTAATAATCTTCGAGCAGCTCTTTCTGAGATAATCGAATTAAAAGGTTGTCCTGAAGCTCATCGTAGTGGCCCTTCTTCACACTAGCAATTAAATGATAAATCTAAAAATAAACGATAAAGTTTAATCATCAATTATCTTTAAAATGTCATTTAATTCTTACATTTTTCGCTATGCCCATGGGAACTAAGATGAGTTTCCGTGCGCAACAGAATATTTAAATTTGATTATCATAGAAACCTGCAAGGTATGTGCGGCTGAATGCCGCTCTAAGGAGCAATGTCAGATGGTTCAAGGGTGCAGACAATGTCAAAAGATTTCATAGTCTGGCCTAACAAGGCTAAGGAAGAGTAGATTTTAAATGGAAGATGATGTGTCCTCAACCCCTTAATTGGGTTACTGACCTGATACTGCAAGCTGCGGAGGCACCTAGCCCTGAATCTGCGCTGGACGCAAGAGGGTATCCCACTGCACTTCCTGGGCACCTGTGAGGCTCTAGGAAGACTTAGATACCGGGTACTGGAATCGGCGGTTCTCCAAAAGAAATAACTCACAGCCCTGGTCTAGAGCGTCATACTTACCTTTGTTCAAGGTAGTGGTTAGGGGAAGGCTCTGGGGTAGACAAAAAGGATCTTTTAACTAGAAATTTAATATACCGAGCCACAAAAAAGTTATGATGCTTGAGATGTAGTTGAAGTATCGTTATAGTATTATGGGATACAGTCAAACAAAGTTGAACTTGTAAATTGGTGGCAATAAACATTTCAGTAGGTATTTAAATTCTGCTAAATCCTTAACTTTTGTAATGGATATTTATTCTTCATTTACTCACGTTTCCATAAAAATGTATGGTTTTAATTTACTACCATCAATATTTTTTCCTTTAGAGCAAGTTCGGTAAATATTAGACAGTTAAATTGTAAATTAATGTAATATAATAGCCGAAGCTTTAACAGGTTGGGGATAGTGTAAACTATAATAGAATAGAGCATATTGCTCTACCTGAAGGTAGTGGATTTGAATCAAGATGGGTCCGTTTACTTTTTGTTGCTGATTGTTTTTTTTTTTTTTAAATATAGTCACACTAGAACTTTTGGTGCACTTACGCGGATCGATGGTCAAATGTCTTCATTTTTCATCGGAAGATACTGTAATAATTTGATGTTCAGATAGGTGGCAGCAAAGGGTTCAAAGAAAACGGTGTTTCATATTCAACATCAAACTATATTCTGAATCTTAGTCCATGTCGCCACATACATAGTTGTTCCACTTACGCTAAATGTTTATATTACATATTTGTTATATCGACAGTATTGTTATACTAGCTAATCATAATAACTAATTAGAACACTAATACAATATACTAATACAGAGTGTTTTACCCTCATATTACACCTCCCCGGGCAATTTAAGGAATTTACACTTTGTTTTCAAATGGAAATTCCTGCTAATTATAATATGAAAGTAATTAACTCATGTGAAATAATAACTATACTTATAACAAACATTTTCTTAGTCAATAAGAATTCAAGAAATGAAGAAAGAAAAGGAAGAAAATTAGAGTAGTCAGACCTAGAATAAATAGCAGATAGAGAAGAATACGAAAGTAGGGCCGGCCGATTCCTTACTACTAAATTATTACCTAGAAATTACTTAACGATTGATATAACTTAGTTCTATTTTTGTGGATTACAATCTCCTTATTACCTTTCATTAGTTTTACATTTGGAGATTCATCCTCGATAACTAAATAAGGACCAAGAAAACAAGGACTTGCGATTTTGTTTCCCACTTCATTTTTTACCAGTACTAAATCGCCTTTTTTGTATTGAATGGGTTTAATTTTTTCATCATAACTTTGCTTTCTTTTAAATTTTGAATGTAATAAGTTAGCTCTTGCATCCTCATGAGCCTTTTGCAACCGATACTTTAACTCAATAGGGTAATTCTCAAAGTTATAAATGGGTTCTAACATATTATTTAGATTATTAGGAATCTGACATTTCTTTCCAAAGACCAGTTCAAAAGGAGTATATTTAGTTTCAGTATGGACTGTAGTATTATAAGAGAAACACCAATAAGGAATCCATGTACTCCACGCTGCATCATTATTTTCGGATTGAATTCTTAAATAGGCACCCAATACCTTATGTGAATTTTCCAAAGAACCAATACTTTCATGATGGTATGCCGTGGAATAAATTTGATTTATTTTTAAAAGCTTACAAACCTCACTCATAGTGGAAGAAATAAATTCAGAACCCCTATCCGTTGCAATTTCCTGTGGAATTCCATATCGTAAGATAAAATTTTCCACAAATGATTTTGCCACAGATACGGTGTCTTTATTTTTTATAGGATATGCTTCCACAAATTTTGTTAACTCACACTGTAAAGTCAGGATGTATGCAAATTCATTTACATCTGTTGGTAGTGGTCCTACAATATCTAAATATACTTTTTGAAAAGAATAATTGGCTGTCGACGTAATAACCATGGGCTGTCTAGTATAACGATTGCAATGCTTTTGTTTTTGACAAGTGTCACATTTTCTTACAAAGTCTGCAACATCGTTATCTAGACCTGGCCAAAAGTAATACTTTTTTATATTATTTGTCATTCTATTTATGCCTGCATGTCCACTTGTGGGAAGTAAATGAAAATCATTCAAAATAATTCGTTTCTCATCATTATCTATTATTTTGCTAGCTCCTTGTACAATATTTATACGGGGGCCCCCCCAATTAGGATTACTATTTATTTCCTTACCTATCCATTTAATAAACATTTTATTTTTCTCATTTTTTAAAATATATAATTCATTTATATTTGCTTTCTTAGTTATTTTGGCCAAATCTCTCAGCATTTCGTCTCGCGCCAATGCCGATCGAGTATTTTGACTAAAGTACAAACTAAGTTGCAATGGAACATAATAAAAACTCCCCAAGTGTTCAGTTATATCTTTTGACAATGTTTTTATTTTGGACGATGTCGTTAAAACTAACTCAGTGCAATTTTTTGGTTGTTTAAGAACTTCCACAATATCTGGTTGATCAGGCCAAACATTAAGGTTATCCTTGTCCAACACACAATCTTGCTCTTTCATACTCTTACACTGTCCTCTGGTCAAAACAGCAATCATGTCATTATTCATGCTTTTCAATTCCTCAGATGTCAAGATAATTCTTGATAATGCATCCGCGGTGACATTTTCACTTCCTTTCACATACTCAACGTAAAAATCATATTCCTCAAGGCCTAATCGAAATTTTGTTAACCGGCTGGATGGGTCAGTAAGGCTAAATAAGTATAATAAAGGTTTATGGTCAGTTACTATTTTAAATCTGCGTCCATATAAATAAGGCCGAAAATGCTTTACAGCCCAGTAGATAGCTAAAAGTTCTTTGTGAATAATAGGGTAATTTATTTCCGCTTTATTTAAACTTCTACTGGCGTACGCCACTGGTCTATTATTTTTATTTGAGAGTACTGCTCCAATAGCTGACTTTGACGCATCAGTTTGAAGTATAAATTCATTTTTCTCTGCAAAATCAGGATACTGTAAAACTGGATATTGACTTAGTGCGTTCTTTAGGATTTTAAATGAGTTGTTACATTCATCCGTCCATTCAAACCTTGCATACTTTCTGCACAATTTGTTTAGGGGTACAGATAGCTCCGCAAATTTCGGAATAAACTTTCTGTAGTAATTTGCAAAAGCCACGAAACGTTTAACTTCGTCTGAATTTTTTGGAACGGGATATTCGTCTAAAGCTTTAATTTTTTCAGGATCAGGAGATATTCCTTTATCACTAATAATGTGACCTAAATAAAGAATTTCTTTCCTTAAAAACTCGCATTTTAAGGGATTTAGTTTTAAATTTACTTTACGAAGTCTAGTAAAAACGTCCATAAGGTTTTTGTTGTGTTCCTTAAGATTTCTCCCGAATACTATTAGATCGTCAAGGTAAACAAAACATTTTTCGTAGTTTAGACCTGCCATTGCAACTGTCATTATCCTAGAAAAGGCACTGGGGCTAAGTTTTAGCCCCATGGGCAATCTTTTCATTTGCCATTGCCCCCGATCAGTTGTAAAGGCTGTCAATTTTCTACTTTGTTCATCTAGTTCCACTTGATAATACCCCTGACTTAGATCTAAATGCGAAAAATAAAGAGCTCCCGCAAGAGAATCTAAAATATCAACCACATTTGCAATAGGCCACTTGATATCTACTAAACTACGGTTTAAAAATCTGTAATCTAAAACCAATCTGCTACGTTTCTCTCCTGATGTCTCACTCTTTTTCGGTACCAGTAAAACAGGCGACGACCACTCACTCTGCGCACTCTCAATTATATCATTATCGCACATTTGGGAAATTTGCTTATTTATTTCCTCCCTCTGGGATTGAGGCAGTCTATAAGGTTTTATATAAACTGGTTGAGTGTTCGGTTTGACTTGAATTGACTGTTTATAAATATTTGTTACAGATAATTTATCCCCAGGCATATGAAATATGTCTGCAAATTTAGCACATAATTGATCTATTGAATCTTTCTCTTCTTTATTCAAGTAGGTAAGTTTAAGCATGTCAAATAACTGTTTTACTCGATTCACTGAAATATTTTGAGAAGTAAACTGACAACAATCATAATTGCTGAGCTTCTCAGTTTTAGGTAAGCAATTTCTCAAGCGTACTTCACTTTCCCGTGTATTCAAAATTTTAACCGGAACTTTCCCATTCACTGGTTGTGCAATCACTCCTGCTACAAACACACCCTGGCATAACTCACTTGGCATAACAACACATTCCTCATTTAACCCTGTCTCAAGGTACTGAATACTTTCACACCTTGCAGGTAACACTAATATATGACTACAACAAGCATTTAAGTCTAAAATAACATTCTTTCCCTCATTGAAAAGATCTAAAGTATTTTCCTCATAGTTTAATTTAGCTTTATACTTCCCTAAAAAATTTCTCCCAATTATACCATCTGTATGACATTCCAACGAATCAAATACATAAAACTTTTCCCTAAATTGTATGTTTCCTATAGCGAGATTTAAGTATACATAACCTACGGAACATACTCTACCACCTATGCCATTTATTTCAAGATTTTCCTTATGTAAAGGTATACTTGCATCTAAATGCTCTAACTTAAGCGCACACAATGACGCTCCCGTATCTACTAAGAATCCTAAACTTTTGTTGTTTACTCTAAAAGAAACTGAATTTGAGTAATTTTCGGAGTAAGTAAAAATATTATTATGACTATTCCCTTCTACTTTAGGGACGAAAAAATGTTTGCTCCCTAGAAACATCATACGGCAACGTTTCCTGACCTGCATTAATGTCTTGGTCAGCAAAATTTATTTGTCTCCGCGAATTTCCACGATAACCGCGAGTAAACGAACGTCCTCGGTGTCCCCCCTGAAAACGCTGACTTTGCGGATTGCTATTACCATTACCTAAGCGAGAATTATTTTGTTGATAATTAGAAACATGATTGTTATTTCTATTAGTTACGTTTCTATTGAAATTGTTATTAAAATGTCTTCCAGAGTTTCTAGCTCTGTTAAAACCTGCAGAAAAATTTCTGTTGTTTCCTCTTCCTCTAAACATATTGAAAATTTGTTGATTACTGCTTTGAGAGGAAATTTCTTCATCTTGCGCCGCTCTAATGGCATCCTTTAAAAATTCAAAATTTCTAGCAGATATGATTGTGCTGAGTTTATGATTTCTAAGGCCACCTGTAAACCTTTTTATAGCGATTTTTTCGTTTATTGGTCTTAAAATATCAAAAGCTCTTGAATCACCGTCTGCTTGAGAAATTGTCAGATTTACTAAGATATCTTCAAGATTTTTACCAAACTCAGAAACAGTATTATCGCCTTGCTTGGCGGAAAACAATTTTGCCTGAAGGGCGGTATCGGATTGTTTCGTTAAAAGATGTTTTTTTATGTCTCCTAATAATGAATCCATAGAATCGTAACTAGACTTTAATCTCAATTTCGCATTATTTGAAATTCGTGTTTTCAGAATGAATTTAATTAAAATAGGCTTGCCATCATCGTTAAGCATAGAATGATAAAATTCTGCCGCGTCGATTAGTTTATGTGTAATAGCTTCCGAGTCATCCATTACAGGCAAGAGGCTCGTGGCCACTTTCAGGTCAAAAGCCGACATATCTGAATGTATAATTTTCGCGTCCTGGTTATCCCGATTTGTACTTTCCGCGTCTTGGTTATCACTACTCAAACCTTCTGCGAATTGTTTATCAAAATTTATAATTTCCTGATATACTTTTTTAATTTTGTCTATAGTATTTTTAGAATATTCAATGTCTGCTTCGTCGAGTTCAGAATCTTTTATTTTTTGATTAATAGCAGAAACCTCCTCACTCAGTCGAGAGTAAATAGTTTTTGCTTCCCTAACTTTAGTTGAAACGATGGATGTTTTTCGTCTGTCGTAATTTAATTTTCCTAGATAAGTTCTGACATCTGCTAGAGAACTTAAAATTATGTTTAAGTTATCTCCCATGAAAAATATGCAAATCTAATTATTTAAGAGCAAAGTACTTGTTAAAGAGGTCCCTATTTCAATACAATTTACTTAATTCTATAACTTACTTAGTACATTTTTTCTTTTTAATTACTAAATTGCTTAATTTTTTCCATTCTTTACATATCGCCTTGTTTCTTATGTCCATTTTCAGTTTTTTTTTTTTTTTTTTTTTTTTCCATAAGTGTAGTAACCATCTTTATAATTATCCTAAAAAGAACCTAAAAAAAAAAAATTTTATACTGCTTCCTCCGTCATTAATTCATCCCTTGATTTTCTTAACTCGCTTCTGTTAATTTCTCTTCGAATAGTTTTTCGTAATTCCTTACGATAACGAAGAATCCCACTATATATGATATACAGGATAACGGCTACTACAAGTGTTAGTAAAAGGTACTCTGACAGCGAAAACCCCTTGTTTGATATTTCGCTCCTTGCGTCTCCATTCGAGGCCTGGTTGATAACTATTTCCTCTTTAGACTTGGCACTACCCATTTTACTCCATATCGGTGCTTTTCTTCTTATGGTTTTTTGGCTGGCAGGATCGCCATGTAATAATTTGATGTTCAGATAGGTGGCAGCAAAGGGTTCAAAGAAAACGGTGTTTCATATTCAACATCAAACTATATTCTGAATCTTAGTCCATGTCGCCACATACATAGTTGTTCCACTTACGCTAAATGTTTATATTACATATTTGTTATATCGACAGTATTGTTATACTAGCTAATCATAATAACTAATTAGAACACTAATACAATATACTAATACAGAGTGTTTTACCCTCATATTACAATACCTTAGATCGGAAGATTATATCATCAGCGAGCTTTCTAAATACAAAAGTTCTTTGTTATTCTTTGTTGAGCTTGATTTAAAATTTACGAGAAGGAATGTAAACTTCCCAGTATTATTTCCTTTCTTAATAGGAAATCGAAAGGAAACCATCCAAAAAACTCAGTTCTCTCCAAAGAACAAATGAAATAGTTTCTTATTAAAGCGAATAATAAAAAGCATCTATATAATAAGGTAGGATTGTCACTTTACGCGTTTTAAAAATATATTTGTAAGTTATTTTTTTGTGTTAGGTTGTTCTCATTCAAGATGGGAAATGTACAAGCTATCGTGGCCAAACATTCAGGTATACGAAACTCTTCTTCTCATACAGGACATTGCTTCATTCGATCATCAGCTAGCTACTCTATTGGCCAATAGCGGAATAAATATGAAAGGAATTAAAAGGCATGAAGGTTGTCGGTCTTCGATAGTAGCGGAGAATGCTAAATTTCAGGAATGCCGTTGCCAAAAAATTTTAGGACAGAGTTCCAGGGGCAAGCCTTCTATATCCGTTCACTGATCAATTAAAAAGGCTAATAAACTTTTGGGCTTGACTATTTTTACTAGTCCATATTGTATATCTATTATTAATAATAGTTAACATTCTCAAAATTAATTTCAATATTCTAATAAGAATTGTATTCTAATACCTAATACATAATATTATGTTGCTAGCTCAAATTTATAGAAATGTATGCATCTTTCAGTAATTTGTATAAAAAGTTATTTTAACTACTCTAATTTTAATATCAGAAATTATAGTTAAATAAAGTATTTTAAGATTTATATTTAAGCTGACCGTTAGTACGCAATTGAACATAGAAATTTTGAATGTATACATTGGTAAACTGTCCCCCCTTATTTGAACAAAACGGCGACCGCCACTGCTAATAGTATTACCTAAATAACAATATATTCTTATAAATTCAATGCATTTGTAAAATTATAATAAGGGGCAATAAATTATATTGCAAAAACTAAAACAATAACAGCTGATCACAAAATACGAATTGTACACGAATAAAATAGACTAATTTCACAATTCTATTAAAACTGTGAATACTAAAACATAAACTCGTATGATTTGGGAATTGGAATTTCCTATGATTTAAATAATCTTATCGTGTCATTTCAACATTTTTATTCTTTTTTTTTTTAATGTCGATAACCTACACCGATGATAACGAAATTACCTCGGAAATTACTATCCTGCTTGTCCCGTCCTTATACAATAAAAACATTATTATAACATTTTGGTATGATAAAAGGTTGCACTGTGCGCACATAAACGTCAGACTGTCAGTTCCGGTTGAACCGGAAGTATGCTTCTCTATGTTTAAACATATTAGTTTTCAAGATAGAGGCAATTAAAAATTTCGTTACATTACAACAATTGATGTTAATTTATGCATAGTTTCATCTATGGTACTATGGTAGCTATGGATCCTCGCAGATCTGTTTACTAATTTCAACTGTTAAAATGAAAACATAATGTGGCAGTTCAAATTAGTAGACAGATCTGCAGTGATTCATAGCTATCATAGATGAAACTATAAATAAATTAACATCAATTGTGGCTTCTTTGACAGTAAATTAACTAAATGTTTAATTGCTTGTATCTTAAAAACTTATAAGTTTAGACAGAGGGAAACATAAATAAAAAATATTTAGAAAAGTAAGATAATTTTTAAAATTAGATTAATTTAGTTTATTAAAATTATTGAAGAAACATTTTGTTTGCATGTCAAATTTTGAAGCACTTCCGGGTTAACTGGAAGTAAAATAATTGTGGCTCATTCATATGGAATACCTAAAAAGAATTAAAAAATAATATTAATTTTTTTCACTTATTCATTTGTTTTTGTAAACAACAATGAAATGTGTGGCTAATTTCCAACGCAATTTTCTTGGAAACTGTTCTAGATATGTATATTATGATATGATACAAATGTTTTATGCTAGAATTCGTCGTAGAATGCATATTTTAAAAATATACAGGATGTTCTATTTAAAATAAAAAAGTTGTGTGCACTGAACCTATCAAAATTTTATAATAAAATTTTATTTTATAAGGATGTGACAAGCTGGGTAGTAATTTCGTTGTCACCCGATATATTGTAAAATTTTTACCAGACCTGATAACATTTTATTAAAATAGAGTATTAAAAACCTAATAGCTTCAAAACAACATTATCTATCGCCGTCATTTTATTATACCGTTATCCCCTCCTCACTTTTTCTAATTTTTTTTTAGTCCACACTGATGTAAATTTATTATACTACAACTTTTTTCAACTTTACTGTTTCAGTTTGTCGCAACCTGGGTCCTGAAGAGCCTTGAGGTAAGTAGAAAAAGAAAAATTACAATCTCTAAGGTTGGTCATTATAAACGTAGTGAAAATTTCCGTTGGGAAATAGCTAGTCCGTTATCTGCATGTTAGTATACGGTGGAATAACATATTATTTATTCTGTACGATTTTAAATTATATAAAATAATAATCATATATTTAATTGTCCATTTATAATATTTTAAAAATACATAACACTAACGACAACTTATTGACGATAAATATATTCACTTACATACTCGGACTACAGCTTTACTATCGATTTTCTCACAAACAATTTGCCTAAGGCCAATTTATATCAACCAAATGTAATTATTTATCCTTACTTTATCACCGCATAAAAATCTGTGTTTGAAACAAGTTGTTCCTTGTTCATGTTTTCATTTTCCTCCGATGCTAGATTTATTAAAATATCTTTATTTTCTTCACGTAGTACCGTAGAATATTGTCGTATCTGATACTGCGAACTATAAATTAAAATTTTTTAATTGCTCGAAAAATTTTCAAATTTACCTAAATAATCCGTTGTAGATTTTAAATCCATTTTAATACAGAATCTTACTAACCACAATAAAATATAATTTTCCACATAATATTGCATTAGGGAATATTCAATAATTTTTAAATCAGAAGAAAAGGGGCCTACTCATTTAGGCTTATTCCGGGTGGCCAAATAAAAACAGCCCACCGCGGTATCATAGAGATCGTTCACCTTACAGCATTAGGAAAAATATTGTTAGTAAATACTACCAAGAGAAATCGCTGGAAATTACTTTTAAGTTCGAAAAATGTCCGCTAGGGGGCCTAACAGACATTGTCAAAAAGAAAATTAGGTGTTTCTCGTTATGTTGCCGAATTAAAAGGAAGGTATATGAGATATTTTGTTCCTATCCTTCGGGCATGTGGAATCTTTTTTGTAATAAATATTTTACTCTTTATTCTAAAACAAAATGGTAGGCGAATATCGAAATTTGCTGTGTATAAAAATTTGTTATTTCGTTTGGGCTGAACTAATTTTAATAAATTTGATCTTATTCGATAGCGTTTTTCTTCCTCTATTCATTCTTCTTCGTCGGCCTTATCGGTTCCGGATGTTGGCTATCATATAGTCATGGCTATTCGCGCTTTGTTGGCTGCGGCGCGAAACAGTTCAATGGAAGTAACGCCAAACCACTTCCGTAAGTTAGCGAGCCAGGGGATTCTCCTTCTACCTGGTCCCCTTCTTCCTTTCACTTTACCTTCCAGGAACAGTTGTAGTAGACGATATTTGACAGGGTTTCTTATAACATGGCCCAAATACTCAAGTTTGCGTTGTTTCATGGTATTCATAAGAGTTAGTTGGCAGTGGACCTCTTCATTGGTGTCTCGGTCAACCCAGGAAATTCTTAGGAGTCTTCCATAAATCCATACTTAAAAACTCTTGATCCTTTTTTCTGTGGCTTCGGACAACGTCCAAGCCTCGACACCATACAAGAATACTGAGAAAACATAGCATTATATCATTCTCTTCTTGAGCGTCATGCTGAGATCTCGACAGCAGAGAAAGTGTTTCATTTGTTTGAACATTGTTCTGGCCTTTTCTATTCTACACTTTATTTCTTTAGAGTGATCCCACGATTCATTGATGTTACAACCAAGGTAAGTGAAACTGCCCACTCTTTCAATAGCTTTGTTTTTGCAATACAGCACACCGCGTTGATTATAATCATGTATTTATTCTTCCTAATATTCACTTCCAACCCATATTGTTCGCTTGTGTGTGTAACTCTGTTGGTAAGTTCTTGTAGCCCTTTTAAGCTATCAGCCAACAAAACCGTGTCATCGGCATATCTGATGTTGTTAATTAACTCACTATTAATCTTATTGCCGTCTGTAGTATTTGCTAGTGCTTTCCTAAATATTTTCTCGGAGTAGAGGTTGAACAACAAGGGTGATAAAATGCAGCCCTGTCGGACTCCACGTTTGATTTCCAAGGCTTCCGACTCACTGTTTTTAAGATTGATGGTTGCTTTCTGATTCCAGTACAGATTGGCAATGATCCTTATGTCTTTTTTTTTTCATCTAAGCCCGTTTTATGTAGAACTTTTACCATTAAAACATGCTATCAACGATCGAAAGCCTTAGCATAGTCAATAAAGCATATTATTATGTGAACGTGGCCATTCATATCCCTACAGCGCTGTATAAGAACTTGTGTGGCAAATAATGCCTCTCGAGTACCGAAGCCGTGACGACCACATACTCACCCATATGTTCGATTCTATCCATTGAGCTTTCGTTAATTTTTACGTAAAGCTCACTTTGTACGCTAAAGGGAGATTTGTGAAATATGAACAAATAAGGCGATTTTTTTTTTCAAATAGAATGATTATTTTTAGAAAAAATAATAGAGAATTAAAAGCTCTAAACGTCAGTCAAAACCGTAGCTTTCTAAAATGTTTCTAACCAAAGATATTGACGACAAAAGCTAGAAGTACAGAAAAGCGTGCCTAGACGACTTGTTAATATACTGATACAAATTAGCTTATTTTAACTAATAACTACTAATAATTATTCTTCGTTTCCAAAGTGTCAATATTAGACTTTAGCATCTGAGTGATAAATTAAACAATAAAACAGAAAATATCTAATTTGCGAAAAACACGATTAAAAATGATACAGGTGATACGGTACTGTAACTAGTCTGTCTCGAATAGAGAAACAAGAAGTCTCGACTTTCGCTTTTGAGATGCTTTTCATTCTTTCGATCATGTTTTGCCGAGTAGTAGGTTTGGTGACAAAAACAATATCTTTAATTCGACCCCGCAAAAAAAAATCTAAACAAGTCAAGTCTGAAGATCTTGGTGGCCATGAAAATATACTTCCACGACCTATCTATCTGCCAGGAAACCAGAAAACTCAATTTCTTTAAATGGAAACTAATTGGCTCCTTTGGGCAAAAAGATAGTCCACTTTTTTTTAAACAATTTGATATTACACACCCTTTGGGGGAAAATAGTTTCCCATAAGAGTAGGTTGATATTTTATAGTTTATTTTATTATTTTCAGTTAGTGTGTATTACTACTAATTTTAAAATAAAGTATTAAAATATTTATTTTAGTTTTAAAATATCTTTATTAATCAATTTCATGTATTTACATATGTCAGTCAGTTGCATCACATACTGTTTTTCGCTATGAGGATATTTAATACCTAATACACGTTCCAGGCTGATCTAGGGGGTTGTTGGTGACCCTCGGTAAGACAAGCGGACTTTAATTTTAATAAATAACTCGGCCACTTCCGGTAACCTTGTACGACTCTGAGGGAATAAGAGCTTTACCGATTTTTAAAATATGTTGTTTTTGTAAAAAAGTTTGAAAATATTCTTGCTGGAAATGCTGATGAAAAAAACAGCTTAATTTGGCTCCGGTAAGGAGTAGCGATAATGCTTTTGCAACGGCTTGAAAAGTTTTTAGAAGTGTTTCTTATTAATTTTTAATTTTAGGGGTTGTTAAAGTACAGGGGAAGTTGTGATATATAGATTTATGTGTAGAATTATTGTCATGTCTTCTTGCAGGCATATTTTGAGTCAGTGCTGTTTCTTGTATTTGATTTTTATAGGCATTTTTTGCTCCTTCTTGTATAATATGTTTTATCAGGTATAAGGTATTTGTTGCGTGATGTAAGTATCGTAGTGGTGCTTCTAGTATTTCTAAGAGAACTAATCTTAATGCTTTATTTTGTATTCTGTTAAATTGTCTTTTTGACATGCTGCACCAGATAGAGGCAGCATAAGTCATTATTGGTCTGTGGTGGTGATATGACTGTGTAAATTATTAGTAATTTATAAAGTTGTGTTGCTGCGAAGTATCTTCGGATTATTTGAGTAATGTTGGGTAAAAATCTTAATCTTCCGTCCAAAACAACCTGATATTTAAGTTTTTGTTCTGGTTTGATTTAAAGATTATTTATTTTGATATTTCGGTTAATGTGGTTGTTATTTATTTTCCTAGTGACGCATGACGGTTAGGTATTCACACTTTATTTAATTTATTTCAAGCATCCATTTTTTATACCAGGGTAACCGAGTATTTAAGTGATGGAAAACGTGATGTCTGGCCACGTTTGCATAATACGAACTGGTGTATAGCAGGACGTCGTCCACAAATGTGGCTAGGTTAGAGTTTTCAGTATTCTAAATTTTGTCAAATTGCCATAATAATAAACAAAAATATAATCAAACAACCAAATAAAACAACCTTTTTGAACTCAAAAACCAAGCCGTTACGTGTTCATTTGAACTTTTTATCTTAAAATTATTAGTCAATAGTTCACCCTGTTAAGTTTGTACAAGTACTTAATAAACAATCTGTATAATAGCAAGCAATGTATTGAAATCGTCATCGATCACTATTACTAGCTCAATCGCCTCTAATGACAAACAACCAAGAATAATTACTTATGACAAATACTTTGAGTAAGGCTTATTAAGCACACTTACACGGCGACCGTCCTAACGGCACCGTTTACGCGATTTACCGCGTTTGTGTTATCCTTGCACACATGCACGGTTTTCGCCAGTTTAATTCTATTTTGATTCGAGTATGGATCATAGATGTGCTGTGGCGATTTTAAAGTCTTACAGGCGTATCAAAAAGTGAAGAAAGGCACGAAACATAATTTTGTGGGTTCATCCCATCAATATGGAAAGAAAACAATTCGGTGCATTATTTGTACTATTTGGTCAGTTGAGGGAAAACGAAAAAAACTTTTTTAACTATTTTAGGATATCCATATCCAGCTTTGATGACCTCGACGAACGATTAAAAAATTTGTTTCAACGGCAAGACACATATGAGAGAGTACAATACAGCCTATGGAAATGTTGGCTGTTACAATCAAAATCAGGATTGACCTCCAAACATATTTCATTCCAGGCACTTCTTCTGCAGTTTCTGTCCTTATTTATAGAACTTGTTTTGTCTCATATACCCGGCCTTGCTCCACCAAAGATATAAGCATATCCATATCTATATCTACTGCCATTGCGAAAAATATGATTAGGATAAAATATACTAAATAAAATAATGTTCCCGCCAATGAACCGTAAGCGCGGTACATGTGCAAGCATGAATTAAATCTTTAACTCTACTGGGCATGTCTCTCCGTCAACACGGTAACGGTCACAGAATATTACAGTTTACAGCAAACCAGAAGCGACAGCTCGGCGTTTTGCGTGTCCTGTTTTGGTAGGCGCATGTGGCAAATAAGTTGTGTATCGCTAAAAACCATGTGCTCGTCTAAGTTGCGTTTAGTCCGCGAGCTGACGTTGCGCCTAGCTAATTGTGTTATTATTTTGTTTTCGTTCTGTTGCATTTGCATCTGTACTAAAAAGTAAGGTCGCTCAGTGTAGAAAATAAGCAAGTTTTCTCGGAGTATCAAGCTGTGGATCGACCGTTATCGTTGTGTGAAGGTCACTGAAAAACGACCAGTCGATATCAAAGGTACCGACAGGTATTGTCGCTTCTCGTTAGCTTTGAGTTCTCTTTGAGTCCTCTGGTAACGGTCGCCGTAAATTGTAGTGGGGGTTCACGGTAACATCGCGGTGGAACGGAACCGTGTACACGATGCCGGTGCATGTGAAAGGTCACATAATATGCTGCCTAATCCCTTAACCGTATAAACGGTGCCGTTAGGACGGTGCCCGTGTAAGTGTGCAACGGGCCTAAGAGTAAGAAAATGAACGAAGGTCGGCTAAAATCACTAACCCAGTACCGGAAAACCACCAGTTTTACGATTACCATTGGGAAACTAACTAGTTTTTGCTCTTTGTAATGTAATTTAAGTAATTATTATATTAAAAACAAAAAAAATGTAATATTTCCAATTAAAGTTATTAAAAATAATTTTTAATTGCTTGACCGGGCATGCGGAAAAATCGATTTTCCGTAAGAAAATAGCTATTAGCTTATTATGCTGACATTGTGTTTAGGCTTGGCCTTCAAAGACCGAAACGGTTGGGCTTAATATATGACTTTGACAATGAAGACAGCATTTTCAGGAAGTTTTGGAACGCACAATGTATTAAACATATTATACGCTTCAGTTAACCAACTAAAATAAAGCGCAAATATCAATCAATATTTGCTGGCGCTAAACTAATTTGTTTATACCATGGCAAGACTATTTCTTTTTTGCGAAAGGTCGACCGAACAACAAACGTTAATCAAAAAATCCAATCTCTACGTTTGAATTAATTTTGAATATAGTTTTTTAGCCTTATAATATAATACGCCTTATAAATAGATTTATTTCCGTCAGATATAACTCATAAAGTACAAAATAATTTGAATTATGTTATTGCCTTCTTGGGTAGCTAATTAATATTAACTCGATGTACTTAACACGTAAAAAAATGTTGAAAATTAAAAAATATAAATCAAACCTTTATTTAAATTTATCGGTTCCTGGTGTTGACTTTATTGAAGTGTTAATGAACTTGATAGAGCTTGCAAAAAAATTAAAAGTAATAAAATTTGTTACCGCTTGTATCAATCAAGTAAATGTTGAAAATGTCCACCTCCAACCTCCATGCAATTGTAAAGGCACTGTTCAAATGTTCGCAAACATTATGGAGCATTGCGGGAGTTATTTGTCGGCACTCGTACACTATTCGTTGTCGCAAGTCTTCCAAAGAATTTGGTTGGGTTGCATAAATTTTAGACTTTAAATGTCCCCACAAAAAAAAGTCCAGTGGAGTCAAATCAGGCGATCTTGCAGGCCATTCAATAGGACCTCTTCTTCCAATCCATTTTCCAGGAAAATTTTCATCCAGAAACTGTCGAACATCGAACGCATAATGCGGGGGTGCTCCGTCTTGCTGAAAGTAAATATTTTCGGGCCGATAACGGTCATTTTCTTCTATGGCATTCGTTAAAGCAGGGTTAATAGTGGTTTCTAACAGGTTCAGGTAAATTTCACCTGGTAAATTTCCAGGTATAAAATACGGCCCAATAATACGGTCCCCAAAAATTCCAGCCCACACATTTAATTTTTCAAGATGTTGAGTATGCACTTCTCTAAAAATTCTAGGGTTGGAATCCGACCAATATCTGCAATTTTGTCGATTGACAGTACCGTGAAGAAAAAAAGTGCATTCATCGGAGAAACAAATGTTGAAAATAAATTGTGGATTGCAAATAATCATTTCACTAATTAATTCGCAAAATTGCAAACGGCGATCGTCATCATCTTCATTAAGTTCATGAACCAATTTTATTTTATAGGGATGAAACTTATGCGTTTTTAAAGTACCCTGAACCGTTCTACGCGAAACACCCGATACATCTGACACTTTCCTCGTGTGTGTGATCGATGGCAATATGACCCAAAACTGCAACTTCTACAGCGTCATTTCTTACAGGATTTTCAACAATCCTTTTTTTTTTGTTCATCACTGAGCCTGTTTCACGGAATTTTGCCACCAATTGTAGCACGTAAGTATGACACAAGTGTGCATTTAGATGCAATGCATTATAAGACAGGGCGGCAGCTCAAGCACAATCGTTACTTCTAAGGAAAAGTGAAATAATTTCAACCCTTTCTTGAAGAGTATACGTCATTTTAATCAATTATTGAACACACTGATATGTAAGGCAAAATGAATTTTTATTCTTACTATGAATTTGATCGATGCCAAAAACAAATTGAGTTTTTTCGATTGAACAAGTAAAATTCCAAATCCCTTTTGTTAAGGTTGTATCCTTTTTTTGCGTATTTTATACCATTTAATTTGTTTACACTTAAGCACAAATTTTTTTACCATTTAATTTCTCGAAAAGTACTCAACCAAATTCAGGGCCGTAGCCAGTGGTTTTGAGCCAATTAAATTCCTTTTGAAATAAGCTATAGCTCGACCTTCCTTTTCATTTAAGATTTTAAGGGTGAAAGTCACCCCATATGCTCCATAATGTTCTCGAACATTTTGGACAGTGCCTTTACAATTGCATGGAGGTTGTAGGTGGACATTTTCTTTTTCTTTTTAGCCCTATTTCTCAGTAACTATTCACTCGATTTAAACAAGCAAGGTCGCGTTTGAAAGGCAATTCAATTCCCTTTAAAATAAGGTGTCACTCGGCCCCCCTTTCCATTTAAGATTTTAAGGGTGGAAGCCACCCCGTCGTGGGGGTTCCAGCAGGGGGGATGAAAATAGCAAAAAAATATGTCCCCCTGAAAACTAAGGTTCCCGTATTCGAGCGAATTTTAATTTATTTATTAACAAGAAAATAAACCTGGGTGAAAAGTTTTCGGTGCGCCACCCTGTATAACACAACAAATATAACAATATATAACTTTAACGCACTAAATAAAAATTTAAAATCAAAAGAAAAATTAAAATTAAATTAATTTAAAAAACAGGTACTTACATTATGCTTATAAACACATTTTAGGTACGGTATTGGGATTTTCCCACACTACTGAATACATGCAGCAATATGACGTATTAAAGTAAAGTACTCATCCGTAGTAATTGTACTGATATTTATTTGATATTCGAAAAATACTGATACTTAATACTTAAGTATCCTTTACCGGCCCATGCAAATAAAGCTTCTGCATGGACAGCTAAGCTCTGTAACCTGACAAAGAAGTGCCTTTTTTTGAGCATTTATAACATACAATAACAGTGATGAAAGGCCTACTTTTCTTGTAACTCATTATTAGCTATAATATTACTAGAAGCACAACTTTTTCTGTATTCGACCGCATAGGCCACCTGCATAGTCCGCTGGGAATATAATTAATTTATTTGCAGACTTTAAGTTGATTGTCACTATTAACGGATTTATTAATTAATTTCATATTTTTAAAAAGATAATGGTACCTTTGTGAAGTGTTTGTGACACTTGTGTAGTGTAAAACTTGACTATCTAGTCTCGAGAGCAGCCACACAAACACTTTACAATTTGTAATATAAATAACCATTTCAGATTTGAGAATTTTACCTAAAGATGTTATGGCAGTTACGAATTAATAATATTTTTCTTATTAAGTACACACAGTTTACCTGTGTTTATTTTGTGATCTTAAATTTTTTATTTTTTTTTTTAATTTTATTTATTCAAAATTAATAGTCGACCTATTGTATGGAACTACTATGAATATAAAATAATAGATAGTATAACTTTGATATATATATATATACTTTTATTAATCCCTCCATGTCAACTTGGCATGTACCCGTAACAGGTCTTCCTTACCGGAATACCTAATACCTGTACATCCCCCATTCTTTATAATACGTTTAACTAAAATAATATAAACTATACTATGGTAAGCGCTTTAAATATCTACTATTTCTTTTATATACACGACCGTCCTGAGTTCTAACGTTATAGGATCTAGGGGCTACATCTTCTTCAACTTGTGAATCTTCATGCCCATTTGTTATCCATACTTTTTGATGTTTTTCGAATTTGTCAATATGTTTTGACCTATGTCTCTTGTCAAAATAATATTTTTGTTCCTTCTTCTCTTTTTCTTTTCATTCATAAATATTTTGCATATTTGGTACTTTCATTTTATAAAAGGATCTTGGAATTTCCATCTGCTCTCTTAAATATCTTCCTATTAATAGCTGACAAGGGCTTGCTCCATAATTTAATGGAGTATTACGATAAGCCAGTAGCCCTAAATAGAAATTTTCTGACCTCTTCAATATTTTTTTCGTTGTTTTTACGGCGCTTTCAGCTAAACCATTGGATGGTGTGTGGTATGGGCTGTTAGATCGCCACTCAAAATTGTACAATTTAGCGAACTTCTTAAAATGTAGACAATTATATTGTGGTCCATTGTCAAGCACGTAGCCAGGAAATGTATTCGGGGAGGGGCTCCGGCAATGGCGTATTTCGGATTTTGATGATGGTGGAATTTCTTTCTCTCTTTCTTAAAAAATGCGCCGCAGGCAAAAAATTTTTAGGTGCCACGCCCTTTTTTGACTTTCGAAACTTGGAAATTCTTAGTTTCGATAGCCTAACCCGAAAAAACGTAGATATTATATATAGAAAATTTTAAATTTTTATTTTAAAAATTATTTTCTTTAAGTTATGTATAATATTATGTGTTATTTTCCTATTTTGCTGAAAAAAAATATATTTTCTGAGAATTTCGGGGGGGGGGGGTCCGGACCCCCTGCCCCCCCCCTGGCTACGTGCTTGTCCATTGTCCGTGCGTAATATTTTTGGTATTCCGAATCTACAAAATATTTTTTTTAATTCTTCAACAATAGTTTCACTTCTTGTATTTTTCAGTTCGACGATTTCCAAAAATAAACTAAAGTAATCTTGGACAACCATGTACATCTTGTTTTTAAATTGGAACAGGTCTGACCCAACTATCCACAAAGGTAAACTTGAAACTTCTAAATTTAAAAGTGGTTCTGTGACAAGTGGTTTATCCTTAATACAAATTTCACAATTTTCTACTAGATCTCGTATTTGATTGATTATTCCTGGCCACTAAACCATTTTCTTTGCTCTTGAAAGACATTTGGTAATTCCTAAATGACCGGTATGTATAAATTGTAAATATTTTCTTCTTAATTTTATAGGGATGATAGGTCGATCATTGTATGTTAGTATGTTTTCTGTAACTGAAATTTCATTTCTGTATTTATAATATGGTAGCACGTCATTCTCACAGGTATTTCGGTGTTCTGGCCATCCCTGGTATACAAATTCTTTTAATTTCTTCAGTGATACATCTTCTTGTTGAGCTTGAAGTAACTCGGATTCTTGCTCCAACGTCACACTTGCAATGCTTTTAAAATGATCCTCCAAAATATCTATATCATCTGCTCCAATCGGTAATGGAGCTCTGCTAAGGGCGTCTGGCCCGGTAAGTTCTTTGCCAGGTATATAGGTAACAAAATAATCGAAACTAAGAAATTTATTTCATTGTAAAATTTTGCAGTCTCACCGTTAGATCATTAAGTGGTTTGTTTACCAAAATTTCAACCAGTGGCTTATGATTGGTTCTAACATCAAATCGTTTTCCAAGTAAAAATTGTCTGAATCGATTAACTGTATGGGTTATTCCTAGCATCTCCTTTTCTATTTGACTATATCCTTGTTCTGCTCTGCTTAATGATTTTGAACAATAAGATACTGGTCTCCAATTTCCATCTGGCTGTTTTTGTTCAATAATTCCACCTATCCCCACCATAGATGTATCTGCAGAAATTCTAGTACTGTATTTTACATTATAAGCTGCTAGTACTGGTGCTTCAGTTAAAAGCTTTTTTACATCAGCGAAGCAGTTTTCTTGATCGGGTCCCCATATGAATTCGGTATCTTTTTGTAGACAAATTTCTTAAATGTAATGTTTTGTCAGCATAATGACTTAAAAATTTAGTTATATAAGTTGTTAATCCTAAAAATCTTCTAACTTCAGGCACTGATTTTGGTCTTGGGAACTTTAGTATTGATTCAATATATTCTTTATTCGGTTCAATACCTTTATTACTCACAATATATCAAAGATAATTAATTTTACTGGCACCAAAAGTACATTTTTCCATGTTTAAAGTTATTCCGTAATCTGAAAGTTTTTTTAATACTGTTAATAAATTTTTATCGTGTTCGTCTTTACTTTTCCCACTGATTAAAATATCATCTGCATAAACAATAACTGAATTAACTCCACATGTAGATATCTATAATTTGATTTAGAGTTTTCTGAACAACTTCTGGAAGTGAACAAATGCCAAACGGACAGGTTTTATAGGCAAATCTGCCAAAAGGACTTATAAACGTCGTCAATAACTTTGACGATTCCGAAATTCTCAACTGATGAAAACCTTTTGAACAGTCCAATTTCGAAAAAAAAATTCCATCTTCAATTTTTGCAAAAGTCTCCTCGACTGATGGTAATTGATAAAGTTCTCGTTTGACAAATTTATTTTGCTCTAAATTAGATGGGAATTTCAAAAATAACGTTTATTTAAAGCAAAAGCAGTGGCGCACCATTTTTTTCTTCAAAAATATTAAATGCAAGCCCTGCACGGACGCCACTGCTCAAATTTAAAAAAATTATTTTACACCAAAAAATGCCTTTCGATGCTCAAAAGACGTGTACCAAATTTTATAATAATATCTAGAGTGGTTTGAAAATGGCAATGAAAAAATACTTTTTTAATTAAAATGTTAAAACACCCTGTATCTCGGAAACTAAGCTTTTTCGGTCCAATGTTTATATAACATTGTATTTATGAAATAAGCCAAAGAATCGCCTACTTTCGGATATACCATTAATTTAGGAACACCCTAAATAAATTGTTAAACTAAGATTAAGGGCTGTTATTTATACAAAATTCATAAATAATAAATTAAACCTGGTTAACATAATATTTTTAAGATAAATAATAATCTGGAAAAAAAACTACCTTCCTGCCAATTAAAGAATTTCGCCAATTAACGCTTCGACGTATTGACGTATTGACGTATTCGACCGATGAATTTGTAGACCAGTTATGGCCAGTGCACAGTACCGGTTACGATCCGATCACGGTTCACGATTGCGATTCTGTTGGACCCATGGACCAATCAGAGCGAACCAGTCCACGATTACGATTCAGTTGGGACGTTAAGGTTGAGTTCTATTTCGTAGCCAATAGCAATGCCGCATGCAATCACGTGATCACGCGATCATCTGTTGCTGCTCCTCATCTTCATGTTCGAATTAAACCTTTTATTTCTGTGGTTCGAATTATAACATTTCAGTTTTCAGTTACAAAGTCGTGTGTAGTTGTGGAGTTGCGTGTATAATAATAATAAAGCAGCACCAAAAATGCCACCCAAATCCCAAAACTGGCCTATTGATGCGGAATTTTGTTTCGGTTCTTTAGGAGGAAGTAACCCCTTTACCACAATGAAAATTGCCGAAAGTTTTGCTGGTCAAACGAAAAGAAAAAATAAAAATTGGTATTTAGAAAATAAATTCTACTTTAAATACCCCATCCAGAAAAGTAAATGACGATCGAAAATATTCCCAAAATTTTTTTTTGAAATTTTTTTTATTTTTAGTAATTTTGTAATATTTTAAAATTCTTTATTGGTCAAAAGCAAAATGACTTTCCCGGGTGTAGAATGTTGTACCAAACAATTTTTCTTAAAGCCATTTTTCAATATCGGCCTTACTTTTTTCTCAAAAACTTTGGGCGCGTAAAGTGAATTTAAGCGTGTAAAGATTTCTATGCATCCCTCGTTCATCTCGACGTTGTAAATATTTCGTGACCCATCCTTCTTTTTCGCTGCGTTCGCTCATCTTCTTCAGCGATGATAAGTGCTTCAAGAACGAAACAAATTTTACGACGTAGGCAAAACTTGATTTAAATACCACTGCCTATTCGGCCACATTTCCGCCAATTCCGTGTTTACTGTTGCCTCACAGCTGTCAAAGTCAAATTGCTAATTTTGTAGGTTATAGTAATTAGAGCAATCGTGAAACGAACCGTAACGATTGTCACTGTAGTGTGAGTTCACGAACGTGCAATCGTAACCGTAATCGTGAATCGGGATCGGATCGTAACAGGTAGTGTGCACTGGCCTTTACAGTATTTGGCTAATTGAAGCTTTAGCCAATTCCCTTCTGGTTAGTTAAGGTATTTGAGTAATTGCTCTTCGGCTAGTTAAAGTATTTAGTCAGTTGATCAATCGGACAATTATCTTTCGATCAATTGACATATTTGGCCCATGGATTTTTCGACCAGTTACAGTATAAGCCTAACTGACACTTTGGCCAATTATTACCTTTCGATCAGTTAAGGTATTCGGTAATTGCCTTTCGGCCGGTAAAGTATTTCGTCAGTTGAAGCTTCGCCCAAATACCTTATGGTCAATTGACGTATTCGGCCAATAAAAGCGTCGGCTAGTTGCAATATTTAAGTAATTGAGTCCTTGGCCAATTGACTTAATTCCGTGCGGATCATGATATCTATACTAATAGTCAAGCTGCATTAAAAGCTCTTGGATCGAGATGATGTACATCTAAAACGGTGTGGAGCTGTCACGAAACACTATCCGAACTAAATCTGAACAACAAAATAATCTTAATATGTATACCGGGACACATGGGTCTGGAGGATAATGAGGCTACCGACAAGCTAAGAGAGGTGCAGCACTAAAATTCATAGGACCCGAGCCGGTAATAAGTATATCTCATGCTACGGCCAGGAAAACAATACTAGTTGAAGCAAAAAGCAAATGGGAAAGACACTGGTTAAATCAACCAGGTCTAACACACTCAAAAGCATTTATAAACAGCCATATAAACCAACAACTAACTGACTCAACAGGTCATGCCTTAAAGCACTAGTGGGCCACTGCAGATTGCGACACCATGTGTATAAAATTGAAATAGCTCCAACTTGAATGTTGGCTTTGCATGGAAGATGCAGAAACAGCAGAACACGTAATGTGCGCTTGCCACGCAGCAGGAACAATCAGATTTGCCCTATTCGGCGAGGTGACTCTGCTGCCGGATGACATGAAAAATGTCTCTTCCAATACCATCAATAACTTTATTAAAAAGTTAGACCTAGTGGGGGAAATATAAACAAGGTGTGAGCCACAATAGATCGCATGGTCGCAGTGGAGGGTTAGCTGTAACCCACTCAGGTATTTCCTAATTGTTAAAAAATTGCTAGCTTGGATATTTTTGTAATGTAATCCACAAAGAGATTGTTTTACACACTGAGGAAAATGATCTAATACAACAGGTTTGCTAAGCCATAGCTTGTATTAATGGCTTATTTTTTATTAACCCATATTAAATAAATTGGTGTATCAAACCCGCTTTGGTGTTATATCAATTCCAGAATTTCTAGAATTGTGCTTTTATTGGTAGCAATCAGTTCTATTAGCAACACAGTCTTGTTGAATAATGAACTACTTTTAATACAGCAATAATTTTGTTAAGAAATAAATTGTATCTTCTCAATGCGACGCATGTCGTTCTCAGTAAAGCGCTTTCCCTACAATTAAGAAAGCAGAACAGCGTCCCCAAAAACAAATTGTATCCGTTAGAACCTATAATGCACTAAGACGTGGGTGGGGGTTCGTAGCGATCGGCAATCGCCGCGCGCCGTCGTAATAGTTTTAATGGATTTGTTGCGCAGGTTGGATCGTTGTTCGGAGTCTTCTAGCTGTCCTGTCTGAATTTAAATTTTATTGATCGTACCACTACCGGTTTTAATTAATTTATTTTTAATTTATTTTTTAAACTTTGCATGTCAGATAAAGCAATAGAATATTCTTATTTCGCAAAGCTTATCATTAGTATTGGACTTTATAAGCTATGAACGAATTTTACCATCTCAGTAAACCATGTTGAATAATAAATAATCATATGCAATGGTAAACGACCAGAACAATATTACACTAGAAGCTATTTCAATTTTTGAGAACTACAGTACTGATTTTTAGCGGTAAGTTATGCTTTATTAACCGTAGCAAGTAAATATTATTATGATTAATGTCAAGTTTCATTACAACTATCAGTGGAAACTAATACAGTATATAAAATTAGATTACATCCCCAATAGAACTTGATAATTACTGTGAGCATTCAGAGCAATAATGGCTATAAGCCATTATATGGTAGCATTAGTTCTTATTTCCTATTGGCTACAGAGCGGTCTAGCAACTTTTGTTGTTTTACAGTAGAAAAGCGCTTTGCTGTCACATATAGTATTAAACAGTTTTATAAAGAGTATGTAAATTCTTATAAGGAATAGAAGGCTTTTTCTCAGTGCATTAGCCCGTTAAGTGATACCTTTAGATTTGACATAAATGTACCTGATAGAATGGCAGTTTTTTCCCTTGTCCCCTTTTTACCGACGCCCATGTTGCCCTGGACTAATTCTTAATAGTCGGTCATTGTGAGAACATAATTTTACATTGTCCATTTTGCTAATACACCGGAACATAAAATTCCTAGAATGTATCTAGTTGTCTTATTTTAGCGATTTATAGCCGTGACTGTATCTCTTTCTTCTTTTAAAGACTTTCTTTTAAATTAGGTTATTAAACACTAACCTAGCCAGCGAGATTATTGTTGACTTATTACTTCAGTCACAATCCTTCTATTGTACAATTTTCTAAATTAGGCAATATTTATTTGCAATACATAGAGTGTTAAAATATTTACCGGTTGTTCTAACAGTGATAATTATTTAAATACATTTTTGGGTCAATTTTTGTGGGATAGTAAAAAGAAAATATTCGCAAACATAAAGAGTTTCGTATTCCAACTAATTAAAATAACTATATAATAATTTTGCTCCTGCTGTTGGGAATAAGAATCAGTACTAACAAAGACCTTTCTATAGCAGATTTTGTACTTGATTACTATTAATTGCAATAGTAATAAAATAATGACACTATTCAGTATCGTATTTATGACGGGAGAAGCTAAGGGGACAATCAAATTGACCTAACACCTTTTTAAGTTATACTTACTGTAGTTTATTAAATTTAGCTATATTTCTTAACTAACAAAAATGGTGAAATCTTGTTTCGTACACTCGCGTTTCGTACACTTTAAAAATTTACCTTCCTTACCCATCCTTTCTTGTAATTGTTCTAAATTTACAACTGGTGTTTTAAAAATAGTGTTCTTTAAATGAGAAAAAACGAAGTAATCCAACCGTTAAACAAGGTGATCTAGGTGGGAATTCAATGTCTGATCGAAAACTGATCAATCTGTCGTCGAAAACGTTTGTAACAAGTTCTTCTGTTCTTACAGATGGTATTCCTGCTTCTTTTTTATGTTGTATAGAACCTGCTTCCCTAAACACAGCCACGGTTCTTTTCAGGCAATGATAAAAATCCCCAGCAATAAAAACAACGTTGATAAAATGTTCGTGAAAATCGTCCATGCACAAACCCAGATTGTATTGCCACTCACCATTTACTCTAACTCCGTTTCGAAAATACGCTTCAACCATGAATGTTTTGTGCTGTTCCGTAAAGCCCATTGTGTGAATTGTTCACGAAATTGGAAAAATTAGCGATAAATCAAATTACTTGTAACGACTGTCAAAGATGACGAAATAACTGATTGACTGTTAATTCAGGTAGTTACTGACACCCAACAGGTATTAAGCTCTACGGCTAAGCATTACGTCCTTAGATGCAAGGCCCTCTTTGATGCAAATAATTTTTGCTCGCACGGTATTAATGTCTATATGTATAATAAAACACATCAAAAAATACAATATAACCCTGTTCATAGAATTCATTTAATATAATAGTGTTTTAAATTCATAAATTTTTTCATATTACCAATGTTACCAGGTAGCCAGACCATCCGAATGGTTGATGTACGAAATGAGAAGACAAAAATTGATTAATTTATTCAGTATACAAAACAAGAATATTTCAGGTCAATTTTTGAGGTGTACGAAACGCGAGTATACGAAACAACAATGAATCAAAAAATAGATGGCCTTTAGACGCCACCAATCACCACATTGATTGGCATGAAAGTGGAATCTTGAACATCGTCAGTTGTTGAAAGAGTCTACTTTAACCTACTAAAGTATTAAATATATCTTACTCAGTTTTTACGACGGTACTTGATAAACTCAGTATGAGCAAAGTTTTAGCAAATTATTTGGACTCTTTACATGTAGGCCTTACTTTTTAATTGATAGTTAAGACCTACATCATTAATTTGGCACATGCACTAGAATAATTAGCATCAAGGACCATCTCATATCCAATAGATGTCTACATAAATTTGTACAGGAAATCCAATAAATATGGATGTACATGTGGTCCCAAATTTACCACGTACCTAGTCGCTTGATTTACACGGCTAGCGACATGCCAGGTTCCATCCTTCATCTTCCTAAAATAATACAGAAGCTCCGAAGTCCTTATAAATTGCTTGCTGTCGCTAAGGGTTTGGATAGGAAAATAATACCACCTTATACCGAATGCTCAAAGTGGTACCATTTTTCTGGAAATTTCTCTCTACTCTATTTTTTTTCCTAAGGAGCTTTGTGTAGTTGATTCCTTAGTTTTGGACTAAAGATTAAATTATCTCATCAGGTATGTATTTTTTAATATCTTTAACTGCCGGCAATCTATGGTAAATAAGCTTACTTTACCCTGTTAATTGGAAGCTGTCTTCATTCCTTCATTTAGGCGAAATGTTCTATCCAGATATGTAAGCTTCTTCAAGGAACTTTCAAAATAATTTTGAGTTGAGATATCTTTAACCACGGCCTTAATATCTGTTTTACATTTTGCTTTTTCTTATTATTTATTTTCTTCGTTACCAAAGAAAACTAAAACTTTCTTTGTTACCTCAGAAAAATAAGACTTTTTGTTACCTCAGAAAATATTCTCCCTAATACCTACATCAGAAAACTAGGTTGTTTCTCTTCAGCTATAGTTGGCGGTAGTAATATAGTCAGATCTGACCTTAACGTGCGGGTCCAAAGGTCACTAATCATATGCGTCAAATCAGACAACACAGAGGCTATCAAAATGTTGTGAGATTATTTACAAATATACCGAAGGAAGGAAAAATAGTTTCATTATTTTAGCTATCGCGAAGATAGCCACATATACCTAATATTATTAGTTTTGTAAAAATTATGTACAGGGGAGTTAAAAAAGTTACAAAAAAATTATATATTCGTTAATTATATACCTACTGTACCCTTTAATTAAAAACGACAATAATAAACAGTGCAATTTATATTAACAATTTTACTACTAAAACCTAAACATACAATGGCATTTAGTCTGATAAATTATTTCGATAATGAAAGAAAAAGTGGAAATTTGCAATCCAATATGCAGGAAACCGTAATGAAAACACTGGGAATTAGTTTAAGGACTATGCAGAATATAGTGCATGAAAAAATAGCATAATATAATACCCAAGAATACTAAAAAATGTAAACGAAAAACACCGTTTATAATTATAGCCTAAAAACTCTCATCGTCACTTATAAAATCTGAAAAGTCCTCGTCGTCTGAGTCGTCTTCGAATGGAGCAATTATCATTGGCGCTACTTCGACATCTAGTACTTGTTCTCGATCCCACCAATCCCTTATTAATATTTCTGTATGTTCCACCGATTTCTTCCAGTACTCTTGTGTAATATGATCTAACGAATCTTGCCAAACTATTTGTACTTGGTCGGATTTAAGACCATCACCTACATGTTTTTCATATTAAGACTTTGCACCAGCCCATATTAATTCTATTGCGTTAAACTGGCAATGATATAGCGGCAGTCGTAGAACCTCATGACCATATTCACGCAGTATTTCATCTACCGCGTATATTTTGGGTTTTTTAAGAGACTTTGCTATTGATCGGAGTTCCGATTTAAGCATATTTGGTAAAGGACTTTGGTTGTGTTTTTCCATCCACTCATAAATATCACTTTTCCTCCAAGATGAAGTAGGCTGTTTATTTAAAATTCTTGAATGATATGATGCATTATCTAATACAATTAAAGACGGAGCATCCAAATTTGGTATCAATTGAACTTTTAACCATTTTTCAAACATTTCGCAATTCATATTATCATGATAGTCAGCACTTTTTGATGTTGAAGAAAAAATTAAACTCGCACCTGCAAGATATCCTGTTGCAGAACCGGCATGCAAAATAATAAAACGCTTTCCCGTACCGCACCCCTTTTTCCTTTTAACACTTTTTACAGACTCATCTTGCCAAGATTTTGAACCACTTCCATTCGAAAATATCCACGTTTCGTCTAAAAATACCACTTTTCGAAATTTCGATTTGTAATTGTCCGTATATTTTTTTAAAAACTGAACACGCTGACTCACTATCTGTGGCTGCTCACATAAAAATCTTCGGTTACAGTCTTTTTATAGCGAAAACCTAAATTTTTTATTAATTTTGATAACGCTTCAAGTCCGATTTCCAAAACACCCCGAATTTTTAATGTTTTTTTGTAAAACTGGAAGAGTTACATTGGTTTTTGATTTGTATAAATCGTAAATCACATTTCAAACTCCCATTTTAATATTTTCGCTTAAATCCTCAGTCTTTGGCTTTCTTCGTTTACACTTTTTAGTATTCTTGGGTATTATGTTATGTTTTGTTTCATGCACAATTTTCTGCACAGTCCTTAAACTAATTCCCAGTGCTTTGGATACTGTTTCCTGAATATTGGTTGGCGAATTTCCACTTTTTCTTTCATTTTCGAAATAGTTTTATCAGATTAAGTACCATTTTTTTTGATTGGGGATGCAAAAACCCAGAAAATTGTTTCATTTTGTCACAAACTGTCAAAGTCACAAAACTGGCATATTTAAAATAAATCGTAGCTGGTGCTATTATAAGCTTTTTTAGAATCGCTGGAAAGTAAATACATATCCTTTTTTTTCATGTCAAAATGGAATAAGTCTGTCACATTTATCTTACGTATTTTATTTAGAGGGTAAAATTAAACGCAAGTAAAGAAAACAAAAACTGAGAGTATGTCTTTCTTGAATCGTATGACCCGCACGATAAGACCGAATCCGACTATATTTAAACATTCCCTTTAAATTGAAGTAGGTACATTCCCTTTAATTTATTTTATTTGTTATTTTTCAACTCTCTAAGAAATCGTCTTCCAGTTTGGGGCTCTCCATCTTATGCGCATAGAAAAATTACAGTAAAAATTGCGTTGCGTCCTATTAGAAAAGTAAAACCTATTCCCAGCCGATGACGTAGTATTCACAATAATTGAGCAACAGCCAGTCGTCGCTTTGGCTAAATGCCTTTTTAAAAAAATACAATACCTTTTAAGACCATCCGCCTCCGTATAGAGACCATCCGCCTCCGTATAGTCCGGATTTGGCCCTATCTGACTTCTTTTTATTTAAAAATTTAAAAAAGCACCTATTAAGGTTGCGTCATTTCACAGACCTTAACTAACTTAAAAAGTATAAATTATTGTATATGTATGACTAACAGGTTTTATTATTTTAACGGTCGTTATAGCACAGTGCGTTAAAATTAAAAAGTAATATGATTAAAAAAAAAAATTCAAAAAACTCTATGGTTTCATTTTGTCGGAGAAATTTTGCTATTGCCTACGGCCAAATCGCAAAATTTTAGTAAAATAGCAAAGAGGTAGTAAGATTTTGATTTCTCATTGTCTATTAACACCTGTTAAACCCACAGTTATGTAGGCTATTCATAAAATTTGAATACAATATGTACAACTTAATCCTAAGGTCACAATCAGTATAAATACTACAAATTAGTCATATTCAGATGTTAGACAAACAATTAAAACTATTATGCGTTTTTTAAAGAAGTTTTTATTGGTATTAGTAAACACTTCAAACTTTAAAATTCTGCCAATGCGTGTCAGCAAATATTTGAACAATGTATTACGGTGAGCTGACAATTCTAAATCTTAAATAAAAATGAACCGGATCTAACATATGTCTATAAATTTTAATGGCAAATAGGTTTTTATGAGTTTTAGTTATTTTAAATTTTGAACAAAAATCGGAAAGGAATCGTTAATAAAAGAACTAATTGGATAAAAAATATTATGTAGTTTATCGGAAAGGTTGCAAAACGGATCGTTCACCACATTAAGACCTATCTAATTAGGACTCAAGCGGCTTCTTTGTAGTAATTGAGCTCTCACTACGAATATGATGGAAGTCTTCTCGCAAGAATTTTTAGAATTACTATCGAATCAATTTTATAGATTACATGATCTACCTATCTTACCGCTGACCGCTGTTAGAGATTTACCTTTAATCTATCAAAATATAGATCATTTCTGTTGGGTGCAAAACAATTTAAAACAACAATAAATTAACCGAATAACCGAAAATAATGTTTTTTTTTACATTCGAATTTATCCGGTAATTCTTAATAAAGGTGCACGATTAGTTATCTATTGTTAATCTGTCTATGTATGGGGTCGATACTACTTAACTTATTGTACTGTATTGGGATAATATCAAAAAAGCATAAATTTCCTCCATTTAGTTACTTTAAAGCCACATAAAATATTTTTTTTAAATTATTTATTTCTCTTTAGGCTTAATTTTTAATAATGAACTTTTTGGACGAAACTACTAAACTTATTGCGCTGTATTGGGTTTATTCAAAAAAAAATTATTAGCCCAATTTTGATTTTGTAGAAAAACATACATTTAATATGGCGCGGCGCTACTTTAATGAAAATGTATCTGAAATAAAGCATTGTCAAAACTAAGAAGTTTTATGTAGGTTGCGTTGAGTCTTATTTTGCAAAAGTGGTGCTATTTACAAAATATGAGTAAAAAATCAAAATTATCTTATGCAGCTGAAATTTTGCATGTGGGCTAGAAACTGCATTTAAAAAAAACTTCTTCCAATAACTTTCTTCGATACTTTCAGAAATAACCCCACTTTGGAATTATTTTTTGGAAAAAATTAAAATTTGACAGATAATGCGAATCACTATTTTTTTGCATAATTTTCATCTCAATCGAAGCTGAACTTGATAGCCCAGTACGTGGGGGTTTTTTGAATGCAAAAGGTGGTGTAGTAGCGATTTTTTAGTATGTTGTTAGGCTTGGGGCCCTAAGGAAAAATCCAAGTTTTCGACCTCGAGGCGTATGCGCTCGAGCCGCCATCTTGGATTTTAAGTACAAAAATTTGATTTTTTGACAATAACTCAAAAACGGTGGCTTTTACGACAAAAGATATTCTATACAAAGTTAAAGAGGATAAAATTTAGTAAATTTTTTGTTGAAAAAAAATTTTTGTAGCACACATATGTTAGGAGTTACAGCTCCGTGAAGTTGCACTATTTGAAAAAAAAATGCGGAAACTTAATTTTGGTTAAGTTTTATTTTATTATTCTTATTATATCATTATACTTTTAAATAATAAAGTGTCTTTACTCCTCTTTCCTTTACAACGACAACGTCACTTTCACTTAAAGTTTTCTCACAAATAAAGCACAAATCAATTTGGAAATTTTCCGTTATAACAGCGTAACCTTCTGCAAGCTAGACATGACACATGACACATGACACATGACACATGACACATGACACATGACACATGACACATGACACATGACACATGACACATGACACATGACACATGACACATGACACATGACACATGACACATGACACATGACACATGACACATGACACATGACACATGACACATGACACATGACACATGACACATGACACATGACACATGACACATGACACATGACACATGACACATGACACATGATACATGACACATGACACATGACACATGACACATGACACATGACACATGACACATGACACATGACACATGACACATGACACATGACACATGACACATGACACATGACACATGACACATGACACATGACACATGACACATGACACATGACACATGACACATGACACATGACACATGACACATGACACATGACACATGACACATGACACATGACACATGACACATGACACATGACACATGACACACTGACGCATACAGACTCGATGCACGGAAGGTTATTTATGAGCCTCTCTCAATAGAGTCTCTTAAAAAATTATTGTAATGTGATTTGTATTTGTTTAAATTATTTATATTCTTTCACAAAATTTTGTGGAGAAAGACTTTTAGGTTTTTCTTACTTTTGTATACTTTCAACTCCACTTTAAGCATGGACTACTTCTTCAAATTATTTATTTTAGTTATTAACAGCCAATTTTTTTTTATTTTTTTTTCAAATAGTGTAACTTCACGGAGCTGTATCTCCTAACATAGGTGTGCTAAAAAAAAGTTTTCTTTACAAAAATGTTGGTAATTTTGTCCTCTTTAACTTTGTATAGAATATCTTTTGTCGTAAAAGCCACCGTTTTTGAGTTATTGTCAAAAAATCAAATTTTTGTATCTAAAATCCAAGATGGCGGCACGAGCGCATGCGCCTCGAGGTCGAAAACTTGGATTTTTCATTAGGGCCCCAATCCCAACAACATACTAAAAAATCGCTACTACACCACCTTTTGCATTCAAACACCCCTTTTTGATACCCACGTACTGGGCTATGATGCCAAAGTCAAATTTCGAATAAAGCTGTTAATAAAAAAAATCCCATATGATGCGGACTTTACTGGTCACACTGTATATTATTATGCTTTTAGTCTGCTCTTATATTCGTCAGAATTTCATTGTTCATGGTATGTTACAAGTGGTTGTATGAAGGAAGAATGGCAAACACCTGTAAACTAATAATGACCTTAACTTAAAATATGTAAATCATATTGGTCCTAAGGTTAATAATTTATCACCAATAGACATTTATGTCGGTAATTTTGAACAATTTGAAAGGTTGTTTTGATTTCTCTCTTTTTTCTTGCATTGTGATTTGACTGTTGTATTGATGCTGTACCCACATTGTTTATTTCACTGTGGTATTTTAATTTTTGAACTGATTGTTTAAAATTATTTAAAATTATCTAATAGCTATTTATACAATACGTTGCGAAATGAGTGTCTTTTAGGCACGCGACGTGAAAATTGTCCAACGAGGCAAAGCCGAGTTGGACAACACGTCTAGTGGCTAAAAGATATCGTTTCGTAACGAATTATATACAAGATTTTTTGTGAAAGCGGAGAATTTGATAATTTAAGCTTTTATTAGTATTTTTAACCATTTTAAAAAGTAGGCAGGCAATCTGTTTCTAAGGCATTGTTTATGCATTATTTAATGTCAAGTGTGTTGTCAAGTTCGAACGTCGCGTTTTGCCTTTTTTCCCGCAAAGTTTTTTGAAAAAATTACTTAAAATGAGTGATATTGGCGAGTCTTTGGATATTGAACAAGCTGCTGAAGCTGCGCTATCCACGTTAGTACCCGAAAAATCGAAACATTTATACGAAAAAACCTACGACAACTTTGAAACCTGGGCCAAAGAAAAACATATTGAGAACTTTACAGAAAAGGTATTACTAGCCTATTTCCTCAAGCTATCCACCACCTTAAGGCCGTCAACTTTGTGGAGCATATATTCGATGCTCCGCACCATGATTTATCTGAACAAAAACATAGATATTTGCAAATTTACAAACCTTATTGCATTTTTAAAAAGAAAATCTGCCGGATATCAGCCAAAGAAATCAAAAATATTTACAAAGCTGGAAATAGAACGCTTTATAAAACAAGCTGATGAGAAAGAATTCCTGTTAGCCAAAGTTGTTTTAATCGTTGGAGTATTTGGAGCATGTGGGAGGGAAGAAATCACATTTTTGAAATTAGATCAAAGATTGTCAGTCGTTTATCAGTGTCAAAATTCCGAACACAAAAACTCATGTTCCAAGAATGTTTACGATTACTGAGGGATCAATAGATGGCATCAATTTTTTAGATCTATTTCGTAAGTACGCAAAACTTAGTCCACTGAATACGACACATCAGCGATTTTTCTTGACATATCGAAGTGGTAAATGCTGTACCCTGCCAGTTGGAATTAATACAATTGGAAGTATGCCAAAAAAAAAATAGCAGAATTCCTTGGACTCCCCAACACCAATGAATACACTGGCCATTGCTTCCGGCGCAGCTCTGCAACAATGTTGGCAGATTCTGGAGCGGACATGACACTTTTAAAGCGTCATGGAGGTTGGCGATCAAGCTCAGTTGCCGAGAGTTATATAGAAAATTCCATTGAACAGAAAAACGAAATAGCAAAAAGAATCATAGGGCAGAAAGATACGCAAAATACAAAAATAAAAGAAGTTCACTCAGAAGCAGAAGTTAACATTGTCAGTACTAGCAGTGTATCCATTCCGACTACTAATAATTACATTGCTCTTAAAGAAGAGAAGCTAGATGCCTCTAGAATTCAGTTCAACAGTTTACATTTAACATAAGTATATAATAAATAGATATTTTCATTGATTTTAATATTTCATTTTTGCTTTTAGGCACTAGTGCCTAAAACTGTCACATTTAGACACTAGTGCCTAAAAGAGTGTCATTTCGAAATTCTAATCAATATCGAAATATGTCTATTTCGAAACGCTTTCACAAAAAAGTATTATATTATCGTGCAGACAGCTATATAGTTATAGTAAAAATAACGTAATCACTAACAAATATTAAATAAATATACAAATATAAATATAATATTCAAAAATCCCGACTCATGGACTCCACTAATTTTATTGGTCTTCAACCTAACACTACTTTTCCTTAACCTTGTACTTTTTTAATGAAAAATTTAAATTTTCATCGCTATTTTATTAGCAAATGGATAAGTATGCTCTAGTCCGAGAGATAACTGTTCTTGCTGTTCTTTGGTTAAAAGTCAATTCATTTTGTTTTATCTAAAAGCTTCCAACCGCAACGTGAAGCATCTAAACGCGAAATAAATAGATGAGAGATGATACAAAAACATTTGACGGTTACTGTTAATTTGTCTGTTAGAAAAACATTGCTGCAAATAGACGTACTTTACTTTTTTATTTTTCAATATTATACAGCGTGGAGCTTTTTGAGTAACTACATTTAAATGATACACTTATGGGAATAGCTTAGCATCCGCTGAGAAATAATATGGAAATAATTGGAACTGTTTGTGGCTTATTAAAAAGTCTGATATAATATTTATTAATATTCCTATCGTTATCAATAATTAAAAATATATTTTTTGGAAAAATCCTTTTTTGTATATTGAATCACATTCTTCTTTGCTATTGCACGGATATTTTAAGCAGAAATTAACTAATTTAACTATGACACAGATGACATTGGCATAAATTAAAGCGGGTAGGTTATTTTAATTGTTGATTTTCTAACCAAAAACCTGGGATTGTGAACAATATTATCGATGTCACAATCAAACTTAAAGGAAACTTGTGTATTAGGTGGAAAGCAAAGCGCTTTCGGTCTATCGGCCGTCCTTAGTGCCACTTGCAAAGCAATAAATGAACTTAGAAAACTATGAGATTAAAAAGTTTTATAAAAAAATTTTAAGAATTCTTTGTGAAAATAAGTCAAATGGCTCATTACCTGCTTTGTCAAGAGTTGTATATAAAGTATTTAAACATAAAGTAAAAACGTAAAATTACAAAAAACGGTGCCAAACAATGAATACAAACTAACATACTAAAATTTTTAACAATTTTTAAAAACGTCTTGGAAAATAAGGAATAAACACTGTTAGTTGCAATGTGCCGAAAATACAAAAAAGGATGAAATAACTTTAACTTAACTTTGATGTGTTTCCTTTTTTTTTCGATGAGAATCTTTAATAAGACTAACCCCCTGCGTTGATACCGCAGAGGAGTGTCGGATTTAACCCCCCGACGGGGTGCGGTTTCCGCGCCATGAGCGTATAAACCTTCAGACCACTCGGTTTGGTATTTCAGCACTGCACGCCTAATGCGTGCTTTGCGTCGTAGTCGCCAACGCTTTGGGTACACGATGTACTTAAGCTGGCTTTGTCATCTAACTAGGTAGTAGAAGCTTACTGTGTTAGTGTTTGTGTTTGCGATGTTTGTGCTCAGATAAGACGGTGATGCTGATCTGGGCAGTAGCAAGCTGTTGCTTGCTGTGTTAGTGTTTGTGTTTGTGTTGTTTGTGCCCAGCTAAGGTATTTGGTGCACACGCTTTTCCTCAATGTGGACCCCGCTGTTACAGGAAGAGTACCAACAGCGCTGGTCTGAGCACAAGTAAGCTTTATGTGATCTGGTACTAGGTAAGAACTTACTTATGTTGGTGTAGGTGTGTGTATTGGTGCAGTGTTGTGTGTAGTAAGTTCTTGTGTGGTAGGTAGATTTTTTTGGTAGGCACTTTTTTGTTTTTTTGTTTACTAACTACGTAGTTACACGGATCCTACAAACTACTCCCTCGCCGTTTTTTTCTTTTTCTTCTTCTTTCTTCTTCTCGTCCTTACCAATTTCCTTTTTACTCAAGCTATTATAATAGCTGATTTTTCGGTCGCTTGTAGTATACCCTCATCCTTTCGGCATCTTGTATGAGATCATAATCCACTAGTCCTCTTTCCTCTTAGTTCTTCATTGCTATGAGATCTCGCTTTCTCAAATACTTTGACCGCTTTTCTTTTCATAAAGATGGTAATAGATTCCCATTCTAGGGTTCTATGTATTTGCTGATTCCTTACTGATACAGCTTTTCTTAGATAGCTGTTGTCAGTGGCTTCTAGCCGTTTTATATGTGATTAAGCTGCATAGCCCCATGCTGCTGACCCGTAGATCCGCTGTGATCTAGCTACCGCTTTTATCATTATCAGCTTGGTTTTTAGACTCATCTTGCTTTTTGGGCCTATCAGTGGATATAGTCTACCCATTCCTGCTTTTGTCTTCTTTATTGCATTTTTTATATATATATATATACGTTTCTAAATATATCTAAAGTTTCAAGTGTTGGCAACTTTTTGCTCGTTTTGGTGTTTTCACAATTTTTTTCGTTTTGTATTTACCCGCTCTTACCCATTTGCCCTCTTCAGGAAGCACGTCAAAGGTGCATGAGTTTATATTAATGGTTTTACACTATTGTTTGTAATTTTACCTTTTTACTTTATAGGGAAAGAAATAAGACACTTAAGTCTTCCCCACTGGTATATTAAAAGGCTAATGTTTATTAACACAGGGTAAATTCACTACATGTTTCGAATGCAGTAGCACTCATCATCAGGAGAAAAGAACAAGGAAATTCGGGAATGTAACAGGTGCAAACAGTCCCAACGGAGCTACAAGTTGATGGAAAAAACAAGCAAATTGTATTGAAATTTTTTTTTAACGTAATGGTAAACCTACCGAGAGGCCATATCGACTCATGCAACGAAGACTATAGTAACTCATTATTTCTAGTTTGAGAAAAACTAATTTAAAATATTTGCTTAATAACTGTTCCTTATTATTTTTTTAATCAGACAAGATATGGCAATTTTGTGGTTCTGGGTCTTCTAGACATAGTTGAGCTTTAATAAAAAGTCGCAAATAATTTGTTTTTTTTCTTTTTTTAAATTTTTTTTTAACGAGTTACTATAGTATTCGTTGAAAACTACTAAGAAAAAATCAAATTCGTTGGTTCAACATACTATATTTAAGCTGTTTTACAGGTGAAAAATGAAGGCAATACTTTTGTGCTCCTAATTATTATAAAAATACAACAAGATTATTCTGAATCGGTCACATTTTCATTTTCATCGGCACTTTTTGTGTTCTGAGCGCTTCCATTACTTCTTTTAGTCTCCTTGTATTTTGCTTTTAAAGAATAATAGAAGGGATGGTAGACGGAAGGAATGGCTGGAAGGACTTAAGCCAGCGTTTTTTTTTTGCAGCTAATAATAATTTCATGCATACCAAAAAAACAAAAATATAGAAAAGGTGAGGTTAGAAAACATCCGACATCGGCAAAAGGTAAACTAAAAATTCAACTCATACGATGTGGATTGTTAAAAGTATTCGGATGAAATTTGCCGCCAAAATTATCGACCAATGAGAACACCGTCGGATCATCGTATCGTCGGAAGTCGTATGCAAGAGACTCAACCTTTACTTACCAGACCTTTGCGAGATATTACTACAATGAAAATAACCTGATGGTAAAGGAATATCGTGGGGAGAGCTCAGGCGTTCCAAGTTATCAGGACTTTCTAAAAAACAATAATAAATAATTTAATATACAAAGAAAACACTATATTGTGTTAAATTCCACTATATTCAAAAAACAAACAAAAACATTTGTCGACTCGACATGTTTCGCTACACTGTAGCTTTATCAAGAGTGAATAATCAAACCTAGGTGTAAGTATACAGGGTGGGCCACTGAAAACTTACAATGGCTATAATTTTTGAACCAAAAAAGATATCAAAAAATAAAAAATACCGTTTCTATAAAATCAAGGGGGAATACATATTACGTATTTTTCAAACCACCCCGACCTACCCCTTAGGCGCCACCCCTACTCACTTGAAAAACTTAAATGGCAACACCCCACCTGTGGCACCTTTTTGGAAAGCTCATGAATAATGCTAAGCAATGATCATAAAATTATTAGGGTGAAATTGAAAAACTACCCTTCACACAGGTGGACATAAATTAAACAAAAAAAAGTTATTTTTTCAGCATAAGTTACAAATAGAGACCCAGTTAAATTGAAATCAGGTATTTTTTAAATCACCCCGACCCACCCCTAGGCGCCACCCCCACTCACTTCAGAATCTAAGATAGCGATACCCCACTTGTGGCACCTCTATGGAAAGCGTATAAAAAATGCTAAACGATGGTCATAAAGATTTTAACCTAACCTATTTTATAAGAAATCGTATTACCTACCTATCTACTTTTCTAAAACTTTTTTCGGGAAAAATTAAGAAAATTACTGGTAAATAATAAGAAATGTAGGTGTGACAATTTGAAAAAAAGGAACCAAATTAAAAATCATCTAGATGATTTATTTTAACAAATGCTCAAAATGACAGCCGTTTTGTTCCATACAAAAATACAAACGATTTTCAAATTCTTTTCTTACTTCTTGGAAAATCTCTCTCGGAATATTTCGACTTGCTTCAATTATCCTCTGCCGCAATTCTTGCAACGAAGGTGGTTTTGTCTTGTAGACTATGGATTTAATATAACCCCACTAGAAGAAGTCTAAAGGAGTGAGGTCAGGTGACCTTGGCGGCCACTCGATTGGACCCCTTCTGCCAATCCGTTATTGCCTTGGATAAAATCTATCTAACCACACAGCCTTGTGACAATAGCATAATGCGGAGGGGTTCCATCTTGCTGAAAGTGTATGAGGTCTTCATTAAGATTCAAATTTCCTTCCAAATCTCTTTGATTTTCAACCTCATGTACAATGGCTGGCTCTATCAAATTGTTCAGCATTTCCACATAAGCATCACCCGTCAAATTTCCGTCGATGAAAAATGGACCTATTATTTTATCGCCCAGTATTCCGCACCAAACATTGAGCTTTTGGGGATTTTGGGTGTGTCCTTCAACAAAAATATACGGATTCTCATCGCTCCAGTATCTGCAGTTCTGCTTATTCACATTTCCATTTAGAATAAATGAGCTCTCATCACTACAACAAATATTTGTAGTGAGTGAAGGTTATTTTCGAATTTCCTCCGTCATTAGTTCGCAGAACTGGATCCTTCTATCTGGATCGTCGTCGCCAAGTTCCTGCAGAATCTTCGTTTTGTAGAGGTGAAATTTTTTGCATTTTCAATACTCTTCTCACAGATGTTCGGGCTATGCCTGTTATTGATGCCAACTGGCGCATTGATGTTTCTGGATTGACCGATACCTGACCAATAACTTCCATCTGCATTTCTTCATTCAGTACCCTGGGCCCTTCCCTTTTTTTTATTTTTGACCGATCCGATTGTTGAAACTTTTCAATCAAATCCCTAACATAAAGGTGACTAACGTTTTTGTCCGGATTTCTCTCATTGAAAGTACGGGCTGTTCTCAAATAGCACATACCTTCAGCACCATAAAGAAAAACTATTTAAATTCTTTCTTCCACACTATAAACCATTTTTCCAAGTTTTAAATAATGAAATCCAATAAAGGTATAAAATATCGTCACGAAATTTGCAAACGACTGAATAATTGATAAGTAAGTGTGTTATCGCAAAATTAGGCTGAACGAAATTAAGTAGTAAAACATCATTTGGTTGCTTTTTTTTTTATTATCTACATTTCTTTTAGCCTCGCATTTTAGGCGTTTCAATGTGCCGCATTGATCTTTTACATACCCAGGTAGGATATTGAGTAGGTACTCTGTATGTACTGCATGGATACAAAAACTATTCATTTTATTGATTTTGACTTTTTATTTTTATTTTTAGCTAAATTTTTCTATTGCATCGTGAAGTTCTAATGACGGTTGTTCAGCATTTTTTATACGCTTACCATAGAGGTGCCACAAGTGGGGTATCGCTATCTTAGATTTTGAAGTGAGTGGGGGTGGCGCCTATGGGTGGGTCGGGGTGGTTTGAAAAATACATGATTTGAATTTAGCTGGGTCTCTATTTGTAACTTATGCTGAAAAAAATAACTTTTTTTTTGTTCAATTTATGTCCACCTGTGCGAAGGGTAGTTTTTCAATTTCACCCTAAAAATTTTATGATCATCGCTTAGCATTTTTCACGAGCTTTCCAAAAAGGTGCCACAGGTGGGGTGTTGCTATTTAAGATTTTCAAGTGAGTAGGGGTGGCGCCTAAGGGGTAGGTCGGGGTGGTTTGAAAAATACGTCATATGTATTCCCCCTTGATTTTATAGAAATGGTATTTTTTATTTTTTGATATCTTTTTTGGTTTAAAAATTATAGCCATTGTAAGTTTTCAGTGGCCCACCCTGTATATACCTTAGATTGGGTTTTCCAACAATTCAAAACAAATTTAATAGGGTGAGTTATTAAGATCTAATTGACAATTTAGGAGATTATTTGTATTTTTAAGTTTATTTATTTCTAGGGATTCCAGCAAATTAAGTTTATTACCCTTATTTTCTGTATGAAGAATTTGGAAATTGTAATTAAAATTATGAGAATATTCTAGTAAATGATTTGCATAAAGGGAGTCTGTTTTTTCCAACGTAAAGCTAGAACTGTGTTCTCTAATTCTTTTTGAAAAGCTTCTACCAGATTGACCTATGTATGTTTTGGGGCAATCCTGACAAGTTAGTTTATAAACACCGCATTTATTGTCATTTTTTGTTTTAGTTTTATTGTTTTTAATAAATTTCCCTGTTGAGTTATTGGTTTTGAATGATACTGTAATATTATATTTTTTAAAAAACTTTGATATATTTTGGCTTGCTTTACCAATATACGTAATTGACTTATAAATTCTTTTATCTTTGGTGAACGGATAGACACTATTTAACGTTTTTTTGTATAATTTTTTATTTAAAATCTTATCTATTATTTGGCTTGTATAACCGTTATTAATTGCAATTTGTTTAATTATGTTTAATTCTTTTTGAAAATTAATTTTACTAAGTGGTACTGTGATGAGTATGTGAATCATACTGTGAAAAGCTGCTAATTTATGTTGTATAGGATGATTAGACGTATTGTGTATTGTAGTCTCTGTGTGTGTAGGTTTATGGAAGATAGAAAAGGTGTGTTTATGATTTTCTCGTGTTATAGTAAGGTCCAGAAAGTTAAGAGAATTGTTTGATTCCTTTTCTATTGTAAATTTTATATTAGGGTGTAAGTTATTAATAAAATCAAAAAATTGAGATAGTTGTCTTTCTGTACCAGTAAAGCAAGCTAATACATCGTCTACATATCTATGTTTTTGTTTGTTTTTTGAATATAGTGGAATTTAACACAATATAGTGTTTTCTTTGTATATTAAAATGGAGTTCCACCAAGTAAAGGCAGAATCAATTCAATTAATAAAAGAAGCTTCAATAAGTTTCCTTGCCGTGTGGTATTTTAAATTGTTAGTGAAGTGCGCTATTTGTTCGCAAAACCTATGGTTTTTTCGCGAATGTAACAAAAAAAGTGTGTTTCCTAAGTACATGAAATTGAAGACCAACAATACAAGTATTGTAGCTAAGAAAGGGTCCAAAGCAGGGTTAAAGAAATGGATGAACGAAGAAATTAAAACACAATATAGAAAAAGAGGTATTTTTAATGTTTATTTAAAAACTGTCCACACTGAACTGTTAAACAAACTACATTACTGTGAATTTATTACTTTAGATCTTAGCACAAGAGAAAAAGTTGATAGTATCATACATAAAAAATACTTAACTCAAAAAAATAAATTAAATTCTTTAATTTTAAACTCACATCATTCTACTGATAGTCCCACAAAAAAATCTATTAGCAATCATAAGTTCTTTGACAAATTTATAAACCTTACTAAAACAGATTTTACAAAAAAAGAAATAAATTTGTTGGAAAAGGGTTATAAACATAATAACCCTACAAATAAATCTTTCTACAAAAAATTTTGAAATTTTAGGTGTAGAAACGGAATTAGCCATCAAGAGTATTTCGTCTTCTAATTGTTTAAAATATGAAGCAGCCAATATAATAAAAAAAGATTTTTTAGAAACTCAATATTCCCCTTCAAATAACAACACTTTAAAATCGATAATACAAAAATCGTTGACAGATAACATTATATTTACTAAAGCGGACAAAGGTAATACTGTCATAGCTATCTCTCAAAATAATTATATACAAAAGACTCTTGATTTCTTAAATCCTACTATCTACAAAATCCTAAAAAAAGATCCAACAGATTTATTTCAAAAAACTGTAAAAAATGTAATTCAAACTTGTAAAAGTTTATTTAATGATACAGATGTCAGCAAATTAACGTTAATGAACCCCCAATCACCGAAACTTTACTCTTTTATAAAACTTCATAAAATAGATCATCCTATTAGACCGGTTGTCTCATTTTTTTCAGCCCCTTCTTATAAACTATCTAAACGTTTAATTGATATCATTAACCAATACACGAATTTCGCTGCAAAATTTCAAATTAAAAATTCAATAGACCTAATTAAAAAAATCGAAAAAATAAAACTCCCAACAAATGCAAAATTAATTTCCTTCGATGTAAGTAACCTGTTTCCTAGCATTCCCACAAAAGATACTATTATTCTTGTTGAAAGGCTTCTTTCTTTAAAAAACACCAATTTTATTTAAAAAACAAGAAATTTTACTTCTTCTAAGAACATGTTTGAAACAAAACTATTTTGAATTTAACGGGTTAATATATTCCAGTAGTGAAGGCCTGATTATGGGAAACCCTCTCAGTCCTTTATTAGCTGAAATATTTATGGACTTTTTAGAAAATAAGATTAGCAAACACCCACACTTTAAACATTTTATCTACTGGTATAGATATGTAGACGATGTATTAGCTTGCTTTACTGGTACAGAAAGACAACTATCTCAATTTTTTGATTTTATTAATAACTTACACCCTAATATAAAATTTACAATAGAAAAGGAATCAAACAATTCTCTTAACTTTCTGGACCTTACTATAACACGAGAAAATCATAAACACACCTTTTCAATCTTCCATAAACCTACACACACAGAGACTACAATACACAATACGTCTAATCATCCTATACAACATAAATTAGCAGCTTCTCACAGTATGATTCACAGACTCATCACAGTACCACTTAGTAAAATTAATTTTCAAAAAGAATTAAACATAATTAAACAAATTGCAATTAATAACGGTTATACAAGCCAAATAATAGATAAGATTTTAAATAAAAAATTATACAAAAAAACGTTAAATAGTGTCTATCCGTTCACCAAAGATAAAAGAATTTATAAGTCAATTACGTATATTGGTAAAGCAAGCCAAAATATATCAAAGTTTTTTAAAAAATATAATATTACAGTATCATTCAAAACCAATAACTCAACAGGGAAATTTATTAAAAACAATAAAACTAAAACAAAAAATGACAATAAATGCGGTGTTTATAAACTAACTTGTCAGGATTGCCCAAAAACATACATAGGTCAATCTGGTAGAAGCTTTTCAAAAAGAATTAGAGAACACAGTTCTAGCTTTACGTTGGAAAAAACAGACTCCCTTTATGCAAATCATTTACTAGAATATTCTCATAATTTTAATTACAATTTTCAAATTCTTCATACAGAAAATAAGGGTAATAAACTTAATTTGCTGGAATCCCTAGAAATAAATAAACTTAAAAATACAAATAATCTCCTAAATTGTCAATTAGATCTTAATAACTCACCCCTATTAAATTTGTTTTGAATTGTTGGAAAACCCAATCTAAGGTATATATACTTACACCTAGGTTTGATTATTCACTCTTGATAAAGCTACAGTGTAGCGAAACATGTCGAGTCGACAAATGTTTTTGTTTGTTTTTTGAATATAGTGGAATTTAACACAATATAGTGTTTTCTTTGTATATTAAAATGGAGTTCCACCAAGTAAAGGCAGAATCAATTCAATAAATAATTTAAATTAAACAAACTTATTATTAACATTTATTTTAGACATTTTGACATCTTAAAATGTGTAAAAACGTGTAAAAACCTAATTTTAGTTATTTTTTAACACAAATTTCCTTGTAAAGCCTATTTACTGTAAGCAATAAAATAATAATGTAGTTTACCTGGTTTCTGCAAGTTGTTACATTCTAAATCACTTTGTCCAGGTTTCTCGACAGTTTGCTCAGATGATTTCAGCAGCCCTATAATTTTTTATCCTCATATTCATGATAATTACGTTATAAAACGAAATAAATGTAAACACAACACTGACAACTTACCCTTAAAAACGCTTATAAAACTACTATTGTAAATTGAACGTTCCGATAATTTACGTGGATTACTATAGCAACTCGACATGCTATAGTTTTCGCGGCAATTGAGAAATTGGTAAAGTAAAGTAACTCGAGATAATATAGTATTCGTAGAATTTTATGGCCAAAAATGACTTACTATATTTTATGGTTGTAATTCTGCTTGCCTAAACCCTTCGCTTAGACATACTATACTTTTCCAGGTCAAAGCTACTGATAAATATGTGCGCTGCATAATGGTAACCCAAAAATAAGTTACTATAGTCTTCGTTGCACGAGTCGATATGTGAAATAATTGAAGAAATTAAGTAAAGTAAGACAATTGTCGCATTGTTTATATCATGATCAGTAAACAAACGATTTATTTATATATCTACATTAACAATTTTTTTAATAATAAAACTACATAAATCTGGTATTCTGTATGGCCTTTTGCACATTCTGCCTCGATGCGGACGATACACAACTGTATTTATCATTTAAACCTTCTGAGAGTCTACTGGCTAATGAAATGATCAATGATGATCTTGAACGATTGCAGTCGATCTCCAAAAAACATTTACTTAAACTTAATCCAAACAAATCGTTGGCTATTCTATTTTGCAGTGAGCCGTCAAGAATTAATATTATGAACAGTATTAATATAAAAATGCCCGACGTAGAAATCCCAATCAAGGAAAACGCTAGAAATTTAGGACTTATACTTGACAACAAATTAAGATTTATAAAGAACACATCACATATAAATTAAGATCTGCTATACTGCTTTAAAGAGCATTTTCTCCCTGCGTCACACCCTCGATTCTAATGTTAAGGCCCAACTATGCGAATCACTTATACTGTCACAGCTTAATTTTTCTGATACTGTATACGGTCCTTGCTTGGATAGTTTGGATATTCGAAGAATCCAAAAACTACAAAATTCCTGCCTTAGGTATATATTTGGAATAAGGCGCCGTGAGAGAATTACTTACAAACTTGCGGCTTAATATGTACACAGTGATGGATTTACCAGTAGGCTGAGTAGGCTAGAGCCTAGGGCGGCAGATTTTAGGGGGCGGCAAATTTAGCCCAAAAATTTTTTTTATCTTACAGAAATAAAAAAAACACTATTATAGGTATACTTACACAAAGAAACGAGTGACGAATTGAAATTAAAATTGAGGGAAGACCTAAACCCGAAATTAACTTGACACAGACCACAAAGTGTAGATCTAGGAACTTTATTGTTATTGATAAGTTTGAAGTTACTTTTAAACAATGTACCCACTAATGAAAAATAAATTGGCCTTTTTTTATTTTTTTTATCTTATTTCATTTTCAATAAAATAAGTAGGTAATCATAAATTTTAAAAATATTTACTATAAATTATTGACCAAATTTGGGCGTTGCTTTTGGTGCACCCCCAAGTTAACAGGTCACGAGCCGCCACTGAGGGTCGGCAAAAATTGAATAGCCTACTAGCGGCAAATTTGTAAATCCGCCACTGCATGTACAATCGACGGGTGCTGCATGGCTCCTGTTTTGTATTTAGGATTATTTTTAAAAAAATTCCACTATATTTATATCAAAAATTAACTTTCCGAACTGACGTCCATAGACTTAACATTAGACCTAAGACTCTTCTTGTTATCTGCCCTAGTGCGATCTTTCTTCTTTTTTTTTTTTTTTTTTTGTTGATCATGTGGTCTTGAGAGGTGCTTGGTTTTTCTTTTTCTCTTTTTCCTTTTCATACAACAACCTATCTTTCTTTTTTCACTTTTCTTTGCTTGCTGACTTTTTGTATAATATATAACTTATCTATAATTTTGCTGTCTCTTATTTAGTACGCGTTGCCTATTTAATTTTTTCATGTTTGTTAAGTTTTTCTTATATATTTCTATGTTACTCTTCTATTTAATAGTCTTAGTTATTTTATAGATTTAAGGCCGCAACAGCCCCCGACAACCTATTGGGAAAGCTGATACAACGGCCTATTAGTCCGTATAATCTAAAGTTGTTATAACTGTTACATTTTATTTGTTATTTTCGTCATTTATCAACTTTTGTGTAGGTAATATTAAAAGGACTAATAAACGTCGTATTATTATTATTATTATTTAATTTTTAATGTTTAAATTGCCTACATTTTAACACTATAAAACTACGACCTGAATACTATTTATGATGAATTTTTATTTTTAATCGCCCCAAAAATAAAAGTCCAAAGAAGTCAGGTCTTGGAATCTGACAGGCCACTTAATTTTCATTCACGAATTTCGCCCCTCCTCCCTATCCACTGCAAGTCCAAAACTTCTTTGTCACTCATCAAACCTTATATCGTTGACATTGTCTTTTAAAAAACTATTTGATAATATACAGGACGTTCTATTTAAAATAAAAAGGTTATTATTTTTTCTGACTAACCCTGTACACTTACAGAAACGGTTTCGTTTTTAACTATATAGAGTACGTATATTCAAAATATTATTCAGTAATTTTTGAAATATTTGAATAATGCCATTCTTTCTTGACACCCTGTATTGGTGAAACGATCCATTCTTTGGTTTAGTCAATAAATTTTTAACTGTTAGTGACAATGTCGGTTTGTACCTGTCACGATTAACATATTTTAGCACTTCCAAGTAGTTTTCATAAAAAGTATAGCGTGTAACACACATCGGTTCGTGGCTTTTGCAACAATGTACCTATTTGATATAGTTATTCGAACATCTATAAACCTATATTTTTTTGACCGATCAGAATAATCATATTATATTGAACAGATTAAATCAGTAAAGCAACTGATTATTTTTTTTTTATCTTTCCATGCAAGTGATCCAACCACGAGTAAAACAAAAAAAAACTCGTATAATTCGTAGATATGTTATTACTTATGAATACTTTCGCAACCTAATGGATTTTTAAGTGCCATAAAAAATGCGTCAAAGGAAATTATTTTTCTAGGTTATGCTTCGGTATCAGACGGAATCAGATCAAGGCAAGATAAAAATTAATTCTCTTTATTTTTGCCGGTCCAGCCAGTATTATTACAATACATTAAGAGCAACAATCATTATTAATTTGTAATAACATACCGCACAATACTAGCGGATAAGTGCTTACTGTGTTCTATATTTTAAGCTGAAAATAATAAAAATTGATTGCAATTAGCTCAATTTGTATACATTGTATTAAATTATTCTAAACGCTATAGCCGAGAAATTTTATAACAAATCGATGTGCTAAATAGTTATCTAATTAGGTTATTTTTCACTCATTTAAAAAACCAAGTTGACTATCAAGTGCTGGTAGTATAACAGCGTATGATCTACCTACACTATCGGATAAAAGTAAAACAACACTTTCGAAAAATGAAAAAATCTGTTTCATAATATTGTATACACAGTGTGCTATAAATATGAATATTCTGTTATCTATTAACATTATACTTCTAGCTACTATGATTTTTAAATGTGTTTAATGTTTTTGTGGTATTAGGTAAATCAAAATATTGTTGAAACAATTTGTTGCTTTACTTTTGTCGCTCTTTGTTTTGGTAGATTTTTATACTTAGAAATATTCGTCTTCCATCATATTCTTTAAGGTGTCAAAATGTTGTGAAATATTACTAATACTGCGATGAAAATATTCCATGAAAATTAGCTGGCGATCAAAAACCTGAAATTTATTTTTCATATTCAGAAAAATAAATGCACTTTGTTGCTTTACTTTTGTTCAATAGTGTATATTTTGTAATTAAATCCTTTACTAGTCAGACTATTTATCAATGTTTTAATTTGCCCAGTAAAGAAACAATAGAAACAATAAAGTAAAATTAATTATGGAATTAATACAAAAACAAATTTAATCAAATTATATTTTCATTTATATTACAGCTTTACAATGTCGGTAACAGTATTTTAATTGATGCAGGCTTCTTTTAATGATAATTATTTATCTATTTAAATAAAAAAAATTAATGTTAAGTGGAGAAATTTTACCTCGATAATAAGAGGCGATTGTGAACATTTAATCAACAAGAACAAATGATATGGTGTGTAACATTTTGAAAATGTAATTTGGTTGTTGCGATTCTGTAACCGTTGTTATAAGGCTGTATTATTTGAACTTGCAAAAAAATCGATATAACTACGCATTCATTTCATTTTAACTTAAACATCTTTATTTATTCCATAATATGTATAAATATTAACATCATTTCTACTATTTATTAACGACGTTTCCAAGTTTAGTGTTTCAATGTAGTTAGCTATTTTGTAATTTTGAAGAAGTAGTCCATACTCAAAGTGGAGTTAAATGATATTGAAAAAAAGAAAAGCACGAAGTCTTTCTCCACAATTTTTTATTAGAATAACTAGGCAAACCTAGAATAATTCATAATAATTCAAATCGAAATGTTTCGAGTGCAGAAACACTTATCATCAGGAAAACAAAGTGAAAGGTACAATGCTGATGTTGTTAGCAATAGAAAAAATAATAGTGGGATTGAGCCGTAATGGAGCTTTCAAAGGTGTACAAGAGGTGTAAAAAATTGAATAGTCAAAAACCGACAATCAAGACTTCAGCATACTGGAAAGTCAGGGGTTAGTGCAGAGGCCCTGTCTTGGGCAGAAAAATGAAGAGTGTAAAAGAAAAATTAGTGAGTTTTAACAGACTTTGTGGAAAACATTTGTTAAGTAGTGAAAAAAAAAAGTTTTATTCAGCTTTGTTAGAGACATGTAAAAGTATTGAAATAAGAGGCAAAGAAAAAGAAAAAATTGTTTTCCATAAAAGTCGAAGCATGTGTAAAAGATAAAAAAGGGGAATGTAACAAATGAAATTTAATAAAATGTGGTAGATAGGCTTACCATTTAGCTTAAAGTAAAATACTGTTGGGGTACCAGACTTTTTACGGCCCAGTTACCCCGGCAGGAGTCAAAACATACACATTTTGCACAAAATGTCGATTTGAATTATTATGAATTATTCTAGGTTCGCCTAGTTATTCTAATAAAAAATTGTGGAGAAAGACTTGTTTGTGCTTTTCTTTTTTCTATATTTTGTAATTGTTGTTTTTTACTTTGCTTGGAAAAATAAGTCAAAAACCAACCTTTAACTTTGGGTATATATATAATGATCACTGATCCAAAATTCAAGCTCTACAAGTTTTTTATTCTCATTCAGGATCTTTCGTTCTACTTTCATTCGGCCATTTATCCTCTTAATATATTATAATTACAATCACAATTATATCTTCCCACAAGTTTTTGTATAATATACACCATGAACAGTATTAATTATCGATATTTATATTTATTTACAAGTTCAAAAGGATGTAATAACTCCATCTAGCATCGATATGGGAGACTTTTGAACCATACCAACACTTCTAACAAGTTATATACAACCCAATATTTATTTTGTGTTATAGATAACAGATTATGGATTCTCAAAATAAATTGGAAGCCGAGAATACACCGGCTTGTGTTTGGGTTCGTGAATATCAGGTATCCTTGCAGTTTGGTACGGTTAAATTTATCTGCCATTTCGTACATGTAGGTACAGAACCGCCGCATTTGCGTCAGCTGATGCAGTTCCTCGATAGTAACACATCTGCAACCTGAGCATTTGCGTGTCAGACATACTGCACCATTTTGGCTCAGCATATCCGAGTACTGGCCTAATGACTTGTTGGTAAATCATTAATTTATTTTGAGGGGCAAGGCTTGAGCGTGGGGAAAAAATGGAATCAAGATCGATACAACTACCCAGGTAGCAAGCTGCCGTAAAAATAATGTAATTAAGTACGTAAATTTGACGTAATTACAATGCCGTTCTATTGACATCACCAATGAGTTGACTTTTAAATGTTAACTTTTGGTCGTTACATCAATTTAAAAAAAAAACATAATAACATTACGACCTAAATGTAACACAAAACATTAAAAAATAATAAAAATAGGAATCGACTCTACCTAACTCATCTTGGAATAAACCTGCGAATTTAGTACAATTAATTTTCAATTTAGAATTTATTATTTTATACAATTTTTTTAAATTGTGTGAATATAAACAATGATAGATTTATTTGAAAAACAGGTTAAAAGCTTAGTAAATTTTTAATAAAGGAATATTTATACGACATTCGTTGTGCAATAAACATTAAGCAATAAATATTATTATAGTGAAATGTGCCGATGAGATAATTGTGATAAATGATAAATTCCCACTAAAGGTTAACTGAAATGTTTGAAATTATCACTTTGGGGTAAAAAGTTTCTATATTCCGGTCATAATGTTTTTTAATATTTATTAACATAACCTAAAATTTGCATACTTTAAGTTTACTGATATTTATTTTCTATTACAATTTGAAAACGAAAGGATAATCGGAATATCTGCTTTATGAGAGACATAGTTTAAGGATGGGTGTTTTAATATTTTTAATTTAAAGTAAATCGTAGGCGCAGTTTCGGAGAAATTCGGTGACAGCGGTAGGCAAAAATTGGGTTTATTTTACATGCGATGGTGTCCTCTTACTCCTCTTAACATTAACAATTGTTATTTGAAGTGTGTAACAAAGATAACAACTTTCAGTTTCGTTATAAAAACTATTTTACTGTATAGATGTTACTTGGTCACTATTTCTACTTAAGGAAATAAAGATTTATTTTTAAAATTTATATTATTCGGCCTGTTTTTGTTAAAAAAACTTTTTACACTTTTACTTAGGACTTACACACAATAATTATTACACATTATAAATTACCAACCTTAAAACGTCATATTCATGTCACTAATGACGTTTATGTCGTCTAGAAAAGGTACTTTTTATAACACAAAATGACAATATCTTGACGTAAAAAAGTTACAATTGACGTACCATCATTGTGCCCAAAAAAAACTGGGACAACAAAATTTTCTTTATATTCTAGCTCTTGGACTATAATAATTGAAACTTAAACACATATTACCGCTGCTGTAGAAATTAATATATTCGTGTTAATTTTATTATTGTGAGAATGTCATCCTTGATAATTAAATAGGTGATTTCTAAATTGCGGTATTAGAAAATAAATAATATAACTTTTTCGACTTAGTTTTTAGATAGTTATCCTCTAAAGTAAAACAGCGTATAAAGTATGTAACTAAACAGTTTACTTAATTATGTGACATATTTCTGTCGAGAAGATATCAAAAATAACAAAAAAGCCATTAAATAGATATATTATTTTTTACATTTTAATATTTAGTCATAGAACCATTATTATTAATGACTTTTTGAAGTCGTCGAGGCATACTGAGAACTAAATTTCTTATATAATCCTCAGATATCAGACCCCCTGATTCTCTTATTTTTTCTAGTAGTTCCTGTTGATTTCTGGGTCTAAAGTCATGTTTACATTACATATACTTATATATTTGGTCATTTCACCCCAAAAATTTTCTATGGGGTTGAGATCGGAACTCTTAGATGGCCAAGGTAAAAAAATTATCTCATTTTCTTGCAGTCATTTCACCCCAAACATTTTCTATGGGGTTGAGATCGGGACTCTTAGGTGAAAAAATTATCTCATTTTCTTGCAGATATTGCTGGACTAGTCGAGATGTATGAATTGGGGAATTGACATGCTGAAATATGAAATTTTCTCCGTATACTGTCGTAACTATTGGTAACATGGTGTCTTAATATACTGCAGTATACAGGGGCAGTGAGCCTTTCTTGCACTATTTCGCAAACTCCTAGACCTCTGCTACTGATCCATGCCCAAATGTTTACAGAGAACCGACTACTCATATTTGTTTTATGTGTATACTGCTCATCATACCTCGCTCCTGTGGCTCTGTATACACGAATTTTTCTGTTGTTAAAAGAGTGAAATGTCTTTTCATCCGAAAAAAATACTGTTTCCCATATATTATTTTGATTGACATAGTTTTGTGCAAAATCTAGCCTTCTATCTTTATTTACCTCTGTTAAGGAAATTTTATTGGTAGCGCAACGACTCCTGATATCTGAGCCCCGAATCCTGCGACGAGCAGTATTCGTTGAACCAGGAAAATTGGTTTCTTGAGCAGCTTTTATTGCTGTTTCAAAGGGGTTATCCCGGAAATAGTTAATAACTTCCCTATCTTGAACTTCTGTTGACATTTTTGGGCGGCCGGAACCTTGCTTTCTTCCAATAGGTTCAGACTCGCGTATTTTACTTTTACACAAAAGCACGGTATTTTTACTTCTATGTAATATTTCAGCAATATCTCTTATAGGAACATGTTCTCTTACTCGCGTATATTATAATAGCTTTTTGTTCCAGACTTAACGAAGGCATGTTTAACACTTTATAATATTTATTTAGTATTACCACTTTGACAACAAATAAGAAATTTTGATATACCTATTGTCAAAATGACATTTAAATATCAAAGCTGAAAATTTGTAATATGCGTGTCCCAGTTTTTTTTGCGCAATGGTACGTAACTGCCATCACATCCACCACGACACATGGGTCTTAGCGATTCAGCTAAAGGCCGAACGCCGAACGCCAAGTCTACCTGAATATCGGGAGGGTTGTTTTCTATTTTTAAGCTGTTCTTGTCTATTTAATTTATCAAAACAAAGATAGCACTATTATAATCCGTCGAGGTTGACAAATAAAAGAATTGTGTGGTTAATGGGATGACGTAATAAGATTTTGATCTCATATTTTTAAACTTCTTTTTAATTGTTCCTAGGAAAGGTGTGTGACCCTCTAGGATGATATTTTTTATTGGGATGTATTATCAATAGGTTCTAATTCAGGAAGAATGCGGTTATAGTGAAAAGACCAAGTGTAAATTTGGTCATGTAATAGATTTTTGATTTAGGGCTTTAATTGAAAAGAAGCTAAGTCATACAGGTTGCGTATTTATACTAGCAAATTACACTATATTTCAAAAATGAAAGATAATTTTAAATTTTCGTTGAGTGTACAAGAAACCCAGTTCAAAAATGAGTAATTTAATATTTTTTAATTTGAAGAAATAGTCCATGCTTAAAGTGGAGTTGAAAGTATAGGAAAGAAAGAAAAAACTCAAAGTCTTCCTCCACAAAGTTTAATAGAATAAAAATATTCAATACAAGTCTCTACATGTTTCGAACGTAGAAACGTTCATCATCAGGAGACAGAAATTATATTTGGTGCTGATGGTTTTAGCAAAAGAGAAAATGGTGTCGAACCTTAATGGAGCTTTTATTTAATAAAACTTAATGTTTTAAGTAGACATGATAAAAAGAAACGCGAAGAAAGTTTAACCATACTGAGTATGTGAGAAGTCAGCAAATGGGGTCTAGACCAACCAAATAAACTGGGAAGGAAAAAACATTTTCTAAAAAGGTGTCGAAAGAAAGGTTTTTTCTTTCCCAGTTTATTTGGTTGGTCTAGACCCCATTTGCTGACTTCTCACATACTCAGTATGGTTAAACTTTCTTCACGTTTCTTTATATCATGTCTACTTAAAACATTAAGTTTTATTAAATAAAAGCTCCATTAAGGTTCGACACCATTTTCTCTTTTGCTAAAACCATCAGCACCAAATATAATTTCTGTCTCCTGATAATGAACGTTTCTACGTTCGAAACATGTAGAGACTTGTATTGAATATTTTTATTCTATTAAACTTTGAGTTTTTCTTTCTTTCCTATAATATTTTTTAACTAAAGTAAATTGTATGACTCTAGTTTGGAGAACTTTAGTGATGGTGACAGGCATAAACTATTCTTTTAGGTTGCCCATATGAAAAAAGAAAAATTATTACGCGTACCTACCGAGCCAGTAATAAATCGGTATTTTTAAATCGATATTTTGAATCTTAATGTTATAGTACTTGACGTTTTAAAGACAACATGTATGGTATGACCATGGGTGGTAAAATTAAAAATTAACATAAGCAAAGAATACCTTAGAGATTAAGAACAATATATCAATCAATAATGTTTGTTTTATTAATCACCACGACCATGGATCTTAAAAACCTAAATCAGTCAACATTTTAGGAGTTGTCCTAGGTGCTAAATAAAATTTGACATGTGGGTGATTCTAAGCTTATATGAGATATTTATGTCTACTATGTTCTGTTAATACTTATTTAGAAATAATTTTCAATTCACTAATTATAAGATTTTGTTTTGTAAGTGCTATATTTGCTCATATAAAAGAACGTTAATGCCAGCATTAAGTATAAAACAAAAAGCTATAATTCCCATCAGATTAAGGGTCAAAGTAAGCAAGAATGGAGTGATGAATTAGCAAATTGTTATATTGATGTGACATGCTTTTAGAAAGCTACAAAAATCAGACGTGTATAAGGAAAATGCAGCGGTCCTAGAATGCTACCCTGTGGCACGCCTCTATTATTAACAATAAAGTCGGATCTCTCATTACCAGTACACACACCCTTTGTTTTCTATTCATTAAATAATTTTTAAACAAGTTTGTAGCATGCTCTCCCAATCCAAGATATTTTAGCTTTGCGAAAATCATTGAGCGATATAATGTATTGAATGCTCTACTGAAGTCTAATATTACTAATAATATTGATAAAATTTTAATCACATGCTTCAAGTATATCATCACTCACCCGTAGCAGTGCAGTAGTTGTACTATGAAGAGGGCGAAATCCTAACTGCGTAGAGATAAAATATTTTTAAAATTGATAAATGTCTTTAGGTGGTGGAAATATCACTCTTTTAGGTCCCTTGAGTATAGTAGGCAAAGTACCCTTGGCGCGAAACTAAGAAAGATTCTTTGATGTATCGACACAATGTACCACACAAACCTTACAATTTCTACGGAGCTGCTTCACGTACCTACCCACTCATGCCGTTGTTTCAACGTATATCTCATGGATCACTCCAATTTACACAAGATTAAGGGACAGGATACCTGAGGTAAGATATATTGCTGCGGAATTGAGAGTAAGCAAGAAATGTAGAATTTCTTGCAAGAAAATTTGAAGAGTATGGGGAAATTAGGAGAATCCAGCTGCCGGTAGGAGGAATATTTCAACGGAGGATGATGATACCGAGTTTGTTAACTTTCTAAGAGACCCTCCTTTCTAGACAGCCTTAAACGTGAAAGAAGAAACCAATTTCCTCGGATTCTCCAGAACAGCAAGACGTCGACTAGGCGCGTCAGATAAACCGATTGGATTCCTCAGTTAGAAGGATTCCTCAGTACCCCAAAAATGCTTTTACGTAATAATATTATTGTGATACTACAATTACCCGCATAATGTCTTAAAGACATGTCACATGTCCGATAATTTTTTAAGAAATTTTTAAATAGTCTTCGACACCTTTTTAGAAAGGTTTTCTTCTTCCCCATTTTATTTGGCTGGTTTGCACCCCCCTTAATAACGTTTTCAAATACTGAGTATGGTTTAACCATGATCAATTTTCTTCATATCATGTTTCTTCTACACTTCAATTTTTAAGTCCATAAAAGATCCATTAAGGTTCTAATTTTCAATTTTCTCTTTTGCTAGCAACATCAGCATAAAATAAAAAAATTTCTGTGCTCTGAGGATGAACGTTTCTACGTTCGAAACATGTAGAGACCCTTGAAATAAGAATTTTATTCTATTAAATTTTTCTTTCCTTTTAATACTCTCATTTCCAATTTAAGTATGGACTATTTCTTCAAATTAAACAGAATAATTTATGGGAAAGGGTTATACACGAAAAAACATGTCAATTGTACAACAAGGGCAATATTAGTGTGCATAGACTCAGAAACACGATATATGACAGGAGATAATATACCCTAATCAAAGCGAACGTCTTTCAATTAATGTTTGGGGGCTGGATTGGTGCTAGGGGCCAAGAAGCAAATTGATGTTATCGGTTGGAGAGTTATATGGAGAGGATTACATCTACCAGCGCGATAATTCACCAATCCATACGGTAAGGATTATTCAAGAATTCACCAGGATTAAACAACGCTTACATTTTGCCGTCGAGTTTACAGAGTCCAGACCTCAGTCCGATTGAGAACAAGTGAGGAAAATTAACAAAATATATGTATCGGCCTGATTTTACACCGAGAAGCCCAAAAGAACTCCGACAAAAGATACTTGAAGCATGGATTAAAATAACTCCAAAATTTACAAGAAATTTTGTGTTAAGCATGCCATGTCCTTTACACGCTGTCATCGACAACAATGACGAAATATTAATTATTATATATTGTTCTTCTTTTTTATTTTTCCCAAACAGGGTTTATATATTATATTATATTATATTCTATAATATGTATATTATTTGACAAGAGACAATGGCTTTATTTTATTAATGACCTACCGTGCGAGCAGAAATTATTTGCATCAAAGAGGGCCTTGCATCTAAAGACGTAATGCTTAGCGGTAGAGTTGGGTGTGAGTTACTACCTGAATTAATAATCAATCAATTATTCCGTCATCTTTGACAGTCGTTACAAGTAATTTCATTCATCGCTATTTTTTCCAATTTCTTGAACAATTCACACAATGGGCTTTACGGAACAGCACAAAACATTCATGGACGCTTTTCACGAACATTTTCCTAACGTTGCTTTTATTGCTGGGGATTTTTATCATGGCCTGAAAATAACCCTGGCTGTGTTTAGGGAAACAGGTTCTATACATCACAAAAAAAGAGCAGGAATACCATCTGTAAGAACAGAAAAACTTGTTGCAGACGTTCGTGAAATATTGCAAAATACGCCAACAAATTGTATAAGACGCCTGTCGCGAGAAGTGGGAAGATCTTATGGAATATGCAGGACTATTCTTAAGAAGCAGCTCAATTTATTTCCTTATAAAGTGCAGGTATTCCAAGAAATACAAGCCGCAGATTTTGAAAGACGCTGGAATTAATCTCAATGGTTTACCCAAAATTTATTGGAAAAAAATGATTTATTGGACCTGACATTTTTTTCGGATGAAGCCTGGTTCCACCTCTCCGGTTATGTGAATTCTCAGAATACACGCATGTGGAGTAGTGAAAATCCCCATACAGCCGCCGAAACTATTAACTACTTACGCAATTTTTTCGACGAAACATTGATCAGTTTTCGATCAGACATTGCATTCCCACCTAGATCACCTTGTTTAACGGTTATGGATTACTTCGTTTTTCCTCATTTAAAGAACATTCTTTTTAAAACACCAGTTGCAAATTTAGAACAATTACAAGAAAGGATTATCCAAGAATGTGGGAACATTTCTCCAGAGATGCTGGCCAACACTTTCGAAAATATGAAGAGACGTGTGAATTTATGCTTGGAGCATGGCGGTGGCCAATTTCAGCAATTTATTTAATTATTTTTATTTTTCTTTCTGTATATTCTTACTTTGTTAATTTTGTAAACAACAAAAATAAATTTGTATTTGTCTATTTATTTTATTACTCATTAGTTGGCATATCATGTGATAATATGAATTTGACAAAATTTTCCTAGATTTGGTTAGATATATCGTCCCCATATCATTGTGATCTAAACCAAGCCCCCCACGTTTTTTAGTCCAAGCCCTCTTTGATGCAAATGATATTTGCTCATACAGTTTAAAAAAATGCATACATGACAAAAAAAAACTAGAAAAGCTTTCAGAAAACAAAATGCTGAAGAGCATTTTTAAAACCTTCAGCTTTACCTCGTATTCTAACGTATAGCAAGGTGGAATCGCCATAGACATTTTCGAAAGGTTTTCATAAAAACCTGGAAGCAACATATTATGTTGATTTTTTTTTTCTTGTGCCTGTATTTATTGACCTTAATGATACATATTTTATGATGTAACTACAATTTTAAAACCTTTTCAAAGGAATAAAGTATGCATGCATATAAAAATAATAGATTTCTGGGACCAAGTAGACACTGACGGAAAATCTTGGTCCTTATTGTGGAAAAACCATAACCAAATGCAACTCCACATATGAGGGGTATAGATTCAAAGTGTACAATCTCCATGTTTCATTAAAAATTAGATAGATTTCGTTTAACATAGTAATTGAAGCCCTGAATCGAAATAACTCACAATTTCTTGTCAAAACAGGCAAGGTATAACGAATTTTGATGGCAGAAAATTGGGATTAAATTCAAAATGTAAAGGCTCCATTGATATTTAATTTTCGAGTCGTACAATCTCCTGTTCAATTATAAAAATCAAAGTGTACAATCTTCCATGGGTTGTTTTACTGTTAGTTTTGAATTCTTTCAAAGCGTGCAAAATCCTGCACAGACTTGTTGATAATAACTCGCGCCAAAGCCATTCCGAGTTTACTTTTTTAAGTTAGCTATATGTGGTGACCTTAAAATCAAAGGTACATTACTTGGATTTACGAAGTATTGCGGTTTTCTTTGTTTTTGGGATAGTAGAGCAACAAAGATGCATTACCAAGTAAAAGAATGGCTTTCGATACAATCATTCCGATTATCTTTAAAAGTATTTTTATCCGAGAGATCAATATATTCCAGGTCAGGCTAACATAAAAATATACCTCTTGTTAATACTAAAAAAACCTGTTACCTCCATTACACATTTAATTGGGAATTAGATAAAGAAGGAGATGCAGTGGTTGTTTGTTGTTTACAATTTTTTTGTATTTTAATGTATTGTTTTTAGGATTAAAAATTTTGTAAAAAATGATCCTTAATTTATTTTTAAAGTGGGCTAACTCTATATTTGCTATTTTCAAAATAGACAAACTCCAATTTTTATTTCCAAAACGTACAATATCCATCTCCTTTTTCAAAATAAATTTGATATTTTTTAAAAATGTTAAGGAAAAAAATTGGTTTTTAGTCTAAGATGTGCCATAAATACAATTAAAAAAAATACTATCGTAATTGTTTGTATTTAATGAATGAGTTTTTTTCGTCTACTGATAATTTAGGAAACATGGAGATTGTTTACTTTGAATCTATACCCCTCATATTATTATTTTGGAGTCCCTGCTTACTTTAATGCAGTAAAATAAATCTGCCTTTCCGCGAGTCACAAGTTTTCTTTCTTGATTGTAAGGAATTTATATTGATTCGATTAAAACTTGAAAACATGCAGTTGCCAAAAATATCATATTAGCAAGAACGGCCCATATATTTTATTAATTGTGTAAGAGAGCCTTGCCGTTATGGGAACCCCGTTTCTACATTCCTTTGGTACGCATTTTCGGAAATGTAAATTTACTTTTCTGTTAGAAGCTTTAAACAGCCATTTGAATCCATTAGCAAGTGTTACCACTATTATATCAATAAAACTAAAGAATAACTTACTAAATAGGTGTCACCTTTGTGAATTAGAAAGGCATATGTTAAAAATTGATTTACTGCTATTTTTACATTAGTAAAAATTTGTCGGATCGAATATCTAATAAAAAAAAAATATTATATTGTGATACTAAAAGGCAATTTCTTATAAGCGAAAAAGTGGGGAAAAAACTCTGTCACTGGGCCATTACCAAGCAACCAAGTCGTCCGATCAAATTGCATAACAATTGGGAACTGCCTATTCATTAGGCCACTTTCCAAACAAATTTTCAAGAGGAAGTCGACAGACTAATACAGTGGTGCATAAGATGGAAAATAAAAATAAATGGAGAGAAAAGTCAACAGTGCTTCAGAAAAAAGATCAATTCCAGAAAGGAACATAATGATCGAAGAAGAGGAGGTCCAATGGACCAAAGAAGTAAAATATTTAGGAATAACCCTAGATACCGGACTAGTATGGGAAAAGCACATTAAAAGTGCAATAAAGAAAACAAAAGCAGGAAGGGGCAGACTACATCCACTAATAGGCCCAAAAAGTAAGATGAGTCTAAAAAGCAAGCTGATAATGATAAAAGCGGTAGCTAGACCACAACTGACCTACGGGTCAGCAGCGTGGGACTATGCAGCCAAATCACATATGAAACGGCTAGAAACCACGGAAAACAGCTAGGTACCTAAGAAAAGCTGTATCAGCAGAATGGTTTGTAAGGAACGAACAAATACATAGAGACCTAGAATGGGAATCTATTACGACCTTTATGAAAAGAAAAGCGGGTAAAGTTCTTGAGAAAGCGAGAACTCATCCCAATGAAGAATTAAGAGGATTAGTGGATATGATATACAAGATGCCGAAAGGATGAGGGTATATTATAAGCGACCGAAAATCAGCGATTATAATAGCTTGAGTGAAAAGAAATTCGCAAGGATTCTAAGAAGTAAGAAGAATGAAAATGGTGAGTGAGTAGTTCGCGTAGTGTCCGTATGACTACGTAGTTAGTAAACAAAAAAAAACAAAAAATGCCTACAAAAAAATTTACCTACCACACAAAAACTTACTACACACAACACTGCACCTATACACACACCTACACTAACATGAGTACGTTCTTAGTTAGTAACAAATTACATAAAGCTTACTCCTGCTTAGACCAGCGCTGTTGGTACTCTCCCTGGAATAATGGGGGCCCTATTGCGGAAATGCGTGGCACAAACATCTCATCTGGGCACAAACAACACAATATCGCAAACACAAATACTAACACAGCAAGCAACAGCTTGCTACCGCTCAGACCATCCGAGCACAAACGGCGCGGAAACCGCACCCCATCAGGGGGTTAAATCCGACACTCCTCTGTGGTATCAACGCAGGGGGTTAGTCTTATTGAAGATTCTCATCGAAAAAAAAAGCAATTTGGTTGTCAACCAATTCATCTCTCTGCAATCAGTTACGTACGAGCTCGTGTTGTGGTTTAATGAACTCTTTAGTACCATCTCGTCCTTTTCTCCATTTCACACGCATAAAAACAAAACCACCAAAAGCGCTAAAACACGACGAGGAACCTACTGACACATATATACAATTTAACGGGAGTTTCAGCGATCCGGTGGCCGCTGTCCATTTACACAGTAACCTTCTGGCAATTTGTGTAAATTGCTTTTGATCGCAACCCGATTCACCTTTCGTCTGGAAATTAAAGAATCGCTGGGCAACAAAAATATTTCTTGCAATTTGATTGAAATCACTCACTAACGCGGAAATCGTTTTCAAATTCGATCGCATGCGACTAGATTTTCTGATTGTTCGACAATCGCCTAGCGAATATGCCCCTTTAGGTACAAAATTATTTATTAATAATAAAAGTATTGGTAGTCGAGTTCGATCAAGTGGTTAAGAGAAAAAAAGACACATTTTTGGGTTTTTTCGTATTTTTTTGGGTCTTAGTCTAATTTTTATATTCTTACAATATTTTTATTAAATTTTACACTTTAGAAGGTTTGAAAAGTAGATAGATAGATAGATAGATAGATAGATAGATAGATAGATAGATAGATAGATAGATAGATAGATAGATAGATAGATAGGGTAAACATACCAGTTATTGGACCCATGCGAGCTATTGGACACCCAATTATATCACCATAAAACAAGAATTCTGTATTCAGTAGTTCGCTAAGTTTTGTTGGGATGTCGCCATTGTACTATTAGTATCAATATTGACATAAATTACATTTGATTGATGTTTCTGTTTTGGCGCCAAATTTGACATTCTTTGGTCATGCACAAGAAATACGGTTTTCTTAAGTTTATATTAAGAAGTCTTAGGTAAATTTTAGTGTCATAATTAGTGGTGAAATTGTTCCAAGTGCTCCGTATAAATATAAAAGGTACTGGTGTAGTAAAGCTAAGTATTTTAAAGGTTTAAATCAATATATTTAAATTAGGTTAGGTCTTACAAGTGTGTCCAATAACTGACCTAAAAAATGATTATTTTCAGTTGTTGAACACCTGTCCAATAACTGCATTTTGCAAAGCTCGTACAGTTTTTGTGTGAAATGTTAGTGCGTCTTCTCTGTTTCCGGCACATCCGATTTTGGGTCACGATTCACAGTGTAGCCAGTTATTGGACGCCCGTCCCATAACTGGTTACAATCTGTCCTATAACTAAAACATGAGATTTTTATGTTGTTAGTTTTTAGTCATGCCTAAGAAAAATGAATATAATTCGGAATCGATGGAAGCTGCGATAAATGAAGTCAAGAATAACAAAACGTCATGTAGAAATGCGGCACACAAATACAGTGTACCCAAATCAACACTGGGATTTAAAATAAAAAATCCTGGCCATAAGGATACATGCGGCCCAAATCCAATTCTTTCAGCAAGGGAAGAGTGTGATCTTGTAAGGTAAAGTTAGTTTAGTTGATTGGTTATTAAACTGTTGATTATTTTTTAAATTTTTGCATCTGGATAGAAGAGCTGGCTAAACGCACAGAAAAAAAAATTACAGCAAATTGTGCGATGAATCGAAAAAAGTAGAAAGTAGCGAATGTTATGAAGTAGAATAGCAAGATGAAACCAACAGCCCAATTTGTGAAAACTCGCCGGGAAAAATAGAAAGTAAAGAAGGAATCGATACAGACGATCAATTGAAAACTGATAGTAAAATTTGTGAGGAACCAAAAATGGGAAGTGACAAAGGTTTTGAAGACTATGGAACAAAAGTGGGCCAGATTTCAGAAAATAATGCAAATGACGACCTGGACGTCGAAGAACTATTTAGCATGTACCAAAATGAAATGAAAAAATATAAGTGAATATAGTTTTAAGTTAATAAAAGTTTTTGAACACTGATTTTAATTTTTTATTTGCATTTAGTCATAACTTTGCCAGTGTCCATTAACTGAAAATGTTGTGTCCAATAACTAACTTTTTGGAACCTTTTCAATTTTTTTCAAATTTTTTAAAAGAACTGTAACATTAGGAATATTTAACACCCGTTAAGTTAAAATAGGATATATGTACTAGGATCTGGCATAAGCAGAATAATGTACGTTGAAAAATACTCCAGTGGCAGCGACATGAAATTAAAAAAAGCTTAACTGTCCAATAACTGGTATGTTTACCCTATATAGAAACGTCTTTATTTTTAACTCGGCGAGTGTCAGCAATAGCCGTTTGCTTATATTTGATTTGCAAACATCTTAAGGCCATTATTATTGATATTATAGAAAATGGTAACATTAAAATGGTAATAGATACTTGGCCATGAAATGGTGGCTACATTCAAAGGAACATATTTTAAATAGGTTAATTGTCTTCTTCAAAAAATTAATAGTTCATAGGTAGACGGATTTTAAACAACACACAAGAACGTTTTTTGGCGTTACGCATCCTTGAATCAATATTTATTCTGAAATTTCGATTTATTATTATAAAATCCTCAAAAAATTCCTGAGGCTTAAATATCACGATCAAATTCAACTTACCTCATTCCAAAAGTGGATCGGAGAGTGTCAAAAGTTCAATTTAGTTTTAGGTTTTCATAAATCATTTTTTAATAATTGGTGTAATGTCACAATATTCAACTAGGGGGGATTTTGTGGGGTAAAAAATTAAAATCTGCTCTCATTTTTATGGTAAAATTTAGAGGGCGCCAACTGCGGTACCTTGCACACATTTAAAACGAAATAACTTAGCCACACTGTATGGGACTTTTTAATAGGTATACATTCTTATTCTCCAACGTCTTTTACCTACAAAAATTATCATGGTAAGAGTTTCTTTGAGCAGACGTTTTGATATATCTGGATTTAGAAAATTCACTTCGTGTATGGCCAGATCTAAATTGTTGTAATAAATTGAACACAATCTGAAGCGAATGCGTCAAATTAAAATAACTGTCCCTAAAAACCTGGTATCAAATTGGATCTAAAAAACAATTTATTCATACATAGATACAAATTTTGTTATGGCCGTACAGTATACCAACGAAGAAACGATCGATATGTGGTGTTTGGATATTGCCAAGGTTTAGAATCTTGCAAAGTATACAGTTAAAGATTTCCGAATCACTTACCAAACCATAAAACATTTGCGGTAGTTTAAAGATGTGTTCGTAAAAAGGGTAGGTTTGCACCTGTTTCTATTAATTATGGTCGTGCACCTACGCTAAGAACTCTACAGCTTGAGGAAGATATTCTAAATATTATAGAATATTGATGAAAATCATAAACTCAGCAGCAGCCGATTGGGCTTAGAGCTAGGGTTATGCAAAGATACTATTAATTGGGTAACCAGAGATCAATTAGTGCACCCATTTCATGTTCAACGGGTACAAGATCTTTTACCCCATGATTTTGAACCAGCCTAGCTTTCTGTCGGTTTATCGAAGAACACGGAAATAAAAATAAGAACTTTACACAAATAATCTCATTAACAATGGAAACCTGTTTCACGTGGAGTGGCATAACTAAATTGCACAATAAACATACCTATGATGAAGAAAATCCTTTATTTGGAACATCTGTGAAACGAATTACCAAATTTATTAGAACCGCTGCCCTCGGAACTTCGAAGAGGAGTGTGGGTTATGTATGGCGGTGCTCTTCCACATTTTTCATTAAACGTCCGTTATTATATGAACGAGCAGCATCCAAATAGATGGATAGGTAAAAGCAATGAGGCACCAGGAAATTGGCCAGCTCAGTGTCCTGATATCGCCGCGACGGATTACTTTTTATGGGGATCTTTGAGAACCCTTGTGTATTCTAGGCCAGTAGATACAGAAGATGAATTTAAGAGACCTATTTAAACTGAAATTGACGCTTTGAAAAATGATGACGAAATGCTCCATAGAGTTTAATTAAATTTTTAAAACGTATTAATATTTGTACATAAATGGAGGTCATTTTGAACATTTATTTGTTAAAAGGATTTTTTTTTAAATTAAATTAAATATTTGTTGTTAATCTTTTATTGACTGGTTTTACTAGAGAATAAGATTAACAACACATCTATGTAATTGTTTTTTAAATTTTACTTCTTTTAATTTAACGCGTTCGCTTAAAATTGTTTTCAATTATACAATAATTTAGAGTTGCAATACATGAAGTGAATTTTTTAAATCCAGATATCTCAAAAGGGGCTGCTCAAATCGACTATTACCACGTATACCTTTTTTAGGTATAAGACATTGGTAATTAAGAATGATTATTTAAAAGTTCAATACAAAGTGACTCAAAAAAGTTATTTTGTTTTAAATGTGTGCAAGAGGCCGCAGGTGACGCTCTCTAAATTTTACAATAAAAATTAGAGCAGATCTTAATTTTTCACCCCACAAAATCCCCCGCAGCCAAATATTGCGACAATACAACAATTATTAAAAAAAATATTTATGAAAAACTAAAACCAAATTGAACTCTTGACACTTTGTATCTCCGAAATCATTTACTTTTATACTAAGGTAAGTTGGGTAAGATCGTCATATTTAAGCCTTAGGAATTTGTGGTAACATTTTTTTCGCGCCTTTTATAGACACCTTAAATAATTTTTTATTCAAGGTTACTGACTTTTTCGACTGTTGATCTCTTTGCATAGGCTCATTGTTTTTTTTTTAATACTAATAGCCATCAGACAAAAAGTAGAGCTACCGTGCGAGCAAAAATTATTTGCATCAAAGAGGGCTTGGATTAAAAAACGTAGGGCTTGGTTTAGATCACAATGATATGTGGACGATATACCTAACCAAATCTAGGTCAAAATTTTGTCAAATTCATATTATGACATGATATGCCAAACTAACGAGTAATAAAATAAGTACACAAATACAAATTTATTTTTGTTGTTTACAAAATTAACAAAGTAAGAATATACAGAAAGAAAAAGAAAAATAATTACGTAAATTGCTGAAATTGGCCACCGCCATGCGCCAAGCATAAATTCACACGCCCTATCATATTTTTGAAAGTGTTGACCAGCATCTCTGGAGAAATGTTACCACATTCTTGGAAAATCCTTTTTTGTAATTGTTCTAAATTTGCAACTGGTGTTTTAAAAATAATGTTCTTTAAATAAGCAAAAACGAAGCAATCCATAGCCGTTAAACAAGGTGATCTAGGTGGGAATTCAATGTCTGATCGAAATCTGATCAATCTGTCGTCAAAAAAATTTCGTAAGTAGTTAATAGTTTTGGCGGCTGCATGGGCGGTTGCACGGTCCTGTTGAAAATATCCAAAACGTAGTTTGTCGTCAAGTAATTGCTCCACAAATGGATTCAAAATATTATCTCTATACTGCTGTGCTGTAACTGTGTTAAGGAAAAAAATAGGACCAACAATTCTTCTTCAAGAAACAGCTAACCAGACACCGATTTTTTCAGGGTGCCATGTGGACTCTACAAAAAAATGGGGATTTTTACTACTCCACATGCGTGTATTCTGAGAATTTACATAACCGGAGAGGTGGAACCAGGCTTCATCCAAAAAAAATGTCAGGTCTTATAAATCATTTCTTTCCAATAAATTTTGGGTAAACCATTGAGAGTAATTCCTTCGTCTTTCAAAATCGGCGGGTTGTATTTCTTGTAAAACTTGCACCTTATAAGGACGTACATTTAGCTGTTTTTAAGAATATTCCTGCATGATTCATAAGATCTTTCCACTTCTTGGGACAGGCGTCTTATACAATTTGTTGGCGTATTTTGCATTATTTTACGAACGTTTGCAACAAGTTCTTCTACTCTTACAGATGGTCTTCCTGCTCCTTTTTTGTGTTGTATAGAACCTGTTTCCCTAAACCCAGCCACGGTTCTTTTCAGGCAATAATAAAAATACCCAGCAATAAAAGCAACGTTAGGAAAATGTTCGTGAAAATCGTCCATGCACAAACCCGGATTGTATTGCCTCTCACCATTTACTCTAACCCCGTTTCGAAAATAAGCTTCAACCATGAATGTTTTGTGCTGTTCCGTAAAGCTCATTGTGTGAATTGTGTGAAATTGAAAAAATTAGCGATGAATCAAATTACTTGTAACGACTGTCTAAGATGACGGATTAACTGATTAATTGTTACTTCAGGTAGTTACTGACACCCAACAGGTATTAAGCTCTACGGCTAAGCATTACGTCCTTAGATGCAAGGTCCTCTTTGATAAAAATAATTTTTGCTCGCACGGTACCTATACCTTGAAGAGGTCCGATTTTTGAATAAGGATTCTCGGTTTGATTCCAGAAGAGGTAAGGAAGGACGTAAAAGAAAATTAAAAAAATACTAATATTTTCAAAAATCTTTCACATAAAATCATCTCATTCGCATTAAAAGAGATAGTAAAGACGCAATTTGACAGTTTTTAATAAAAAATGCACAGCAGCAAATAATAAACTAATTATTTAACCTAGTACCGCTATTGCAAATTAAATATTAAGCTTATGATTGCAAATAGAATTTTATAATTTAGTCGCCAAAGGGGATTTAAAAAAAATGTATAGGGTGACTCACGGTCGATGGTACGTTAGACGTGCATGACGAACCATCTAACAAATCGATCTAAAAAATTGGTCATTTACAAAAACCGACATGCTTTATTTTTTATAAATATTTTTTACAATACAGTTTTGCCACTTCTACCAAAAATTAGTAGCCATATCGATAATTTCAATGGAACACCCTATATTTTATTTTATTTTCAAACCCTAATTAGTTTTCTAACAAATTTCTTTACCAGTATCCTATACTTATTTGTTACCGTTTCCAAAATAATAAGTAAATTCTCTTTTTTTTTTTATAGAAAACGTTTACATAAAAAATGTTGATATTTCTTAACTCTGAAATATTAAAACTCTAAGGTTTGGTGAACATGTAAATAATACCTTTAAACCCCATGCCCAAATCTTAGTTTCAATATACAGGGTAGTTTAAAAGTATAGTTAATTAGGTTACTTGAAAAAGTGACGATAAGTATATTTTTTTTAAATAAAACACCTTGTATGTTATCACTGATTTGAGAAGCTACTTACAAGCAATTATTTGTAAAAAAATTTTCAAAAATTTTGCACCTACTTTTCCAACTCAATCAGTAGATTTTTTTGAATTTGAATCATTACCATGACAACGAAAAAAAAACTCCGGAAATATTTATGCTCTTAAACTTCCGGAGGTCAAATTACTCTTTAAATATCAAAATGTTGACACAGAGTGACATGATTCTGTCACTATCAATAATTATTATTATTTGTCAAGGCCAAAAAAGCATATTTTTTAGAAAAAGTGCACTTTGGATATTTTAGTATTATCCGGGATTAGGTTTTGAACTTCTTTCCTAATAATATCTTGACATTTTTTACCAAAACGAGACATTTGAAAAAACAATAAACTAACTGAATTAGAATAAAAATTATACTGACGCGTTAACAGTCCGTTGCTAAGGACACAGCTAACATAATTTTTTTTAATTTATGGATCACTATGTTATTTCAAAAAATCATTTTCATTCATAATAAAAATGTTAAATTTTGAAGTAAAATTTTACAAGGCGCGAAATTTTTTTACCGAATCTCCCTCTTGAATTATAAATCCGGAAATTTTTCTCTAGTCGCAAATTTTTAAAGAAAATTTTCAAATAATTCGCGACCTCGAAAAAATCTCCCTCTGTCGAACTGACCCTCGCCCTTTTGTACAAACAAATAAAGACCTTTATTATTATTATTTTAAGTAATTTATGCTCTAGGAAGACTATGAGTGACAATTTAATTTAATTAAATTATGTTAGTCGTTATTATTTATTGTTGTGACATTTTGTTAATTATTACCGATACAGGTGCTTTAAAAATCATGGAATCCAATTCTCATAAATTTATTTATTTTATTTGAACAGTGTGATAAATTTATCGCTAAAACATGTATAAAGTTTCATAAAATCTACCTAAATCTACCGCCAATGAACCTCAGGAATTTTTTACGAATCCAGAAAAATTTTACTGAATTTGATTCGACTTTAAAAGCGATAAGAAACTTATGGTATTCAGTATCGGTAATAATTAACGAAGTTCTACAATCATAACGAAATAAAACATAACGTTTATGTCAAACAAGAGTTTGTCATCGCATAACTGAAAAATTTTAAAAATAATTGCTTATAAGTCAAAAAATTGACTAATTATTATACATGATATACAAAAATAAGGTGCCACTTAAAGTAGCTTTTCAAATTAGTGATAATATACCGGGTGTAACATTAAAAAAACATACTTATGGTAATCTTTTCACGTAACCAAATTAACTGTATTTTTAAACCACCATGTATATTGCAGCTAAGATTTGGGCGTAGGGTTAAAAGCCTCCTGGTATTGTTTAACTTAATATTTCAGAGGTAAAAAAAATAACATTTAAAAAAAAATCTTAGAAACGGTAAAAGTTGTTAAAAAATTAATAGGCTTTCGAAAATAAAATAATACTCAGGTGTTCCATTATAAATATCAAAGTTTGTATTAACTTTTGGTAGAAGTGGCAACACTGTAAAAATATTTTGGATAATTAGAGCGGATCCGTTTATGTAAATGACCAAATTTTCAGAACGTTTCGTTAGCTAGTTTGTCGTATACATCTAACGTACTATCCACCGTGAATCACCCTGTATAAGTACGAGATACGGAAAATAATAAAAATAAAACGACCAGTTTTTATAATGCTACTTAATTGGTAACTACTCATAGACTAAAATATGTCTCATTGGATAATTTTTAAATATACAGGGTGTTTGGGGAAGAAAGGGCAATATTTTGGGAATGTGTTCAGAGGGTAAAAATAAGAGAAATAAACCCATATATGTTTTAGTTCGTTTCTCAACCCAATAATCGGTTTTGATTTTTTTTTATATTAAAATAATGAAGGAGGCTTTATTTTTTTTTAGTTCACTCGTGATGGAATTAATAATTGCCACAATGAGCATTGGCAATGAACATCGATGGTCAGATGAAAACCGTTATCGATGGCTTAGATTGCAAACCGTCTAACTCCACTTTTTATGAAAATTTCGATTTTTGTGCAAATAGTTAGCTTACTATTGGATCTATGGATACCCAAACCAAATAACTCCAAAAAATTACGGTTTTCTTTAAAAACCACCGCACATAAAGCGTCTAACTCCATATGACCTACAATAATTATGAGTACGGCAAAACATGTAACTCCAGTATTTCTCGCCATTTTACTATTGAGACGATAGGTTATACACGTGAAATAATACTCTCTGCAAGTTATCATTGAAAATAATAATTAAGAAATGTGCAAAAGTGCAACTGTGTTTTATTTTCACTTTCATAATATAAATGCCAATAAAATCATAAAATGTCATTTTGTAGAAGTCATAATCGTTTTTTTGCCTTCCTGTAAAATTTCTATATTTGTAATTAGCCGGTTTGCAATCTAAGCCATCGTTATGCTACCTTTGAACAAAACTTTCAACATCGATTCAGTATTAATGTCTGGTGTAGAATGCTCAACGACCAGTTATTTGGTCCATTTGAAATGGATGGGCGTCTTACTGAAGAAGGATATTTACGGTTTTTGGAAGACTATTTGATACACATTTTGGATGATGTTCCGTTAAATATTCGACAACTAATGTACTTTCAACATGATGGAGCCCCACCTCATTTTAGTCTCCGTGTGCGAAATTTCTTGAATTATCGTTTTCCTAATCGCTGGATTGGCAGAGGTGGTCCGCAAGTTTGTCCACCGAGGTCACCAGAATTAAACCAGCTTGATTATTGCCTTTGGGGATGGATGAAATCGCTAGTATATGTGTGGAATACGAGAGAAGCACTCCGCGATCGAATTTTCAATGGTGCAGCTTTTATAAAAAACAAACCACACTCAATCGAACGTGCTACCCGAGCGATTAATAAACGTGCCGATAAATGTATTGAAGTTGGTGAAGGGGTTTTTGAAAATATTCTTTAAGCTAGTGTAGTCATCATCCGGGTCTAAAGGCAGTCGTCGGTTGGAATTGCTTCCAAACGTTTCGCTAGCACAAGTGGCGAGCTTCTTCAGAGGTCCTTTCATCTCCGGTGCTGGAAATAGACTGACGAATTCTCGGGCGCAGGTTGTATTTATAGTGGTGGGCAGGGGGAGGAGCTTGTTCCGCTTCGGTTGGCTTCTGGGTATCTATCGGCATTATTCGGGAGTGTCTGAGGATGGGATTCCAGATCTGGTAGAGCCTCGCCACTCGTGCTAGCGAAACGTTAGGAAGCAATTTTAACCGACGACGGCTTTTAGACCTGAATGATGACTACACTAGCTCACCGACCGGCCGCGAAAGCCTAAACCAATTTGTCAATATTCTATAAGTTAGTTTGTGCAGTATCTGCAATTATTGGCTTTTAAAATAAAAATTAACTTACAAGAACTTCAGGACCTATTACTTCAGAAATGGCTGAGAATCGAACTAAAACATATGGGTTTATTTCTCTTATTTTCACCCTCTGAACACATTCCCAAAATATTGCGCTTTTCTCCCCAAACACCCTATATAGGGAAGCAGATGGAACCAAATCAGGATGATACGGCGGACGGTTCAGTTGGTTTTGTCGCTTTTACCACCAATTTTAATACTCCTAGAACAAATTTTGGTCTGGTTTGGCTTTAGTATAACGTTATCAACTTACCATGTACCAGATGTTTTAAACATTGAAATAATAGCACCCTGTATTTTTTAATATCAATATTTATGCAATTATATAATATTACAATTTCATAACCAATCGTCGATGCGAATTCATGTTCCACTAATACAAATGGCCAAAATAATAGGTCAGGTTGGCTTCGGAATTGTTTCCACTTGAACGATCACGCATAATGCAATCCACATTATTTGGTTAGGTAGATTTCCTTTATCGATGATTAAAAATGTCGATAAAAATTTATATAATTGACCGGGACATGTATATTATTTGGACAATGGTATTAAGACAATAAAAATTTACAGTTTCGCAACTTTGCGATTGCGGAGAAAATTTGAATTTGAAATCGTTAAAAGGTCAATGGAAAAAAATTGTTTAAAGTTTTATCCACACAATGGCAATGCATATAAGTTTTCTACTGTAAGATTCAAGTCATTTTTCGGTGTCCTAGGAATAATTATTAAGATTAATGGAAATTATAATTTTTTCTAATTTCGGATTTTTATTAATTTCAGCTAAAAACCGCAGCCTAAATTTTATCAAGACAGGATTACAATTAATTAATTAATTGAAATAATTATTAAGGTAAAATATCTGTATAATTCTGTATTCTGTCAGAACCATTTTTAAGGAAAATTTCACACCTGTACTTTTTAACCAATAAGACACCTTCATTATGACTAGTTACCATGGCAACTAAAAGAATTTCCGGAAATTTTTTCGAGGCGCCACGATATTTAACTGGAAATTTTTTGACAGTTGAAAAGGTAAACATATGATCTACAACCATTAAATAATGTACATATACCTGTGAATAATGCAAAATATCTGAATTATGTAACATTTTACATCACTTTGACCACACTTTCCTTATAATCTTCAAAATTTTGCTTTTTCATATTAAATGCGTTGTCCTCCAGTATAGTAGCCACCTGTACTACACTTATACACTCATGAATATTATACAACTTTTCGTCACAAAATTCAACAAACTGTTTCCATACACTTGATTTTGATTTTCGGGTGTTATCTGGTGTTATATTTTGAATTTCTTGTCTAATTACTTGTTGATTTTCTTTACCAAATCGCGACATTTCGCTGTACACTTATTAAACTCAACACTCAACGTACAGACGTTTTAAACTATATACCTAGTAATTTTTATTAAGCTTTGTGACAGAACCGGTTAAACAAAAATGACAATTCAACATATTATGTCAAAATACCCTGGCCAACTTGACAAGCAGTGAAATTAGTTTAAAATGTCAAGTTTGATTAATATTTTTTTTTTTCCAAATTATGGTGTGAAGTGGTGTGAAATTTTCTTACCGAATCCCACGCGAGCTTAAATTATTCCTGGAAATTTTTTAAGCTCTTGTGATATTATAAGTGAAAATTCATTTGCAAAATTTTGTAACATTTATGAAGTTATTTGTCGAATGTCATATATTATTTGTTACTAATGTTCCCCCAAATTTTTTAGTTTCTCTGGCAGGATGGATCCCAAGTCACGTGACACACAAAAATTTCGACGAACTCCATGCAATATTCCTTCCTTTGCTATGCTATGTTTAAGGTTGAAAATAAATTAAAATGATTTCGTATTCATCACATGCAAGCAATGTTATTTTAGCGTTTTTCTCGAGAACAGTTCAATCTATTGAAACAAAAGTAGTATACCTTTTATATGTCAAAAGGTTAGGAGAATAAAAATATTCAATCATCATGTACATACAGTGTAGGACAAAAAAGTTGGGACCATTCAAATTAAAGTATACGCTCCTATGTGGCGTCCTCTACAAAATGCGAAAAACGGTGCCCCATATACGAGATTTCGTCAAAATATTATTACCATGGCAAAAGGTATTGCAAAAAAACTGCAAATAAAATTTAACTTTAACACCCTGTAACTTCGTTAATAATATATTTTCAAAAAAATGTTATAGGAAGAGATGGCATTTATTTTCGGTCTAGAATTATCCCCTAAACTTTTTGCTCATCATTTCCGGACACCCTGCAGTAACAAATTTGGACCAGCATTCTACACACCCCGTATGCTGTTTCGGGCTTAATTTAGAAAAAGGACATAAATTGAATAATACATTAACAATATTAATAAACAAATAGTTTCAAGATAAACACACGTAATTTTTCAATAGACCGATTTTGTTCAAAGCATATTTCAATTAAAATAAGAAAAATGATACTTCGACAAGAGAAACTAAACACCCTGTATACATGAAAATAATATACTTTAATATATAAGCCAAACCAAAAAAAAAAATTACAGATTCTGAGATCGGATAGTTGGTTATCTTACGTGGAGCACTCTGTACAGGGTGTCCCAAATTCGAGCCTCATCATGGGGATCTCGAAAACTATAAGAGATACAGCATCGGTTTAATTGTGGCAAGGTTGCGCAATTTCGTACTGAGCAATATCGCAAAAAAATATCTGAGCTATCTTTTTTAGTTTTTGAAATTTTTGCAAAAAACTAAAATTTTGAGTTTTTGTTTTTTTAAATTGCTCGACTTATTTTATCCGCTACAGATAAACCAGCACAACATTGTTAAGGCTACTTTTTACGCTCCATATTGTGACGTTTTTAGAATTTCGTTACAATGTTTCGTTTTTGTGGAACTATTATCAACTTTAATTTTTTAAATACGGACCTGCATTTTTATTTTATTTTTTGATAGCCCTTTAAGCCCTAAATTCAACCATGTAGCACACTTAATTATATTTAGACGTTTTGATGTCATTACTACATCTTCAGGAATGTGATAATTATTTTTAAATACGGCCCTGGTGTTAGTTACTTAATCTTTTTACCACATACAACATGTAAATGGATCCGGAGTTTTATACAAATAATTTACTATATTTAAGTTTTTATACAGGGTACGCCAAACTCGATGGCCCCTTAGAAGTATCTAGACAATGAAATAAGTTAGGAATTTGAAATTTAGGATTTGTCCATATGAGGTCATGATCTCCAATTTGAAAATAGTTTTAACATTGCGGCGTTGCCAGATCTACTCTTACTACATACCAACTTTGTTATTTCAAATGTAATGCCCTGTATATTTTCACATTTTTGGATACCGCTGGACATTCTAAAACTTTTCTGTATAACCCATAGTATACCTATCTAGAGCCGTTTGACAAATAAAAATTATTTATTAAGAAATTTAGCAACACGCATCCCTCAATAAAAAAAATAAGATTTTTCGCAACGGACAAAGACAACCGACTGAGATTTTGGCTGTTATTCCTTAATAGGTTGTTTTGTCATAATATGTCAGGCAAATTAAATTATCTCATACAGGGTGTCTACAACATCATATTCATTTCGTGCAACATAAAAATTGTAGTTATGCAGTAATTTTAAATGGAACTCCCTATATTTTAGAGTGGTAACTAAAAGATCCATTAATTCTCTATCTAAAAGTATTATGTGATGCCATACCTAATTTTAGCCGTTATGGACTTATAAGCAAAAAACAAAATAATGTAATTAATCTAAATATAATTTCTTATTAGCAGAAGAAGTAGGCTATGACTTCAATTAAAAACGTTTGTCAAAATTTTAAAATAAAACAAAAAATAAGGATGAAAAAATTAATAAATCAATAACTAAATTGTTTAAAAAGTCCTCCGTTAACTTTTAAACAATTGAGGATTTCCGTCATAACATGGTCTGTTGTTGCTGCTTGGATCTCACATGCCTTCAAAGACAGGAATGCCTCCCGTACACGATTTTGAAACTCCTCTTTGGTGTGAACTGGCGTAACGTAAACAAGTTGTTTAATCCTACCCCAAAGATAAAAATCAAGTGGGGTAAGGTCTGGTGACCTCGGCGGCCAATTCCATGGACCCAATCGACGAATCCAGCGATCTCCAAACATCTGAGTAAGTTCTTTGGTAACTTCATTGGTGCAGTGAGCTGGTGCGCCATCCAACTGATACCAACAATGTCGAAGCGTTTCAAGACTTAAATCCTCGAGGAAATCTGATACTATGGTGCGTAATATTTCCAAATATTTTTGAGAATTTAAATTTTCATCGTAAAAGCAAAATTTAATTTTGTCATTCATCATTATACAGAATACATTAAAGCCTAATTTATATTGAAACTCCTCCTCTCTAACAAAGTGCGGATTTTCTGCGGCCCAGTAATGTGAATTTCTCCTATTAAATACGCCTTCCCTGGTAAATTTGCTTTCATCGGTCCAAATAATTTTGTTTAAATAATTGGGATCTTCTTGTGTGCGAACTAATACCATTTCACAGAATTCAACATGTTGTGGGGGATCATTAGGCTCAATGGCTTGAAGAGTCACAAATTTATAATTATGCATTCCATGTGCATGCAGAATCCTTTCTATCGATTTATAAGATATTCCTAAGTCTTTTTCGGCAGAATAAATTGATGCAAGAGGAAATGCAACAAAATATGCAAGAACATTTATTTAATTGTCTTCGTTACCTGTTACAGGTTTAATTTGGGTTCTTTCCTGCTTTATTTGACCATTGTTCTTAAAGTTATTTTCTATCCTATTGAATTTATTTTTGTTCATTGGGACTAAGTGTGGATAGTGTTCGTTAAATGTTCTGCATGTTCTATTAATAATTCTGTTGCACTTGCCATGAATGTAGAACAGTTTTAAAATGTCCTCGTTTGTATAAGAATTCGCCATATTCAGATAATAGATTACGAAGGTAAGGACAGCGTTTACTTGCCAAATAGACAGTGACATTTTGACAAACGTTTTTGATTGAAGTCATAGCCTACTTCTTCTGCTAATAAGAAATTATATTTACATTAATTACATTATTTTGTTTTTTTGCTTATAAGTCCAAAACGGCTAAAATTAGGTATGACATCACATAATACTTTTAGATAGAGAATTAATGGATCTTTTAGTTACCACTCTAAATTATAGGGTGTTCCATTTAAAATTACTGCATAACTACAATTTTTATGTTGCACGAAATGGATATGATGTTGTAGACACCCTGTATGAGATAATTTAATTTGCCTGACATATTATGACAAAACAACCTATTAAGGAACAACAGCCAAAATCTCAGTCGGTTGTCTTTGTCCGTTGCGAAAAATCTTATTTTTTTATTGAGGGATGCGTGTTGCTAAATTTCTTAATAAATAATTTTTATTTGTCAAACGGCTCTAGATAGGCATACTATCGGTTATACAGAAAGGTTTTAGAATATCCAGCGGTATCCAAAAATGTGAAAATATACAGGGCATTACATTTGAAATAACAAAGTTGGTATGTAGTAAGAGTAGATCTGGCAACGCCGCAATGTTAAAACTATTTTCAAATTGGAGATCATGACCTCCTATGGACAAATCCTAAATTTCAAATTCCTAACTTGTTTCATTGTCTAGATACTTCTAAGGGGCCATCGAGTTTGGCGTACCCTGTATAAATTGTAACAAAGTAAAAATAAAACCAAACAAAAGTTTGCTATGACAAGAACTATTGATGATATTGATTTTATTTAAATGTTAGTTAATCAAATAATAAACTAAAAAAAGCAACGCCAAATAGGTTATAGGTTGGCAATAGATGAAATGACGTTGAGAATTTAACCTTAAGCCAAACAATCAAGTAAAAGTTCTTGTCATAGCAAACTTTTGTTTGGTTTTATTTTTACTTTGTTACAATTTATATAAAAACTTAAATATAGCAAATTATTTGTATAAAACTCCGGATCCATTTACATGTTGTATGTGGTAAAAAGATTAAGTAACTAACACCAGGGCCGTATTTAAAAATAATTATCACATTCCTGAAGATGTAATAATGACATCAAAACGTCTAAATATTATTAAGTGTGGTACATGGTTTATTTCAGGGCTTGAAGGGCTATCAAAAAATAAAATAAAAAATGCAGGTCCGTATTTAAAAAATTAAAGTTGATAATAGTTCCACAAAAACGAAACGTTGTAACGAAATTCTAAAAACGTCACAATATGAAGCGTAAAAAGTTGCCTTAACAATGTTGCTTGTTTTTCTGTAGCGGATAAAATAAGTCAAGCAATTTAAAAAAACAAAAACTCAAAATTTTAGTTTTTTGCAAAAATTTCAAAAACTAAAAAAGATAGCTCAGATATTTTTTTGCGATATTGCTCAGTACAAAATTGCGCAACTTTGCCACAATTTAACCGATCCTGTATCTCTTATAGTTTTCGAGATCCCCATGATGAGGCTCGAATTTGGGACACCCTGTACTTATGTATGGCATTTAAATTAAGGAAAAATGAAATTTCATAGAATTAAATGTCTGTCTGTCTGGGAAGTACTTGTTTTGGATCTTTGTACGGCTGGACTATTTATCAACAGAACTTTTTAATTTTGAAAATTTCATGTTGGTACAGGAAAAGTTATTGTGATGAAAATGAAGCAGTTGAATTAGTTGCGGATGTTGATAAACCATCATAAAATAAACATAAATAAATATATATTAATGGTTTAATTTATTTTGTTTAAAGTGATAAGGCAAGCTCAGGTTATCTTAGTATTTCATTAATTATGATAGGTATATGTCAGGCGCAAATTTGTGTTAAATAGGTTAAGTGCTTCTTCACCGAGAAAGGTAATAAGCAGTAAATTTTTAATGTATGTTTATTTAATTATCTATACGACATGTTGTAAAGAATATTTACAGCGATTGGCTCGCGCGAGTTGCCTCCTATGTGTCAACATTTCTCTGAGATGCCGCTAAATCTCTCTCATTTTAAAATTATTTTTATATTGTAATAAGGACTTCGTAACGATTTGCGAAATCATTGCATCATTTTTCCCTACGCTGTCACTGAATTTTTTTAAATTGGTTTTTGGGATTAACAATCAACAAACGGGCATTTGCCCCCCCTCCCTCCAACAGTACTTAAAAAATAAGTGGAATACTTATCTATACTATTATACAGGGAGTCTGGAAAAGAGTGGTCAATCCGTTAACCATACAGGGTGTTTCAATAAAAACTTCCAGGCCAATTATTTCGTCAACTAAAAGCGACTGTAAATTCTGTAAACGCCAGTTTTTAGCCTCTACGATTGGCTTCACAACTGTGTAAAAAGTGTGCTTGAATAATACAAGATGTAGGTGGCGCCACGGTGCAAAGACATTTTTTGATGACAGGAACTTTTAAATGTTGTCGTTCTTAAAGATAATTGGACCCCGTTATGCAATAGGGGACCAACTAACAAAAACATATTTCTGAATAAAAAAACAAAAACAGTACTTTAGTTATTACTTAAAACAATAGCCCCTATGAAAGAAAAAAGCTGTTTTTTTTAGCATTTTATTTACTTCTGAGCATATCAAGGTAACAGTAGAAAAATTAATAGAAAATTTTCAATTTAACAAGAAAAAAAGGACTTGGTTCCTTATTGCAAAATATTTTTTTGTGAGCATCAGTCATCTTCTATTTCGAAATCTAGATCTGCGTTATATCCCTCTAAATCTTCCTCGATTGTATCATCACCAATAAGGTTAACATAAAAGGGATGGTCCGCCAGAGGAATTAAGTGTAGATGTAGCTCTTTATATCCTTGAGTTTAGCTTCTGCTATAGGCTTTCCGTCAGACCAAAGAGGTGTTAAATGTCTGAAAAAGGTGTTTTGTGTGGTTTTCCTTTTCCTTTTTTAATATTTATATCTTTATAGTCATCGGAGTTTTCATAGTTTGTTTTGATGAAAATACTATATGGACTTTCTTTTAAAACCGTTATTTCTTTAATTTTGAACCAGTTGATATTCTCTTGTTTGCAGCTTTTTTTTTCTGTTAATGGTTTCTTTTTCGAGCATCTTGGTGCTCACAAAGTTTTTCTTTTCCATGGATACTACCTCAATGGGATGCTTCCTTCAGGATTTCATAACCTGGATGTAATCCTCAGGAGAATACAGTTTAGTGTGCCTTTTGAGAACACAATCTACATCCCCAAAATCACTGTCATTGGGCAGGAAACTATGCTCTGATACTATAAAGCAGAGCTGAATACTTTCGAGATGTGTAGATACTTTAAGAGCACATTTTAACAGAAGCACCATTTTGATATTGCGGTTTTGCCATCCGCAGGAGTCGCTCCATAATATAAGGTTTTTAACGGTTTTTGAGATATTATTTGCAATATACAGAAGCAAACAAGAACCCACTTCTTGGGCGCCGCGACCCGCTTGTCCTTCAAGCTACAAGTTAAAAGTAGACTTTGTTTCTTTTCCTGCAAATATCCCGCAGTTATAAAGCCACAGCTGCCTTTTATAAAATATATAATAAAACCCACAGTCATGCAGTTCTTCACTACCTAAGATGCAATACTGATATGACACATTATGCAAAAAGGTTCCAAGAAACATTGGTTCCGCAATATTAAAGAAGTTTTAACTGACATTTTGCAATAAGGAACCAAGTTAACTTGGATCTTCGTTGAAAATTACAGAGCCCTCACTTTGGAATTTTCAGTTTTTCTTTGGTTCAATAGATTGCGCAACTTGTGATTATAAACTTGGTTCTGTGTTGCGAAATGTGGGAAACCATATTAAAGTTTGGAAGAAGGGACTAAGTACTCATTCTTAAGCAAAATGTACTTTGGTTCCTTATTACATAACGGGGTCCAATTAATTTTTGGTCAAATTTTGTTCCATAAAAAATTTTGATAAATCCAACATAAAAGGGAGATATTAGGGGTTAAGTTTTTTTTTAAATAACTTTAACCAGTATTTTAATTCTAAATATTTTTATTATCCTTTAGCAGATTTTAATTTAATTTTGGCAATAATAATTTTAGTGATAAAAAGCTCGTGTAGCGCTAAATTATTACGTCCATTGACGTCTCAGAGGACGCCTTAACAAATAATATTGGCAAAAAATAAGACGCCACTGAGTTCTTGATAATTTTTATATTTTTTTCGGATTAAGCAACTCCAAATATCCTTTTCTAATCTGCTTTGTTCTGTTCGTTGCATCGTTTTCGAGAAATAAAAATAAAACCAATTTTATTGCATATCTCTGGAAAACAAATATCATTAAATAATTAATACGTTGTATTTTTTCTTATTTAAAAGCATTAAAACATTAAAGCATTATAAAATAAAATTAAAAGATGTTTTAAATTTTATGAAAGAACTGATAAGAAATTATACAAAATTATTAATGAACATTAGAACAATACCAAAAACTATTTAATGGGATCGATGGAGGTGTTCAAAATTATTGCCGTTTTTATATACCTACACACATAGCAAATCAATATAATAATTCGGTTCTGCAAACTCTCAATACTTGGTGTATTTCGATTAATAGCAAAAAATACAACGTATTAATTATTTAATGATTTTTGTTTTCCAGAGATATGAAATAAAATTGTATTTATTTTTATTTCTCGAAAACCAAGCTAGATAAGAAAACGATTTAACAGAGAAGAAAAGGATATGTTTAGTTGCTTAATACAAAAAATATATAAAAGTACCAAAATCTCAGTGGCGTCTTATTTTTTGCCACTATTATGTGTTAAGGCGCCGCCCCCTGAGACGTCACTGGACGTAATAATTTAGCGCTATACGAGCGTTTTATCACTAAAATTATCATTATCAAAATTAAATTAAAATCTGCTAAAGGATATTAAAAATATTTATAATTAAAATACTCGTTTAAATTATTTAAATAAAAAACTTAACCCCTAATATCTCCTTTTTATGTTGGATTTATCAAAATTTTTTATGGGACATAATTTGACCAAAAATGAATTATCTTTAAGAACGAAAACATTTAAAAGTTCCTGTCATCGAAAAATTTCTTTGCACCGTGGAGGCACCTACACCTTGTATTATTAAAACACATTTTTTACACAGTTGTGAAGTCAATCATAGAGGCTAAAAACTGGCGCTTGGCGTTTACAGAATTTACATGTCGCTTTTAGTTTTCGAAACAATTGGCCTGGGAGTTTTTATTAAAACACCCTGTATATTCCTTGAACAGAAATAATATGATTTTGATAATGCCATTTTTCTTTTTCTACCCTCATGTTCGATATACTATGCGTCAAAGTTTGAAATTAAAAACTGATTTTTTTAAATAACTCCAGTATTTAAAAAGATATTAATTTCAAATTTGAACAATCGTTCAGCACAAAAAGTTACATCTTTCAAGAAAAACAATTGTCAAATATTTAAAATAGAGAGGGTCCAGTACCCGCTGAACCCCCCCCCCCCCCTCCCCCTATTTTTTAGTACGTGCTCCAGTTATTTCCGAACTATATTTTTTTAGGTAATAATTTATTTTTGATTATAATTATACAGGGTTGGGCCAATGTTCCGGAACGGCTTAATTACAGGCGAACGAAAAGTGATATCGGATCCGGGTTTTGGGCAATCTATAGGACTAAAATTTTGCTATTTAACTATTATACCATATGTCAGTAATGTCACCAACTGTCAAGTGTTGACGTTATTTTTTTTTTTTAATGGAACACCCTGTATATTTTTACATTTTTAAATTCCACATAAAATTATTATTATTTTTTATTAAATGCACTATTAGTCTATACTTCATAGTTTCCGAGATATTGACTCTCGAAAAGTGACATTTTTGACTTTTGACAGCTTATAACTTTCTAACAGTACGTCTTAGAGCAAAACGGCATACATGTCCCTATCTTTAATTTTTATTATCTTCCGAAAAAAATCAACTTCTAGTTAAACCGGAACAACTATATTTCCTGCTTTCGAGTTACATCCGGTTTAACCGGAAGTTGATTTTTTTGGAAAGATAATAAAAATTGAAGATAGGGACATGTAAGCCATTTTGCTCTAATACGTACTGTTAGAAAGTTATAAGCTGTCAAAGTTCAAAAATGTCACTTTTCGAGAGTCAATATCTCGGAAACTATGAAGTATAGACTAATAGTGCATTTAATAAAAAATAATTATAATTTTATGTGAAATTTAAAAATGTAAAAATATACATGGTGTTCCATTTAAAAAAATAAATAAATACCGTCAACACTTGACACTTGGTGACATTACTGACATATGGTATAATAGTCAAATAGTAAAATTTTAGTCCTATAGATTGCCCAAAACCGGGATCCGATATCACTTTTCGTTCGCCTGTAATTAAGCCATTCCCGAACATTTGCCCAACCCTGTATAATGCAGCTGAAATTTTGCATGTGAGCCAGAAACTGCATTTATAAAAAAATTTTCTGATAACTTTTTTCGATATTTCAGAAATAACCCCATTTTTCAATTATTTTTTAAAAATTTAATAATGCGAATCATGTGACTACAATTTTTTTGCTTAATTTTCATCTCGATCGAAGCAGAACTTGATGCCAAAGTCAAATTTCGAATAAAGCTATTAATAAAAAAAAATCCCATATGATGCGGACTTTACTGGTCAAACTGTATGTAACAAATTCCTTAACCCAAGTTTGAATTAATTTAGAACCAAATATCGTAGATTTTTGCTAGGAAATTGTGTTTAAATTATGTTTAAATATGTGTAAGGTTATATGATCGATGTTTTTGTCTTGTTTTTAAGTTGTCATTTTTAAGTTTCTTTTAAAATTAGATTCAGGTAATATTAATATTACTGTAATTTAATATTTTTTCTTTGTAAAATTAAAATTTTTGTAAATGTATTATACATACTCGGTTAAGCAAACAGCTGTTGCTGGCCACCGCCGAGTCGAAAATAAAAACGTTTCTATCTCTCAATATATTTATCAATCTATCTATTTAGAATTTAAAAAGATTTTGGGGTTTAGCCCTTTTTAAGTGGATGGTTGTAGATAAAGGTGAGACTCGCATATAATGAACCATAATACACTCGGATGACTCGCCTCAAGCGGCTCGTATTCTAATCACCCTCGTTTATTATGGCCTACATTAACGTCCGTTAAATAATTCACTATTATTTTATTTGCTTATTCAATGTAAGTTTTAATGAAAAAGTGTAGGCGTCAAATAATATTTGAAGAGTAGGTCACCCTATGATTTATTGTGACATGCAGAATATAATTTGTTTCTATAACCTTTTTTGCTAAAATTTTACTGTGCCAAGGAAGTAACTGCTCAAGATTGTTTGCTAGCGATGTTTGATCAAAAGATAAATATTATCAGGTTTCTGTTAAATGGCAACACTATGCCAGACTTAATAGATGGTATCCGGTGAAATCAAGTGGTAGAAAAACTGTAATGTCTACATTATGTTAATGGCCATATAAATAAATGTTCAGATTTTCTAGTTCGATGATTGCTAGTTTTTCTGTATGAATGAAAAAAAAATATTATGAACGCTTTCCTATGCAAAACGTAACAAACATATAGGTCACGGTACACCTTAATTATTATTTAAAGGTGACAGAGACTTGCATACTCGAACGTATTTTGGAACACGAATGTGGATTTCGTATTTGAATGAGATTTTTCAAAAAGCACCTAATTACGATCAGTGGCGACTCGTGTATTATAAATGCGATGGTTACACATATCTATGAATATAGTATACCGGGTGTACAACTAAAAAGGAGCTGCATCTTGGGAACTGTTTACCGTACGGCTTGCTGAAATAGTTATTATCCTAACAAGTGCGGAAAGAGGCACTTTCCCGCACGCGACTGCCGTTACCTGAACGACGCGAAGCGCAGGCAGGTTTGGCGGACTTATTAGTACTATATTATTACGTCGAGGTCTGTGGTGGACAAGAGGTGTTACAACAAGACCGTAAAACTGTGCCGAGAATAACATCTGCCGGTAATTTTGTGGTTCGGAACCCACGTAAAACTGTAGGCTGACGTTTGGCTGAAATTACCCAGACGTAAAATGGGGTCGGCAAAAAGGGTCGCACTGGCCTACTTGCTTGGCGCTAAGCCTCCCCTTACTTCACTGTAATGTGGGAATCTAGTTCATTTTTTTTATTATTGAAGATATTAATTGATTGTAGTTTAGACTGACTTTTTATTTCTACAATTGACAATTTGTTTCTTTTAGATGAAACTTCCTGAAAAGATATACAAATTTGTGAACCCAAAATAATTATTCAATGTTGAAACACAACTAAACAAACTCACTGTATGTTTTGCCCATAAAATCTATTTCACACGATCACCATTATTTATAAAAATCCTTTAAAATATTGCCGTTAAAATTGTGCTTTATATTTTGTCTTAAATAGCCTAATGCTAATTTTTAGTATTCATAAAATTCAAATCTGCACGATCCTTAGAAGTTAATCGCTGTACTTAATATACTACTTAATTTCTTCCGATTTCTAGCAATAAATCAGTTTTTGTGTGATTATTTCTGCTTATAAGCAGTAATTTAAAACAAAATAAATGGTTTTATGATAAATCTTGTTTTCAAAGCCTGTATTAAAATGCTATAAGGTGTAATGTTGTCTTGAATGACTAATTCAACTAATGCCGTTGATTTTTATATATTTGTGACTTCTAACGGACCTATCTTAAAAGTAAATAAAGTTATAGTTGTGTGGTGTGCGTAGTTTGACACATACAAAAACAATAATATTATATTTAATAATGCGGTAACAATAATTTCTTGTTTACTCAGTGCGAAAAATAATGATTTGCAAAATGACCACCGAGTTTACCAATTAATTAAGATGCCTACATCCATGTTGACAAAAGTGCAAACTAATATTTACGCAAATTTCATTAATTTTTCTATTTTCCCCACACAATGATACCTTAAACCCATTTAATTTGATGAAATAGTCTTGTTTAAAGGTAAGTTTTAAAATGCATTCCGGAAATCGATTTCAAAATAAAATTTAAACATTTTTGCCAGGAGAACTTTCGATTTATTCCCACACGACTTAGTACTTAATAAGTAATATAAGCACACTATATTTTTAATGCTTGGATGATGTTTTTTTATGTTTTTTTTTCCTAATCACCGTATTTATATTTTTTTTTTTGTTATTAGGTACTGCTTTTTGTTTTATAGAAAAAAGAAAAGCACAAAGTCTTTCTCCACAATTTTTTATCAGAAAAACTAGGCGAACCTAGAATAATTCGTAATAATTATCTAAATTCGACATGTTTCGAGTGTAGAAACACGAAACACTCATCATCAGGAAAACAAAGTGAATGGTACAATGCTGATGTTGTTAGCAATAGAGAAAATAATAGTGGGATTGAGCCGTAATGGAGCTTTCAAAGGTGTACAAGAGGTGTAAAAGAGGTGTAAAAAATTGAATAGTCAAAAACCGACAATCAAGACTTCAGCATACTGGAAAGTCAGGGGTTAGTGCAGAGGCCCTGTCTTGGGCAGAAAAATAAAGAGTGTCAAAGAAAAATTAGTGAGTTTTAACAGACTTTGTGGAAACCATTTGTTAAGTAAATCTTAAGTTTTATTCAGCTTTGTTAGAGACATGTGAAAGTATTAAAATAAGAGGGAAAGAAAAAGAAAAAATTGTTTTCCATAAAAGTCGAAGCATGTGTAAAAGATAAAAAAGGGGAATGTAACAAATGAAATTTAATAAAATGAGGTAGATAGGCTTACCATTTAGCTTAAAGTAAAATACTGTTGGGGCAACAGGCTTTTTACGCCCCAGTTACCCCGGCAGAAGTCAAAACGTACACATTGTGTGCAAAATTAAGTTTTAAAAAGTTTAAAAAAAGTTTTTGTTTTTCTAGAACATCTCAGAAGTTCCACTGCAACCAGCACGTGTCAGAAGGGAAATGAACTTGAACTTGACATTGTAAAAGGGGGAACAAATAACAAGTGTTTTGGCGGTTTGTTTTATCTTTTTTGTTTACTTAACAGGTCTGTTTCCTCTACATCCTAAACTTATTGTTATATCATAATATAGAGAATTTATTATACAATTTATATTATTAGTAAATAGTAGCTTGTTTGGGTACATCTGAGCATATTACCACTTAAGGTTTAGTAGTATAACATCAACCTCTATGAGAGTAAAGGATGATCTTGGCTCTTTTAGAAGCTCCATTCTTTTTACAGTTTATATAGAAACACATAACTTCTGAATAAAGATTTTATTTTTAATGATAATATATATCCGTTATCTAGCTAGGTACTACTAATCACTTCAATACTTTCACTTGTCTCTGACAAAGCTGAATAAAACTCTAGATTTTTCACTACCTACTTAATAATGATTTTCACAAATAAGTTTTTTAAAACTCCCTAATTTTCCTTTTACTCTCATCACTTTTCTGCTCAGGACACATAGGCGTAGTTAGACGGTCAACACTGGGGGTGCTGAAGTCCAGTGTCGGCTCGTGACATGTTAACGTGGAGGTGCACAGAAAGCCCGCCGAAATTTTTTTTAAGACCACGCCCAAATTTGGTCAATAATTTTTAGTAAAAGTTTTAATGTGATGTTAATAGCAGGTTTAGGTCTTTCAATGTTCTTGGCAATCAGTTTTTCCTCCAACGGTAACTTGCTAAAAGATTTTTTCAAAAATTCCACGGTGTATTTTATATCCGACTCATTGTTTTTTTTGTGTTTATTTAACTTTAAACTTTAACTGAATTCAATAAAACCATATTAAACCTAATTAAACAAAAAAAATATTGTCAAAATACCGGCTAAAAATTTCCGCGAATTTGAACGACTACGACTGGTTAAATTTAAATTATCAAATTAATGCAGAATTGCAGAACATGACATACACAAGCTATTAAGGCCAATGCACACTACCGGTTACGATCCGATCCCAATTCACGATTACGGTTACGATTGCGCGTTCGTGAACTCGCACTACAGTGACAATCGTTACGGTTCGTTTCACGATTGCACTAAATATAACCTATAAAATTACAGAGGCCTGCCTCGTACCTCGTGTGTAAATGATAATTTCGCATCAATAGTCCAGTTTTTGGACTTGGGTGGCATTTTTGGTGCTACTTTATTATTATTATACACGCAACTGCACACGACTTTTTGTATGAAAACTGAAATGTTATGATTCGAACCACAGAAAAATAAAGGGTTTAATTCGAACATGAAGATGAGTAGCAGCAACAGATGATCACGTGATCACGTGATTGCATTGCTATTGGCTACGGTTGCCTACGATCCGATTGAAAATAGAACTCAACCTAAACGTCCCAACCGAATTGTAATCGTGGACTGGTTCGCTCTGATTGGTCGATGGGTCCAACAGAATTGCAATCGTGAACCGTAATCGGATCGTAACCGGTAGTGTGCACTGGCCATTATGCCGCTCTCGTGTTTTACGAAATTTTTATGATCATAGACCCGCTCTGACAAGTAAACTGGGCGTGAACTACACGGTACACGGAGAGAAAGTTTGAACAGAATCTGCAACTACCTAAATATACTTGAATTTGTACCAGAATTTGAATGCTTGAAATATTAATATGAAAAATTCATTACATATAATGTATATAATAAAAATAGGTTAGTTCTAAAATTAGCCTATACAGGGTGTCTCAAAACTCAGTATCAAGATTTTAGGGGCGTATTTGCCAGGTCAAAATAAGCCTTTTTTTTCCTATAAGCATGTGTCCGCAAACGCTTCGTCACCGATCTACAGAGTGTTAAATTTTCAAAAAAAAATTATTTTTTCTTTCATAGCTCTTTTAGTTTTTGAGATATTAAGATAAAATTTAAAACATAGATTACGCTTTAGGGCTTACATCATCTAGTATACCGAGTGATTGTAAGAATCTACAGGGAGATATTTTTTCAGGGGTCATGCTCCCTTTTCTCCGCATAAACTTTTTTATAGTGCGCTGCTGGCGGATTCTGAAATATGCAGTACATTCTTTGTTTTGTTTATAAACTTTTTTATCTCTTATAATTTTTATGCATCTAAGATCGTTATCGAGAAAAAAATTTCAACAAATTTTTGTAATTAGCTACATTTAATTAACATTTATAACAACAGGGGGGAATAAATACCACAATGAAAACAAAAGACGCTATACTTATTTGTTATAAGATTATTTAAACATTACCTCAAAAATAAGAAACTTAATCAACTTTGACTTTTTATAAAAGATGCTGGAAATGCCCTCCTCTTTCTGCGATACAACCCTCTACTCTTCTTCTCATAGACTGCCGTACGCGTTCTAATATTCCGTGATTGTTTCTTACCGTTTGAAAGGCGTCCATAATTCGTCCAGTTAGAACTTCGATGGAAGGCACTGGTCCTGCATCATAAACTAGACTCTTTACATGCCCCCATAAAAAGAAGTCCAGCGAGTTGCAATCTGGGGACCGTGGGGGCCAAGCAATTGGACCTGCTCTGCCAATCCACCGATTGGGAAACACTGTGTCTAAATAATCGCGGACGGTGACTCGAAAATGAGGGGGGGCCCCATCGTGCATAAACCACATTTGTTGACGAACGTGTAAAGGCACATCCTCCATTAATGCAGGCAATTCATTCTGTAGGAAGTTTAAATATGTGTCACCATTTAAAATTCGCGGTAAAATAAAAGGACCAATTAAAGTATCTCCTACTATTCCTGCCCATATGTTTACGCTAAACTGTTCCTGGTGTCGAGATTCTCTGATCATGTGTGGATTTTCTAGTGCCCAAATATGAACATTGTGGTAATTCACTACTCCGTCGCGTGTAAATTGAGCCTCGTCGGTAAAAAGGATACGAGATAAAAATTCAGGATCCACAGTACACTTGCGCAGTATCCATCTGGAGAACTGCAAGCGCTGTGGAAAGTCTCGAGGAAGCAAACCTTGGACGCGCTGAATATGATATGGGTATAGCATGTTTTCGTGTAAAACCCTCCAGACAGTTGAACGGGAAACATCCAAATGCCGTGCTATTTGTCGAGTACTCATACCAGGGTTTTCGTCGATAACATTTAAAATCTCTTCATCAACTGCTGGGTTGCGTGCTTGTCTTGGTCTACCAGTATCGTGCATTGGAGTCTGAAATCTGCCGTATTCCCGAAGGTGTTGATGGGAATTTATAAAAGTTCTGTAGTTGGGAAGCCGGCGATTAGAAAATCTTAGCGCGTACAACCTCTGAGCATTAAGCCCGTTACCATTAGCCAGACCATAAACGAAATGGATGTCAGCCAGATGTTCAAATGAATATGGTCCATTTTCCATTTTAATGTTAAACAAATCAAAAAATATACGATAAGTTATAAACCAACTTTTAAATAATGTCAAATGCATAAACCAACTTTTAAATAATGTCAAATGCTTCAAAATAAGCGTAAACGTCAAAATGAAAATAGCAGTCAAAGCCCACTTGTTTTTTTTTTATTGTTTCATTGAAAAATTTCAATTAAATATGGCGAATTACAAAAATTTGTTTAAATTTTTTTCTCGATAACGATCTTAGATGCATAAAAATTATAAGAGATAAAAAAGTTTATAAACAAAACAAAGAATGTACTGCATATTTCAGAATTCTCCAGCAGCGCACTATAAAAAAGTTTATGCGGAGAAAAGGGAGCATGACCCCTGAAAAAATATCTCCCTGTAGATTCTTACAATCACTCGGTATACTAGATGATGTAAGCCCTAAAGCGTAATCTATGTTTTAAATTTTATCTTAATATCTCAAAAACTAAAAAAGCTATGAAGGAAAAAATAAAATTTTTTTGAAAATTTAACACTCTGTAGATCGGTGACGAAGCGTTTGCGGACACATGCTTATAGGAAAAAAAAGGCTTATTTTGACCTGGCAAATACGCCCCTAAAATCTTGATACTGAGTTTTGAGACACACTGTATATTGTAAAATTTTTTGGAGGTGCTAATTTAGATTTCGGGGGTGCTTAGCACCCCCAAGTACCCCCCTAACTACGCCTATGCCAGGACAGTGCCTTTGCACTTACCCTTGATTTTTCAGTATGCAGAAGTCTTGATTGTCGGTCTTTTGGCTATTCAATTTTACACCTCTTGTACACCATTAAAAGCTCCATTACGGCTCAACCCCACTATTATTTCCTCTATTGCTAAAAACATCAGCATTATATTATTTATCCAATCTCAGTTTGAGGACATTCCAATCATTCCATACGGCGGTAAACAGTCTCAAAGAGACCGACCGCACAACCAGGGTTGTCAGATCTTTCTTCTTCAATTCTTTAAGTTTTTTTATTAAAGATATTTCATTTATATCAGTATTCAATTGTTAGTCAGTAACTTTCTTTGAAAGCTAGTTTGCAAATATACTTTAAACCGAGGAGTTTTGAGTGTGACAGAAAAAATAACAAGCCATTCATTGTTATAATAATACATTCTTTAATCCTTAAGAAACAATATAACTGAAATCAAGACAAAAAGTGTTTTCAGTGTTTAAAAACAACTAATTAACAAACCCTTGTTTCTCGTATATACTTACATTGTGCTTACAAATCCGAAAATTTTGAAGAATTGGCAACAGCATGTAATTTGTTGCGATTGCAAGCGTCAGGATATAAGCTGAACCGGTACCCGGCCCGTCTGACGATCGATTCTGCCAGACAGAGATAGGCCAGTGACCGCCGATGGCGTGGAAGAGACGGAGATAAAATATACGTGGTTATGCCTTGATGAACGGGCCGGAGTCTGGTTGACGAGAATGAATGTCAGGTTTATTTTTCTCATTTTAGTTTTGTATATAGAATTTTTGAGTTGCCTTATATTTTTTAATATTTTAATATAATATTATAATATATACAGTGGGTTTATAAAGTGTAGTATGTACAAACCTAATGTAAAACAAACTTATAAGTGTGTATACGCATATTATTTATTTGTGTGGAACGCCTATGGTTAGGAAATTCCCACAGTTTAATGTCATTAAATTGACCTAAGAAACACTATACCTTTCACTTTGTTTTCCTGATGATGAGTGTTTCTAAACTCGAAACATGTCGATTTATTATCAATTATTCTAGATTCGCTTAGTTATTCTAATAAACTTGTAAAGAAAGACTTTGTGCTTTTCTTTTTTCTATTTTATTTTGTTTAGTTATTTTGTCAATAAATACTTTGTTAAAATTTCAGAGTTACTTGAGTTCCATTTAAGAGAACTCCTTCTAGGATCGAAATGAGTTCAAACTCGATTGATGAGACGAATCTCCATGAATACGTAGTAACGTTAAAATCTAATGTATTGATTCGTAAGATTAAAAAGAAATTTTCAAATTGTGTTAATAGAATGATAACTTTTACGGCATAACTGTATTATATGTTTTTAGTTTGCAGTACAACAGTCATGTCCCACTTATAAGAAAATGTACGACTAATACTAATTAATATTTTTTCCTGTACCTTAATTTAATTCTATAAATTTTAATAATGCTAACAGCATGGCAACATTCACCAAACTGCAAACCATTCTAGTGATTTAAAAACCAATTAGCAGCTAAAGAGTTACAGCAATACGAGCTATTTAAAAAAAAATATTTACGGTAGAATTAGATCAATTTCGATCACGATTCTCAAATTAAACAAAAATTGAACATAAAACAACATCGATTACGCTGTCTCGCCTACAGCGATGGCATTGGGAGAAGGTGGTTGAAGAAAATCCTGCTTAGCATGAATTGCGCAATTTGCCATAAAGGACAAAATATTTACCAGTTATTTAGTGCTTAATGTAGAAAGAGTCTTTTTGTCTATGTTTACCGGGGAAAATCATAAACAACATCAAATTTTAAACCGATATTTATTTATGATAGAAGTTTTGCTGTAGTTAATAAAGTACTTAAATAGTTTCCATTGCGGCCAAAAAATACTGGAACAAAAAAAATTGCTTTAATCTCTTGGACTAATAGCTATGTCAAGTTGCAGGTACGTACGCTTTGATTTGTTCTCATGTATATCAATATATGTTGCTTGATTTGCTATACAGGGTGTTTCATTAAGGGTGGCCACCGGCCATATCTCGGAAACTACAACGCATTGAAACTTGGGGAAAAATTGGTCATGAGAACATTCAAAATATACGGCAAGTCTAAAGTTTCGATTAGGTAAGAAGTAATTCAAAAGGAATCAAGGAGAAACTTTTGTCAACACCTATCAAAATTAAATCTGCCGATTTTGTTTCACGGCTATCTAGATTTATTTTTTAAAACATCATTATTATGCCTAAATTAGAAGTTTTCCATGAGAATGTCATTAATCCTAAAGTAGTTTTTGGGCCATTGGAATAATGAGTAACAAACCTACACATAAAAGAATCATAACGTTTAAAAATATTTTTTTGTCGTGGCCACGAAGCTATACAAACAATAATTTCTTCGATAAAAGTGTTAAAAATTATTGTTTTGTCAATAACTCTGAAACCAACAAAGATATCAAACTGCAGTCTTCATATTTTTTCTTGCAAATTTAATCTACTTTCCGATTATGATGTCATAGTTATACCGTATGATTTGAATTTTCGGGATAAAATCGAAAAAACTGTTATCATTACAAATTCCGCCCTCTAGCAATTTTATTAGCAACTATTGTGTATCTTTGGATACGGCAATTAAAATTACTTACCTTTTTCTTCCAAACAAGCTTAAATTTAGTAAAATCGGATAAGTCATTTAGAAGTTATAGCGATTTTAATGATTACACTTTCAATAGCTTCCCCCACTCTTATCAAGGTCGGCACGCCAATGAGCCTTAAACTAAAATGATGCAGAATTATTTATTATTTCTAATGGTGTAACCAGAGGTATACCATAATATAGGAATTTTCGGAAAAATTTAGAATTTTAAAAATTAATTTTCAATTGTGCCACCTTGTGGCGAATTGCGGAACTTAAAAATAATTTCCAAAATAATTTTCTCATGACCACTTTACTGATAAAAAAAATTTCCACAAGTTTCAATCCCTGGCGTCGGGTGATTGGCCTCGTTGCGGAAAAAGGCCGACGTAAAATAAATAAATAAAAAAAAAAGTTTCAATGCTTAGCAGTTTCCGAGATATGTCCGGTGGCCACCCTTAATGAAACACCATGTATAATAAGAGTAGATCAAAAAGCTATAATTAATAACAATAATAATAAATGTATATACAGGGTGTTCATTTGAAAACTTCCCACCTCGATTTTCCTGCTTTAAAATGAAAATGTGGAAAATCGCTTGGACCCGTCGATTTTTATTTCGAGGGGGACATCTTTTGCGTATATTGTCAATCTTGTTACTTCAAGCCCCTAGGAGGGAGGGGGGGGGGGGGGGTAAGATCTAAATCTTAAATGGATACCCCTATTTTATATAATTTTTTTGGAGTCTGCATTATATGAACATTTTTTATTAAAAGTATTATTAGTCTATACTTAACAGTTTCCGAGATATTTACTCTTAAAAAATTACATTTTTGAACTTTGACAGCGTCTAGCTTTCTAACTGTACGTCTTAGAGCAAAACGGCTTACATGTCCCTATATTCGATTTTTATTATCTTTCCAATAGTGTGAACTTTCGGTTAAAATGGATGTAAGAAATATACTTACTGCTAGGGGCTTAAAGTAACAAAATTGACAATATACGCAAAAGATGTCCCCCTCGAAATAAAAATCGACGGGTCCGAGCGATTTTCCACATTTTCATTTTAAAGCAGGAAAATCGAGGTGGGAAGTTTTTAAATGAACACCCTGTATGTATGTAAGTATTATTGTATTATAGCATTAGGTACTCATCTAACCATTGGTTTAAAATATATAATATATGAATGCGCCTGGCGATCCCATCAGCTAGTTTAATTTTGCGCACCAACTATTAAAGATCTGACCGCTGGCAGGCCATGATAGTTCCAATACAGTTTGCACATCGTCATTCATTTTTTTAACTAGAGAGAGATACTTACATGTCATCAGCATACTGATGTGTCAAAAATGCTTTTGGAAAGCTACAAAAACCACATGTGTATAAAGAATAAAGCAGTGGTCCCAGAGTGCTACCCTGTGGCACACTTCTATTATTAATAACAAACTCATTACCAATACACACCCTTTGTTCTCTGTTACTAAGATAACTTTTTAAAAAGTTTATCGCGTGCTCTCCCAATTCAAAATATTTGAGCTTTGTAAAAAGCCTTGAGTTATCCAATGTATCAAATACTCTACTGAAGGCTAATATTACCAATAATAGTGTCAAATTTTTATCACATGCTTCAAGTATATCAGTCACTCACCTGTAGCAGACAGAGATTTATTTTACGTCGGCCTTTTTCCGCAACGAGGCCAATCACCGACGCCAGGGAATTTGTCACACACTATCTGGTAATTTTGCCGAATCCCTCTTTGTCGAGGGTAGGGTTCTTTGACGTGTCAACATCCATGACACGGGGCCCACTGTTTAACGTCTCTTCCGAAAGACGGCGCACCTCTTAAACCAAATTCCAAATTTAACATCGACGTTGCCGGCACCGGGAATGGAACCCGGGCCTTCGATCTGCGAGGCCGCTGCGCTGACCACTGGACCACAACGCCGATTTTTGTAAGTTAATAAATTTTAATGTATTAAGTTTACTTTTTTAAGTCCCTTGGATTTAGTTGGCCAAATACTTATGGGGCAAAACTAAGAAATATTCTTTCAGAATGTACAAACTACACAATTTATATTGGACTGCTTCTCGTGCCTACCCACTCATGCCGTTGCTTGGACGTATATCTGATGGCTAACCCCCAATTTACACTGGATTGAGAGACAGAGTACCTGGGGTAAGATATTATGCTGCGGAATTGAGAGTAAGTAAGAATGCAGTGATATCATGTAAAAAAGAATAGAAAGAAAGAAATAAGAATGCGAGGAAATGAAGATAAAAACCAGGATCCGATAGGTGGAAGATCTCAGCGGATGACCGAGCTTGTCAACTTTCTAAGAGGACATCCTTTCAAGACAACCTTGAATGCGGAAGAAGACATTAGTTCTCCGGATCCTCCACGTCCTCCAGACATCGACTAGGAGTGGTAGATATAAATAAGCGATGTGCCGCTAAAAATTATTTTGAGTGATGAAAACAAACAGTAAAGAGTAGAGTTTTATAAGGAATATTCCGACCAGAATAATTTATTGGAAAGAGTAATCTTTTCTGACGAATTCCAATTGTGCGGCAATGACAAAATTCGTGTATACCGGGTGTTTCTTAAAAGACGCTCACCCCTATAACTTTTCTGTATTTATAGATATTAAAATGAAATTTTGAGATTATACATAAGAGATGAGTCTGCGTTTATTGGCATAATTTTCTATTTGTTAGCACTTCCAGTTTGACCGGAAGTGACCTTGACTTTGGTATTTTAAATGGGACATCTTGTATATTTTTACTTATTGGGATTCAGCATAACATTCTGAGTAAAATGACACTTCACTTGTCATTTTTTGATGTGGTATAACGTTTTTATATTTATTTTTTTATTTTGAATCTAGAGTACTACAAATTAATTAAATCTGTTAATTTATAGTCCGGCAGTATATGAAAATTCAAATTATGTCATAATAATTGACTTTCTAAGTTTCACAAGCGTTTAAAACATAAAATTTTATTTTCTTTGACGTTTACTCCATTTTTCCAAATGGAACGATGGTGGTTCACTAGGATATTTAAAATGAGCATTTTTTTCCAACAATTTGATACCATACAATCCTATACTATTTTAAAATTGGCACGAAAAAATTGGCCTTAAGTCCCAATCGCCAATTTAAAAGCGTTATGCATTATTGCCGCTCTGTCTTCTCTAAAGAAATATAAAGGCGGCTTTGAAAAACAATGGAATTATTTTGAAAAGCAATAATATGGCTTTAATTTAAAGTTGTTATGTCATTAGTTTATAAAACTTACATTGTAAATCAGATAAAATGGTTAGTTTTACTAGAAGTGAACAAATTGATATTCTTCTAATTTTTGGAGTGACCAGAACATTTTTTCTGAAGCTGCAAGATTATATTATGTATTGTATGTTTTATAAACTAATGACATTACCACTTTAAATTAAAGCCATATTATTGCTTCTCAAAACCATTCCACTGTTTTTCAAAGCCGCCTTTATATTTCTTTGGAAAAGAGAGGGCGGCAATAATGCATAACGCTTTTAAATTTGCGATTGGGATTTACGGCAAATTTTTCAGTGTCAATTTTAAAATAGCATAGGAGTGTATGGTATCAAATAGTTGGAAAAAAAATGCTCATTTTAAATATCCTAGTGAACCACCATCGTTCCATTTGGAAAAATGGAGTAAACGTCAAAGAAAATAAAATTTCATGTTTTTAACGCTTGTGAAACTTAGAAAGTCAATTATTATGACATAATTTGAATTTTCATATACTGCCGGACTATAAATTAACAGATTTAATTAATTTGTAGTACTCTAGATTCAAAATAAAAAAATAAATATAAAAACGTTATACCACATCAAAAAATGACAAGTGAAGTGTCATTTTACTCAGAATGTTATGCTGAATCCCAATAAGTAAAAATATACAAGATGCCCCATTTAAAATACCACAGTCCAGGTCACTTCCGGTCAAACAGGAAGTGCTAACAACTTCACAATTATGCCAATAAATGCAGACTCATCTCTTGTGCATAATATCAAAATTTCATTTCAATATCTATACAAAAAAGTTATAGGGGTGAACGTCTTTTGAGAAACACCTGGTATAGATGCATAAACATAGGATATGACAAGATTCATATCCCAAAAACGGTTAGAGATAGGTAGATTGTTATTAACAAAAGTTTCTTAGGTTTTAATAAGGTATGAAATAAAGCTAAAATATACAGGGTATTCTATTTGCAATACCAAAGTTGGCCATAACTTCCGGTATAACCGGAAGTGATTCAAACGTGAAAATATAATATTGTCGGATATGGATTTGCACTCTTAAGGCTAGATGAAATAGTTGTAACTTAACTGCAGTGTAAAGCCTCTTAAGGTGGTGGAGCTTATCGCAAAAAAAGTGTGATAAAGAAACACTAGTGTGTAGAAGAGAGACAGTGACATTTGCATTAAATAGTGAAGAGAGACAGTGACATTTGAGTTTAGTAGTAGGAGTCAGAATTAGAATGTTTATAAAAAAATACTTATTTGTAATTGGTTGGAATAAAGGATTCCAATCCCCTCTTTTAGAGTTTGGGAAGATAATTCATGACACAGCAAAAAAGGAATCCCTTCTTCCAATTGGTAGGGGGTTACAAAACACTATAAAAACTCGAAAGAACACATACGACGGAGAGTTAAAAAAGTTCAAGTTCGCCGGTTCAAAGTAATTAATCTATTCAAGTGTAAGGGGAAACTGTTCTTTATCTATTGATTAATAACCTGTAACTGTTTAAATTGTTAAATTTCCTTTTGATTTGAGTTATTATAAAGTTATAGTTGTTTCTTCTGACTTACTTGGAGTAAACCATCGTTCCTGAAGTAGGTAAGTCTTAAGAGGGCGGCTCGATTTTAAAATAACTTTCTAAATTACCATTTTTTTGTAAACACCTATTTGTTTGGTTATTTTCCTGGTTTTTAAGATTGTATTTTTATTATCACGATTATTATAATTGCTTTTGCTTTTCTTGCCATTTAATAAACTTGTTTAAAATTCCTTGGTGTTTCAGTGAAGAACTTGAGAGCAACCTAATCCGTTAAGATAATAAAATAATAATTTTTATAAATCTCTATTTAAAACTATCTAAGCTACACAACCCAGTCGACTACAAACTGTAGCCCGACAATATTCTAAAACTTCAATTATGTCCGCTATCAAATTTTAATAATAATAGCTTCAATCGTTTAAGAGATCATCTAATAGGCCTTTTCAACGCGGATCACCCTGTATTGTTTAACGTAAATAATGGCGTCGGCCGGTGAGGTACTTCGTTAATTAAGTCTGTGCCTACTGGGATTCTCTTGTTTATCAAAAATAATAGTTAAACGAGGTAATTTAGTTGCAATTAGCTAATATTACAAAATAGATTAGAGCAACGCCTTGCTGTTATGAAAATCGAGTTATTAAATTTGACAACCTTGGGAATATTTTACTTTAGAAATACCAGAATGTAACACTGGGTAATAAAATTTGGTCTGACGTGGAACAACTAATCACGTGAGTATATTTCCGATATTAATGATTTTACTTATTATTAAGTAACACAAAAAAATCCTGTTTGTAATTGAAACTATACATTAGATATACAGGGTGGTGCAACATCAGATTGGCCCTGAGAGATCTAATGTAAATTTGGCTGCCAAAAGTTAGCCGCCAAAATTCCGAAAACTGCCGAACGACCCTACATTGGCGGAAAATACTTAAAAAAAATTATTAAATAGAAACAATTATGAAATGTTTTCATATAAAAACTGTGCTTAGAAATATCTCGTCCTAAAACTGTAAATTAGGTTAAAGGGGTGGTTATGGGGTTAATAGTGTTATATAAATGATTTTAAAAATAATTTGAGAATTAATTTGAAGAAGTAGTCCATGCTTAAAGTGGAGTTAAAGTATGGGAAAGAAAGAAAAAACTAAAAGTTTTCCCCACAAAATTTAATAGAATAAAAAATTATTCATGGGTCTCTATATGTTTTGAATGTAGAAACGTTCATCATCAGGAGACAGAAAAATTTTAATTTATGCTGATGGTGTTAGCAAAAGAGAAAATTAGAACCTTAATGGAGCTTTTATGGACTTAAAAAATTGAAGTGTAGAAGCAGAAACATGATATGAAGAAAATTGATATGGTTAAACCATCCTGAGTATGTGAAAACGTTATTAATGGAGGTCTAAACCAACCAAATAAAATGGGGAAGAAGAAAAACCCTTCCTAAGAAGGTGTCAAAGATTATTTAAATTTTTAAAAAAACTTATCCAACATATGTCTGTAAGACATTATGCTGATGAAATTGAAGGTATTACAACATTCACTTTTGTCCCAGCAAGTGGACGTGAATAACCTTTTGACTTTTCCTTTTATTTTTTAAAAATGTGCAACTTTTTAATTGTTTTTATTGGTTTTAAATTAACCTCTTGCGGGTTTACTGAGGTTTAATCCTCAGTACACCAAAAATGCTTTTTAGAACGTAAACTTATTGTGATACCTTCAATTTCACTAGTAATGTCTTAAAGACATTACCAGGAGAACAATTAAAGGCTTTCTTAGGTCAATTTTTGTATGTATGTTACAAATAGGTATACTTAAATAAAAAAAAAATTAAATTTCGAAAATGTTAACTGACTTTTGTTTTAATAGTGGTATCATAATACTTTTAGTATATATTAATACAAAATAAAACGAGTAACTAGCCATTTTATTTAATTATGAAAATCATAAAAAACAATTTGTTTCGATACTACAATATAAAAAGATTTTACAGGTCGTGCATTTTGCAAATGTGAGCTTTTTCCATACAGGATTACGACATTTGGACCTTTTTTGCTCATTTTTCATAAATTGTGGATAATGCTGACCGGAGATCCTGAATCTCTTATCTGGTAAAGGTTGTATTTTTCTTTTTTTGCTAGGACACTCTTCTTTAGGGGTTTCTTCATCCTTGTTTGAAGAATTATCCTAAATTAAAGATTGGGCCACGGATAACTTAAAATCTAGGTAGTCCAAAATGTCTCTTTTTGGAAAATTTACAGCAGAGGCATCTTGTCTATACTCAAGCCATGCCGCTGCAGTAGCAGAATCAAAGAAAAATACATTATTCTTAAAATAGGCCCATCTAAGACGTTACACAAAACAAAAAACTGTGAATAAAAAATATATATTATGACAAATATTTATATAAACTGTATTGCTAGGGACCCAGTGTATCATGGATGATACCGACATAAAACGGTATGATATGGAAAGAGATTAATTAGATTTGGCTAAACTAAACATATGATATGAATGCCTAATATATAAACAACTAGTTCTGTAGAAAAAAAAAACATATTTTTTTAAAGTACTTACGTTTATTTTTCTCCCTAATCGTTATTATGTCACGAACCACTTGTTTACAGCCTAAATTAACAAGTATTACTAACCTCAAAATATCAGCAGAGGCGCGAAAACGGTTGCCGCGTGTCGAAACAACCATATCACCTGAGGTATAGTTGAGTCTGTAGCACTACGAAACCTATTTAGATATAAAAAAAATATTTTTTAAAAAGTATCCTATATGATACCGGGGTTCCGAGGAGGTTAGAAAGGTTTTTCTTCTTTCCCATTTTATTTGGTTGGTTTGGCCATCTAATGGTGTAGTGTCTGGAGAATTTACCCCTGAACAAGCCATGCCACAAGGTTTCATACTCGCGCCAACCTTATATAACATATATTGCTATGACATGGGTGCAGACATTAAAGACAACATCAACTGCTACTTGCTATACAATTTGCAGACGACACGGGTATTATAACTCACAGAAGTCATACTTGGAAAGCCACTGAAGAATTACGGGAGTCAATCATAACCATTGAAAAATGGTTTAAAAATTGGAGAGTAATATCAAACCAGAAAAATCACAACTTCTACTTTTTAACCACACCATTACAGGCCACAAGCCGAAGATAACACTGGGCAATCAATAAGTGAAGTCAAATAATACTAAAAGTACCTAGGCAGACAATTAAACTTTTAACTTAACTTTAATAAACACACCTGTACCATAACATACGAAGTTAAAAAGCAATAACACCAAAACCGCAGCAAAAGTCTACTTGCAGGCCATTACGAGAATATGGACACGTACTGTTGAACAATTCCAGACCACCAGCCAAGAAAAACATTAAAGTGACAGAAACATGAGCCCAAAGAACCATGACCAAAATTGGGGACCCGCAACTACTATACAAAAAAACAAATATTATGCAACCCATCGAACCAAGACTAACTCAACTAACTGAAAAATTTAAAGCCAAACCAAAAAATTTGGAACTTATTGAAGAGCAGTGTGTAACCAGAAATAACCAAGAATCTAGATATCGGTATCCAGAACAAACAATACTGGAGATTTTAATAGACAATAACTAGAGAGATAAAAAACTTTAAAATTACGTCACATAATTCTGATGTTTTTTTTGTTTCTGACATTTGTTTTCTTCCTTTTTTTTCTTCGTCTTTGTTTTTTTGGAAACTACATGTAAACGCATCCTAGATTGTTAATATTTAAATACAGAGTGTTTGGAAAAATAAAGTCAATTCGTGAACCATATTATATTCCTTGAGCAAAAATAATATGACTTTTATAATGCCATTTTTCATTTTTCACCTTAATTACATGTTGCGACAAAGTTTAAAATTAATAACAGATTTTTTTGAATAATTCGAGTATTTAATAAGATATTAATTTCAAATATAATACATAGCTTCAACAAAAATAATTGTCAAACATTCAAAATAGGGGGTCCAGTACCCGCTGACCCCCTATTTTTTAGTACGCGTATCAATGACTTCCAAACTATATTTTTTCAGGTAATCATTTGTTTTTGTATATTTTTTCACTCTGAGAATTTCGATAAAACGATGCGTTTTGGAGATAATTTGAAAAGTATGGGTCCTTAACTGATGCCAACGCGACTTACAGTAATACAGGGTGTCCCAGCCGAGAGTGACCCATTTTAAATGCTTATAACTTTTATACCAGTTGTGCTAGCTACCTACGGTTTACGCCATTCATTTTCTCTTGGCATAAAGTTTTTTTCTAGTTGGTACCAAATTTAGTCGACAATTATACAGTGGGAGTAAAAAAATTGCCTTTTTTCGACATCAAAAATTACAACTATTTTTAATGGAACACCCTGTATATTGCAACGCCATAATTAGGAGTCGTGTCCAAGGTATCCACGTACCAATAAAACATCGGACTTGTAACTTGAAGTTTTAGCAGCAAAAAATTAAAATAGAAATCTGGGTATTTTAGCAAACGTATTTTTTATTGGCATATTTACAACGCGAATAGGCAGATTTTGATTATTTTTTTCTGACTATACATTAATAAAGATAAATCTAAAAAAACTGCTGTATATGTTGGCCGTTCTGTTCCACGCATTTATGAAGTAGGACCATTAAATAGTTGAATGAATTGTGTAACATATCCTGGGGAATCGCTTCAATTACGTTACGAATATTCCTCTTTAGATCATCCAAACTATGTGGAAGGGGGTTATAGCACCTTTCCTTGACATAACCCCAGAGAAAAAAAGTCTGGAACTGTCAAGTCAGGAGAGTAAGGTGCCCATTCTATAGGACCGGCTCTTCCTATCCATTTTGCTCCAAATGTCATATCTACTGATGCTCTTGCTATTAAAGAATAATGAGGTGGAGCACCATCTTGCTGAAAGTAGACCTCATCCAAGATACCATCCTGTATTAACTATGGATAAAAGAAATTTTCTAACATATCAGTTTATACAGTTCCTGTTATCGTTGACTCATTGAAAAAAAATGGTCCATATATTTTTTCAGCAGAGATTGCGCACCAAACTGTTACCTTTGGAGTATCTCGCTGGAACTCGTTAAATGCTCTTGGGTTCTCTGATGCCCAAATCCTACAGTTGTGCTTGTTACACCTACCATCTATGTGGAAACTAGCCTCATCAGACATAATTAACAGCGTATTTGGGTTAACTCTAAACAAGTCCAAAAGAGTTTCGCAAGTAAACAATCTCTTTTCATAGTCCTCCTGACGAAGCTTTTGAAATGTTTGAAGCTTATAAGGGAATAATTTTAAACATTTAACACATCTCTCGCACTCACTTTTAGATAAATTTAATGCAGCCGCTATTTTCCTAAGAGATATTTTCTGAATATTAATTGCAATAATCTCATGGACCGCTAAAAGGCTGTCTAAATATTCAGGATTAAACATATTCCTTTTTGGCCTCTTGACCTCCAAGTATCCATGTATTGAAAATTTCTGATGCCATTTTTTAATAACGTTTTTGCTTGGCGGAAATTTTTGGAATTTAGTTCGAAATCTTCTTTGTGTCATTATTGATCGGGTTTCAATATAAAAGATTACTGTTTTTGCTTTTTCAACTAACGAATAAATCATTTTCTTTAAAATGTATGTTAACTTAATTTGATATTTTACTCTGACAGTGACAATTGTTTACTATGGATACCTAGTACAAAGGTAGATAGGTACCTATACCTATTTTAGTTTTAAAAAATATACCTCGATTTCTATTTTATTTTTTTGCTGTTAAAACTTCAAGTTACAAGTCCGATGTTTTATTGGTACATGGATACCTTGGACATAAATCCTAATTATGGCGTTGCAATATACAGGGTGTTCCATTAAAATTAGTTGTAAATTTTGATGTCGAAAAAAGGAATTTTTTTTACTCCCACTGTATAATTGTCGACAAAATTTGGTACCAACTAGAAAAAAACTTTATGCCAAGAGAAAAGGAATGGCGTAAACCGTTGGTGGCTAGCACAACTGGTATAAAAGTTATAAGCATTTAAAATGGGTCACTCTCGGCTGGGACACCCTGTATAATAAATTCAAATGCCAATTCAAATTAGCCGTTGTGGCATTGTCATGGATACAAGATATAATTAATTAAAGCTTTGCAATAGGTGACAATACCAAAAACTAAGGTTTAGTGAGAAATAATGCAAAGACAGTGGCGTACAATTACTATCACTAATCTTCTTCCCATAATAGTAATTTTATCAGGAATTTTTACTGGGCGTTCATTTTTATTATTTCTTCAAAACATACCTGATTTGCCTCTAGTGGTGGGACAAAATATTTGATTTCAACTAGACAGTGATTCTCCGCATTTTGCTAAAAATGTTAGAAACTATTTACACCAAATCTTTCCTAATCGCTGGATTGGTCAGGGCCAAGATGCTCCTGTTAAGTAGCCACCTCGTTCCCCAGACCTTACTCTCTTGGACTATTCAGTCTGGAGGTGTATGAAAGATTTTGTGTATGTGGTTCCGATTTTGAACAAGAATTATTTAATAGAATGGAGAGCAGTTCAGGTTGAAACCACATCATTTTCAAAGGTTAAGATTTTCTTTAATAAAGAGAGCTCGCATGTGTTCCCAAAAAAATGAAGATTATATCGAGCAATTTCTTTAGACTATTTTTTTGTTAATTTTATTTCTGTTGTTACTAACGTATTCATAATTTTATGAAAATAATTTGTTTTCAATATTTATTATCTTGTTACGATGTATCAAATTCATTTAATAAGTAATAGTAGTTTATTGTCTTAAGAACGAGTGATAACAGTGGCGCTTTTACTACTATGTGAAGAAGATTAGCAATAGTAAGTTCTTAGTAGGGCAATAAAATAATTTCATTAAACTGGTTTAGTACAACAGGTTTTTGTTTGTACGCCACTGTATTTACATTAGTTTGGCTAGTCCTTTGCTGTCGGTATTACCACATATTGCAATATTTTATTTAATTATATCTTATATCCATGGTAATGCCGCAACGGCTGACTTGTTTTGGCATTTGAAAATTTTGAGATTACCGTAAGCCGCATTGGCATAAGTTGAGGACCCATACTTTGCAAATTATCTCCTAAACGCATCATTGTATCGAAATTCTATAGGAGTCAAAAATAATTAAAAATAAATGAATACCTGAAAAAATATAGTTTGACCATCACTGGCCCACGTAGGTACTAAAAGATGGGGGGGAGGGGGTTAACCTCTCCGGTAATGTAAATTCTCAGAATACTCGCATGTGGAGTAGTGAAAATCCACCCATTTTTTTTGTAGAGTCCACATTGCATCCTCAAAAAAATGGTGCCTGGTAAGCTGTTTCTTGAAGAAGATGACACAGTTACAGCACAGCGGTATAGAGACAATATTTTGAATCCATTTGTGGAGCAATTACTTGACGACGAACTACGTTTTAAATATTTTCAACAGGACGGTGCAACCGCCCATACAGCCGCCGAAACTATTAACTATATACGCAATTTTTTCGACGACAGATTGATCAGTTTTTGATCAGACATTGAATTCCCACCTAGATCACCTTGTTTAATGGTTATGGATTACTTCGTTTTTCCTCATTTAAAGAAGACTATTTTTAAAACGCCAGTTGCAAATTTAGAACAATTACAAGAAAGGATTATCCAAGAATGTGGTAACATTTCTCCAGAGATGTTGGTTAACACTTTCGAAAATATGAAGAGACGTGTAAATTTATGCTTGGAGCATGGCGGTGGCCAATTTCAGCAATTTATGTAATTATTTTTCTTTTTCTTTCTGTATATTCTTACTTTGTTAATTTTGTAAACAATAAAAATAAATTTGTATTTGCCTACTTATTTTATTACTCATTAGTTTGACATATCATGTCATAATATGAATTTGACAAAATTTTAACCTAGATTTGGTTAGATATATCGTCCCCATATCATTGTGATCTAAACCAAGCCCTACGTTTTTTAATCCAAGCCCTCTTTGATGCAAATAATTTTTTCTCGCACGGTATTTGAGGATAGCAAAATTTCCATGGGATTTTCGATGGCTAGTCTAGCGGTGGTCTTATGTGCGATGTAGTTTGTTCATACAAATTATCATATAAATCACAATTAAACCATCGCTAAAATTATTATTAAAACTGTAATTTATTAACAAAAATAATAATTTTTCCTCAAATTGGTATGAGATTACTTAGAAAAAACCATTTGAAGACCCTTAACGATGAACTTGCCAAGGTCTGTCCCAAAATTTTTGGTAGAACAAATGGCGTTAAAAAATTACCATGCAAATCCCATGTATCGAGTTAAATAAATGCACTGAATTTGGTAGAAACAAAAGGTATCGGTGTACTATAATACTCTAGTGATATATGATGATTTAATGTTAAACTAGAAGCACTTATCAATAATTATAGCTTCAGGCCTACGAAATGTCATCGAAACATGACCGTATAGCCACGCCTTATAAGACTAAAGTTAATTATTGTTAGCAAAAAAGCAAGGCTAATCAAGGTCGCCCAAATCAGCGGATCTTATTAGACCACTAAGAAAGGTAATTTAAACGGCAATAAACTTACTTATGAACGTTAACTTTTTATATGTCTGACACCAAAATAATGGAGACATTTTGCAGCTGAATACCGGAATCCGTTAAACGCAAAAATATCGAAACTTAACGCTACTTAAACAACATTTAACGTCTTTACGAAAAAAGCTTGCGTCTGGTTATTAAATAGATATTTAAAATAGTTCGTGAGGATTCAGAAGATTATTGCGTTAAGAAAACTATTAGTATGATTACCAAAGATCCCTAATAATGTAAATATTAATTCGAGTTACTTCTTCCGGGGCATGATTTCAAATTAAACATTATTTACTGTTACACTCTGATTGGTTATTTAATCATAGTAATGCACAACAGTAAATTCACGAAATGAAATAAAATCATTGGGTGTTACATATTTTGGAATTTCCGTTTTTGCGGTTATAATGACCGACTATGAATTCGCAGACAGCTGAAATATATAAAGAGTGTACTTATTTTAAGTTGAAGTGAATCCCTTTTCCAATCTCCTAAAATTAGTTTTGGGTGTCAATCAAGTGTAGCTCTATTATAATAAACCTGGGAAATCGATTAATGATTGTTTTTACCTTAACAAGACCTTTTTGACCGATCTGGGACTTGGTTGGTTGGTTGGTTAGTTTAAGGTGGATGTCGGGTTCTACGTGTGACCCAAGCTTCTTACACTGCAACCTTTAGGCTTATTATTGTGCACCCCAGTCTTGTTAGAAAAGGTTTGTTCCTTCTACGAGGTCCAGTAGTTTTCTTCCAAGTTTGTCATGCGGGAGGTTATCGCCGCGTTAAATGTTTCCGAAGATTTTGAATCTTTTCGTCCTCTGATCTGGGACTTAATCGAGGTATTCAGCAAAATATTATGTTAACCTTCTGCATTGGCAGTACGTTGTTGAAAAACAATACTCATTTACTACTTTTTTTTCTTGTTCCCATTCTGCTAAACTACCGCTCTAAGTCTCCTTCCCCGTGTCAGGGCCGTCTCAAGCGCCGGGGAAGTCGGAGCCGCCGATAACAAAGTTAGCATAAAAAAAATTGGTCAGTAGTTTCGTTATACGTTCCGAATTGTTTGAGTTCTCGGGGATCTCAGTTATTTAGTTTAAAAATCACATTACACTGCTCAGCGATCCGAGTTCCGTGGATACTAATTTCAAATGAAGAAAAACTACGAAACACTTTTGACTAGGTACAGTTGACGACAGATAATTTCGTACACTAAACTGTGACACTGTAAATGCAACTTTTTTACCTTTATTACCTTGTAACGTGTTAATTGTTATCATGATATCTGTCAAAGTATTGTCATTATCTAATTTGATTTAAAAATGCCTCATTTAAGTATTATTAAAAAAGCAAGAATAATATGTTTAGTAGAAATAGGGTGGTCTTATTGAAAAATAGCTGATCATTTTAGAGTACCTAGAAGTACTGTTCAAGGAATTGTAAAAAAATGGCTCTATCATCAAACACTTGAAAGGTCTGTTGGGTCTAGTTTAAATAATAGAAAATCATCAAATGAAGAAGGCCAAAATTTGGTGAAGTATTTAAGGCAAAATCCATTTGAAACTGCAGTACCCGCTACCCAACGCCGAGTAAGACAATGTTCCGAATTAAGAAATAGAGCAGCTGCATCTAAACCGTTTTTAAAAAATAGTGATAAGAAACAAAGTTTGCTATGCAATATTTACCAAAAAATAATTTTTTTTGGCAAAATTAGTCTGTATAAAATGGAAGGATTCGAGTATATAGGCCACCAAATTCCCGATATGAAGGGTTAACTCCGGATTACACCAGAAGTATTATTTTGTCAATGCCAAGAAGATTACGATTAGTATTAGAATCCAATGGCGCAGCAATTAAACATTAGTATTTTGTTTGTTGTTTGTTAATTAACCCTTTTTGGCCTTATACTTTTGTAGTTTTCCTGGTATTATTATATAATTATCTTATTTCGTGGCTGTAATTTAAACACAAAAATATTTAGAAACAACCATTATTAATTATGGTAAAAAATCGTGCATACAATAATTTACAGCTATGTATGAAGCTGGTGTTCTATCCAGGTATAAGCAGCAAGGTGAGAAACCCGTTTTACCCAATTTTGTTGTAATTGAGTTATGTATGGGTGGAGTGTACAAATTTATATGTCGTTAACTGTAGGCCTAAATATTGCTAAATTTGGTCATTAATTTATAGTAAATACTATAGTATACTATGATTCTTCGATTCTGTTTAGAACGTGTGGCGTAAGATTAAATTTGGCGCTGTGACTTTAATAGGCATATAAACAACCAACCATCATTATCAATAACTATAACATTGATGGGTTATACGACAAAAAGATATAATATGTGTAATAAATAACTAAGTCAGAAACATCAACATAAGTGTGGCTTACACTTTTATTTAAAAATAATCTAAATCAGTTTTATCTATGTTATAATGAGGTCGCGACATAAGGAACAGGTTTAGTTATTTCCTAAACTTAGAATTGGAATTAATGGTTTTCAAATGCAATGAAGGTGATATACAACATTTCACTTTCGTAAATTAAGGCGTTTCTAGTTAAGGCAGAGGAGGGTGGAGGAAGAGGGATGTCATCAGTTAGACGAGTAACATATTATAGACCAGAAGCTGGTGCAATATCACCCTGATACCTTTAAACCAACGTCGCTCTTTACAAGTTAAAAAGAAAGAAAATAGTGAGTACAATTGAAAGGGACTAAGCAAAGGCTTTTTAGTAGCACAATATTTAAAAGCCAATGGTAAATCATGTCTGATAAATTTTGAGATATGTATTTATAAGTCATTTCTTTTTTCTTTTTTTTTGGATTTTTTGGCTTTGCACATAATGCATACAGCCACTACCGTAACTTAATTTATATTTTTTAAAGTCATTTCTTAGGGCCAAAATATGCTTACTACTAGAATATCAAATATATTTGTGGGAAAGAAAGAAAAAGCTAAAAGTCTTCCTCCACAAAATTTAATAGAATAAAAATTCTTTCTGGGTCTCTACATGTTTCGAACGCAGAAACATTCATCATCAGGAGACAGAACATTTATTTAATGCAGATGGTTCTAGCAGAAGAGAAAATGGTGTAGAACCTTAATGGAGCTTTTATGGAATTAAAAATTGATGTGTAGAAGTGACATAATATGAAGAAAATTCTGAAAAGTTAAAACATACTGAGTATGTGAGAAAGTCAGTAAAAGGTGGTCTAAACCAACCAAATAAACCGGGGCAGAAGAAAAAACGTTCCAAAAAGAAGGTATCGAAGGTTATTTAAAATTTTAATAAAATATTTTTTAAGTATATCTGTAAGACATTATAAGGATACAATTAGTCGTAGTATTACGAAGATTTCACAATAGAATACTATCTAATAATTGTTTTGTGGGGTACTAACACATCAATTTTTAATTCTATAAAAGCTCCATTAAGGTTCTACACCATTTTCTCTTCTGCTAAAACCATCTGCATTCAATAAATTTTCTGTCTCCTGATGATGAACGTTTCAGCGTTCGAAACATCTAGAGACCCATAAAGAATTTTTTATTCTATTAAATTTTATGAAGGAAGACTTTTAGTTTTTTCTTTCTTTCCCATACTTTCAACTCCACTTTAGGCATAGACTATATTTTTTTCAAATTAAATATATTTGTGATCAGGGCACCTAAAACGTCAAAATGTTTACAGAAGTTTCGTAAAATATGGTCATCTGAGAGTTTTGACGAATTGATAAAATATTTTAATTAACTTAAGTTTTTTTCTTTTATTTGTTTCCGAACAAAATCAAAAAAATTATGCCAATAAATGCAGAATCATCTCTTATGCATAATCTCAAAATTTTATTTTAATATCTAGAAATATAAAAAGTTATAAGGTACTGTCGAGTAATAAGGCCGGGTTATCGTTATTTATTTTTTATTTAAAAACACATGAACAATTTCGACTTTGTGCATATAAAAAACGTAACTAAACTCTTTATTTTCCAAAAATATTGAGGCACAGGAACTTAAAAAACACATATTAACGCGTAAAAACTAGAAGAAGAAAAAATTAATTTTGGCCTTATTACCAACCTAGGCAGGTTATAAGGCCAAACTAAACATTTGATATTTAACGTATAAAAAAGTAAAAAAAAATGTGTAAGTATTCCTAAAAATGTTAAAAATTATAAACTTAAAAATATTATACCAACGTTTAGATGATAAAAATAAAAAAAATGGATTTCCTACCTAGGTTGGTAATAAGGCCAAACATGGATAAACAACAGGCCAAGGCCAAGGCCTTATTACCTGTTTGGTGAGAATATACTTTTTGAGGTTATATAAATTCACAAAATAGACAAATAATTTAAATAAACCGTCTGCAACTGTTGTTGACATCCTCATAAACAGATGCTCCAAAATATAGACACAACTATATTGAACTAATGAAAATATCACATACCTTTTATCTAGAAATTTTACACCACAGCACTTAAAATTCAACGGATTTTGTTGGCAGCGCACTGTTGCCAAGCGGAGTGACTGTCGCTCTCCAGTCACGTGTTATTTGGCTCAGTTGAAGTCATCCCAAGTATAAATGGCGCTAAGCGTATAAAATAATTAATTTTTGTGGGATTTTTGATGATATGGCCTTATAACCTGCCCGGCCTTACAACCCGACAGTACCTTAGGTGTGAACGTCTTTTGAGAAATACCCGGTATAATATATTTTCTCTAACAAAAATGCATTTTAAAATACTAAATTTGACGGGTCCGCGGGATTATTTATTAAGTGGGCGGTATTTTATATGAAAGGCTAGTCCTTTTCTTTATCATAACGTTTTATGAACTTGAAATTAGGTACATTTTTCCTTAAGTTGACTTTGATAGTTCAGTTGTAAACCCCCCATCTAAAACCTACAGTACTGGTCTAGTATTATGTTAAAAACAAGCTTATTAGAAGCACATCATCATATAAAAGTCATATATTTCGAGAAAATAGGATCAGAATATACAGTGTCCGCAAGAAAGTTCGCATCAAATGGGATTTTTTTTTATTATTAGGTATAGGTAAAAATTGAAAAAGCAGTTAGTTTTTGCTTACCTAAAAACCAAAAATGACTTATACTGAAGCAGCTGCACGACTTGCGTTACCTGTCAAATTTGATATTTTTAATAAAATAAGTTCAAAAATGCCATTATTTATCAAAATATCGAAAAACTTTATTTGAGAAAGTTGTTTATTTAGGCATTTTTAGTCTCTATACGAAATTTTGATAGTCTAATACAATTTTTATTTTTTGCCAGGTTTTTGAAAATTTTGATCAACCCTCGTAGATTAACTTTTATACATCGATGTAAAACCATTTGCCTTTACTTCATTTGTAATCTTAATGCAATTTTGTGTAAAATTTTTGTTTCCTATTATTTATTTTGCTTAAAAAACTGAAATTGTTATTGATCAGTATGTAATGTTTGATGCAAAGTTTATCTAATTTCATCAGTTTTGCCAAAACCGACGTTTCTTATTTCTCCTAAGTTAGTAAACAGATGTACAAAAAGAAAATATTGGAAACTTTCGTTGAAATTTTACTTAATTAATATTAAATTAAATTAATTATATTAAACTATATTTTTGTTGAATAAAATGTTTCGAGCGATTAATATATATTCTTTTTAATCCAATATTAATTAAGTAAAATTTCAACGAAAGCTTCCTAATCTTTTCTTTTTGTACATCTGTTTACTAACTTAAGAAAAATAGGAAACGTCGGTTTTGGCAAAACTGATGTAATTAGATAAACTTTGCATCAAACATTACATACTAATCAATAACAATAATTTCAGTTTTTGAAGCAAAACAAATAATAGGAAACAAAAATTTTACACAAAATTGCATTAAGATTACAAATGAAGTAAAGACAAATGGTTTTACATCGATGTATAAAAGTTAATCTACTAGGGTTGATCAAAATTTTCAAGAACCTGGCGAAAAATAAAAATTGTATTAGACAGTCAAAATTTCGGACAGAGATTAAAAATGTCTAAATAAACAACTTTTTCGAATAAAGTGTTTCGATATTTTGTTAAATAAGGGCATTTTAAAACCTATTTTATTAAAAATGTCAAATTTGACAGGTAACGCAAGTCGTGCAGCTGCTTTAGTATACGTCATTTTTGGTTTTTAGGTAAGCAAAAACTAACTGCCTTTTCAATTTTTACCTATACCTAATAATAAATCCCATTTGATGCGGACTTTCTTGCGGACACTGTAGATTAAAGTAAGTTTTACTAAAAAAAATAATCCTGTTCATGTATAAGTTTTTACAAATTTTATAGAACCACAAAGGTCGACCACACGGTTCTCAAGTAACGAGAACCAAAGTAGTATTTCCTTGGTCCGACTTCAAGGTTGCGACGGTTTTTGACGCCGGTTGGGTACAATATCCGGAACCAAATGACGCATTCGTTCTTTTTAACAAGCGTAACATTTTGGTAAGTGTCCCGATAAAGAGAAAAATTAATCTTAATATTTTTAAAAAAGTTAACTAACACAGTAAAAACAAATTTTTAAACATTTATAGGTAAACACATTATATAATGGTGCCAATTTAGTTTTAGCTATTAACTCACACATCTTTAAACGTCACACATACCTACAAGCAGAATAAGGTAATATAAATCCTGGTCATAATTCAAAATAAAAACAAATAAACCACTTAAGGCATGCAGTTTTAGGTCCCCTGCATTATATCATCATCTAAAATTATTCAGTATTCAATAATTTTTTTTGGCATTTCCTATGGAACATTTTTTAAAAATTTATATTTTTGGAATAAAATCAAAATAAATATTTGAGAATTATTATAAACCAATCTTACTGGAGTAATATTAGCAAAGTTCTTTTGTAATAAAGCAGAAAATAATTCCATATCATTACCAAGACGCAATCCGATATCACATACATTAGAACCACAGAAATGTAATATAAGGAACCTAAGTTGTTCACATTCTCGATCCGAAATAGTTTTTAACAAAAATTAATGATGACAAATTTCTGCTGATTGCCCTAGATCTACCGAATATATTTAAAAATTAAGTTTATTGATATATTAATTATATTAGATGCGTGTCTGATGTGTAGGTAAAGCATGTTTCACGAAAAATGGATACGACTTAATGACTGCAGTAAAACTACCTGGGTCGGTCCCATTGTGTCGACAAGAGTTTGGCAATAAACAAGTGAAGTATAGAGGGATGGACTGTAGATAATTATGTAGATATTTAATTTATATAATTTATTAAGGATGAGTTTCTAAGGAAAACAAGTAATGATATGATTATATTAATGTAATCAAATGAAATACCATTTTTTTTGAAATATTACTAGTCATATATATTTACATTTATAATGTCATTCTATGGGTAGTTCTGTTTCGCTATCGATATCGCTATCTACAACACTAGAACTTAAAGTCGGAGAAATATTTTCAGACCTAATCAGTGATTTTAACTGGTGCCACATATGCTCTATGGGGTTAAAAATGCATTAATAGGGTGGGAGCCGTAGCACTGTATGTCAAATTTCTTCTGCCAATGTATCACAAACATATACTTTTGTTATACAAAATGTCTTTAAAACTTCTAAAAGATGACTTTTTTTTATAACTTTTTTCAAAATATATATCATTCGCCGCCATGTAGTTCTGAATCTCCAATTTTGTATTATTTGAGCTTGGAGCTTTATGTAATTGGCGACTGTGATAGCTCGCATTGTCCATTACTATCACGCTATTCTAAGGAATGTTTGGTAAAAGACAATTCTTGAACCATTCCTCAAAAAGTTCGGCCGTTGTATCTTCATGGTAGTCCACACTAGAGTCTTTAATGTTTTTTGCAGAAAGCCACAAGGCATTTGGAACCCAACCGTTTTCTGACCCAGCATGTAAAATGGTTATTCTTTTTTCTTTATTTGACGGAGCTTTTGTTTTACACTTATCGGAAGAATCAGACCAGCCTTTGGATGGTGTTTCATGCGTGTCAAACCAAGTCTCGTCGAGGTAAATTATTGGACGGTTTTCAGAACGGCATTTCCTTACCGAAGTTATACACTCATGACGCCATTTTTGTAAACGGTGGGATTCCATTAGTACTTGCCTTTTGTCAATTTTGCGGTATCTGAAGCCCATTTCCGACAAAACTCTCCAAAGGCTAGTGCGGCTATAACTTATTTGGGTTTCATCATTGGTAAGCCGTTGCTTCAGATAATCCAATGTAGTTACGCGTTGCTCTTCGTACATGGTGTAGATTTTTTGTCTTATCAAGTCCTTATCGCTTTCGTCGAAACATTTGGTGAAACCGGCATCTTTACGCTTCTTTCTAGATTTAATGGGATTTGACGCGATTCTTTTCACTGTAGTCAAAGGTATATATCTTAGTCAAATCAGACTTTTCGCAGCAGCACTAGCATTAAGTCCTCTGTTGAGTAAAGAAGTATATACTCTTTTTACAATTTCCCTAGCATTGAGAGATAAATGCATTTTCTTCGCTGCAACACTAGAAGAAGCACCATCAATGTTTTTCCACGGACGCAACATACTGTTTTTTTATACCTTTGGTAAAATGATATCGGTAATACAACTAAACTCTTCCAGCAAGAAATAAAAACTAACAAATTTTACCACAAAAAGGTATTTAAATATAAATTAAGCAACCCAACCTACCTGATGTGCCTATATTTACAATAAGTATAATTCTTACAATCCGGTCCTTTCAAATGGAAAAATATTCCACATTTGCCACGTGCCGTTTTGCCACGGCAATAAAAAAGTGCTGTTTCGCCACGCATAATTTTCATATTTTCTAACGAGTGCTGTTTTGCCATGCATACTTTTATTTCTTACCTGCCTAGATTTTAAGCCTTTTCTTGCAAAGCTATCTTAGAATTATACAAAAGTTAAGTATTAAAATATTTATTTTTGTATACCATGTATTGGTTATCATAATTTTTAATTAGAAGAAGATAATAAACATTATCGAAAGCTTGGCTAATACACCAGGCCTTTGAAAATGGTAAAAAATGAAAAAAAAAATAGTAGGATGAAACCCATTGAAAAATAAAGAGAATATAATAAAAATGAAAGGAAAAATAATTTACGGGCGATCCGAGGTCGGGAAGTGGAAGGGGGTGAGTTTTTAAAGGTAGAAAACGATTTATCTCGATTTTCGGCAAAACTACAATTTCTATGGAAAACGTTAAATGGCAAAGTTGTAGATAATAAAAAGATCCACAACTTTTGTATTTACACTTTTTTCATATAACCTCAAAATTTATGTGAAAAATTCAAATAACCAAGTTTTTGGGTTTTCATTTTTATCTTTTACAAAAAAAAATGTTTTCACAAAATTTGGTGAAAACTTAACTTTTTATGTCTTAAACACAATGTAATTTTTTTGCTTTAAAATATTTATTTTTTCACCTTATTTTGACTTAATATTTAAAAAGCACCCTCATTTTCAATCGAAAATTCTCACGTCAAATAATCTGCTTTTTTAAAAAAGTCGGTGAGCTTTTTGTTGGTTGAAATCTCTACTTTCTGATGGTGTAAAAAAATATACATTACTATGGTAAATGTTCTCAAAAAACGCAAAGAAATGAAAAAAATTCGAATCCGTTTTTTTTTTAAATCATTATGTACAATTTTGAGTTATTTATTAAAATTTATACTTTAATTACCCGAAAAACGTAAGATTCCATGTCAAAGTCAATTTTGAAATGAATCGGATTTAAATACACAATGGGATTGACCCAGGTAGCCTCACTGCCGTAATTGACGAAAGGACGAGTGGCGAATCTGCACTGACGTGTTAGGGTATCTAATTACCATGGCAAAACGCTACTAAAACAGGTAAATTCAAATAATAATACCAAACGGTCATAAATAATGGGTTCGCCCCAGGTACTTTTACTGCAGTCATTAAGTCGTATCCATTTTTCGTGAAACATGCTTTACCTATTTAATAAAAATAATGTAAATATTATGAAAGAAAATATTTTTCTAAACACCTGAAAAATCCTTATTAAAATACAGTTTCAAATTGAAAAAAAATTGAAAGTCAATCACCTCAATAGGATGTCACCACCACCTGCAGACTGGTTTCGAACTCTTTGGTTCTCGTCAGTACAGGGTAGATGTTCATACCTTCGATCAGACAACTTTCGTACTAAAAACTATCATATCAACCGTTGTTGGTTGTATATAGCCTTTGCGCCATCTCTTAGTAGTCCCAAAGAAATATAGGTGTGTTTTTTAAATTTTCTACTAATAAAAGTTATTCATAGTTTTCTAATGATATCAAATTATAAATATTTTAGGGAAATCGCTATGGCAACGCTGTACGCTGCCCGAGCGATTTTTGATTAAGTCGGCTGTATTCTATATAAAAGGCTGATACGTCTATTTATCATAATGTTGTATATGGGATATCTTGAATTTAAATTAATATCATAATAGTTTCGTACCATGCTTGCTATCACCGCGAGCTACATTGATGCAGCTATCAAACATTATCTGCCTTAAAAATAATGCTGATGAAGTGATGAAGAAGGTAATGGTATTAATTATTGCATAGAAGGAGTGACAGGTACAATAAAGCCCTGGTTTTGGAGATATGGTCTGCCAAAATTTAATAACTCTACCACCTAAATCCCACTCTTCATTACACGAATCCATTGCCCGTGGACTGGCCAAGCGTTTACCTGACATTTCCTAAGCCTCCCTAGTTTATTTTGAGAAATAAAAAATTATGACTTCTCCTTGGGGTCCGCATTTTCTATTTAAAACAATGAACAAGTGAAAAGAAAAAGTGCTTAAAAATTGATGTTTCACTGGTATGAATAAAGCAAAATAATCATATTAATGGACTCCTATTTTTATCTCGCGAATCTAAAGAGCATTAATCGTTACAATCGGCGTAAGTGGACATATCGTGACATGAATTTAGCAATAAGACGTGTATATCATTCCAAAGAAGTAATTATCCACGCATTCAGCACACTATCCAGTAGGTACCTACCAATGCTTCCAAAGGATGATGTGGCAACATCAAAAGAACTGTAGCGTAAAAATCTGACGGAAACAAGAGTGTTTTTGTAGACGCTCATGCCTGACTCCAACAAGAGTTGAATTGTAGAAGATATTCTAATCTTCCAAAGAAGCCTTCGAAATTGCTTGCCTTAAGATCAATAATTGAAGAACACTTCTTGTGTCTACTACGACGAACTAATATAGAATATTACCGCACTACTTTTCACTCTTGGTCTCAGCAAAGGAAAATTGAAAGCTGGAAACGTTAGTTGTCCCCAGATTAGACAATTTCACAAAATCAAATAATGAAATTGGGATTAATGCCCGGTCTTCTTTTATTAAACTATTGCAAGATTTTCTTGGAAAGCAGTCAGAGAATTCCTTGGAACTATAAGAAGAGTTGCTAACCAATTTTAACAAACTGGGTTGTCACATTTATGTGCCAATTTATGTTCCACTTCCTTCTTAACCACTAAGACCGTTTCCCAGAAAAAAATAGACCATCTTAGTGAAGAACAGGGGAACGATTCGATCAGGATTTTAAAACCACGGAAAGTGGGACACTCAAATACCCGCATGATAAACGATTACTTTTGGAGCCTCCAACGTAACTTTTTTTTAAATCCTATGCATGACAGTTTTTAAGTGACGAACGGCTAAGGTTCATATTTCTTTCTGTTTTATTTTTTTATATGTTTAATCTATAAAAAAATACTTTTTTTTAAATTTTACTTTGCGCTTATTTGACAGGTAGTTGTAATAAGCTTTCTACATATTTATAATGCTCAGTAAATGCATTGTCTATGAAAATTATGCGTATTGTTAATTTCACTGAACTGCGGGCCATGATAAGTTGTGAACGTCCAACAAGAGGCGTTCACCAAGCAATGAAGACATCCTAACCCTAATATTAATAATTATTTACAGGAAGGGGTTAGTTTATTGCTGATATTCAGTTCAAGGTGAACGGTATCTTGTACAATCCGGGCCTAGAATCGCTTAAAAAATCGCAGACATCAAAATGGGTGTTGACCAGTATTACAGATTTCTTTGCGAGACTTGAGAAGAACTAGGTAAACATATTATATTAAAATATATATATATATATATATATATATATATAAGTAGGAAGGAAAGAAAAAAACTAAAAGTCCTCCACAAAATTTAATAGAATATAAAAATTCTTTAGGGTCTTTTCATGTTTTCTATAATAAAAACGTTCATCATCAGGAGACAGAAAATTTATATAATGCTGATGGTATTAGCAGATGAGAAAATGGTATAAAACCTTACTGGAGCTTTTATGGTATTGAATAATTGAAATGTAGAAGTGACGTATATAAAAAAAGGTTGAGGAGATTTAACCCTTTATAGGGCAGACAATCAAACATCAAAATTGCAAAACCTGTTGTTTGAAATAGCTTTATTTAACATTAAGGACCTTATCTACAAAATCTTAGAAAAAAATAAAACACGTAACCCATTTTTTTGAGGAGGTCGATATTTTAACCAGTATCCATTTCGACAAGTTTTAATTGGTTGTTATTACAGGCGATTGTAGTCCAGAACGCGTAGTGAATTGGTTACAAACCCTTGTAATAATTAGTCCTTTGTGCCGCAATGGCATTACGTTGTATATTATGTGTTACATGTATGTTACATACTTAAAATAATATCATAAGAATGCAAAACGTAAAATTAAGTTATAAATTTAAAAATTTTTAGTTTTAAAGCAAAATATTATCTTGCCGATAAGTTTTATCCATATTATAATTAGTGTATCGAAAGCTACGTATTTTAATGTACTTACCAACAAATTTTCACAAAATTATTATTAATATTAACACAAAAACAACAATTTTTTCCCAGACAGTACGTAAACATGTGACTTTTTGATCACCATCCTAATCGGACGCTGGTTGAAATTTCGACCACTTTGTCAGTAATTCAGACTACGTAAGTATATGGTCGAATATTTTACCATTATTCGTTTGCGCAGTTAAATATAAACAAACTGGCCGAATATCAAACCGGTGTGCGAACAGGAAATAATTATTTTGACGCTGGTTGAAATATGAACCAGTATCCTATAAAGGGTTAAAACATGCTGAGCATGTGAAAAAAGTTAGCAAAGGAAGTCTAAATAACCAAATAAAATAAGGAAGAAGAAAAAGGCCTTTTACAGAGAAGGTGTCGAGATTTTCTAAACTTTTTATATAAAAAATTGTTTGTAAATTTATTGATATGTCTGTAAGACCGTATAAAGATAAGAATTGTCATTTGTAGAAGTCATAATGTCAACATTTTTGAAGAATGGTTTTGGGGTACTGGAGGTTAAAGCCCAGTACTAACTTTCTTCACATGCTCAGCATGTTTTAACTCTCCTCAACCTTTTTATATATTATTATGTCACTTCTACATTTCAATTTTTCAATGCCATAAAAGCTTCTTTAATGTTTTATACCATTTTCTCTTCTGCTAATACCATCAGCATTATATACATTTTCTGTCACCTGATGATGAACATTTCTACGTTCGAAACAGAGACCCCTAAAGAAATTCTATATTCTATTAAATTTTGTGGAGGAAGACTTTTAGTTTTTCTTTTTTTTCGTTTTTTCCTATACTTTCAACTCCACTTTAAGCATGGACTACTTCTTCAAATATATAAGTAGGTATATAAAAATCTAGAAACTTGAATTCTAGTAGAAATATAATATTATTTTAAACTGATAGTTTTATTACGAAACCATTAGGGCCCGAAAGGTTTTATACATGGTGGCTATTTTTCAATAATTTCACACGAAATCATTTCGGGTTTTTTCTCTTCATTTTTCCCTAAATCATCCCATTAACAATGGATAAGGCGAGTTTTACTTTGATATGCCGCAATAATCATACCACATTTTTGTTACTTTCCTTCAGACTTTCGTTACGATCCGATAAACTTGATCTTGGTCATCGAACTCCTTCGGATTCTTATTTCGATGCATGCTGTTAAGTCAACCAAAATCAGCTCGGACATTTAATATTCACATGGTCCAATGCACATTTAAATTTTTATTCTAATTCTTGTTTCGTTTGTTAACTAGAGTGGATAGTGTCAATTATTCTTTTGAGAAAAACTGAATTACAATAAATTCATTTTAGGTGTGAATGAAAATTAATCAAATTCTTCTTCTACGGTCTGGTGCAACTAGATTGGAGTAGATATCAATACTTTTAAATTTTTGAAAGATTAATAGTTGATTTAAAGAGATTATTTATTTACCTTTTTAACGTGTGACTGTTGCTTTACAAATTAGGTTCCTGTATTTTGTAAAAAATATTAATAAATCAATGATTAAACTCCTTTATCTTTTGAAATCATAATTATACCGGGTGTCCACAGAAGGTGGTTCGCCCCTCTAACTTTTTTGTTTTTTAAGATAATAGAATAAAATTCAGGGGATTTATACACGACATAAAACTGCATTTTTTGTCAGGTGAATCAACATTAGGGAACTTCCGGTTTAACCGGAAGTGACATAAACTTTCGATTTTTAAATGGGACACCTGATATATTTTTCTTTTCTTTGACTCCATATGACATTTTAAATACAACGATGTGTCACTTGTCACTTTTTGTCACCAAGAAAATATTTTTTTTTTTATTTATTGTTTCATCTATGAATACCAAAAAATCACTTATTTCAGTTCTTTAATCTTGGGAAAAATACAATTTTACTACTTTTGGTCCAATGCTATGTGCTGTATAAAATGTAATCTTTAAAATTGTATAACTCATTTTTTTTAAATGATAACATGGTGGCTCGTCGGGTTAAGAAAAGAGAGGATTTTATTACGATTATTTTGATACCATACACTATTAGGTTTTAGAAAAGCTGCCATTAAAAAACTTTAAAAAGTTAACTTGGAACTTTCCTAAAATAAAGCATTTTATAAAATTTAGAATTAAATGTATCAAGTAGCCTGTGACCAGCAAAACTGATAAAACAAAATCATGCCTTTAAGAAAATTGACATGCCAACAGCTTTTGCCAAAGTAAATTAGTTTCTTGTTTAAAAAACATGGAAATTAATATTTTACAAGGAGTGAAAAAGTTGATATGTTATTAGTTTTTGCAAAATGTAGAAAGAATTCAACCGATGCTGCACGACAAACGCACAAAGATATTGTAATCGCCGTCATCCAACCGGGCAAAATTAAATACCCAAAACTGGTTCTGAAAATGCGAAATGAGCCTGACAATAATAACATATCAACTTTTTTACTCCTTGTAAAACTATTATTTTCCATGTTTTTTTGGTATTCATAGCCCTCTAGATAAACAATAAATTTGGAAAAAAAAATATTTTTTTGGTGACAAAAAGTGACAAGTGACACATCGTTGTATTTAAAATGTCATATGGAGTCAAAGAAAGGAAAAATATAGTAGGTGTCCCATTTAAAAATCTAAAGTTTATGTCACTTCCGGGTAAACCGGAAGTTCCATAATGTTTAGTCACCTGTCAAAAAATGCAGTTTTATGTCGTATACAAATCCCAGAAATTTTATTCCATTATCTTAGAAAACAAAAAAGTTAGAGGGGCGAACCACCTTCCGTGGACACCCGGTATACTTGAGGAGCAAACACGCAAAAACGATAAATCACTTTTTACATTTTTGGGGCTAGATTTTTACTAATTTTGGAGCCTTTGACCTATTCCAGGAGATTTAAGCAAAACCCGATAAATTTACTTCCAAATGTTATCCGAAAGTAGTTCATTCATGCAAATACCGATAACTATAAACTTCAAGCGAAAACCGATAAAAATTTTAAATATTTGTTGTAGAATCAATTTTTTAAAAGATATTGTGACCGATCTAGTCATCTGATGTTATTGACAAATTTATATGTTATATAAATAACTTAAAGTTAGAATGCTCTTCAACCAGAATTTAAAAAAAGGCCTATTAAAAAAATTGAGTCAGCCAAAACTCGCCCAACTTCAAAATATAACTAGCGTATATTTTTAAATAAACTGCTCATCACAAAGTTTGACAAATTGTTTTTTTAACACCTTTATCACAGGTCTGTCAGTAGTTCGGAAACGACATCACATATTTTAATGCAGTTTCAGAGTCTGTAAAATTGTTTCTTACAGATTAATAGTTTGGCACGCCTTTAACGTAATTAATGCACTTTACTATTATACATGGTGGAAAAGAAAACCGTGCAAGAAATTAAAAATTTCAAGTAAGTCACATTTTGTTAGTGTTTTTCGTGTTATATTTTAACGTCGTTTTATAACCTAAATTAATATCTCGTGACAATTTCAGTATTTTTTATTATATGTCCTATTATATTCCGTTGTAACGATAACGTTCTTAAATATTGGCTACAAATTATAACTGAATTTTTCGAAACAATATTTAAATGAAAAATAAATATTTTGTAACGTTAGTCACACTGTAATCCTTACTGAAAATATGTCGGGATTTATTAAATTAAAAACATAAGCAAATTCCAGCAGGTTTATTGCTAGTGGCGGTTTTAGACGTCTACTTAGGAGAAGGGTGAACATGGAAAAAGCTACAGCATTGCAGACGCGCGGGATTTTTTTTTATTACGAACCCCTTTTAGCTGTTTTTGTTAAACTATCTATTGCCGATTTGCACATGAATTTCCGAAGGTTGGCGAATTACAGGAAAAATACGAGAGGCAACAATGATACTTTTTAGGTATCGTGTCAGGCAGGAATTGGATTGGATTCGATTAATATATAAACCGTAAACCTAATGAAATTAATTAAGCAGTTTATTTAGGGGGGGAGGGGGGATCGTTCCTGTTATCCTTCCTAAAAACCGCCCCTGTGCAATGTATTTATGTGTATATCTATAATGTGAAGTTTCGTCCTTTCCCTCAAGTAGTTTTTGAGTTTAGCGACAAATAGACCAAATAAGAGATCGCCGGAAATTAAAAGTAGGAATCTGATATTATATAAAATATTTAATTGGTATTAAAATGGAACCCACAATATATACTACGTCATTCTGATTATACATGTTACACTTTCTTATTATGCAATATTTTCCTAATTAATAAATTTACTGGGACAAATCTAATTGATAATGCAAGAAATTGCCTGAAATAAGTAAATATAGACACTGGCAAAATTGTGATTATATTTTGCAGGATTTATGAAACATTGTTTATTTTAAACAACATTTTTAACTGGGAACTAATGGGTCCCACACATGCATAGGTATTTATTATGGTCGGGCTGCACAGACCAGATTTGTGCGGGCTTATCGGGGCGAGTGTTAATAAATCCCCAGTCTACTTATGGCGGTTTGCGCAACATAGAAAATCCCAAACAAAATTTAAGATGCTCTAATATTGGCTCCATTATTTATTTTAGACTAAAAGCTTGTATACGTTTTTAAAGAATTAAATAAACCAAAATCACTTGATTTCGTTTTTTTTAAATTTGGCAATTTTAGATGTACGGTTTTCTATACAGGGTGGCGCACCGAAAACTTTCAACCCAGGTTTATTTTCTTGTTAAAAAATAAATTAAAATTCGCTTGAACACGGGAACCTAAGGTCTCAAGGGGACATGTTTTTTTCTATTTTCACCCCCGTCCTGCTGGAATCCCTACGTCGGGGTGGCATCCACCCTTAAAATCTTAAATAGAAAGGGGGTCGAGTGATACCTTATTTTAAAGGGAATTGAATTGCCTTCCAAACGCGACCTTGCTCGTTTAATCGAGTAAATAGTTCCTGAGAAATAGGGCTTAAGAGGAAGTAACCCCTTTACCACAATGAAAATTGTCGAACGTTTTGTTGGTCAAACGAAAAGAAAAAATAAAAATTGGTATTTAGAAAATAAATTCTGCTTTAAATAGCCCATCCAGAAAAGTAAATGACAATCGAAAATATTCCCAAAATTTTTTTTAGAAATTTTTTTTATTTTTAGTAATTTTGTAATATCTTAAACAATTCTTTATTGGTCAAAAGCATACTTTTTTCTCAAAAACGTTGGGCGCGTAAAGTGAATTTAAGCGTGTAAAGTGGATTTACGCGCCCAACGTTTTTGAGAAAAAAGTAAGGCCGATATCGAAAAATGGCTTTAAGAAAAATTGTTTGGTACAACATTCTACACCCGGAAAAGTCATTTTGCTTTTGATCAATAAATAATTGTTTAAGATATTACAAAATTACTAAAAATAAAAAAAATGTTGGGAATATTTTTGATCGTCATTTACTTTTCTGGATGGGGTATTTAAAGTAGAATTTATTTTCTAAATACCAATTTTTATTTTTTCTTTTCGTTTGACCAGCAAAACGTTCGGCAATTTTCATTGTGGTAAAAGGTGTTATTGTTCTTAAAAGAAAAGAAAATTTAAAAGTAATAAAATTTATTACCGCTTGTATTAATCAAGTAGATGTTGAAAATGTCCACCTTCAACCTCCAAGATTTTAAGGGTGAAAGCCACTTCATATATGCTCCATAATGTTCGCAAACATTTTGAACAGTGCTTTTACAATTGCATGAAGGTTGGAGGTGTCAACATTTACTTGATTGATACAAGCGGTAATAATATTTATTACTATTAAATTTTCTTTTCGTTTTAGCCCCATTTCTCACGAACTATTCACTCAATTTAAACGAGCAAGGTCGCGTTTGGAAGGCAATTCAATTTCCTTTAAAATAAGGTATCACTCGACCCCCTTTCTATTTAAGATTTTAAGCGTGGATGCCACCCCGTCGTAGGGATTCCAGCAGGAGGGGGGTGAAAATAGCAAAAAATATGTCTCCCAGAGAACTAAGGTTCCCGTGATCGAGCGAATTTTGATTTATTTATTAACAAGAAAATAAACTTGGGTGTAAAGTTTTCGGTGCGCCACCCTGTATAACACCTAAATTAGGTATAAATAAATCACGTCAAAAATGTCTTAAATAAATGGAAATTAATGATAGGTCTAAAATACGAGAGAAAGAATATTTGACCACCTTAAATTTAAGAGTCCAACTGGATACCTTACTGAGCTGGGATTACCAAACAAACACCCTGGTATCCAAATTACACAGCATGTGTGCATTGATCCGTACACTACGTAAGGTAGTCTCACTGAGCACCCTTCCTTAGACAGTTCTACTTTGCCTTCGTGCTATCAATCCTAACCTACAGCGTCATGTTTTGGGGCTCCTCTCGTGGTGCAAGCTCAGTTTTTATTGCACAAAAGCGCATCATAAGGTGCTAACTCAAATCTCATCCTCGTACATCATGCAGACCCTACATTTCAAAAAACTAGGTCTCCTAACACTACCCTCCTTATATTTTCTTACACTGGTCCTGTTTGTTAAAAAGTACCACCAACTATTTAATAATTTTAATTTAAATGCACAACATTATGCAGACAACATGACTGTAATTACCCGTGGCAGGGCTGACCTAAGTGTGCCTCCCCACAACTAGACATTCTCTGAAAAAACACCACTCTATGGCAGACAAACTGCTTCTTCCCGACATACGATCGGAATCAAATTTAAATAGATTCAAGCAGAATACCACCAATTCATCCAAGTTAATGAGTTTTTAAAAATGGATCACATTTGTTCCAAAATTCCTTAAAAATAATTTAATGCGCTTCCATCTTTTACCAATTATTCCTCAGTGGAACTGGAGACAAACTATTATTTTCTTCCTGTCATAACATAACCTCAGAAAATTTATTATTTATTACCCGACAGGTTTGGCGTCTTTTGAAATTAACTTCTAACCTTACTTTTTCTAATGTTATGAAATGACGCGTAAAATATATTGTCAACCTATTTCGAGTTGTTATTTTAATTAATTATTTATTTAGCTAACATTTAAATCAAATCAATATCGTCTGCATCTTATTTGAATAATATCTGTTATAGTACAAAAATATCAAATTATTTCATTGTCAATTTTGGGAGAATTGTATAGTAAAAGAGCAATAACATAACCATCTTAAAAAAAATCTTACCCGATCTTTTCGCTATAAAATTCTCCTAAAATAGTTTATGAAATTCCTTCATATTTATTTAACATGTCAATTATTACGCATAAAATATGCAGTCGATATTGATTTTATTTAAATTTGTGTACAAGCAAGAAAAAACAATAAATTTACGCGAAATAGGTTATAAATTGGCAAGCATTGTTATACTCTTACCTTAAGATGAAATGTACAGGGTATAGGTGAGAGAAAGGTGGACTTTTTTACTAACACAATATTTCTTTTTTATAATGTTTTATGTTTTTATTTATTCCAAATAAAATCCCAAAAACATCTGTTCATGCGGGATTCTCCACTAATAACAACATAAAAAATATAATTGTTAAATATAAATAATTAAAATACAAGGTAAGTCAAAATAATACTTAAAATGTTAATATTCAATAAAAATACTTAAATATGTATAAAATTATTCCAATATTATTTCTTTTAATAAAATAATATAACTAATAATATCGTTTAAATATCATTTATAAATAATTTTGAAAAGAATAAATAATCATAAAATAAGTGCACGTTTAAATATTTTTTTGGTTTAAAATTTAGCTTCCTCTCTTTTAAGTATTTTTTTAGTTATCATTTTAAAACGTTTTATATTTAACAATTTTAATTCTTGGAGTATTTCGTTGTAAAATTTCATAATCTCTCTTAATTGACATAATATTAAAATTTTTATATAAAAGTTTAGTTGAATATTGGGGGAATATTGTCTATCCAAGCAATATATATTTTTAATTGCTTTATTTTGTAAAACTTGTAGAGGGTTAAGCAAATTTTGAAAAGTTGATCCTCATATTAAAGTTAAATATTGTAAATGAGAGTAAATAATAGCAAAATAAATAGGACGTAACATATAATTTGGAGTCAAAAACTGAGTTTTTTTTAAATTCCCACTGGTGCAACTATTTTCTGTTTATCTGTTTAATATATTTAATGTGTTCACTCCAATTATTTGTTAAATAAATCTAACGAACAATAAGACTATATTATTAAAATTAATAAGCAATAAAAAAGCAAACTAGGGTAGGTAAAAACCTGGAAAAAAAAAACATATTTCACATACAAATTTTAATTTCCCTGTTCCGGTTTCCCATTCACTTTCCTGTTCAGACATCACTGTCTAGTTCTTAGGAGTACCTCCAGTCGAACCAAGGACCATAAAATAATTAACCAAAAACTCAAGCTCATAGCGAGGTGGACACGCCGTAATTCGATAAAATATAACTTCATGGTTTCTATTTCCGCTTACTATGCAACATAACATATTTTTATTTCTTTATAAACATGAAAATGCATTAAAAAACGCATGCAAATTTTTTTCACAGAATATATTAACTACGCCTCGTTTGGGTAAGTCTTACCTTGGGTCACCTAATGAAACAATGAAAATTTGCTTCAGTCATGTAATCTCACAGAGAATTCTTTAGCTTAATCATTGCAGATTAATTAATTTTTTTGTTACATTACAATATGCTATTTAGTATATACATTACAGGCGTGGTCGATGGATTTAATAAAATTTCTAATGTACAAACTACTGAGAAACATCACGTAACTGAGTATTAACTGGACTAGGACTGTTGCCATTCAAAAAGTATTAATTCTGTTTTCCAGTGAAAACAGGCTAATGCATGGGCTGGCGTTTGTTGCAACGTGGAAATCTCATGCAATATTTAAGGTGTCAAATACTGAATCTCTTGCTTATTTTAGATCGATAATTTATTTATTGTCTTTCTACCTTTCATACAAAATATTATTACTTTTAGATGACAAATTCCTTTTATTTATTTTTGACAATAACAATTTATATTGACAACTAACCACTACATACCATTATAGGTAAATACGGGTAACTGGTATATAATAGTAGATCATACCATCAGTCAATAATGATAGCTACCACACCCAAAAAATATTTACGAACTGAGCCGTGTTACCGTCGAGGGAGTAACATTCTGAGGGAATAATAGCCATTATTGCGAGTAGTATACTCTACTTTATCTACGACTTATTTATTAATTTGATATTTTTAATGAACAACTTTATTTGTCAATAACACTAAAATTGGTAATAGTTTGATTAATAAATTGAACTGGTCGTGAACTATCATTACCTAAAGTTTTCAATAAAAATATTTCGAATTTCGGTTGCTGTAAAGGAAGAAGATGCTTCATTACTATATTATATCTGTTTAGCAATAGTATTTCCTGTAGTTGTCTGGTTTCTCATACACTGATCAATGTATTCTTCACCTACTTGTGTAGATCACCAGTTACATCACCGATATTTGTCTACCTATACCTAACGATAGAATATAATAGACCGTTAATACTTGTTTTTGTGGATTTCCAAAAAGCAATCGATATGATTGAAATGAAAGCAATAATGGCAGCCCTTAGTCAATGCCGTATCGACTATAGATATACTCGTCTAGTCCACAGTATCTACAGAAATTCGCAGGCTATTATTAGACTCTATAAAAATAGCGACAAATTTCCCATTGAAAGAGGAGTTAGACAAGGCGATACAATGTCCCCAAAAGTTATTCACCGCCACTTTAGAATAGGCCTTTAAAACACTAGACTGGGAGAACATTGGCATTAAAATAGATGGGAAAAGGCTGAATAACCTGCGTTTTGCCGACGATATTGTGTTAGTCACAGACAATTTTAAGGAAGCTGCATTAATGATTGAACAACTAAAACAGGCCACGGAGAAGGTTGGACTAAAAATAAACCAACAAAAAACGAACATTATGACGAACATGGTGCTTGGCGGCTCTATCACACTGGATAGCCATGTTGTAGAGAAAGTTAGTGAGTATAAATATTTGGGCCACGAAATAAAAATTAGAAGAGATAACCAGACGCATGAACTTGCTAGAAGAATAGGATTGGGCTGGGCAGCGTATGGTAGGATGAAGGATGTTTTTAATAGCAGCATACCAATAAGCCTAAAAAGTAAGGTCTACAATCAGTGTGTATTACCGGTCATCACATATGGAGCAGAAACACTTACCCTAATTAAAAATATCGAATCCAAACTCAGAGTCGCCCAAAGAAAAATGGAAAGAGCAATACTAGGTATCAGGCTGCAGGATCGTGTAAGAAATACAGAAATTCGCCGGAGAACAAAAGTCGAGGACATAATCGGCCGAATTACCACACTTAAATGGAAATGGGCAGGATATGTTGCGAGGTTCAGAGATGATAGATGGACCATCAGACTTGTGAATTGGAGACCCCGTGCTGATAAAAGAAGCAGAGGAAGGCCTCCAACGCGCTGGAGCGACGATATCAAAAGGATAGCGGGACACTGGACCCGAGCTGCTCAAGACCGAGAAGAATGGAAACGTTTGGGGAAGGCCTATGTTCAGCAGTGGACTCAACAGGCTGGATGATGATGATGATGATGATGATACCTATATCACAGGGACAATTGCAGTTTTAACGATCGCTGGAGCGGTACTTCTTAGTCTAGCAGATCTACACCTGCTGTAGAATTGAACAATCCGACTGCGGCGATGACGCGACGTTGAGCGGTTCTGGCCTATAGGCGCAGGATATGGCTCGCGCTTTACTGGAGGTCAATTCACAGCAGATTTTAAATAGCGTCATTGACCAATGTTGATAATACCAACGGCTGGTCCACAGTAAAAAAAATACATTCGGGAAATAGAAAAGCGTAAACTACTGTAGGAACAAGTAGTGCAAGCAACACTCTTAGCGGCGCCTACAATCTATCATTTCCATGTATTCCGACTGGACCCAATGGTCACTGCATAGCAATTTAAAAATTACTTAGAAGCGCCTTTTGCCGAGGTTATCTGTAGCACACTACCCACAAGATATCCAGAAGAATATTCCTCTTTTAAGGTATATATGATAGTAATACAGAAAATTTTTTACAACCATCACTGTGGCCAGTTAGTAGGTGTAAAAATTAATAAGTTTTTCAGAATATAAAATATTCATTCCTTTACTGCAAGTATTTTGCATTGGAACATTCAATGTTTAACAAATAAAATCGACGAACTATCTCTTTATGCGAATGAAGAAAATTTAGATATTCTATGTACCTAATATTCTTAATTTTCACTAAATTTAATAGTGTGTTTTTCTATAGATTCACTCTAGTCCACTTTTCAATTTTTTAAAACACTTTTCGTTAATTATTGGTTTTTTCAAATTGCAAACCTCCTAATTTAAAGTATTATTTATTGTTACAGCTCCAAAATGAATATCACAGAATAATATTATAAATACAACAGAATATTAGAGGAATATTGATAAAAAAATATAATGTGTTTGTTGTAAAGTGATTATTCCTGTAACTTCTATATTTTTTATTACAGTAAAAAAAGAGAACATCACTAAAAAAAAATTAGTTATTTTAGAAGAGACTCGTCATAATCACCAAGCAATTTTTATTATCGAAATTTTAGTAGAAATATTACAAAAAATTAAGCAGTGACGCGAAGACTGTATGATGGCAAGCGATGAAGTAAGTAAACCCACTATATTAGAAAAATATGTGGTTATTGCTTATACCACAAGATCACAAGATTTTCTAAATTCTTGGAAACTCATTGTAAATAAATTTACAGATCTCAGTTATAGTAGTCTGAAATAAGTAAAATACAAAAAAAATAATTTGTAATCCACTCAGGAAAGAAATAGGCCATTTGTTATAAATATTTTTCCTAACACTAAAAGGATTATGGTAGATAATCTCGCTATAGGCGTAAAAATACTTAGAAACCACAATAATTCCTAATAAATAAGTAACAAACCACTCTTACTCACAGTTAAATCGACCTTGTTACATAAGATAATAACAGGCAGTAAAGTAAGTAACTCACCGACAAAATATGTAGGTAGTGTTAAAATTTAACTAAAAATAGGAATATTTCAAATAGGAATATTTAAATCTTATGAATACAGTGACGCGTCCAGGAATTTGTTTCTGAGGGAGCTGTAAAATATTTTAAAGGTGTACTGAAAAGTGCCACAGAAATTAATAAAAAAGTACATAAATTGGTATTGGGAAGAAAAAACATCACCTTTAACAAAAATGTTGAACATAAATTACATTGATTTTCTTAAAATAAAAATACAAACCAGATAACTTTTCAATAAATTATGTTAACCAATCTCATTAATATCAGAATCTTGTCCGTATCCAAGATTGGTATTTAAAATCTTGGTACAACCGAATTTAATTAAGTACAATGTCCATCTTGCATTTACTCGCTGCGCCATACGTCACAGGCGCAAATTTTGTTACAGTTCAGCAAGTAGAAAACGTGTGCGATTTGCCATTTATCCGAACGCATCAGTTTCTGCATGGTGCGGAAATAGTTATTTTCCCAACAAGTGCGGAAAGTGATACTTTCCCGCATGCGACTGCAGTTGACCCGAACGACGCGGAGCGGAGTTCGGGCCAGCGGTCAAGGGCGGGAAAGACACTTTACGCATGAGTTAGGAACATTATTTTTTCTACGACCGTATAGGTATACAAAAAAGTATACATACTTAAAAAAATATTTTATTTCAACATATAATATAAATATTTTTAACTAACTAATTATTAAGAATGTATATTCTCTTCCTTATAGATTTTCGCCCCATTCTCCTTACACCATGTAACAAAATGTTCGTATTGCTTTTCATACCTTAGTCTGGATTTGGCAGGTAACAGCTTGGAATTTACTTTATCCGCTGCCTTCAAAATGGCTTCGGAAAGTTTTTCATCAGATTAATCCATTAAATATTACTATCATTCGGTTTAATAGTTGTTTTATGACATGACTTTAAAGAAATGTACAGGGTTATATAAAAATATATTCATTATTTTATATTTTCAAAAAATTTTAAATACAACAAAAAGCTAGAAAAGAGGTAGATTTTATTAGATGGACTATTTCGGATTTAGTAAATACATATTTACCTATTGTAACACTAGTTATAACTTCCGAGATAAAAAAAAACTATCTAATAAGGTCATAATTTGCATAATTTTACTTTGAAATCTAAAATGCGTGCGGGAAAATGGATTAAAATGCACGGTCGTAGAAAAAATGCGGGAAATCATACATTGTTGAATATGGTTCCTGTGGACAGGACTCATACATAGATTAATTTATTCCTGTTACTTATTTAAAAACCCATTAGCTGATAACGCAAAGAAGTGTATTTTCACATGTTGGCAGGAAACTTACCTACGAATATAATTTTTTCTGTGTACCTACCTACTCAGTGAGCATTAAATTTACCAATGGAATTCGCAAATTAATTTTAAAAAGTCAATGTGTAATGTAATCAAACAAAATAAGACCTGCCGGGTACTTATCGGTACCGACCGTATCGATAGCTAGCGTAAAATGATCGTTGTAATTTTTCGAAATTGCAAACCTCTTATAGGATTTTTTATATATTATGAGAGAAATATTCTGACTAATTTTTAATGCATTATATTCGCTATAATTTCAAAATAAAAATATTTTATGTATACTTGTTCTTTCCAAATTGTTAAAATTAACAAATTGTTGATTGTAATTTAGACTTAATTACAAGGTAAATAGGTACTATGTAGCGACAGTTATAAAAGAGTATGATCGCTAATAAATTTATTCCATTTATCGGTAAATTATCGCCGAGTAATTCGTTGCAAATGACATATTATTTCTTATTTATACAATGGAAAAATAAGCCATGATACGACTATAAGTAAACTATAGTAACGTTACATTTCTTCCGGACTCTTGTAAATTCAACATAAACCGCGAACACAACAGCCGCGTTGCAACCTTGAAAAGAGTTGCGTCTACATCAAGGAAATACTACTATACCCAAGAACCGTCAAGCACCGTATAACAGTCGATTGCCGGAGTGGCACGGCTCGTTGGTACCAGAAACCCAGTACCTCATTTGAAATTTCGACGGTGTGGGTCACATTTAGATACCGGGCACCTGCTCCCCACTTCGTCAGCCCATTCGGCTACTAACTTCTTAGTCAGTCTTTCGTAGTACCTCTAAGGTACACGCCACCAAATTGGTGTCTCATGCGGTTACTCGCTGTGCCGTTGCTTTTGCAGTAGATTGTTAGTTTGCCGTCGACCGTCGGTGAATAAAATATAGTATTCTATGTTAATGTTTATAAAAGTATGGAAACATCTGGTACCTGCGAATCATAGTGAAGAAAGTTGTACCAGCGTAATTTATGTGAAAAATAGACGAAGTGTGTCGTTACGTGTCTGTAATTTTTACTAGAATTTAGGAAAATCGACTGATATTGGAAGAAAAAGAACAAGTGATGAAGTATAGTTAAACTGTGTTAAGTTTATAAATATATGATTTCTAAACATGTGAACAGTGTGATTATCGACGTTTTTTACTGACCTGGATATTTTTGTAGGATATTTTTCTCAAATTAAGGTAAGTTTTTGTATTCTTTAATTATTATTAGACCACATCCGAATTTTTGCACACTTTCTATATCTTTAATGCCACACAGACTTAAGACTGAACAAAATTTGGTACACAAGAAGAACATCAAATAGTTAAAGTTTCTTCTATATTCACATAAAAGGGTTTTGATGAACTTTAAATATCTCAGGATATAGAGGAAAAAAACGTAAAGGAAATTAAAATTTCAAATTAGTGGTATTTTATTTCCCATGTCTAATAAAGCAACCTTTCATGGGGAAGAACGTTAAAAAAATTACATCGCTTTGCCGCCGCCGCCGCGCCGTTCACTGCATTTTAAAATCCAACATTTTTTATTGATCTACAAACGGTGCCACGAATATAGTAAAATATTGTTTTTCTTCATTGTTTCTGAGGAGTAAAGTCAATTTCTACCCACGTAATATGTATATGGGCGAAAAAAGCGTTCTTTATTAATAATAGATCTACTACAGATATACCAAATTCATAAAAATCGTTTAGTTGGAGTAAATAATTATCCCAATAAAAGTTTGCATAATTTGTAACGCTAACTCTGAAACTGGAGCTTTTAATTCATATTATTTTACCGTAATGTCTCGACAGTCTTGTGCATGTGATGGCCAAAAAACTACTACCGTTCTGAATGCGACATTTATTTTACTTAAATTTTGCACTTAAAACGTTTATTTTAAGGCGTTTTGATCTCAGGTCTCAGCGATCTCACAAAAAACCCCGAACAGAAAAAAAAACGACAGATTTTTAACATATTTTCTTTATAATTTCTCTTCGAGCCTGTTCTCTTTGGTACTTCCTTCTGAACAGTTGGTCAACCGGAATTCATTTATCAAAGCCTGTTAAATATTCTAAACTTCCTGCGATATAACTCCTACCTGCATATCATTATTTTCAACCATTTTTACATAACCCGTCTTTCTTGCTACCGCAAATAGAAATATTACGAATTTCTAAGTCAAAATGTCAGGCGCCAGACAGCTTAACAACAGTAATTATACCTAAATAGATACTACTTACAAGGAATACTAATCCCAGTGTTCAAAAAGTGACCTTAAATTAATATATTCACGTGTAAATATTATTTAGCAACTGTATCAGCCATTTACTGTTTTATTTATCCAAGGGCTAACATAAAATTCCGAGCAAAATACGTTGTAATATAAATGTCCTTTATGAGATACTAACAGGCGATACAACAAGTAACCCTCGAATAGGTATTAAATTAACTTATAGTCTGTTTAGCACATAGAACTTTGGTTACATGGTTGAAATTCGATAGAGTTTTTGACGTGAATTACTGATATTTGGCATTATTCTATTCATAATAAAAATACAATAAAATTATTATATACTACGCGACAAATAGTTTAAATAGGTACTTATGAAATTAGCTTGAATGCAGTTGGTTTTTCTTCTTATTTTCAAAAAACTTTGGCATAGTTTTAGTAAATAATGATGAAAATAGAAGTAAGGAAAAAGAATGAGGTTCAAACAAGTCACTTTTAACATTATCTGTAAAATTCCGAGCCAAATACGCTGTAGCATAAATGTCTTTTATGATACACTAACAGGCGATACAACAAGTAACCCTCGAATAGGTATTAAATTAACTCAGAGTCTGTCTAGCACCTAGAACTTTGGTTACATGGTTGAAATTCGATAGAGTTTTTGACGTGAATTACTAACATTTGGCATTATTCTATTCATAATAAAAATACAATAAAATTATTATACACTTCGCGAGAAAAAGCTTAAATACTTATGAAATTAGCTTGAATGCAGTTGGTTTTTCTTCTTATTTTCAAAGAACTTTGGCATAGTTTTAGTAAATAATGATGAAAATAGAAGTAAGGAAAAAGAATGAGGTTCAAACAAGTCACTTTTAACATTATCTGTAAAATTCCGAGCCAAATACGCTGTAGCATAAATGTCTTTTATGATACACTAACAGGCGATACAACAAGTAACCCTCGAATGGGTATTAAATTAACTCAGAGTCTGTTTAGCACATAGAACTTTGGTTACATGGTTGAAATTCGATAGAGTTTTTGACGTGAATTACTGATATTTGGCATTATTCTATTCATAATAAAAATACAATAAAATTATTATATACTACGCGAGAAAAAGTTTAAATAGGTACTTATGAAATTAGCTTGAATGCAGTTGGTTTTTCTTCTTATTTTCAAAGAACTTTGGCATAGTTTTAGTAAATAATGATGAAAATAGAAGTAAAGAAAAATAATGAGGTTCAAACAAGTCCCTTTTAACATTATCTGTAAAATTCCGAGCCAAATACGCTGTAGCATAAATGTCTTTTATGATACACTAACAGGCGATACAACAAGTAACCCTCGAATAGGTATTAAATTAACTTACAGTCTGTTTAGCACATAGAACTTTGGTTACATGGTTGAAATTCGATAGAGTTTTTGACGTGAATTACTGATATTTGGCATTATTCTATTCATAATAAAAATACAATAAAATTATTATATACTACGCGAGAAAAAGTTTAAATAGGTACTTATGAAATTAGCTTGAATGCAGTTGGTTTTTCTTCTTATTTTCAAAGAACTTTGGCATAGTTTTAGTAAATAATGATGAAAATAGAAGTAAAGAAAAATAATGAGGTTCAAACAAGCCACTTTTAACATTATCTGTAAAATTCCCAGCCAAATACGCTGTAGCATAAATGTCTTTTATGATACACTAACAGGCGATACAACAAGTAACCCTCGAATAGGTATTAAATTAACTCAGAGTCTGTCTAGCACCTAGAACTTTGGTTACATGGTTAAAATTCAATAGAGTTTTTGACGTGAATTACTAACATTTGGCATTATTCTATTCATAATAAAATTACAATAAAATTATTATACACTTCGCGAGAAAAAGCTTAAATACTTATGAAATTAGCTTGAATGCAGTTGGTTTTTATTCTTATTTTCAAAGAACTTTGGCATAGTTTTAGTAAATGATGGTTAAAATAGGAGCAAAAAAAATAACTAATTTTAGAGGTTCAAACAAGTCATTTTTTGTTAACATTATCTGTTGATTGTGAGACACTAACAGTAAAAAAAAATAACTACTTTTGTTTAATTTAATGTGAGGCAATAATTAGAACTAGCTGTTTCTCGAACATCTTTGATATAGACTGATAAATCGCTAAAATTTTTCACTGTTCTAGGTAGTAACGGATGAAATACGGATGTTAAATACTATGCGAGCAAAAATTATTTGCATCAAAGGAGGCTTGGATTAAAAAAAACGTAGAGCTTAGTTTAGATCACAATGATATTGGGACGATATATCTAACCAAATCTAGGTTAAAATTTTGTCGAATTCATATTATGACATGATATGCCAAACTAATGAGTAATAAAATAAATAGACAAATACAAATTTATTTTTGTTGTTTACAAAATTAACAAAGTAAGAATATACAGAAAAAAGAAGAAAAATAATTACATAAATTGCTGAAATTGGCCACGTTATGCTCCAAGAATAAATTCACAGGTCTCTTTATATTTTCGAAAGTGTTGTGTAGTGTTGTTTGCAACAAGTTCTATTCTTACAGATGGTCTTCCTGCTTCTTTTTTGTGTTATATAGAACCTGTTTCCCTAAATACAGCCACGGTTCTTTTCAGGCAATAATGAAAATCCCCAGCAATAAAAGCAACGTTAGGAAAATGTTCGTGAAAATCGTCCATGCATAAACCCGGATTGTATTGCCACTCACCATTTACTCTAACCCCGCTTTAAAAATACGCTTCAACCATGAATGTTTTGTGCTGTTCCGTAAAGCCCATTGTGTGAACTGTTCAAGAAGTTGGAAAAATTAGCGATGAATCAAATTACTTGTAACGACTGTCAAAGATGACGGAATAACTGATTGATTGTTTATTCAGGTAATTACTGACACCCAACAGGTATTAAGCTCTACGGCTAAGCATTACGTCGTCCAATAGCTATCACTAGTCCAATCTGTAAGATCATTGAGAAATGTTTAAAAAAGAGATTGTGTAATTTCTTAAACACTAATAAATTAATGTCTGATTCGCAGTATGGGTTCAGGGAGGGAATGGGTACTGATACGGCCTTACATGAGGTCACTGATTTTATCATAGGGAGCTTTAACAATAATTACAAACCACTTGCAATTTTCTTGGATCTCTCTAAGGCCTTCGATACCGTAGACCACCACATTCTACTCCACAAATTGGAGATGATGGGGATAAGAGGGAACGTTCTTAAACTATTCAAATCATACCTTTCTAATAGATTTCAAAAGGTTTGTCTAAATTCAATTGTTAGTTCCTACAAGAGAGTTGAATGTGGTGTCCCGCAAGGTACAGTGCTAGGCCCGATTTTGTTCTCAATTTATATTAATGGTCTGGCGAGTGCGATGCCCAATATTAAAACTGTATGCTTTGCCGATGATACTGTTCTTCTGGTTAAAGGGGTGTCTTGGCATGAAGCATTTGAAAAGGCCGAAAGGACTGCTAGTCTTATTAAAGCCTGGATGGATCGTAACTGTTTAACATTGAATATAAAGAAAACTAACTTTATGTGCTTTGCAATGAATTCAGTTGGTCTACCAATTAAAAATGAGATTACGATCCATTCTGCTAATTGTGATTTGTCAAGGGATTGTGTTTGTTCTGGTAAAATTAAGTCAGTAGAAACCATAAAATATTTGGGTGTATATTTTGATTCATTTTTAAAATGGTCAGTACATTGTGAATATATAAAGAATAAATTAAGGAAACTGATATATAAATTTTACGAATTACGTAATATCTTAGTCAAAAATGTTCTAATTAATGTTTATAGGTCACTAGCAGAATCATGTCTTAACTATGGAATTATTTGTTGGGGATCTGCTAATAAAAGTGTATTAAACAATATCGTTGTTGCACAAAAATATATTTTAAAAATTATTTTATTTAAGTCAAGACGTTTTTCTTCTGATCTTTTATTTGAACAGTCTGGCGTCTTTTCAATTACTCAGTTATATATTAAGAATTTGCTTAGATTTTCTCTCACTAGAAATAAATTTCACAACTACATAACGCATAACATCATGACTAGAGCTAATGTTAATCACAATTTAATTTTACCCAATACACATTTTAACGCCACGCAAAGATCAATATCCTACGTGGCTCTGAAGATCTTAAATATATTACCAGTGCAATTTAAAATCAAAAAATTTCAAAACATAAAAAAAGATCTAAATAAATGGATTATAAATAATACCCAAATAATCAAAGGTATTGTTAGATTTTTATAAAATTATGATATTTAGTATTAGTATCACCAAGTAACTCAGATTGTGCATAGTTACGCATTGTCTACTTTGAAATTTAATTTAAAATTTTGAATGTTAAACTATTTTGTGTTGTATGCCCACACAGACTTACATGGTCCATAGTGTATGCAACTTATTATGTATATTATATTTCTTGAATGTACACTGTTGTTGTAATAAATAAATAAATAAAAATAAATAAAATAAATAAAAATTACGTCCTTAGATGCAAGGCCATCTTTGATGCAAATAGTTTTTGCTCGCACGGTATAAACATTTATAGATTTGTGCGCTTCCAACCTTTTTACCCAATATAATGTGCTTTGATCGATCAAAAAATGTTATAGGAGTGATTTATTTATTAATCAAATACTAAGGTTTTATTTTCCAATAATTATTACCTTGAAGCATTACCCTTTGGCGATTACAATGTAACCAAAAACCAGTGGCAACTCGTGGCTAATTTAAATTACGAGGTGCCTTAGAAACGCGGAAGTGGCACCAAGTGGTTGCAGGCGAAAATTTTTCGGGTCACGCCAAAAGTTTTTCATTAGTTCACTCAACTACTATTTAGATTCGTAAATCAAGTTTCAGTTATTTCTAAACTAACATATTTTTTTCTCTGTAAATCTGTTCACACTACATTAGCAAGTGGACAATAAAAGCTATTTGAGAATAAAATACAAAAGAACTTATTTATAATTTTACTACGCATTTAAAGAATCATATTATAAAATTTAGTAAATTTACCCCCTCGCCTCTTGGCCTTAATTAACGCGCTGCACCTTTATATGTCACAGTAAATTAAAAATCCTTGACGTACAGTACACAGTAGTATACCAAAATAACGCTAAAGTCAGGAAGTGTATTTAAAATTACCGAACCTCTAATAATTCCCGAACAAACTCTATGGGCGTGTTTGTCAACAGTAGCTGTTTTCATTATGCAAAAAATATAACTACGTTTTTTAAATTATTTGTATTATTGACGTTGCTAAAAATGACGAGCGCCGGCCTGCCTCCTGGCCAGCGATGACGTAAAAATCGGAACTTAATAATGAAAAAGATGAGGAAGAACTCTGTCGCTGAGCTACCGAGTTGGTGGAAAAGAAGCCAACAATTAAATATTAGAGAATAGAAGGCCGTAGAAATCTATTAGGGACGTTTTCCATTAACGGTGACTAGTATACAGTTAATATTAAATAGTATATTAACGTACACGTTTTATAAACCATCATTTTATAGCACGCTTGCGGTGAGTTTTATAACGGGACAAGTGCTTAAAACTGCTTTATATAACACGTACGTTATACTATTTTTTCTAATTTGTAGTTTTTTCAATAAAAAACACATATTTAAAAAAAATATATAACTCCTTCAAATTTTGTAAATTTTTATGTCTAAATTTTATGTTGGTAATACTATTTTTTATCATAGTAGCCTCTGGACAACAAAAATTATTTTGCGAATTGTAATTTTTTGATTTATTGACCCATTTTTACCACGAGATTCTAAAGTTATTTTCGCGATATGAGATTTGAAATTGGACGGAGTACGTTGTGTGATCCTTGTACATTCGGTACATATACAGAGTGTTCGGAAATTCGGACGATTTTGCTACTTTTTTTCGAATTTCAAAAGACGTGATTTTACTTCACGGCATTGCAATTTAGTATTGGGAAGATGGAAAATTCAAATAAAGTTGAAGTTAAAATCGACATTGGAAGGTTAGTAGATTGAATTTTGGATAGGATTTAGTAAACAATGATAGCTTGAAACATCTACAAAAGATTGATTTATAGATTTATGCAACCAACATACATGACTGTTATCCACACAGAATAAAAAAGTAGGTTATCAAGCTATTTTTCCTCTGCGAAAAATGGGTTTTCTTGTAAATCACGAAGGCCGCGCAAGTCAATGAAATAAAAAATTTAAATGTTACCAACATCAAATAAAGAAAAAAACGCGTATCGAAATAGCTTCACGCAAATGCGTATCGTAATAGACTTGTTATGATGCCAAATTAGAAAAAAATATGTTTTAAAACAGTGTCAGTATGAATTGTATTATTAAATATTTATAAAATAAGGTTACATTTTATTTTATGGCACGAGAAGCATTGTCTCCCCTGATGAGCCGCCACTGCACTGCCAAGAAGTATGAATTAAGTATAAACCGGAAAGTTTACAGAACGTCAAGCATTTTATAAACCCCGGATCTTATAAAAAGACTAATGTATAGCTTAAACAGGCTGTCTTATTGTAAGAATATGTATCCATACAGAGCGATGCAATTAAAAATAAAAAAGAAATATACTTTGCGACGGAATAATGACGGTAAAATAGCATAAACCCCTTTAAAAAAGCCTTACAAAAAATCATCCATATTATCAACTTACGAAAATTTATAAAATAATATATACATTTATTTGAAACAATTTATAAGATTTAATAACTTTTACTACCTACCTACTGTTTATTTCACCTAAACGTGTCTAGATTTATTAGCCAATATTTTTTGTACATTTGAGATAAGATTACTTGAATTATTTCCTTAATTTTTTTTATTAAATTAGTATCTACTATTTCCGATTGGATAAAGTAAATATTTCCAATAATGTCCTTGAATTCGGCCACAAATCATACCTGGTCGAAAATAAGAAAAAGGAGGGTGGCCAAATTGGTTATCAGGCAGGTGGCTACTTTATGGCCCATAATCGGTACAGGTACCTAAATAGATATTAAATGTAATTGAATGAATTGATCTGCTTCTTATAAATAGCAAGACACTCCAAATTTAAAATTAATTTCTTGGTTGTACTGGTTGTGTTTATTGCAAATTTCCAAAAATGTCGGAGTATTTAAAAGAAATAGTAATTGATTTTTAAATGAGTACTCACCACGGTGCCTTTGTAAATCACGTTTGGGGAAATATTAAAATAACAATATATAGATTCCCTCTGGCCCAGGCATTGTGGAGAAACATTCAAAACATAGGCTAAACTAATGAATATAAAAGGAATGATTCGAAATCGTTAAATGGAATGATGTTTTTGAAAAGTCGACAAGTTAGCGATATTTTTGTTTTTAATTTACTACTATATTATTAGTTTACCTTATTGACAATTATATATCAGAACAATCACTATATCCACACGCCTCTGGAAACCTGAATAACAATGCCTGCAAAATATTTACATAATCAATTCGATAGGTGTTATTCTGCGCATCCAAATATTTATAATTTTTTAGAACTACTAACCCAGGTGTACTGCGAAAAAAAAATTAACAGTTTAGGAAACTATCTCAAACGATTGAAAACAATTGTGACATTTTTAAATGCATTAATTAATTAGTTAAGTGATTACCTCCTGCATTTCTGTAGCAGAAAATAAACGATACCCGCTCTGGCCCTAACAAACCACCGCCGATATCCCGAGCTTTTAGTGCCATTAATGACATATTCAATGTAATATTGGAGTACATTTATTACATATATTACACGGATTATCCTATACCATTAAGAAACAAAACCAGGAGAAACCATCCAATGCATACATTTTACCGCTCATGATTGTGTACGACGTATAAAGCTGTAGCAAGTTACGCCGAATGTTGCCTGTGATAAACATTGAGCAAACGCGAACATCCGTCTAAAATCACTCCGATTCTCGGCATTTACATCGCGACCTTGCGCCTCGCTTTCGCCCCGTTAGGTGGTATGTCTAGGTTTACTTGGCTTATGTCTATGAGTAGAAATATTGATCGCCTAAAATGAAACTACTAATCTTTTTGCCTAAAACTTTTACCTGGTCTTATTAGGCATAAAATAAATATATCTTTTGAGCGGTGATCGATGAGTGTAATAGGAACAGGTCCGGTTCTATGCAAGTTTATGGATTGTAAATTTATTTCCTTCTTTATTTTTTTTATTATTAATAAGAAATGTTCTTTTTATCATCTTATACATTATGGTTTGAAATATAAAATGCAAATACGAAAGAACTTTTATAAAATAATATACATTTATGTCCTCCGTTGAGTCCAGTTATGGCTATTATAATTAATATTTGGCTTTGTACAATAGTTCGTCTTTGTATAGGATATTGTAATATGCAGCATCATTATAATCAAAAGTCGTAAACTGTTTATAACCTAAATTTATTAGTTTTTGTAAGCCCCGAGCTCAAGCAGGACTATCATCGAAGATACTTTCTATTTTATACTGACCAGCGGTATTAATGCACCATTAATAATTTGCAACAATTGTTATATATTATATTTCTTTTAAACCTATTGAACTATTTCAATGATTTTTCTTGCTTATTCTATAATTCATAAAATATTGCATTTAAAACCAAACACTATTTCGTTAACATTTTGTTTTTGGTTCCGCCTCTACTTCTAATCACCGCTTAAGAGCAGTAACCCCCTTTACCACAATGAAAATTGCCGAAAGTTTTGCTGGTCAAACGAAAAGAAAATAATTTCTACTTTAAATACCCCATCCAGAAAAGTAAATGACGATCGAAAATATTCCCAAAATTTTTTTTTGAATTTTTTTTTATTTTTAGTAATTTTGTAATATCTTAAACAATTCTTTATTGGTCAAAAGCAAAATGACTTTCCCGGGTGTAGAATGTTGTACCAAACAATTTTTCTTAAAGCCATTTTTCAATATCGGCCTTACTTTTTTCTCAAAAACTTTGGGCGCGTAAACCCACTTTACACGCTTAAATTCACTTTACGCGCCCAAAGTTTTTGAGAAAAAAGTAAGGCCGATATTGAAAAATGGCTTTAAGAAAAATTATTTGGTACAACATTCTACACCCGGGAAAGTCATTTTGCTTTTGACCAATAAAGAATTGTTTAAAATATTACAAAATTACTAAAAATAAAAAAATTTCTAAAAAAAATGTTGGGAATATTTTCGATCGTCATTTACTTTTCTGGATGGGGTATTTAAAGTAGAATTTATTTTCTAAATACCAATTTTTTCTTTTCGTTTGACCAGCAAAATGTTCGGCAATTTTCATTGTGATAAAGGGGTTACTTCCTCTTAATATCGGCTAGGCATACTTACATACTAACTCGAAATTAAATTTGCTATTTGGTTTTGGTCAATATCAAGCCAAATCTCAATAACTGAAAACCATAAGTTACAAAGGGTCTAATTACCAAAAATCGAATTCAAGGATAATGTAGGAAAACTGCTTATTACGAAAAAAACATTTTTTATTTAATCAAAAAAATGTTTAGAGTCATTCTAAATCAAGACAATACTTAAGGTAAAAAAATAAACTTATATATATACTAAGTAATAAAACGGAGAAAAGTTAAATTTAAGTCAAATATTTTTAGAAGGTACTTAAGTCCAGTACGCATTGTATCAAAAAAGAGTCTATGTGCCAAATCAATTTTAGCTACAAAATAATACGTTTAGCCATCCTCTGCTCTTGTTCGTTGGATAAGGTCTTCATAGAAAGCTAAATGTTAAAGGGGAATGTAATCCAATATATTGTCTTTCAAATTTTTTAAAACTTTTTTGCAGAAATCTTGTTTTTGCACTGAAGTTGGGGAATTTGAATGTTTTTAATGTCATTTAGGCCTTTCCAATTTTTTAACATATTATAAATTCTCATCATTAAATGTTTTCTTGGTTTTTACTTCTGAAGGACATTCCTTCGAAATCCTGATCCAGCATATTGAAGCGATATTTAATGTCTTGGTATTTAATACAGAATCGCAGGCTATTTAAAAATCTTACCTTAACCGCTTATTCTTAATCTTTTTTTTTTAATCAAACTTTCTGAGCCTTTTTACCATCTTTTAGTTTTATTTTATTGTTTTCTTTCTTTTTTTTTTGTTGTAATATATGATACTATAATTATTGTATAATTTTGACTCTTAATCTTAATTAATTAATTTTTTTTTTACTTAGAAATTTCCCTGTAATAAACTTTTGTAAAGTTGGTTGGGAAATTAAAATAAAATAAATAATATTTTCGTTGTCCATTTTGCTTATTAGGAGTCAGAAACAAAGTAAAAACGCTGACTAATTGCTGATAGAGTGCGTCAAACTAATGGCACATAGACTCATATTCTTCACAATCATATCCGAAGCTTATAGACCCAGAGGCACCTATTGGCATCAATGGTAACTTTCGTCATCATTCTTGGCACTTAGACCCATTGTAACCTATCATATGGTCTTCATTACTATCGCTTCTATGTCTTGCAAAGTTGCAGAAGCAGGCTGATGCTTTATTAATTTTCTACCAACAATGTTCCACAAATGCTCGATGGGGTTGAAATCTGGACTGCGCGATAGGCAATTCAGAATCTGAACGTTGACCTCGTGTAAATATTCATTCACAATTCGCGCTAAGTGAGGTCTCGCATAATTGTGTTTTAGCAAAAAGTTATTACCGATGTAAAGAGCGAAATATACAACGTGCTTAGACAGAATGACATTAATTTACCTGTCGCTGCTTAATGAGCATTCACGTAAAGTTCTGTCCACCCTCTAAATAAAATTCCTACCCAAACCATCACAGAGCCTCCATTAAATATAGTCGTTTCGATTTAACGTCGAATCTTTCTACGGCATCGACCGGAACTATACAAGCAAAACATAAGTTCCTCTGTAATCAGAACGTGTTATTATTAGCCCAGTTAACACGCTCCCTAGAGAATTGATTTAGTCTAGCTCTACGGTGGCATACGTTTTATAAGAGGCATGTCGCTGCTCTGATCTGTGAAGCGTGTTCGGCAAGACAACACCTCACAGTATCAGTGCTCCGGTTGGATATTGTACCGCGCTAAATTACATTAAAAGATTCCTTGACGTGGTAAATCGTTCTCGTGTAGCCCGTATTCTAATAAAACGATCTTAAACCCCTGTACTATCTCGAGGTCCACCTTGTCCGGAACGTCTGTTGTAGTCGCTGGTTTTCCTGAAACGTTAAACAACACGGGATATTGTTTTATATGTGACCCGCGTAGAACCTGAACGGATCTAATTCCTTGTAACGCTTTTCATTTGTGAAGTTAATTCAATTTCATATCATAAACCAATATCAAAAACTTTTTGATTGATGATGATTAGTTTTGACATCTACTCGCATTGTTGATTAATTTGTCATAGTCTACATTCTGTTTGTTAAGGTGGGATGAGTATCAACATGCTTGCCAACCTATGACCTATTTTGTGTAGATTTATTTATGTTTTCTAGCTTTTATACAAAATTTAAAGAAAATCAGTATCGACTTGATATTCTATAGGTAATAATTGACATATTTAATAAATATCAAGGACTTTTATAACTTATTTTAGAAGAATTGTATAGCGAAAAATATCGGGTAAGATTTTTTTAAACATTATTATGTCATTGTCCTTCCTGTTCTTTCACTATACAATTCTCCCAAAATTAGCAATGAAATAAATTGATATTTTTGTAATATATCTGATACTACCTAAATAATGTACCGACGATATTGATTTTCTTTAAAATGTTAGTTAATAAAATAATAAACTCAAAAAATCAACGCGAAATAAGTTATAGGTTGGTAATGGATTAAATGACGTTAAGAATTCAACCTTAATCAAAATATGCATAAAGGCGTGATTTATGAATGAAAAACATGCCGAGTTATAAAAGTCCCTACATCTTTTATTATCAAATGTAACTAAGTAAACCAAAAAACAAAATGTTGAGGAAACATGCGGCTAAAATTACGTTTCAGGTTCAATATTTTATCAATGCTAGAATACCCCTCAAGGTGTTGCGAATTTTGGGAAAAAACACAATATATTTGCTACACCTGGTACAATACAATAACAATTAACTTTCAAACAAGAATTACGAATATTGTAGTAATCTTAAAAAATAAGCCTATAATCATTCAAATCGGTTAATAGGTTTAGAAGAAATATATCATCAAAACTGTTGCAAATTTCTAGTGGAACGTTAATACATGCTTCTCACCAAAGCTTTATAATAAATAAATCTTTTTTGTGGTTTGAAGAATATTTATCTATAATTAAGTTAACTAGGCGCCAACGCTTCGACCCTTTCTGAGTTATTATAGGAGTCAGTACATTTGAAATTTTTATTTAAAAATTTTTAGCCCAGCGGCATGTAAAACTATTGGCGAATTCTACAATTTAATTTTGACCATACCGCTCATTAATTCAATTTCTCTTTATAACACAATATAAGTAGCATCGTTTTAATAAGATAATTTATCTTTTACAATTTAAACAAATCGGTTTATCTAACACCTGTTTCTTAGTCTAGGTTCAATTTTTGATAAACCCATGTATATGTATCCCATTATATGAAATTGGTTTTGAACCAAGCTATACGGCAATTTAAATTCAATAACTGCATATTATGCTATTATTCATAATATTGCATAAATATAACAACTTCGCCAGTTCTTACCCAATTCGCCTCATTTCAAATATGACATTATATTTTATTCTGTAAAGAAATACAAGTCACGTAGAGTGAAACCTTTACACTTGACCTTTTAAAACGATTATTTAGTATTTTATAGTGCGTAGTTGCCAGTTATTACGGCATTTTTATTTAAAGGCTAGCAACATTTATAGTGATAAAATGGAAATCTGCAACATCAAATGGCAGCTTTTTTCCAAAATTACTGATGGTTTATGGGTGGTTTTCAGTAACTTTTAAGATACCATGTCCCTGGGGTCTTAAAACTCAATCCTTTTTATTAGCAATAATTTTTTTTTATATTTGACTAGACCCGCATATTTTTATCGATTTATTAATACTAAAAGTGCAATATCTTATGAATTTATATTTTAATTTGGGGTTTGAAACTCCTATTTTACATGACCGTCGTATGTCTCTGGAGCAAAACCCAAAATTTGCGAACTTCAAAAAATATATTTTAACTTTCAAGTTGCTAAAGTAAATGATATTTAACAAATGTTGGGTTTTTTGTGTTATAAAATTGTCTTGAATAGCCATTATTGTTAATGTTTGGGCTAAAAATATTTATTGAACGCTGTCCCGATGTTTTCTTCACATGACCGTAGAAGGACTTTTAAGGTTGTATTTTCGATGCTAGATGATACTGCATGTGTGAATTAAAATATTTTATTATTGCAAATAGCGACAGTTACTTGTGCAGATCGGTTTGCGATATTATTTACAGTTCTTGTCGTGTATTTTGATATAAAATAGGTAAGTTTAAGGTTTTCGTATTTTTTCTATTAACATGACCGTCTATAGTGATAAAAAACAATATAACATAGTAATAAAGTTGCTCGCTTTGGTTATTTACCGGTGGAAATTCAAACCTAAAATTCACAACATGAGGATAGGCTCAATTTTAAGTAAATAAAAATGAGTAAAATCACATGACCGTTGCATGAAAAACATAACCGTCGCAACAAAAACATGACCGTCGTAACAAAAACATGGCCGTCGCATACTTTTTTCGTACCTCCTTACTTCCAAATTTGTAAAATCTGACACATTTTGGTAGTTTATTAAAGAGTTACCTTATGGCACTAACCAAAAATCTGTTTTCGGACTTTTTAAATTTATCTTATTGGTCATGGTACAATATCATAGAGGACATATTCTAAAAATTACTATTAAACTTGCCTTATGGTGGCATTATCTTGCGCCTAATTACTTTAGATGATTCTTAAGTTAACAGTTTAGCAGTATAAAGTGTATTAAATAAAATTACAGGTCGAAACCTACATTAAATTAAAGCTAGCACTTAAAAAAAAGTATGGGACGGTCATGTTAAAAATTTGTTTATTTTCTATATAAAACCCTTTTAACTTTTATTTTCATGACACTCGAGCACTTTCTTAACCATTCTGGCATATTTCGCTCAGTTACCTAAAAGAAAAAAGTCAGTTGAACTAAGCGGAATTTTTTATTTTTTTTTTCAAAATTAAAACAGGATCTTAAAAAATACTGAAAACCACCCTTATATTTAATCGTTAAGGATGTTATCGCTAGCTTTAAACAATTAAGTATAAGGTTTAGCGGTCATAACCCAAAATCAAGGCAGCTCTATCGTTTCTTGTTGCGTTGGAAATGTGGAATTGTTACGCAATATCTCTTCCTGTATCTTGCTTAAATCAATTAATAGAATAAAACAAAATTTTCAAAATTTAAATTTATTCAAGAAATGGAAAACGATCGCGTGTTTTTTATTACAAAATCCTTGATTAACAATAAATAAAACTTGTATTTGTAAAAAAAACATTAACTTAACCTTTTTTGTGAAACGTTTTTTAACATTTATAAGTACTTAAATGTTTCTTTAACCTTTGAGAGTCGGAATTCTTAATAATTCAGATTAAATGTCAGCGATATAACAACAAGCAGGTTTGTTCCGGTTTTAAATTATTGTGCTCTTTATCTCCCATGTGGCCCGGGCGTAGAAGACTTTTGACCTTAAGCTTGAGTGTCCACTTAAACTAGTGGGTTTTTTTCGTCAAATTGATTCTACCTATATGTTGTTAAAAATTGTTCGTAATTATTACTAAAAATACATTTTCTTAAAAACCTAGCCTAACTAATGGCCAGTATTTCTTATTAGGGTTTCTAATGTACACAAAAAGAAAACTTTTCTAGTATAAAACCATACATTCCTTGATTTTAAAGGAGTGAGTCAAGTGAGTGAGACAATTTTACTAGCCATTTCATTTCGGCTAATAATATATTTATTTTTAGTTGCCCATATTTTGATAATATTACTTTATGCAATTTTATGAATGGATATTTTTAAGAAAGTTCGAAATAGGAAAAGATTGGATTTATGCATTCTAGCTGACGGTAGTTATTTTTAGCATTTCTTGTAGGTTATATTGTTTTTGTCAAAAAACTTTCTTCGTCATGTGACTTCGGAAACAAAGCGGCTTCTTAAAAATCAATAAAGGACATTATATATTTAAACATTACATTTTTGCCATATATTTATTTAACAATTATATCGTGCGAGCAAAAATTACTAAGGACGTAATGCTTAGCCATAGAACTTAATACCTGTTGGGTGCCAGTAACTACCTGAATTAACAATCAATCAGTTATTGCGTCATCTTTGACAGTAATTTGATTCATCGCTAATTTTTCCAATTTCTTGAACAATTCACACAATGGGCTTTACGGAACAGCACAAAACATTCATGATTGAAGCGTATTTTCGAAACGGGGTTAAAGTAAATGGTGAGTGGCAATACAATCCGGGTTTGTGCATGGACGATTTTCACGAATATTTTCCTAACGTTGCTTTTACTGCTGGGGATTTTTATCATTGCTTGAAAGGAACCGTAGCTGTGTTTAGGGAAACAGGTTCTATACCACACAAAAAAGGAGCAGGAAGGCCATTTGTAAGAACAGATTAACTTGTTGCAAATTTAGAACAATTACAAGAAAGGATTATCCAAGAATGTGGTAACATTTCTCCAGATGTGCTGGTCAACACTTTAAAAAATATGATGAGACGTCTGAATTTATGCTTGGGGTGGCCAATTTAAGCAATTTATGTAATTATTTTTCTTTTTCTTTCTGTATATTCTTACTTTGTTAATTTTGTAAACAACAAAAATAAATTTGTATTTGTCTACTTATTTTATTACTCATTAGTTTGGCATATCATGTCATAATATGAATTTGACAAAATTTTAACCTAGATTTGGTTAGATATATCGTCCCCATATCATTATGATCTAAACCAAGCCCTACGTTTTTTAATCCAAGCCCTCTTTGATGCAAATAATTTTTGCTCGCACGGTACAGGGTATAATAATAAAAGGCCATACCGACTGTACATTTGAAAATTGTTAATTTTTTTATGCCTAATTTCTAGTGATAAACTACCCGCGGTTAATATTAAAAAAATATGTTTCGAATAGAAAGGTATTTATTTAAATATTTCTTACCATCTAGCATTTAACAGCAAATATCTCAAAAACTAGTTGAAATATTCAGATAAATGAATTTATAACTTTATTACATATAAAATACCCCTCTTTTATAATTGGGGTGCAATAGTATAAGTCAATGGTCGCTCTCGTTTCAGTCGGGATGTCGCTGGCCGTCGCGGTCAACTGGTCGCTGTCAAGTGCGCCTTGCCTGTATAAACTCGCCTAGTGCGCCCCCGCGCTTAAATGTTGGGTTAAGACTTAAGATTCCTATTGCTGGTTCCGATCCTTGGAAAGGAGTCTCGGCTCCGAGTCTGGAGAGCTCTATTTCGTTGCCTTAAACCCCTTGATGCCCCAGCACTCAGATCAGCTTAACTTCGTTGATATCTAAATGCCTTTCCAGGGCATTTACGCACTCTTCGGCAAGTACTGACATTACCCTGGGTTTGCATACCTCCTTGAGGGCAGCTTGACTGGCTGAGCAGATATATATTACTTCCTGCTGATTATGACTATAACTTCTTAGCGATCGATTAAAAATACAAGGTTAAGTTTTTGGGTTTGTTCAAAGGTAAAAAAAATAATGATATCTGAGCATCACCAAGCAGCACAATAATCTGTCATATTATTATATAATTAAAATTTTTAATGCTGTTTATATCTATCTAACTAAAACAATGGACTCACTGATATTGCTTTCCTGTGCCTGTGAAAATAAATGTTCTCCCCGCGCTTTTCTCACTATTAAAACAAGTATGCACTAGATATATTGGTATTATCAATACCTATTATTTTAAAAGTTTATATATCTCAAAACAGCACAAAAATACCAGCAAATTGACCATATTCCCATTATTTTTTTATCAGAAGAATTTGTTCTTTTCTCAGATTTATCCCCAGACGCGTATCGCCATAACATGACTCGTCAGTAACGCTAGGGGGGATGAAGCGCTATACATACTCCATCCCGTTCATTATTTTTTTAGTTCTGTGTTCCCACGATGTCTGTGGGGTAAACCTTAAATTTTCCGTTCAAAATATAGAGAAGCTGTAAATTTTCGAGTATTTTTCATTACATAATATGAAAAAGCCTCTGTATCCATGTGAACATTACATTATTTTTATCTATGTTTATAATTATCTCCTCTCAAAGCTCTCTTATTTTAACATACATATTAGTTTAAATCGAAAAATAAGCAAAAATATTTTGCACACGTTGTTAATAATAATATAATAAAGGAATCCTAAAAAGAAAATTACCGTTGTATCCCATTACTTTGTAATAATTAGTATGACATCTTAAAAAGTAAAAAGCGGTATTTTTACTCATTAAATTAAAGAATTTGGTTAATATACAAGTATACCGAATCATTATAAAACATACTTAGACTTTTTTTTAATGTTCAGCAGTTTGGGATTTTCGTAGAAGCAAGCTATTTTTATGCTTGAAACTTCAGTATTTTATCTATGGTAAAAAATCGACGAGATCTTCTAACCATAGCGAATACAAAAAAAAAGTCAAGCGTGAATTCTCACAGAAGTTACAATTCACTTTGAGTAATTATGGCAAGACTAATGATGGGTTGCAGAAATGTTTTTACCAATAATTAACTTTAACGGTGTTCCTGTGTACTGGTTCAAGTGGAACATTTCGTTTCATTTTTATCGTCGGACCCTCACTGATGAGCCCTGATATGGCGAAACGCATCTGGTGATGGATCTATCGAAATGAATAATTAACTAACTAGACAACTTTGACTATGACAAACAATATTTCCTCAAAACCAAAGTTGCCTGATTAGTAAATATAAATTAAAAGCTAACCGGGCCACTCTGATTGTAAGAAAATCATTTCTGCTGGTTAGTTATTTATAGCCAAAAAACGAAGCACAACAGAAATTTTAGTGGGAAAGCTGATTTTTGGGTAAAAGGTACATTTTATTATTATTTGAAGATACTATAATAATATTTTGTATTCAATTCTTGTAGGAGAGGCGGAAAATCTTTAAAAAAATTTTTTTTGATACGTGGCAATTTTAATAATTTGAAGAAGTAGTCCATGTTTAAAGTGGAGTTAAAAGTATGGGAAAGAAAGAAAAAACTAAAAGTCTTCCTCCACAAAATTTATTAGAAAGAATTCTCAAGGGTCTCTACATGTTTCGAACGTAGAAACGTTCATCATCAGGAGACAGAAAATGTATTTAAATATGCTGATAGTTTTAGCAGAAGAGAAAATGATGAAGGACCTTAATGGAGCTTTCATGAAATTAAAAAAATTTTGATGTGTAAAAGAGCCATAAAATAGAGATTAATGAAAGTTAAAACATACTCAGTATGTGAGAAGTCAGTAGATGTGGCCTAACCCAACTAAAAAACTGGAGAAGAAGAAAAACTTTCTAAAAAGAAAGTGTCAAAAAATTACTTAATAATAAATAATAAAATAATTTTTTGTCACTTTCTTTTTAGGAGGTTTTTCTTCTTCTCCAGTTTTTTAATTGGTTTAGACCACATCTACTGACTTCTCACATACTGAGTATGTTTTAACTTTCATTAATTTCTCTATTTTATGGCTCTTTTACACATAACATTTTTTTTTATTTCATGAAATCTCCATTAAGGTCCTTCACCATTTTCTCTTCTGCTAAAACCATCAGCATATTTAAATACATTTTCTGTCTCCTGATGATGAACGTTCGAAACGTGTAGAGACCCTTGAGAATTCTTTCTATTAAATTTTGTGGAGGAAGACTTTTAGTTTTTTCTTTCTTTCCCATTTTTTCTTTCTTTCCCAATTTTAAAAATGTCGCTTATTTACCATTATTTTGCATAGAAATGTTATCCATGGTCTCAAGAGCAGGTAGGTCCCCCCGTATTCGATAAGTTTAGAGCGTTGGCAATTGTTATTTAGTAAACCAATCAAAAGAACACAAAGTCGACGTCTCGTCACTTTGTGTTCTTTTGATTCGTTTAATAAAAACGAGTCTCTTGAAGAATGAATTACTTCTTTGAATTATTGTTATTTAGGTTACTCACCCTTGTTAGTTCACCCCAGGGCCAGGCCTGATGCAATTAGGATATATAATCATTGAGAAATTTGTTAAACTGTTGATTCTGTGGTGCATAGAAATATTAGTGTTCAACTAGTTTTTTATTATGTGGCGGCCGTGGAAAATTTATCGCACTTCATCTATAGTCGATTCAGCCAGTAAACCTGCATGATGGCGGCGGATAATCCATGTCAGCGCTCTCCAATCACTAATAAATTAAGGCAAAAAGTTACTAGGATTTCACACTAGGAATTATTAAAATTCAATTCCAAACATAAGTAAAAGCAACTATTATTAAGTCCCTAAATCATATATCTTTCTTGTTTCTTCGTATCGAGTTAAATGCATGATAGAGAGAGACACATACCGGTGCTAACCAACACGAACCGTTATATGATCACAGGGCAGGCCAGGCATCGCTTTTGTAAAGCGCAACGGAGAGACCGTTTCCGGGGGTTCCAGGAGTAGCAACACGCAATACGTCTTGAACGGAATATAACGTGTTAGACAGAGATATAATTATACCCATTGCTGCCAATATTATTCTTACTAAAAATTAAATAGCTGGAATATGACTTTTGTCGTATGACATGTCGGCCATCTTGCAGGTTTACTGACTGAATCGACTATAGTAGAACAAAACGGAATCACTTATCATTGGATGCAAAACAAATTGTTAAGAATGTGTATGATTCATTAATACCGTGCGACCAAAAATTATTTCCATCAAAGGGGGCTTGGATTAAAAAACGTAGGGCTTGGTTTAGATCACAATGATATGGGGACGATATATCTAACCAAATCTAGGTTAAAATTTTGTCCAATTCATATTATGACATGATATGACAAACTAATGAATAATAAAATAAGTAGACGAATACAAATTTATTTTTGTTGTTTACAAAATTAACAAAGTAAGAATATACAGAATGAAAAAGAAAAATAATTACATAAATTGCTGAAATTGGCCACCGCCATGCTCCAAGCATAAATTCACACGTCTCTATTTTTGAAAGTGTGGACCAGCATCTCTGGAGAAACGTTACCACATTCTTGGATAATCCTTTCTTGTAATTGTTCTAAATTTGCAACTAGTATTTTAAAAATAGTGTTCTTTAAATGAGGAAAAACGAAGTAATCCATAACCGTTAAAGGTGATCTAGGTGGAAATTCAATGTCTGATCGAAAACTGATCAACATGTCGTCGAAAAAATTGCGTAAGTCGAACGGTAATTAGAGGTTTCATCAAACAAATTGCTTCGAAGGAAACGCGTTTACTTACAAAAACGCCAATGTCATCTATAAAATATATCGTAGGCCGTATAGGAAAGACAAACAGGAAAAAACGCAATGAGTTTCAACATCATCGTTTGGATGAATGTCAGCAAGAATTCATAAGAAAGATACATTCCCTCTGTGAAGAACAGGTTGTCCCTACTTTGGATAAACTTAAGCTTCGTATAGTTTTATACGAAGTAATAATATACAAGTCATTGTTATTAACCTAAATGACGACTTTGACAGTGAAACAGAATAGGGAACTTTCCAATTTTTTTTTTCAATAATATGATTTAGTTAGGCCAGAAAAAAGTATTCCCCAATTATTACTCCTTAAAAATCAAAAATAACTTGGTAAAAATTCTTTAAAATTTCGCGCGTGTCGAAAGCATTTCAAACGATCTCTAAAGCGCGCGAAGTCCGATGACGTCAGGGGGTATGACTTTTGGTCATCCGTCATCCTGACACTCCTGACAGGTGCCGAGCGACCCAATTTGCATTTGGATTGCCGTGTGTTATTTTTATTGTATTGTTGTTTTAAGGTCGTGTCGCTTGACGCGTGGATGTCAAATCTGACAAATCATCACATTTATTGAAAGCCTATAATAGTAGGGGAGCCCACGATGCTAAATGGGGATTTACTCGAGCGTCGTGGGGACTTTGAAGATCGGATGGTTGAAAGGAAAAAATGTCATATCATGTGTACCCTTTCACCGGTGGGGGGAGTTACTACAGGCTTTCAAAAATGTAAAAAAAAACAGTCACATGGATATACTCGAGCGCGTCAGATATTAATAGTGTATATGCCCCACGTGATTCTCATGACGGAGGTACATTAATCTGCCGGTTTTGATGGTGGGGGCGGCGGTACGGAAGGTTTAAAAATGGGGGAAAAAAATTTACTCGAGCGTGTCAAAAGATGTTAAGGGATCCCTAAGGAAGCTCCCATTTAATAGACTGACGATTCGGATGTGACGCAAGCTCGTGGCGACTTTTCGAAAATGCAAAAAAAAACGCTGTTTTGACATACTCGAGCGCGTCAGATTTTTATACAGACGGTTCAGCTTGGTGTCCTGGTCGTACGGATTTATAATCTGACGATTATTTTGAGGGATTTTGTTAATCTGACCGTTTAAAAAAAAATTTCATGATTTTTTTTCTTAAATCTTAAAAATTTAATTCACTTACAAAAATATTTCGGTACAAAATTCGGAACGAGTAATAACAATAAGAGTGACAGACTGCGATATAAATAAAGACAAAATCCATAGCAACAAAACGGTTTCATAACTATCTTGATGCTTTTTAATAGTATTATTTTTACATATTTTTGATGGAATTAAGAGAAGAATGCATAAGTGTGTTATATTTTTGAAATCGGAAGAAAAGGAACCATCTAATGCGCTTCTAATATACAGAGTGTCTCATTTAAAAAAATTAAATGTTTGGTTTTAAATGTGACATGTGACACCTACTGTAATTTTTGACAAAACCCATAAATACTTGGCCAAAAGTTCTACATCCTACTTTTTGAGTGAACGCGCTAACTCAAAAAACAAAAAAGTTACAGGCTTTTAAAAATGGGACAAACTAAAATATAAAATAATAACCCTGTACATATAATCCCACGAATGCTGTGATCAGCCTGTGATGGCGTGATGGCTGACGGAAAGTAGTGTGGGGACGGTGCGAGAGAGTGAGTGATAAAGAAAGAGACATTGAGGCGCGGAGTGCTTCACTGCAGCTGCACGCGCTAATAAACTTTATTGACGATTTTTGTTACTTCGGCTTGTGGTAATCGGCAGATTATATTTTTCCCGTTATCCTTGAATTATTTCCTTCAAAATAAAAAAAAATAGACCGCGCTCGAGATTATCCATGTGGCGTTTTTTTTGCAAGTTTGTGACCCTCCCACTCCCTTACGTCACGCTCAAATCGTCAGATTATTGAAATGCAGACTCTTTAGCATGTAATTAACCCACCACACCTTAATCTGACGCGCTCGAGTTAATCCAGCTATAGATTTTTTTTTACTATTCTGATCAGCTGCCGTACACGCGCGGCACTATATAGAGGGCTTAGATATGGCAGAGGTACTCAACAGGGTGCGAGGTATCCCCCATATGTTAATCTGCCGCGCTTGAGTAAATCCCAAAATCCCCTGTTGGGCTCCCCTACCATAACCTATTTCGTGGATGTCACACACAAATCTGACAAATGATACCCCTTGACGTCACGACTACTAGCAGCGCGTTTTTACCCGCTTGGAATAATTTGAATTTTGGGGCCTTTTTAAAATCTTTCTAGCGGTCTTTTGGGACGAAATATGTTGTTTTTTTTGCTGCTATATGTTTTATAACAATATATACTTAGGATTTATAGAATTTTTTCCCAATTTAAAATTTTTGTCAAGTTCCCTATTAGGTTTAAATTAAACAAATTTATCAATTATAGATTATTTTATTTGCTGGTGTTGTAAAATTAGTTAGGACACATGTTATTAATATATTTTTAAGACTGTGTCAAATTAAAATTACAGATCAAATTTTTTAATCACTCATTAATTTCTTTTCTTAAAATACCTGCCAGCCTGTTGTAAATAATTAATTTTGGCTAGAAATTTGCATTTTGTTAATTGATGTCAAAAAGTCAAGACGATATACTTTACCGTTCGATTAATAAAGTAATATAAATATTTGGCCATAACGGCGCTTATGTTAAAATTCAAAGTACAAACACACAAGCGAATGTTAAAAACACTCGGATATAACAAAAACCTTAAGTAAACTGTCTAAGACATAAATAATGGAACAATGTCACCATTACAGTTGGTGCAGTGTGTGTATCTATTTATTCGTCAGTGTAATATAGCTTGGGTTTTATTACACATTTTTGACTTGACAAAGTTTAGTTGAACTTTAGCAGTAAAACTTTATCTATAGTTACAGTTAAACAAGATCTATTTTTCGCAGTTTGGTGGTTTTTGAGATTTAGGTTATTTTTCAACTTTCTATGAAGAAATAAGTATTAAAAAAGGTTCCCATTTATAGAGGACTTAAGCAGACACATTGTATATGCAATATTTTATATTTATTTTTCGTGTTTGTACCTATATTAAATTGTAATACAAGCAATTGTTTATTTAATATTTAAGTCGAGGGGTAAACCACGGTCAAAATTATTGTACACTAATGCCTCCAATTCCTTATTTTAATTAAATAATACCCCTAATTTCTTTACAAATGCCCACTAATGCCTACTAGTATCTCTAATGCCAATGGTAAATTTTAATTTAAAAAAATAATAAAATGCATCTTTGTATCTTAAAGTCTGTAAATTTAGAAAATGAAAATGTATTTGACAACTTATCTAATATTTGAATAAAAGCCCATAACGAGTGTCTAATTAAATACCTACTTAACTATAAATATGTAGTAGGTATAAATAAGTAAATTCATATATTTATAAAAATATATTTAGAAAAAGCTATTTATTTTCTTATGGTTATGCGGCCGCCACTGCACATAAAATATATTGTCTTCATAATAACGTAGTTTTCGGTTAAACTGGTGAACACAACTGCAGTATCACGTACGCCATTTTGTTCGCCGAGCAAAGCAGCCAGCATAAGCCGCGGTCTACTACTTTACACTTGAACCTATAGCCGCGTTCGGCAATTACCTCAGACCGCTTGGATTGATCTAAATCGTTCGTTTATGACATCTAAATGAAGGGGAAATAAATCTCAACAGTTCGGCAATTAGAATCGGAGCGCTCCGAGGATAATCTTTTTGCTCGGAGTATTTTGACCGAGGAAAGCGATTAATCTCAGCTGAATTTGTGAGGTTAAGTTTGATGTTTATATTTAGGGTTACAATTTTGGTAGTTTGATTGAACAAAGCCTTTATTTTTCTGTGATTTGACTGAAAATAATATGCAGGAAGTGGAACTATATGATGTGGAAGAACAAAAACGCTATACCATGTTTATTTGACCATAAATACACAGAAATATTCTACATGTTCTATAAGACGTCCCAGCAGGTTGACTTGGTTATTCCAAATCGTTCAGCGACTGATCTAAATTGAAAATACACATTAGGCAAGGCTAAGGAAGGCATAAACTCTGGTAAGTTTTACCTAAAACTTTCCATATTTGATAAACACCAGATTGCTATCATGGTCTGTTTATCCAATAACATTTCCGGATGGCCAGCACCTACAGCTATCAATCTTCCCTCTGAAACTGCATTTAATTTATTAAACAAGTCTTCAAAGGTAGTTGGGAACAATCTAAAGTGCTGTCTGAACTGGTGATGTGCAAATCGGGGTACCGTTTCTTCGGTAAAAACCGTCTAATACCTTTTTCAAAATCTTGACGTATTCCTCATTATCGTCTTCAAACATTAGTTGATATAGCCTCCTTCAATTAAGGCCAATACAACGCTAGGAATACTAATTTTTAGTAACTTTACAAAAAGGAAAAAAAGGTTAGGTTTCTTAGATCAAAACAAAAATATTACATTTTTGACTTTGACAGAGGTCAGCTGTTAGGTACCGTTCGTTTATGACAAAATTCTCCGACCGATCCGAGGTCACGTGACAAAATATCCATCGCATCGCAGATGTAATTGCCGAACGCGGCTAGTTTATGTATAAATTTTGCCTCCCAGCAATATGACGTCGCTCTAATATCGCCATGCATTGTGTTGTATTTAAAATTAGGAATTAATTTAAAAGAAAATATTTAATGTTTATTAACATGATTATTTTAAAAGTGTAAATTAAATCGAGTGTAATGTTTAGCGGTAGAAATTGGTAATTGGTACCTCAGCGGTAGAACGGCAGTTCATACATCAGAACGGTAAATATTCCGCAAAAACTGGATATGGCAACATTGCAGACAACTTGCAGATACACGCAATGTTGCCAACTTGACTAAATATTCATTGGGCGAAGCTTTCCCCAAAACTATTCAGCTTAATAAAAAAAATATCTCGAAAATGACTTTAGAAAAGAAATTTAAAGTATTAAAATCAAGGCATTATTCAACACATTAAAAGTGATCCCACTAACACCGTGGTCAATTTCTCTAATGCCTCGACTAATTCTTCCAATGCCCCGACTAATTCCTCTGATACCTTGACTAATTTCTCTAATGCCTTAACAAATTCCTCCAATGCCTCGACTATTTCCTGTAATGCCTACTAATTCCTTTAGTAATGCCACTAATTCCCAAAATTTGTACACCAAAATTCCTTCGCAGTTTACCCCTCGATTTAAATCAAGTAATACGATTCCCACATTACATATACCCTTTGCAGGTACATTTTTGACTGGTGCCGGAATTACATACAGAATTTAAAATGAATATAGCTAATTGCCTACTTTACATCCGCTCGAGGAAGCAGCCATTTAACCAAAATTTCTTTTTAAGCGCTTCGTTTATTGGACTATTATTATTTAAAATCTTTGTACAACCCTATATTATTTTCTTATATTTTTTCATTATATTAATTATTAATGTTTTCGGTTGGTCATTTGTCGTTTTAATTATTTTAAGCAATACTTTGGTACCGAGAATATCTTAAAAAAAATTCGTTGCGTCAAATATTAACATAAAGTGTTGATTTCGGCATATGGGCTTTATTGTAAGCCATCATCAATAATATATGATAAGTGAAAAATCTACTAATTATACTATATTGATGATATGGTGATTGATGATTATGTTAACCAGATGGGATATGGAGATGCGAAATTAAACCGAAATATTTTAAGAGGCCGAAATTTATGTTATTGAATTTTAAATACAGTGTGTCATAAAATTCATATTTAATCATCCTTCTAGAATTAATAATAACCGAGATTACTATCGTGAACATCGAATTTGAGACACACTATATTATAGCTATTAAGATAAATAATTGGCGAACCGGTGTATACTATGATCATACCCCACTTGGGCAGATTTGAACAGGTTTTTTACTATAAGGTTGTTATTTTCTTTCAATATTTAGTGTTACCGAATATCCGCAAAGTTTTTTTTGTAAATTATGCTCGGACACAACATTCTCTTCATTTAATTTATTATTGCAAAATGATATCCCCTTTTTTTTCTTTTAATTACGGCGTGTCGTCGTCCAGCTCGGTAATTTTTTTTTTAATTTATTATTTAATTTTCTCCATAGCATCCCCTTATAGCTATTGCAAATTTCTTTTTACAATACTTTCATATTTGAAACTTTTGAATATTTTTTTTTAATTTCCTGCTCACAACATAATTACAATCAGCATTTTGACAGTCTAACTAGATTTTGTTCGTAAGTCAGCAATCTTGGAAACCACTTCGCTAAAATTTTACTTATTCCTAGTAGAAATAAATTCTGAAGAAGTAGTCTATACTCAAAGTGGAGTTAAATGTATAGAAAAACGAAAAGCACAAAGTCTTTCTCCTAAAATGTTTATTAGAATAACTAGGCGAACCTAGAATAATTCCTAATAATTCAATTCGACCTGTTTCGAGTGTAGAAACACTCCTCATCAGGAAAACAAAGTAAATGGTACAATGCTGATGTTGTTAGCAATAGAGAAAATATTAAGTGGGATTGAGCCGTAATGGAGCTTTTAATGGTGTACAGGGTGGCCCATTAATAAGGGACGCCGGCTATATCTCGGAAACCATTAATCCTACAAGTTTCGGAAAAAATTTTTATGAGTAAAGGGGTCATGAGAAAATTCTGGAATTTACTTTCAAGTTCCTCATTTCGCCGCAAGGGGGCACAATTGAAAATTAGTTTTTTAAATTTTAAATTTTTTCGAAAATTTCCACATTAAGGTATAACTCTGATTATATCATTGGAAAGCTTAGATAATTCTGCATCATTTTGGTTTAAGGCTCGTTGGCGTACTGGCCTTGATAAGAGTGGGGGAAGCTATTGAATGTGTAAACATTAAAATCGCCGTAACTTCTGAACGACTTATCCGATTTTACTAAATTTAAGCTTGTTTGGAAGGAAAAGGTAAGTACCTTCAATCGTCGTATCCAATGGTACATGATAGTTTGTAATAAAATTGCTAGAGGGCGCAATTTGTAATAATAACAGTTTTTTTAATTTTATCCCGAAAATTCAAATCATACGGTATACCTATGACATCATAATCGGAAAGTAGATGGAATTTGCAAGAAAAGATGTGAAAACCGCAGTTCGATATCTTTGTTCGTTTCAGAGTTATTGCCAGAACGATAATTTTTAATACAAATTGCGCCCTGTAGCAATTTTATTAGAAACTATTGTGTACCATTGGATACGACAATTGAAGGTACTTCCAAACAAGCTTAAATTTAGTAAAATCGGATAAGTCGTCTAGAAGTTACAGTGATTTTAATGTTTACAGTTTCAATAGCTTCTCCCACTCTTATCAAGTGAAAGTGTAAACATTAAAATCGCTGTAACTTCTAAACAACTTATCCGATTTTACTATATTTAAGCTTTTTTTGGAAGGAAAAGGTAAGTACCTTTAATTGTCATATCATTGGTGCACAATAGTTTCTAATAAAATTGCTAGAGGGCGCAATTGGAATTAAAAGTTATTGTTTTGGCAATAATTCTGAAACGAACAACAATATCGAACTGCGGTCTGTACATTTTTTCTTGCAAATTTAATCTACTTTCCGAATATGATGTCATAGTTGTACCGTATGATTTGAATTTTCTGGATAAAATCAAAAAAACTGTTATTATTACAAATGGCGCCCTCTGGCAATTTTATTAAACACTATCGTGTACTGCTGGCTACGACGATTGAAGGTACTTACCTTTCCCTTCCAAACAAGCTTAAATTTAGTAAAATCGGATAAGTCGTTTAATAGTTACAGCGATTTTAATGTTTACACATTCAATATCTTCCCCCACTCTTATCAAGGTCGGTACGCCAACAAGCCTTAAACCAAAATGATGCAAAGTTGCCTATGCTTTCCAATGATATAATCAAAGTTATACCTTAATATGGGAATTTTCGGAGAAATTTAAAATTTAAAAAACTAATTTTCAATTGTGCCCCCTTGCGGCGAAATGAGGAACTTGAAAGTAATTTCCAGAATTTTCTCATGACCGCTTTACTCATAAAATTTTTTTTCCGAAAGCTGTACGATTAATAGTTTCCGAGATAAAGCCGGCCTCCCTTATTAATGGGCCACCCTGTACAAGAGGTGTAAAAATTGAATAGTCAGAAGACCGACAAGACTTTAGCATACTGAAAAGTCAAGGGTTAGTGCAAAGGCCCTGTCTTGGGCAGAAAAGTGAAGAGAGCAAAAGAAAAATTAGGGAGTTTTAACAGACTTTGTGAAAATCTTAAGTTTTATTAAACTTTGTCAGACACATGTGAAAGTATTGAAATAAGAGGGAAAGAAAAATAAAAAATTGTTTTTCATAAAAGTCAAAGCATCTGTAAAAAATAAAGAACGGGAATGTAGCAAAAGAAACTTAATAAAATGAGGTAGATTGGCTTACCATTGCTTGAAGTAAAATGCTGTTGGGGTACCAGGCTTGTTACGGCCCAGTTACCCCGGCAGGAGTCAAAACATACACATAGTGTGCAAAATTAATAGTTTTCAAAAATTTTCGTTTTACTAGAACATCTTATTATGAAAAATTGAAAGAATTGAAAAACTGTGAAGAGCTATGTTGAATTTGGTCATTTAGACACATAATAATTTTGTTATTTAAAGTTTTATTAATTTCAAGAATTTCTAAAAGGTCAAGTTTGTTACCCTTATTGCAAAGATGTAAATATTTAGTGTGAGAGTCTGGTACAAAGTTGTGTTTATTGGAATGAATGTGTCTGGAAAAGTTAGATTTAATTTCTAGAAATAAATTTGTTAAAATCCAGCTTACAGTCAGTTAGTTGCAGATCCGAGTGGGGGGGAGGGCATTTTAAAATATTTATATCCGTATTTATATAGGTATAATATTTATACAAGGTGGACTTTTAAACTGGAATAAATTCAGTATTACAAAGCCTCTTTATTTGATGAAAAAATACAGAACTACGGCTGCGTTTATTTTTACTTTGGCATACTTTTTTCGTATCTTTATGAAATTTACCTCTCTTTTGGGGATACAAACCGCCCATAACTTTTTTTTTTAAAGTAAAGGTATTTATTGTGCTAGCTCGTTGAAAAGGGCATAAAAAAAGGAATACGACCCATCATTTACTTTTGCATTTCGGTAATGTAGACACAATTTGTTTTGTTGAAAAAATTGTTGGAAATGTTGCCCATTTTTTTCTTGACAAACCCCAAATCTAAAGTAAAATTCATTCATGACATTATGTACCATATCTGGGGTTATTTGACGATTTCGTGTACAAGTAATTGCCTAAGTTCCTTTAAATTTTTTGGTTTTGTTTAGTAAACTTTGGGTTTTAGGCGACCCCAAAGAAAATAATCTAGAGGATTAAGGTCCGGGTGATCGTGGCGGCCATTTAGTGGTACCCCTTCTTCCTATCCAGCGGTTTGTAGAAACTTCACTTAAATATTGTCAAACATTTATTATGGCGTAATGAGGCGGAGCACCATCCTGCTGTAATCATATTCGATCATCATGAAGATCTGCTTCTGCTTGGTGAGGAAATAAAGCAGTCAAAGCTGGAATAAGTTCTCTTTGCAAAAAATCGAGATATGTATTATTACGATTTTGGTTACCTTCAAGGAATATTGGCCCAATGACAAGGTCGCCAATTATGCCTGCCTACAACATTAAGTTTTTGCAAAAGCTGGGTGTGTACTTCTTGCATCCAGTGAGGATTTTCTTCAGACCAATATCTTCAGTTCTGTTTATTGAGTTCACCAGTTAGTACAAAAGTATACTCATCTGTAAAAAGAATCCAGTCCAAATCTACTAAATGCTGATCAATTGCATTCATTATCACTTCACAAAAATAATGATGGCGGCCAAATCATCTTCCAGTTACTCTTGTACCATTAACATTTTATAATGACGCATTTGACATGATTTCACTAACTTAAATGCGGACTTATGCCCTTTGTTATTTTCTCTTGCAAGTTGCCGAACTGGAGTAATAGGACTTTCTTGAAGAGCAAATTAAACGTTTAATTGCGTGTCCATCCATTACTCCAGGCTCCCTTATTCTTGATACGTACCTACCTGACGTGACCCACTTCACGATATCATCTTTTAATTTTGCTGATGATGCCATGGGAAATTGGTAGTGGATCAGGGTACATTTCGTGAAATAAAACTGCTACTTCTCATTGAGTACGAAAGCCAATCATCATTAAAAATTCGATTGTGTATGACACAGTTGAATAACCCATTGTAATAGAAAACTATTTCTTACTATATAGTAGGTTTAAACAACAAAATCCTACTACAACAGATAAGTATTCACTTCTCCTAAACCGAAAATAAATTGACTACTGAAATGCGACATCAAGTAGACAAACAACCTTATCAATAACATGTTTTCCTTTAAACGGTCTGTTCTGGTAAACCCAAATTGTAATATCAATTGTTGCTAAAATTGCCATTTTTTTTTCTGGCTCTTCAGATTACCGAAATGCAAAAGTAGGTAAATAGTGTCCTTCTTTAGCGACATGCTCAAAATACACTCCAGAACCGACTCTGCGCCATGTTTTTGTTGTGTTTTACGTTTTCTTTGTGAATTCCTTGTTGTTTATTGTGGGTGTTTACAATTTAGGGATTTCTAGTTTTTGTGTAGTTTAGTGAATTGTGCTTGTACTTTTAGTGACACGAATACTCGGATTGAAATATAAACAATGGCAAGTACAGCCGTTGAATGATTTCATTATGTTCAAATAGGGGTAAAATACCGGGTATTTCGTATCTAATTAGGTAGGTACGCCTATTTTTCGGGCCATATATTGTTTCAAAAAGTTTAAAAGACACTTTTCTATAAAAAAACTGTATGTAAATATTAATCCAAGGGTGAAAGTATTTTACGGGTCAAGTTCTCGGGCAAAAACGTTTTCAAATTCTTGAACGAGAAATTGTGCTCAAAAATGATTTTAACGTATCCAAGTTTTTGCCAAATTGTAAAAACCAATACAGGTTTTATAGGTACTACCTAATATTTTACTTAGAGTTAGGTACGCGATAACATCAAAGATTGATTATTTTGCTAGTTTTGTTTATTTTTTATATTCGATTTTATAAGTTTTATAGTTTAATTGACTTGTTCTCTTCCTTTTTGAACTAAAAACACGACGACGAATCATTTAAAAAATCTAGAAACAAAGACTTAAAACAATTTTCTATCCTCAAAATCTGAGGTTTGCAACTACTAAAAATGTCAGAAATCACTACCTTATTTCCCAATTTGATCTAAAACTGACAAGAAATTCCAATTTTTTGGCAAGAATTTGGGGTAAATTTTAGCTGTTTACACGTAAAAATAAACTGAAGGTCAACTTTTACAATTTCTTGAGCAAGAAATTAAATTTTAAAGCCCGGACCTGTCTATTTTTCTATTTATCAAATGATAATGTTGCAGTGCGCATGTCTAATCGTGCCACTTTCGTGATTATTGTTTGTTTATCTAAAGGTAAATATCTATAGTTTTTTTTCCTATACCTTTACAAGCAATAATTTTTTTAGGTAGACCTAAAAGTAGAGTTCAATTATTGAATTGTATAAGGTTTGATAGATTTAGTGTATCACTATATTTGCTTTTATCTATTCCTTAGACTAGTATAAGTAATAATTATAATTATTATTACACTGAAGAAATGTCTAACTAGTTTAATTTAAATAATCAATGCTTAACGTGAACTAGATTTTTATATTAGCCTAAGCCATGTAGGATAGAACTTTGTAATTTGTTTATTGACCTGATTTCCTTTTATTTTCGTAAATTTATAGTTAAGTTTTATGGCAGATACAGGGTGTCCCATTTGTGTGACAAAGTAATACAGTGACCGGCAGAAAGTGCGCAGCATATGGGAAAGTTTTTTATCTTTAAGTTTAGAAAATTAATTTTATTTTAGATAGGTTCTGCATATTCTTAAACCAAAATAACACCCATTAAATCCGGTAAAAGTCTTATGGTATACGAGGTAGGATCAAAAATTTGAAATTCCGCTAAGAGTAAAGTACCTCCATCTTTCATTTTAGAATATTTTTTTACTAAGAATTATTGGTTTAATTTCAAAGTTATACCCAAATTCCAAATTTCGCTTATTTTGGACAAAAAAATGGATTTAATCGTGTTTTCTGAATAACCCTGTATAAAAAATAAATGCCAACCGAACAGTACGAAAATAAGATTTTCTGCAGACTTTGTTAGAGATTACCGTCGATCATAAGTCCGATTAGTTTGTTTTCATAATATTATAGCCTTTTAAAATAAAAACATAAAAATATTAAATATTTTTGCTGCACACCGTATTTTATTTTCTGAGGGAACAAGTTAATTTTATCTAACTGATATTTTTTGATTTACATTAACTTAAAACATCTCCTAAATAGTTTTTTATACATTGAAGAAAAATAGAAAGTTTCCTTTTGATTTATAAAGAAAAAAAATTGTGTGTTCTTAAGACCACACGACAGAAGTGAAAACTTCAACAAGGTGAAATTAATAATATCGAATAAATATATTTCCTAAAATTAAACAACCCTTGAAAAAAATGCCAGAACATACCTGAGACGCAACAAGTGTCTATCTTGTGATCTTAAACACACAAACAACGCACACTGTTTCCACGTCGATACTGAATGCGACATGCGGCATATATAGGAGTCGAATTCGAGCGTAACACAGCCGAGCGTAACGCGTGACCGGTGTACGCGTGACGGCTCAGTTTAATTCAGTGCCCACAAAAAGTGCTAAACGCGCCTAAAGAAGTTTTCACTTCAAAAATTTGAATGAAAAATATATTTTGAACGGATTTACGCAAAATAAGGAAACTTTCTATGCATACTTCAATGTATAAAAAACTATTTAGGAGATGTTTTAAGTCAATGTAAATCAAAAAATATCAGTTAGATAAAATTAACTTGTTCCCTCAGAAAATAAAATACGGTGTGCAGCAAAAATATTTAATATTTTTATGTTTTTATTTTAAAAAGCCATAATATTATGAAAACAAACTAATCGGACTTATGATCGACGGTCATCTCTTACAAAGTCTTCAGAAAATCTTATTTTCGTACTGTTCGGTTGCCATTTATTTTTTATACAGGGTTATTCAGAAAACACGATTAAATCCATTTTTTTGTCCAAAATAAGCGAAATTTCGAATTTGGGTATAACTTTCAAATTAAAACAATAATTCGTAGTAAAAAAATATTCTAAAATTAAAGATGGAGGTACTTTACTCCTAGCGGAATTTCAAATTTTTGATCCTACCTCGTATACCATAAGACTTTTACCGGATTTAATCGGTGTTATTTTGGTTTGAGAACATGCAGAACCTATCTAAAATAAAATTAATTTTCTAAACTTAAAGGTAAAAAACTTTCCCATATGCTGCGCACTTTCTGCCGATCACTGTATATCTGCTTAACTATTGGAGTCATCTGAAAGTTGAGACATTTATTTAAATATGTTTATATATTTTTGGCTTCCCATAAATAATCTAAAGTTACCAGTATTTCCCAATTCTTAGAAAATCTAAAATCGAAAATTTTGACCAAACACCTAATAATAGGGATAGAGAAACCATTTCAAATATTAAAGTTCTGTTTTCTGTTGACTACAAAAACATTTTAAAATATTAAAATACAATAACTTGTTTTTTTTTTCAAACAAAATGATCTATATTTTATAATTCTCGTCCTATAGGATTTAATTCTCATTTATTTTTGTTAAGTCATCTCTATATCTAAATTTAGTAGTTTTTCCTACATGCAATTAATCGATTTAAAAAAATATTTTAGTCGAATAATCGATTATTTTGCCCACCTACCCTTCATCTGTAAAATCAAAGCAAATGAAATTTTTTATGTTAAATTAGACATAAAATATTTGTGCCAAAACGACTTATATAAACTTAGAAATCGCGAAGTAAAAACTAATACAGAAATGAAAGAGGAGCAAGCATTTCTTACAATACCTTATGTTAAGGGGATTTCTGAAAAGATTAGAAGGATAACCAAAAACTGTATTATCAAAACAGCCTTCAAATCCGAAAATACGCTTAGAAGCTTTCTTACAAATGTAAAACCCCTCCGTAATGAATAAACAAAAAATTGTAGGTATCTATCAAATCCCTTGCGAGTGTGGCGAATCGTACATTGGAGAAACAAAAAGACCTCTTTCCGTACGAGTTAAAGAACATCTGAAACATACTCAAAGAGGTGAAACTTCGAGATCAGGTAGAGCGGAACATAAATGGACCAACCAACATAATATACAGTGGTCAGAAGCCAGTGTTTTGGACACGGAACAGAAAACGAAAATTCAAATTAGCAGCTTTTATGAATCAAAACACCCATATATTTAGTAAACCAAGTATAGATATCCCCAATATCTAGAAGCCTCTTCTTGTCCAAAACCAACAGCTCAAACTTCACACTCCAATAAGCACGTAGGCGGAGTCATTAAGCTTTATTGCACATGGATAATATTTAAGACAGTAGCCTTAGAATTATAATTTAGTTTACACTTGACAACGGTTTGAGATAATAACTAACCGAAACGTTGTGTTAAGTAATTAAATAAAGACAATTAAAGTCCGAAAAAGTATTTTTTTTTAACTGCTTATATAGTTTTGTATTTTGGGTTCTGGTCGTTAGTTTTAATATTTAAAATAGTATATGGTTTTATTAGGAGTAAAAGCGATACTTATACGATGCGTCTGCAGGTAGTCAATAAAAGTCGAGTCATAAGAAGTTGCTTTTACTCTAAATAAAACATACTATTTTTTCTTATACTTCGTTTAAATATGAAAACATAAAGATACAAAATTATATATTTTATTCATGAGAACACAGTAATACTTTTACTTCCACCGCTATTGGAAACGAAAGTAAAAAGTACTTTTTCTTCCACTGACAAAAAAGCAGAAATTTAATGTCAAGAAATTAGTAGAAAAATGTTAATTGGCGTATTCAAACAAGCGACAACCAAATAATCGAGCTTTCGCAAAATTAAAAATACATTTGACAGAACAGAAGGTGTGGCTAATAATGGATAATAAAAATAAAAAAAACAGTGTTAACCTGAAGTCTGTGAATTTGAAATACTTTTTATTTTTATCAGTTTGATCTACAATGAAAAATAAAGGTAGTTTACTATTGATACGATTTAATCTTTTTGTATTTCTTGAGCACCCTATATAAAAATTCAAAAACTTTCTTCGTAGACCCTATTTTTTAAGATGTATAAAATTTTTGGTTCATACTGAACTACAATGTTACAATGATATATATATTTTTATTAGTTATAATAAGCTTTTCAGTTTAATAGGAAATCTAAAATCATTTTCTTAGACTACGAATTCCTCTTATTTTGTTATTTTGTTATTTTGTTATTTTGTTATTTTGTTACTAATTATATTTATCTTTCTTTTTATTTATGCTGAAATTATACAGTATATTATACTGGGTTGAGTGTAAAAGCGCTGCTCACTGTTCAGACAGATGAGTGCGAACTCTGCCCTTGTGGGAAAATTATATAACTCTGTACTTTTCTTTATTTGCCTGTATGATTTATTGTATTACTCTTTTCCACAATAAAAACAATTATTATTATTATTATTATTATTATTAAATATTTCTTTCTGCTTTAAAATTTATGAACAGGATGTATTGTTATTTAGGTTAGTTCAAATTATAAAAACATATCCTATTGTAGGTAATAATTTTAATTTGACATTTTCAAATTTAATTAAAAATGGAAATATTGGCAAATCTAGTAGGTTTTTTTAGGTAAAGTGATGACTTAACAAAAACAAACGATAATTAGGCTACCAATAGGAAAAGCCAAATAAATATAGGGGGCTTTCAATTAAAAAAACCAAGTTATTTTGTTTTTTTATACTAGAATGTCGACAGAAAACAAACTGGACAAAATTGTAACTATTTTATTATTTTAAACTTTACAGTTTTTCTAGCCTGATATTTTTAAAGAATATTTTCGATTGTAGAGTTTCTAGTTAAGAAATACTGGTAATTTTATACTATCATGTTTTTTCCAAAATTTTAATAATTATTCTTCATTTGGTTTGGCAACGTTGCAAAATAAATAAAAAAAAATATAAATATGGCGCCTTATGAATTCTTTTATGGAAAAATCATCCTGCTTTTCACCCTGTGTACACAGGTATAAAGAATACCAATATAAATCGAAAAACACAAAAAAAGAGAGTGTCCCATTTAAAAAAATACAACTTTATGCTATCACAAGTTTTTGCGTCACCCTGTATATGCGAAAATATTTTCCTAAAATGCATCCCGTATTACAGTATAAGTCAGCATAGTTATGAAATTCTTAACTCAATTCGTATAGGAGCTATGAAAGTCTGACGCCCTATTGCAGGACCCCGTATATTGTATATTATAAGCAGATATTATTCTGTATACATTATCTTATTCTTTTCTTTCAATAAATCATTTTAAAATGTTTATAGGCCGAAAACGATTTTCTTCATCTCATTTGAGATGATATATTAGATGTTGCCAGCTCTATTTTTATTTCTAATGAAATGAATCTTTGAACCTTGAAGTTTGGAGTTTAAACCTACAAATACAAACTATCAATAAAGACAGCAATGGTTTGACCTACAAGGGTCCTACCCAAAAATGTGTATTAAATAATTAATAAGAAATGGTATATATTAGCAATTGTAACATGACACCTCCTCCCTTTTGAAAACCCCCTATAGTAATACAGCATTTAAAAAAAGTAAAAGTGGAAAAGTACTGTGATAATGGTATATCAGTGTTAGAACAAAATCACGAACTAGATTCACAAAAAGGAATAGAAAAAAATTCTATCTTTTTCTCTTCGTTAGCAGCCAAGACTATTCCTGAGGAACCTAGGCTCCAAACCATAATCCTCAGTCATACGATGCACCTCCAATGACTAGTTATCGTTGGTTTCACACATCATAATATGACTTACCGATTGGGACCGGTAACTTCTCACGCGCACCATGAGATTTCCGATCTCATCCTGCTTGGTTTCCGGCGTGAATACGATGAGTTCGAGAGAAGAATATATATTCTATAATCATAAGTTATATCACAAGAGGTGAATATTTTTTTTAATATTTTTTGACTTTTTGTGCAAAATTTCTGTCAAAAATTCGCGAGACAAAAATTCTTTAAAAAAAATATCCCTCCAGCTTCGCTGTCGGGATATTTTTTTAAAAGAATTTTTGTCGAGGGCAATTTTTATAGAAATTTTGCGGAAAAATGTCAAAAAATATTCTAAATAAAATATTTACCTCGAGTGGTATATGTTGAGATTATATACCAAAAAAAAAGAAAAAATACAACGAAATGCAAGATTTTTAAATGATTTATGTAGCTACTAGAAAAACGGACAAAACGAAACAAAACCTAAACAATTGACAAAGTAATAAAACTAACAGAAAATTAGTTATAAGTATTATTGTTAAACACACAGGTATTATAATAAACAGTAGTGGCTTGCTGGTGTTGCTGGAAACTCTTCGAGCTGCAAGAGACTGGAGCTTCGTGTTGGTACAACCCATTAGTTGGAGGGTGACCTCTTAAACCTTGAATAGTGTTTTCGTGATGAGTTTTGTCCATCTGCAAGTATGGCTTTATGGATGCAGCACTACTATGTCCAGTTATTTTTATAAGAGTTTGTTCGCTCACACCTGCTTTGCTTAATGTAGAGACAGCTGTGGCTCGATTGGAATGGTTTGTGATTTTTTCTTTCTCAGTATCTAGTCCAATTTTTTGTGCTGCTTGTTTTGTCCAATTAGAAGGAGTATTTTTTCCAATGGGACAGTTTTTGTACCAATTTCCCATTTTCCAATTTGGATTTACTGTCAGGAATAGTCGTTGGGTAGTTATATTTTGCCCTCTTTTTGAAATTAGTTTTCTGTAAAGGCGAACTGGACATAAATCGGCATCTTTTGTGTTTGCCACTAACCATTTTGAATTTGAAAGCTTCTTGTCTCCGCCTTGGGATGTTTTTGAAAAGATTGGGTTATATTCCATTCTATTACTTTTTGTACCATCGCTATAATATTCTTCTCTGAAATACGTATTTAGGCATGTCTCGGCTTCTCCTCCTCTCCATGCTAATTCCACAGCCGCTATTTGATAGAACTTTTTCTGTAAATCCTCGGGATTATTTTCGTCAAAAATTTTTACCATCTTTTTGTACTCGTCGTAGGTTAGTGCTCTTGCACTTTTCCGGTGATTTTTTGGATCAGCCTGAAGCAGTTTTCTTTTAGAATTTCTAGCCATACGTGCTATTGGGAATTCAGGATCTTTAAAAGGATCAAATTTAATGTTGTATTTATTGAAGTACCTTTCTTGAAGCAGTTGGGCTGTTTGGTTCCACATTGTCTTGATAACCCCTTCCTTGTAGTCAGAACCATCTTTTTTCTTCATATTAAAACTCCAGTCTTCCAATATAGCGGCAAGCTGTATTATAGTTGTATTTTTGGTCAATATATACTGCCGTGTTTCGCAGAATTTCTCGAATTGGGTCCATATATACTTTTTTGTTTTTGTTGTATTTTCTGGGATAGTCTTTTCAGCGTTTTTTCTTATATTTTCGACTGAAACATTACCAAATCGGCAAGATTCCATTTAAAAAAAATGTGACATGAATCTGACAATATCAAAAACTTGATTTGTTGAAAGGGATTTTTGTTATTATAGAAACGGTCTATAGCAACCATCAAATATTTTAAACTTGTTATGATGTTGTTATGCATTGGCATTGTTGTGGCAGGTGGCCCGGGGTATATCCACTTATGCGGGGTATATTCGGGGGTAATACCACGAGTGCTTAAAAATTACCGATAATTTTCATGAAAGCTTGTTATTTATAATTAGTATAACAAGCTTGAATGAAAATTATCTGGTTAATTTTTATGCACGAGCGGTATTTAGGGAGAATATTTCTAGAATGAAATATATATAAAAAATTTTTTTTGTCATACAATTTTCCATTTTATATAACATAATTAAAACTGTAACTGAAATCCAATAACAATTTTTTTTTTATTTTATAAAAAAACTTAACAAATAGCAACAAACAATTGAAAAATATTAACTAATTATTGATTGAATAATAAAAATTGCAATTATTGTAATTGTTAATTACATTTTGATTTTGTGATGACATGGAACTGCTGCTGCTGCTCGTCATAGAATAAGTTGGAGTCCGAGGAGTCTGCTGAAGTTCCGTTCCGCGTTTCCTCATTTTCTCGATGATAGTTCTGTGGTGGTCTTCATCCATTTGTAAATAGCTGGATATGGATTTTGCATTGGAATGACCCGTGATTTGTATCAAGTTTTGTTCTGAAACTCCGCTTTTGGCCAGTTTTGATACAGCAGTAGCCCTAAGTGAATGATTTGTAATTTTTTTGGTAATGTCAAGCCCTGTTTTTTTTGCTTGCCTCTTTGTCCAAGCCGATATCTCATTAACCCCTACGGGGCTATTTTTAAACCAATTTCCGGATGTTTTCCAATATGGATTTGGAGTTAAAAATAGTCGGGTGTTGGTGACATTTTTTCTTTTTTCTTGGAGCTTTAAAAACATTCTGACGGGGCAAATTTTAGGATCTGTGTCATTTTTCACCAGCCACTTTGAATCGGCTAGTTTTCGGCTCACCCCCTTGCGTAGTTTTTGAAAATACAGGGTTATATTCGATCCTACCTGTTTTCTCTCCACTATTGTCGGTTTCTTCTTTAAAAAATGTTGTATCGGCTCTTGCGCCCTCTCCACCTCTCCAAGCAAGTTCGTAAGACAACAAAAAAAATACTTTTTTTTTGGATACCTTCTGGGGTTTGTTCATCGCAAGTTTGGATAAGTTTTTCAAACTCATTATAGGTCAAGAAATTTGCTGATTCCTTACGCTTACCATCCATACCCTGTAATTCTTTTCTTTTTGTATCTCTTGCGTCTCGGGCCACTTTAAATTCAATTTGATGGAAGGGATTTATTTTAATATTGTACTCATTAAAGTACTTTTCCATTAGTAATTTCGCTGTAACATTCCAAAGGAGTTTTACTGTATGTTCTTTATATTCTTCGCCGTTTCTTTTCCTCATATTAAAAGCCCAACATTTTAAAATTGACGCGAGCTCGGATGCCGAAGTATCACGGCCAAAAGTATATTTTTTTTCGGTGCAAAATTCCATGAACTGCTTCCAAACACTCTTATTTGATTTGATTGTATTTTTTGGGGTCGTTTTTATAATTTCTTTGTCTGTGCAGTTCATTAAGTGCATGACCAAATCGGTTCATTTTGACTTTTTTAATAATAACAATACAAACAAACAGGTATCTAGGATACAGTATTTCGCCCGACCAAACCTGACTGTTGTCAAACTGCTTTACAATGCTGCACCTAAGACAACTCTTCTTGAATAATTGACGAATAATATGTAAAGCCTTTGATGGCTCAAGTGTTAAGGAGTTGCGTTTCGCCAGGACGACCCCGGACGACCCGGGTTCAAACCCGGGTTGGGGTTTTTTTTTTTTTAGGTAAATAATATTTATATTTTTTCATTTATGCCATAATTATATCTTTGTCGTTATCTGTTGAGAGGGTTTGTTTTTCAAAAGCAATGAATTTCCCGAAGGGAACTCATAACAATAACGATCACGTTCGCAGTAAAAAGGTAAAAAAAAAACTGTCTCGTCAAATAGGTTCGATTGTTGTGTGTTGGATATACAACGTTGTCTAGGCAACGTTGTATATCCGCTGATATTTTTTTATTTTTAACGTTTCTTATGGGAAAATTTATACATGAGTGAAATATTCAGTATAATATGCATCTGATTGGTCGCAAAACAGCGTTTAATTGGTCAGAATCGGATTGAGGTATATAATCATCATTATTACGTTAATGCAAAATAAATAAAACATCATTTGATTTACACCGAAAACAGGAGCTAAAAATAAATACGTTTTTACCAGGAATAAATAAAACAGTTGCACTTCACTTTTGCCATGCAACCTCTTTAAGTAGATTATGTGAGCTAACTATTAAACATGCTGAAGAAAGGCTAAGTTTGTGTAAAGAACAAGTCCATTGTGGGCCAATTTTATGGCTCGGCCGTTATGAAAGGATAGGATAAACTAACCTGCTGGTTGATGATGGTTTCTCCAGGGCAATATAATTCCGCATGTTTGGCCCCACCTGACCCATACGCATCCAGTTCATTGCCACACATTTTTCTACAACTTTAAAATTATTAGGATATTGAAATGTTTTTTAAGCACCTTGTTATACCTACATTTTTACTCATTAACAAGTTGCATGCAATACAGTAATCACCTTAAATATATCGTCGATAACGAGCCATTTACGGAATATATTCTTAAAGTTCATAAATCATTCAGGCGTGAATTTTATTATTAAATCAAAACTTTAGAAATCATATTTATATTGATTATACGGTAGAAATGGAAATTATTGACTTGTATCAGGAAAATTTTACCGATATACACTTAAGATTAAAAGAAAACCACAAGGAATGGTTGTTTAGATGCATATTCTATACGGATCGTACTTTTTGGTATTACGGTATATGAAACCATTAAGGGTCCATTATAGCTGTATTTCCACTCACGCCTTGCATTCATATTATTTCGTCAAGATGCCTATTGAGAGATATACTAGAGTATAAAGGTGCTTTTATCATGTAAATTTTAGTTTTATTAACTTAAACATGTCGTACTTAAATTTGATTAGCTGAAAAGCACAATTGTTGTTTATTTTTCAATTTTTTGACGAAACTGCTCGTCTGACTGATAATTTTAAACGAGGATTTTAATCACTGAAGTTTGATCTACAAGGTTTATGGAAAGAGTTTTTTAGCCAAAAGATTCTAGAGTTATAACAAATTATCACAATTATGGGTTTTCAGGGTGTCCCATATAAAAGCATAGCGGGTAATGTTTTTAAATAAAAAAAAAATATTTCTCATTAAAATTTTGAAATAAGATTCAAGCATATTGATAACCAAGTATTATAGATATAAGAATAGTAAAAAAAATTATGAACAACCACCCCTTACCCTACCTGCACGGTACGACTTTTTGAAAAGTCAATTTTGCTTCTTTAAGGTATAAGGAATGATTTAAAATGGGTTTTACATTTTAGCAACAAAGTGCAAACGGAATTCTTTTTTGGAAGGTATTATCGGGCCAATAATTATCTGTACTAGTACTAAAATAATTTTGTACAGTTAACTTTGTGCTGTTAATAAACACAAAGAAAAATATTTCGAACATAATTTTAGGCGTCCGGCTATCACAAAATACCATCAGTAATATTTGGGAAAGGTACTGCATTTCACATGTTAAGATCAGATCAATTCATTAAATAGCACACATTTAAAAGGTCATATCAAGGTAATGTGGTGGCAATTAATAATACAGAAGAATACTATTCTCCCTAAAATACTATCACAAAAGTTTACTTTTCTTTTTGATTATAAACAATCACGCTGATGTAGATGTACTAGCTTATTTTTCTATGCTTTAACTGACCTAATTACCTTAAATTGGAATGGCCAAGAAATGCGTTTTTTTCAGGCTGTGTTATTAAAAGACAAAACAGATGACCTAGCATTGAAGATATATCCGTATCTTGATGTATAATTAATTTGCTTTGTCCAGTTAGAAAGGGATCGGTCTGAAATAAAATGAAAGGTTGCCTTCTGAAGAAATGGGGTGATATACTTTATCGACATTATTACCTGCAGGTGTGTTTTAAGGACAAGACGATGAAGATATTTTACCTTTTCTTGGATATTCTGTTTAGATTAGGTTTTATTAATTAACTATAATAAGCACGTTGATTTTTTACCTAAAATATTGGAAGGGCAATTTGCTAAGAAGTTTTATGCCAGTGCCAGCGTCGTCAGATATAAAGAGTTTCGTTAAAATAAAAAATAGTTTCTAAAATTGAAAATTTTGTTATTTTTGTCAAATCCTTTAGGCTACAACCACTTCGTCACCACGATTGTATTATCTACAAATAAACAACTTCCATATAATTAATTTATAATCACTGAAATAATCGGTAAATACCTACCGTTTCTCAGCACTTTCCTCACTAATATACAGGGTGATCCACTGTGGGTGACGGCTGTGTCTCCAAAACCATACAGACATGTTAAAAAAAACACTAAAAATAGTTTTTTACTTCCTAATTCTACCGCTAGGGGGCGTGGTTGCTATACTATGATGTAAAGTTCTTAATTTCTACTAATAGCTACAATAAAATGAACTTTTGTAATACATAACGATTTTTTCGTAGTTATCATGGCAACGGTGCGAAGTACCTACATCTTAAAATATATCGTCTTGCCTTTTGCTACCTGTTATTTCAATAAAACCCCACTGTTATAATACACCTAAAAAGTTTCCATTTTTACAATTTTGATAATGTCACTTGTTTACCATTATTTTGCATAAAAATGTTGTCCTTGTTGTAATATAATCGCAGGTAGGTCTAGCCCGTGTTCCATCAGTTTATAGCGTTTGCAATTATTTAGATTAGGCACCCTTTTTAATTGACCCCAGGGTCGGGCCTGGTGCAATTAGGATATTCAATCAGTGTTGAAAAAGCTTGTATATTCTGCGAGAAATTTATTGAAGTGTTGATTCTGTGATGCCCAGAAATGTTAGTGTTTAACTAGATTTTTATTATGTGGCGCCCGTGGGAAAATTATCGCTCTGCATCTAGTAGAAGACACCGAAATCACTTATCATCGGAAGCAAAACAGATTTTTAAGAATGCGTATGAATCGTTAATAAATAGAGGATTCATTAAGTAAGTTGCTTTAAAGGAAACGTGTTTACTTACTAAAACACCAATGTTGACTATAAAAGATATTATAAGCCATACAGGAACTACAAACAGGAAAACGCAATGATTTTCAACATCATCATTTGGAAAAATGTCAACTCAATAAAATGTAGTTTTCCCTCTACGAAGAACAGGTTGTCCCTACTTCGAATAAACTAAAAATAAAGCTTGAACAAGATGAAACAAACATAAATATTAGCCATGCCACCCTTTACAGAGTTGTTTCCAGAATGGGCTTTAAATACCCCAAAATAAACAAAAACAAGTGATAATTGAATCACAAAGACTGCGAACTTAAAGAGTTAATTACCTTCAGCAAATTAAGAAATATATATCAGAAAACAGGTCTATATTTTGCCTGAATGAAACATGGGTTGACACACACTAGGCTATTTCTGTAGGATTTCAACGTTTTAATAAAAGGAAAAGTGCAAAATTTTGGTAAATGCCAAAATGGAATAATTACACCCTCTCTATTTTTGCGATAACTTTTAAAAATAAAGTGGAAACGATCTGCGGTTTTTACAGTCGCCCTTAGCTACTACTAGTTAAGTACAAAATATAAGTAAAATGGTTGGATTTTCTTTTCTTAAGACATTCTCATAATTATTATTGGTATTGTCATTGAGGTATGTACAAGCATACTAAATTTTTAAGAATTAAACAAGTTTTTTTAAAATAACATTAAATAGACTGATTAGAAAATAATAAGATTTGATGTGCTAGTCCCTAAGGACTTTCTCCAAAAAAGCCTGATACAATTTTAAAGTAAATTTAATAGGCAGTCAATATTTGATGGTAGCAAAATTTGCATGCCCAGTCTTGCAGTGCAACACCATAAGCTTGTAACAGGAATAATACATAAATCCTCTGATCTCAAAAAAGCCTAAAGCTTGAGGTTTGTGACGTTATCCTGCTACAAACTCACATACCGTGCGAGCAAAAATTATTTGCATCAGAGGGCTTGGATTGGAAAGAACAAGAAAAATAATTACATAAATTGCTGAAAATGGCCACTGCCATGCCATAGTCCTGCATGTTCCATAAGATCTTCCCACTTCTTGGGACAGGCGTCTTATACAATTTGTTGGCGTATTTTGCATTGTTTCACGAACGTTTGCAACAAGCTCTTCTGTTCTTACAGATGGTCTTCCTGCTCCTGCTCCTTTTTTGTGTTGTATAGAACCTGTTTCCCTAAACACAGCCACGGTTCTTTTCAGGCAATGATAAAAATCCCCAGCAATAAAAGCAACGTTAGGAAAATGTTTGTGAAAATCGTCCATGTACAAACCCGGATTGTATTGCCACTCACCATTTACTCTAACCCCGTATCGAAAATACGCTTTAACCATGAATGTTTTGTGCTGTTCCGTAAAGCCCATTGTGTAAATTGTTCAAGAAATTTGAAAAGTTAGCGATAAATCAAATTACTTGTAACGATTGTCAAAGATGACGGAATAACTGATTGATTGTTAATTCAGGTAGTTACTGACACCCAACAGGTATTAACCTCTACGGCTAAGCATTACGTCCTTAGATGCAAGGCCCTCTTTGATGCAAATAATTTTTGATCGCACGGTATTAAGGAACATACACATCGAAATTGTATGTCCCTTCCAATCGACGTCTAATGCAAAAATTGTATATTCGGTGATAAATTACTGATATCCTTATATCAAAAAAAAAACTGGGTCAACTGTAATGTGAAACAAATTAAGTGGTCTGTATAATACAGTTGGTAAGTTGAGGAGAACGTATAGAAAGGTCTTCGTCATTTTATGTAAACCAGTTATCATATATCTGTATAGCATGTTTTTAATACATGAATAATTCTATTTAATGAGTGAGGTTCCTAACAGCGATCATAATACAACATGTAAAGTAAAATTTCCTTTACACTCGCCCGATAAGCGTATCGTTTACCTTGGATATACATATCTCATAAGACAACTTTTTCGTTGTCGACTTAAATCCAAAATATTACAAAATAATCATTTTTCTAAAGTAAATATTTCTTTTTTACATACAATTTTTCTAAAAATTTACCGGAGCAACCTGCACTATAAACAAAAAATAAAATATTTAACAGGCGACGTGAGGCATTTTAGAAAATTATCCTGTATAACATTTTAACTCCTAATAAGTTTTGCTTCAGATTCATTCATGTTTCGTATCCATGCGTTTCGTACACATCAAAAATTGATGAAATATTCTTGGTTTGTTAACTGAATAAATTAACTCATTGTCGTCTTCTCATTTCGTACACCGATCATTGTGATGGTCAGGTTACTTGGTGACATTGGTAATATAAAATTATTTATGAATTTTAAACACGTAGCTACTTTTGTAACTTTATTATATTAAATTAATCCTATGATCAGCGTTATATTTGTATTTTTTGATGCGTCTTATTATACTGCCCTGTTAAGGTAAAGGGCAGTAGGTGCAAAACAATGATTTTGATTTATTGTCAATTTAGTTTATTTTCTTCTAGACAATTTATTTTTTATTGGATTTTCAGTAAAAAAGTATGAAAGAACGTTACTAAATATGTCTTATTTTTTCACAAAACGGAAAATTCCGTAACTTTGATTTTTGATGAACATTCATCAGCAACCTACTGCTGTTTGGCTTAACACTAGTATAATATCAAGTTGCTATTTTTTGAAGTAATATTCCAGCAAAAGGCAGTCTAAGTAAACAGGTAAATGCTGCTGTTTACCTTCACATATAAATTTATATATTAATTAATTGTGTAGGCAAACAGCAATAAGTTGTTAAGTTACTGCCTGTTACCATAACATGAAGAGTCGTATTGCTAGTTACTGCCTTTCGCCATAGGTGATTCTGGTATAAGTTGATTCTTAATAGGCTTCAAACCCTGTGTGGACCTAGGGCAGTTACTGCTTAGGCATGCAACATGAATATCTAATTTTTGACAAAAATGTTACTTACTTCCCTTTACCTTAACAGGGCAGTATACATATAGACATTAGTAGTAGCTACCTAATCAAGTTTTACAATATACAATATACATATATTTAACAATTTAATATCTCACGAATTTCCATTTATAATTAATTTGTGTTCGGCTACATGCTTGGTGAAACTGTTGTTTCATTGCATAGGAAAAAAACATAATAATAACTACTTTTTTTTTTTTTTATGATCGAGCACAAGCACTATAGGAAAAATCCTTTAAGGCGCTCTGGGAGCGGTGCGTGTGCGAAGAAAGCGATTCACGTTTTTCTTGAATCGTTGGAGGTTATATTCGGTTGGAAACACGGTCTCAGAAAGGCCGTTCCACAAAGATGACGTCCTCCAAATGAAAGAGTTCTGAAACAATGATGTTCGGGGTGTACTAAGTTGAACCACATAGGGATGAGCGGCAGTGGTTCGTCGTGTGTTTCTGCTATGTATTGGCTCTAGGTAGAATCGAGCGGGCAATATCTGTCGAACACTTGCCATGGAAATATCTGTAGAAGAGAGTTAAATCACCAACCTGTCTTCGATGTTCTAAGCTGACAAGGTTCTTAGTCAGCTCGTGGTCGCCGATTAGATGAACGGCTCTCCTTTGGATGGAATCCAACAACCGAAGGGTATGCTTCGGTGCAGAACTCCAGATATGAGAGCAGTATTCCAGTGATGGTCGAATCTGGGCTTTATAGAGTGTCAAAAGTTGTTGAGGTTGGTGTATACAACTTTTTGGTACGGAAAAGTACACCGAGCTTCTGAGAAGCTGCCTTGGCGAATGCCACAACGTGATTATGCCAAGACATATTCCCTCCCAGGTTGACACCCAGCAAATTAATACACCAAGTCAGTGGAATTGCGTGTCCTGCCATAACGATATCGGGTTCTGCAATGTAACCTTCTTAGAGAAAACTGCTGCCTGGGTTTTTTGAGCGTTAAATTCGACTTGGTTACTATCACCCCAAGACAAAATTTCTTCCAGGTATGTTCTTTGAAAAGAAACAATCACAAAGCAGAAAACTAAATTTACTAGAAACAATAGCTATCAACAAAGCCATAAAAAACAAGTGTAATGTTGTTAATAATCAAACCGAAATACCTTCAGGCGCTTCCCTGATTCTTAATATCACACTAATTATGTATCTGTACCTTCAAAAGTTAGGAAGACTCACAGTTCACCATTCAATCTTCTAATTATAATTTTAATTTTATGACATGTTTATAATTACCATATTATGATATAAATACCTTTGTAATGTCACGTAGAATTTAGTATCTTCTTGTACTCCTTTGACAATGGCCCGCAAGGGCCGACACACGTGTCAGGAAACTGATTAAATTTGTGTAACATAACAAGTAATTTCAATTTCTTTACAAAGTAAAGAAAATATTCGCTCAATATTTTACTCTAGCGGCTGTCCAAATCACTATATTTTTTAGAACGTTTCGGCATAGAGTGACATTTGCGAATGCGTCTGTTCAGTGCATTATGCCAGCCTGTTTTTCCGGATATGCCACATTGTAGCATATCCGTAACAACTCGTTTTACAGCCATTGTTCGACAAAATAATCGTTGAATTTAACAACAGCTTTCCCCGATTGGTGCATTTTCCATTATAGGTAGCCAAGCGTTGCCGATATGATCTTTTGGTAGGTATGCCAACTCGGCACACATACGTATGTGATCTCGAACTTCTTTATTTTCTTTGTATTGTGAGACAAGTCCAAGTTCTTGTACTTTTCTCCAGAACAACTCGAGAAATCGCCATTTACTAATAAGAAGTAAAATTTCTCTACCTAGGGAAATAACGATAATAAATTATCGCCTAGATAAATAATGAAAAACTTTCTGTGTAATGTGTTTATGTTACACAAGGTTTTAGCATTCTTACTAACCTGGTATATCTGAACCTTAAAGTATATCAGGTTAATGCCTAACCCACATTCAAAATTTCACCTTTTTCCATCAAGTAATTTCTGATATTTGGAGCCAACAGACAAACAGACCAATGAATGAATGGGAAACATATTTTTTATAACCTGGGAGAACCTTAGATGGTCAATGCCAAAAACATTTACCTTGAGATCAGCAAACAATAATCACGAAAGTGGCAGATTTATGGCCTTGCGGATGTAAGCAAAGCCATACAGGAATAGGCATGCGCGCCGTAAAATACTCATTTAACGAATGGAAAGATAGACATGACCGGGCATTAAAATTTAAAATGTGTTACTATACGCTTACTGCTGGGGTGCACAAATTTTAAGCCCGTATTTCACGGGTCAAGTTCTGTCGCTGTTAAAAAAAATGCGCAACAATAAATACTAATCGACGTTTCCTAGCGTTTTTTCGGACACGCCCCTCTATGTATTTATTATCGAATTTATTCCATTGTGCTGATACACACTGTATATAACGCAATAAAACTAACTTAATACATGCTTTCATTGTAAACCATGCCTCATTGTATAAAATGTCACTTTTATGTCTTATTCACACAGTTTCATACACCTACTCTGGAATGGAAACGTTTTGCAGTTTTCTAGCCAGCATCAGCATTGGTTCTTGAAGGTCTCCATTATCCTTTACAAGACACTTTATTTTACAAAAGCAACATGTTTTTACTTTATGGAAACATTTTCTGATGAACAGTCACAACTTATATGATTTTCTGCAACGATATGAAGGGAATTACTGTAGTCATCAGAGTATGTCAGATTAACTTTTTCAATTTTGGTTTGTTTACACGTTTCTTAATCTGATAAACAGGTCACATCGGTCTAGCACAACAAAGTTATCTGCAAAATAAAAAAATATATTAGACCAGTCTGACTTCAACCTAAAATTGCGTTCTTGGCGATTTAAGAATTTTATTTTACCAACGTCAATCTAACCGTCTAACTAGTTGCATATTTTAAACAACATTTAAAAAGGGTATGTTTTACTTCGACTTTATAGCTAGTGTGAGTTTGTTATATTTATATAAAAATACTATGACCTAAAAATTTGTTTATTTTTTTAATAACAGGTAATTTACGACGGCAGCTAACCAGCTAAGATTTGCCACAGTTTGCTGACAAGAAATTAAAATTTGTTCCAATTTTTTGACCAAGTTGGGGGAAAAGGTAGTGATTTCTCGGGTTTTTAGTGGCTGTCAATTTGATTTTAAAGTTATAAAATCGTTTTAATGTTTTGTTTCCAAATTTTGTTTAAAAATGATTAGCTATCGCGTTTTTAGTTCGAAAAGCAAGAGAGCAAAGGAATTGTACATACCTTATCAAGCCTAATGCCGGGTCCACACCAAACCAACAAAACAAAAACAAAACAGCAACTTAATGTTTTCCAACAATTTTCAAACAAAATCAAAACATTCAGGCAACTATTTTGTTTTGTTAGTGTTTTCAACAACTTTCTATTTTCCCGACGGCTGTCGGAAAAGATCAAAGTGTTGATGTCTTGTCTGCGTTTGTAGCAACTCTGTTGGTCTAATGTGTACGCGCTCGACGACAAGAAGAAAACAAATCAAATCAAAATTTGTATTTTTCTTCTGTATCGAGGGTCCGATAATTTTTATTAGATTTTCAAGATCAGCACTGGTCATTCTTAAAAAGTTTTTAAAGCTACATCGCATTTCTTCTTTCAGTAATTTCTCAACATAGTTTTTTTGCCGGTTCTTTAAGCTCGGTCTAACGCAAAAAGGTTTTTTTCTTTTTTTGGTTTAAGAATACAAAACCAGCTGCCATAATAAATAAGTCATGGTTCCTTGGTATTGCGAAATTTCATTCATTCATTTCATTAAAATAGATTCGATCACAAAGTTGAAAGATTAATAATTATTATTGTTTTCGTATATGTGGACAGCACTTGACAATTTGTATCTATTTTCGAGAACTTGCAGTTTTGTTGCGTTGCTGTTTTCTTGTCAGTTTTGTTTTGTTGGTTTGGTGTGGACCCGGCATAAAATTTAAAAAAAAAAAAAACAGCAATATTCCATGCTATCACGACCCTAACCTCGAGCCAAATATTAGTTGGTAACATTTAACAATTTAATTCGAAAAGGTTTTGTCTGTTTCCTTCCGCCAAACTCATCCCCAACAATTTGTTAAAAACTTGGGTACGTATAAAACTACATTTTCAAGCACAATTTTTTAATCAAGAATTTCAATTTTCGGCACCAGTCACACACAACATGAACTACACAATAGTCAAGTACACATAAACTAGAAATCGGAAACATTAAAACCCACAATCAATAATAACCGAATTCCTTTCAGTTGCTTTTAATTAGCAAAGCCAACGGCTAAGTTGATGGATCCTTTTGAAAATGTAACTCAGCCCAGCGGGGATTTTTTCCTCCCCCTAGCTGAGGTCAAGTATACCCATCTATATTTCTCATATGATTATATGATTTTTTCGCCAGGTGTTCCTTTAACAACTTAGCTAAGCAAAGATTTTTGCTTTGTTATGTTGTTTAAAGGAAACAAAAGAAAAGTACCTAGCAAAGAATACAATAAATCCACAGAGAATACGTAACATCAGAAATGGAGCTGAGCCGGTTCTGGAGTGTATTTGTTGATGCCGATAAAGAAGGAAAACCTAATAACAAGAGGGCTTTGCGCTCCGTTGGGCGCTAGGGGATCTAACCGATGAGTCGTGCATATAAACGTGTTTTTCACCGATAAAACTTAACTTTTGTTTACTCACGAGATAAACCGCACGAATCTAAAGGTATACGTCTATGGTCAATATCTGATAAGGTCTTGAATTTTCTTTCGAGAATAAAATAGCTGTAAGCTATGTAGTATATCGCCATGACGTTAGTAGCTAGATGTAGTTGTACTACGAAATGCCCGTAACGAAAAAATCTTTTTTTAAATATAGTGACAAATAGCAAGGTATACAGTGTGACCAGTAAAGTCCGCATCATATAGGATTTTTTTTATTAATAGCTTAATTCGAACTTTGACTTTGGCATCAAGTTCTGCTTCGATCGAGATGAAAATTAAGCAGAAAAATAGTAGTCACGTGATTCGCATTATGTGTCAAATTTTAAATTTTTCCAAAAAAAATTCAAAAGTGGGGTTATGTCTGGAAATATCGAAAAAAGTTATTAGAAAAAGCTTTTTTAAATGCAGTTTCTAGCCTACATGCAAAATTTTAGCTGCATAAGATAATTTTGATTTTTTACCCACCACTTAAATTTATTTTCCACTTAATGAACACTTTACTGATGACACTGTGTTATTTTTTGTCTTATTATTAAGGTGTATTACTTTCAGACACAAACTACGTTTTCAAAAATACTTATTTTATGAAGTTACCTTATACAGGGTCAAAAACAAATAAACTTTGCATCACATGCGACCAAATTTTAATAGCCCAATTTTGATTTTGTAGAAAAACACACATTTAATATGGCGCTACTTTAAAGAAAATGTATCTGAATTAAAGCATTGTTAATACTAAGAAGTTTTATGTAGGTTGCGTTGAGTCTTATTTTGCAAAAGTGGTGCAATTTACAAAATATGGGTAAAAAATTAAAATTATCTTATGCAGCTAAAATTTTGCATGTGGGCTAGAAACTGCATTTAAAAAAACTTATTCTAATAACTTTTTTCGATACTTTCAGAAATAACCCTACTTTTGAAATATTTTTTGAAAAAATTTTAAATTTGACAGATAATGCGAATCACGTTACTACTATTGTTTCGCTTAATTTTCATCTCGATCGAAGCAGAACTTGATGCCAAACTCAAATTTCGAATTAAGTTACTAATAAAAAAAAATTCCATATGATGCGGACTTTACTGGTCACACTGTATATTGGTTTCAATTTACATAGCTAAAATATATTGTCACAAAGTAACAGAAGAGTCAATTAATTATTTAAAATATCTGTTGTTTATTTATTTTTTAAATAGTAACAAAAATTAGTATATTAAAAAAAAGCAACAAAACAAATTTTAAACAGTTTTCGTGAAAGCTAGTCAAACGAAATTTATTATAATCTAATTAATACCTACTTATAATTATTTTTTTGAATTATTCTCTGATCTCTGGTATCTAGAAATTTCATGCCGAGATTTCATATAATTAAGTTAATTTTTAATACTATTTTAAAAGTTATATGCCATAGATTCATATTAGCATAGTTTGGCAATTTTTTTTCCATACACGGTCCTTAAAAATAGGGGGGTCAGCGTGTACTGGACCACCTCTATTTGGAATATTTGATAATCGTTTTTTGTTTTGTTCTTCTCAAAAGATGTAACTCCTTATGCTGAAGCAATGTACCAAATTTGAAATTAATACGTTATTAAATTCTTTACTGATTAAAAAAATTATTTTTTTAATTTCAAACTTGAAACTGTATAGCAAACAAGAGGGTCAAAATTGAAAAATGGCATTATAAAAGACATATTATTTTTGCTCAGGGAATATATGGTTAACGAGTTGACCTTCCTTTTCCGTATACCCTGTATGTAAAGAAATCTCGATAAAACCCATGAGTTTTTTTATATTTTGTCTCTTTTCATCACATATAGTATTAATTAATATGTCACGTTGATCGTCGATACCAATACACCAATAAATCTCGAGTCGCCTGTCTGTCAGTGACGGAGTACATGATTTTATGTTTTATGGTGATTTATATCACGAGCGATTCCCTTTAATTTAAAACTGAAAACATAAAAGTGCGCACGCCCATGCTGCCACTGCTAAAAACCTTACTTTTTTTGTATTTTACCGCCCTCTGCCCCTTCAGACGTCGTGGCCCAAGAACGATATGTAGAACTATATTATGTCGGTGAATCTCAATAAATATTGACTTTTCTTGCTAGTTTTACGTTCCATCAATAATACATAAACTAAAAGTACCGTGCGAGCAAAAATTATTTGCATCAAAGAGGGCCTTGCATTTAAGGATGTAATGCTTAGCCGTAGAGCTTAATAGGTACCTGTTGGGTGTCAGTAACTATCTGAATTAACAATCAGTCACTTATTCCGTCATCTTTGACAGTCGTTACAAGTAATTTAATTCATCGCTAATGTTTCCAATTTCTTGAACAATTCACACAATGGGCTTTACGGAACAGCACAAAACATTCATGGTTGAAGCGTATTTTCGAAACGGGGTTAAAGTAAATGGTAAGTGGCAGTACAATCCGGGATTGTGCATGGACGATTTTCACGAACATTTTCCTAAAGTTGCTTTTATTGCTAGGGATTTTTATCATTGCCTGAAAAGAACCGTGGCTGTGTTTACGGAAACAGGTTCTATACAACACAAAAAAGAAGCAGCAAGACCATATTAACAGAAGAACTTGTAGCAAACGTTCGTGAAATAATGCAAAATACGCTAACAAATTATTGTATAAGACGCCTGTCCCAAGAAGTGGGAAGATTTTATGGAACATGGATGACTATTCTTAAGAAGCAGCTAAATGTATTTCTTTATAAAGTGCAAGTATTCCAAGAAATAAAAGCCGCAGATTTTGAAAGACGCAGAAATTACTCTCAATGGTTTACCGAAAATTTATTGGAAAGAAATGATTCATTAGACCTGACATTTTTTCCACCTCTCCGGTTATGTGAATTCTCAGATTACATGCATGTGGAGTAGTGAAAATCCCCAGTTTTTGTAGAGTCCACATTGCACCCTCAAAAAATTGGTGTCTGGTTAGCTGTTTCCCAAAGAAGAATTGTTGGTCCTATTTTTTTCCATGACACAGTTACAGCACTGCGGTATAGAGACAATATTTTGAATCCATTTGTGGAGCAATTACTTGACGACGAACTACGTTTTAGATATTTTCAACAGGACGGTGCAACCGCCCATCATACAGCCGCCGACACTATTAACTACTTACGCAATTTTTTCGACGACAGATTGATCAGTTTTCGATCAGACTTTGAATTCTCACCTAGATCACCTTGTTTAACGGTTATGGATTACTTCGTTTTTCCTCATTTAAAGAACACTGTTTTTAAAACACCAGTTGTAAATCTAGAACAATTACAAGAAAGGATTATCCAAGAATGTGCTAACATTTCTCCAGAGATGCTGGTCAACACTTTCAAAAATATAAAGAGACGTATGAATTTATGCTTGGAGCATGGCGGTGGCCAATTTCAGCAATTTATGTAATTATTACTCTGTTTCTTTCTGTATATTCTTACTTTGTTAATTTTATAAACAACAAAAATAAATTTGTATTTGTCTACTTATTTTACTACTCATTAGTTTGGCATATCATGTCATAATATGAATTTGACAAAATTTTAACCTAGATTTGGTTAGATATATCGTCCCCATATCATTGTGATCTAAATCAAGCTCTACGTTTTTTAATCCAAGCCCTCTTTAATGCAAATAATTTTTGCTCGCCCGGTAAGTTTTTTTTATTTTATAGCTATCTGATTCTTTGGATGCCAGTAAATGTTTGGACGCGAACACATCCGATCAAACTTTTTAAATAGTGTCAAATAGTATTAAGGTAAAAAGAAGAAAATTTCTTTATTACTACTTGTTTACCTAAAGGAAATAGTTGCAATTTATTTTATGACGTACAATTATAAGTTTTATGTTTTGTTTCGCACCATTATTATGCCTACTATTGATTTTAATAGACCCACCTTCTCTTTGGTGCTACTTATTGTAATGTTACAAACTTGTTAAAGAATTTTAGTGTCATCCTAATAAAATTAATAAGTAATGAATCCGTTTTCAGTAATTGAGATATTAGTTACTTTGTAATCACCTATTCCAAACCTTATTAGAATGCCAAGTTTATTAATGTCACAACCACAAAACAGTTGGGTTTTATGGATGAAACTCTAATTCCTTGACAACATTTATGTTTATTTAAAAAAAACAATGGTTAATAGGGGAATCGAATCGCAAAGAATAACTACAAAGCTTTCATAATCAATATAGGTTATCCACTAACCCACAATCTCTCTAAAACCGAATCAGAGAAGAACACCAAGTACTTAAAGTTGGCGCTAGAGATTAAAAATTTATGGAAGCTTGAAACAATACACATCATTCGTTCCATTAATACCGTGCGAGCAACAATTATTTGTCTTGAAGAAGTAGTCCATACTCAAAGTGGAGTTGAATGATATAGAAAAAGAAAGAAAAAGACAAAGTCTCTCTCCACAATTTTTATTTAAAAACTAGGCGAACCTAGAATGATTCATAGAAAAATAGAATCGACATGTTTCGAGTGTAGAAACACTAATCATCAGGAAAATGAAGTAAAAAGTAAAAATCTGATGTTGTTAGCCGTAGAGAAAATAACAAGTGGAGCTAAGCCGTAATGGAGCTTTCAAACGTTACACATAAGGGGTGAAAAACTTATTATAGTCAGAAGACAGAAAATATTTCAGCACACTGAAAAGTCAAGGACAGTGCAAAGCCACTGTGGGTGGGAAATGAAAAGAAAATTAGGGACTTTTAAAACACATCTTAAGAGTACGTGATACAAAATCTATAGTTAGATAAAGCTATGTCGGAGACATGTAAAAGTGGTCAAGTCAGACTTGACTTTAGATGTCCCCAAGCATAAATTCACACATCTCTTCATATTTTCGAAAGTGTTGACCAGCATCTCTGGAGAAATGTTACCACATTCTTGGATAATCCTTTTTTGTAATTGTTTTAAATTTGCAAATGGTGTTTTAAAAATAGTGTTCTTTAAATGTGGGAAAACGAAGTAATCCATAACCGTTAAATAAGGTGATCTACCTAGGTGGAAATTCAATGTCTGATCAAAAACTGATCAATCCTTCATCGAAAAAGTTGCGTAGGAAGTTAATAGTTTCTTCTGCTGTATGGGCGGTTGCACCGTCCTGTTGAAAATATCCAAAACGTAGTTCGTCGTCAAGTAATTGCTCCACAAATGAATTCAAATTATTGTCTCTATAGCGCTGTGCTGTAACTGTGTCATGAAAAAAAATAGGACCAACAATTGTTCTTCGGGAAACAGCTACCCAGACAACAATTTTTTGAGGATGCAATGTGGACTCTACAAAAAAATGGGGATTTTCACTACTCCACATGCGTGTATTCTGAGAATTCACATAACCGGAGAGGTGGAACCAGGCTTCATCTGAAAAAAATGTCAGGTCCAATAAATCACTTATTTCCAATAAATTTTGGTAAACCATTGAGAATAATTCCTGCGTCTTTCAAAATCTGCGGCTTGTATTTCTTGGAATACTTGCACTTTATAAGGAAATAAATTTAGCTTCTTCTTAAGAATAGTCCTGCATGTTTCATAAGATCTTCCCACTTCTTGGGACAGGCGTCTTATACAATTTGTTGGGATATTTTGCAATATTTCACAAACGTTTGCAACAGGTTCTTCTGTTCTTACAGATAGTCTTCCTGCTTCTTTTTTGGTGTTGTATAGAACCTGTTTCCCTAAACACAGCCACGTTTCTTTTCAGGCAATGATAAAAATCCCCAGCAATAAAAGCAACATTAGGAAAATGTTGGTGAAAATCGTCCATCAAACCCGAATTGTATTGCCACTCACCATTTACTCTAACCCCCTTTGAAAATACGCTTCAACCATGAATGTTTGTGGTGTTCCGTAAAGCCCATTGTGTGAATTGTTCAAGAAATTGGAAAAATTAGCGATGAATCAAATTACTTGTAACGACTGTCAAAGATGACGGAATAACTGATTGATTGTTAATTCAGGTAGTTACTGACACCCAACAGGTGTTAAGCTCTGCGGCTAAGCATTACGTCCTTAGATGCAAGGCCCTCTTTGATGCAAATAATTTTTGCTCGCACGGTATCAGAAACATACCCGCATCCATTCATAGAGCGACCCGAGCTTATCATCGGAGAGCTGACTTGTGTTTAGAAGGAAACGGGGGCATTTTTGAAAACTATAAAATCTAGCACATTTGTTATAAATAATTTAATAAAAAGTTTAATTTTAATATTGTTTACCCCTGTATTACTGTAACGGCCGGGAATAAGACCCATGTTTGGTGTCGGTCCATATTTATATCTCTCATTACAAGTTATTTCTTATTATAAATGGCACCAACTATAAGGTGGTCTAATACTGGTTATATAATTCACTGTATAAAAAATAATTCAGTTAATTTATGCGCCAAATACGTTATTCTTACTAAATTTCTAAATTCGCTAATTGCTCTTAATCCATGCCAACAACGAATAATTATTTTAAAATAAATGCAAGTTATTATAAAGGTAACTGGCTTTTTATGCCGACATTGTTTTAATTAAATGTTGTTGACTCTGTTCACTGTTGGTTCATTAAAATATTCGTCTTATTTTTAATTGGCTTATATTCGTGTACTTTTTTTAGATTAAATGTTGGCGTGAGTCACTGTTCCAAAATATAACCATTAACAAAGTCATTTACCGAAAAACAAGCTTATTAAAATGGTTCCCACTAGGGCAGTCTAATGGTACATGGTTAAGTCATTAAAGGTTGTGTTCCTTGCTTTATATTTTATTGTACGGTCCAACAAAAAACTATTTTAACTTTACTTACACAGGGTTATTTTAAAGAAATGGATCAGCCTTTTGTAGAGAATACCGTGCGATTAATTTTTTTTGAAATTATTTTTTTTTTTGAAAAAAAAAATATATTATACAAGGTGGATCATGAAAATGCTACGTGTATTAACTTAATTTTTTTTAATGAAAAATATTGTATATTTTTATATTCTACAATCAGTTCTAGACATTTGTCATAAATCAAGCCCTATACCCAACTTCACCCGTTTACGCAATGTTATAACTTTTAAAACAAAATAGACAGACGACGAAGTATGAAAAGAAACATTTAGCCCAATGAATAAAAATTAAGCAATTACTTGAAGCAATTATTATTTAGTAACAGCAATTGCTTGACAAGCAAAAGCTATAAGTAAAAGCAATGGCTAGATCTGGATATGAATAAAATTTTGAAGCAATTGCTGTTTTTCTTACACCTCTGTAGCAAATGATTATTTAACACACGTTCAGACATGGCTTATCCACTTGTTCAGATTATAGATTTTATGTTCCTGTTTGGTGCCTAATTTGTAAAAGAGTTGACGTAAATACAACACCGTTGGTATATTTATTTAGTACAATAGTAATCTGCTACGTTTTTGTGGAAAATAGGAAACTTATATTTGTGATATGACAGATTTCGGTGAAAATGAGGAAAGTGATAGTAGTGATGAAGAAACTAAAGACAAGGAATTGGTATTTGTTAACAAATTGAAGGAACATAAATAAATCTCTCTGATGCCACAACCGTTTAGCTTCCACAACAGCTTCAGCACTTGTAGGAAATTTATTAAAAATATTGGCTTTAACCAAAACAGCATCCATTACAGAAGTGTATGTCTTACAGGCAGTAGTTTGGTGAACACCGAGTTCTTCACCTACGGAATTGTGAAAGCCCGGATCCGACAATTTCCGCAGAAAGACTTTAATCTTATTTAAAGGCGACAGTGCACCCCTCACCTTTTACCAGTATCAGTAAAAAAATAATTTGCCAACCATTCAACATTTTGGCAGTCAAATCAATATAACTTTCTAAAATCATCATATCTGCAATTTTTACGTACACTTTAGATTTTTCTTTTACGGACATTCATATATTCAGCCATAATTGAAGACACAAATTAAGAGCATAGCACGTGTATGCCGCGGAGGACTAAAGTTGACTGCTACCAAGCAAATGATGCAGGGGTCGACCTACCTTAAAAAGTTGCAAGCGATTGCTACACTAGAAAAAGCAATTCCTTAATTTATTCATCACATTTTAAGCAAACGTAGCAATTGCTTCTATTTTTTAAGAAAAAGCATTGACTAGAAGCAATTCCTGCACTTTTAAGCAATCGCTGGACGCAAAAGCAATTACTTTAGTTTTTATTCATTGGCTTTCAAGAAATTACTTCGATTTTATAAGAAAAAGCAATTGCTACATTTTTATTCATTAGGCTCGTTAACTGTTCTGCAGTAGATCAATCGATCTAAAAATTCCTGTTGTACATTTCGTACTACTTGTGGAGAAATTGATCATAATACTTATCGAATGGACTTCTTAAACGTATCTATCGAGTTAGGTTTAGATTTATAAACTCAATTATTGACGTAGCCCCACAAAAAATTAACCCACTGGGTTATTATCGGGCGAATTGGGTGGCCACTCTATTGACCCCGTCTACCCATCAACCGCCCCGGAAAAATAGTATTTAAGTATTCCCTTACATAAGCAGCATAACGTGGGATAGCACTATCCTGTTGAAACCATAAGGTTAAACTTGGTAAGTGACGATCATTATGATCTGGAAAAAGAGTGGCAAGAATTAGAACCAGATCATTTAAAGGAAGTTTAGATATTTAACATGGTTATCCTTTTCATTATTCGGTGTTGTGATTTTCTATAAGGCAGTGAGAATGTTCCTATGCCCAGGCCCAAGTTGTGTGATTGAGCTATGAGAATCTTCCTGTATATGTTTATTTTTTTCTCCTCATATAATTATACCAAGACGACCACTTTTAACACTATCTTTAACAATACAGGAAGTTCTCAGTAGAGAACGACACTAATTATAAGTGATATAAGCGTCGATAATAATATACTATTTCTAAAATTAATCGAATTATTTAAAATTTACTCTCCTAATATTTCATCTAAAATGCGCCTCGCTGAAGACTCATTGGAGTTTTGAATAATATGTTGGGTTGTAGAGATATAAGTAGAAATCCTAGGGAAGTCCGTGATATGTTCAATCTATCCTAGGATTTCTACTTATATCTCTACAACCCAACATATTATTCAAAACTCCAATGAGTCTTCAGCGAGGCGCATTTTAGATGAAATATTAGGAGAGTAAATTTTAAATAATTCGATTAATTTTAGAAATAGTATATTATTATCGACGCTTATATCACTTATAATTAGTGTTGTTTAATTTTTAGTATTTTGTCTTTTCAAAATTAACGGTTATTTCTATTACAGGTAAACGCCGACTTAATATGCCGTTTCCGTATTACATTGTTATGTAAGTATGCAAATTATATTTATGTATGTATAATTTAGAGCAGACAAAATAAATTATTACTTGGAGATAACTGTACATAAAAAATTTACAAAATAGTCTACGACACAGTAATTATTACGCAAACTTTCATTTTTTAGACTCTTAAAAGAATTGAGGTTACCTAATTAAAAAAAAAACTAGCTATAGGGCGAAGTATTAGTCAGATTTATAAAAAAACGAGTTTTTGTTCAAAATCATGACTTGGGACTTAAATACCGCCTTGAGTTTTTGTTTCATTTTAAAAGGGACCAGGTAAGACTTTATCATAGAACTCCCATCAACGAGAAGAGACAATATCTGTCGGTCCATTTGATATCGACTGGCCCATTTTCAGTGACCGTCACAGAAAGAATATTAGTAGTAAAGTAATAAAAAGGTAAAAAAATTCCTTGTTTTTACAAAAGATGGTAGGAATGCATTCATTTAAATTTTTAAAATAAGATACACACCACCCATTATGAAAATAAAGTCTAATACAATTTTAAATTAATATTTTTTATTGAGCAGAAAAATTTCCATTTACCTTTAAAAACTAAAAAAATCGAAGATTTATTTTAATCTCGGATTTAAATTACAAACGTTATTTTAAATAAGGTTTCTAATAGGCATTTTGGTCAAAAATGAAAAATAAAGGTAGTTTACTCTTGGAGAAAAATCATGTTTTTGAAGTTTTTGCGAACCCTGTATAAAAAATCAAAATTTTCTCTCCGTGAATTGCATTTTTTTTACAAGCAAAACTTTTTACCAAGAATGACTTTTTCCCCGAAAAATGAAATTTTTCATCAGTTTGTGCTATTGTAAACCCTATCCGAGGACAGTCTGTATAATATATAAAATTGTAAAGTGACTGACTGATTCATAAACGCCCAGCCTAAACTTCCAATCCTAGAATCATGAAATTTTGAGGATGTTTTCTCCTTATAGCGTTTTCACCCACTAAGAAGGGATTTTTTGAAAATCAAACCCTAAGGGGGTAAAAACGGAGGTTGAAATTTTTATAGGAATTTCCGGATCTCAGAATATAAAACTGGTGGTCATTTGTCATTGGATATAAAAAAAATTAAAAAAGTAGACTTCCCTCAACTTTAATAATTCAAGTTAAAATAAAATTGAAATTTAAAGACATTCTCAATCTGATGTAGTATATCTGACAATACTAAAATTGTAGACAGTTTATTTTTTTATATCATTACTTCTTACCCTGGTTATACAGGGTTGGGCAAATGTTTCGGAACGGCTTAATTACAAGCGAACAAAAAGTGATATCGGATCCGGGTTTTGGGCAATCTATAGGATTAAAATTTTACTATTTGACTGTTATACCATATATCAGTAATGTCACCAACTGTCAAGTGTTGACGTTATTTTCTTTTTTTTTTAAATGGAATACCCTGTATATTTTTACATTTTTTAATTCTACATAAAATTATAATTCTTTTTTATTAAATGCACTATTAGTCTATACTTCATAGTTTCCGAGATATTGACTCTCGAAAAGTGACATCTTTGAACTTTGACAGCTTATAACTTTCTAACAGTATGTCTTAGAGCAAAACGGCTTACATGTCCCTATCTTCAATTTTTATTATCTTCCCAAAAAATCAACTTTCGGTTAAACCGGATGTAACTCAAAAGCAGGAAATATAGTTGTTCCGGTTGAACTGAAAATTATAACTTGTCGTGTCCTAAAAAAATATTTCTGGTAATAATTCAAGCATTGGAAAAATTATAAGTAAAAAATAAAACCATAAAATAATTTCTTCCGGTTACAACATACACCTTTCTTAGTGTTTACGGTATAATGAATTCCGAATTATTGTATTTCGTATTAAATAAGATTTATTTATAAACGGAAAAATTAATAACTGTAATTCTAGACATACCTGTTAGGAGAAAGCAAGTTTGATTCAAACACACTTTTATGCTTTCCATGTTTGTGCATCCTTTAACCTGTTGATTCCTATTATTATATAAATCATTAAGGTGTCATTGACATGAGACATCGGTATTCGGTCATTGATAATCTGTTGACAAAATAGAAAAAAGTTAGAGAAAATACAACGCCTACAGCTTCAAATATTCAATGATAGAGGATGACAGAGGATGTTGTTCAAATTTGCAAATATTTGTATGCATCTATAAAAAACCCACACTAACGGAAAAATTATTAGGAATCATTAGGACTTTTTTTTTAATCAAAGCAAATTAAAAATTTTCTAAATGTTACTAGAGTGATAGCACTGGTAGTTGACCAAACACCAGTAATTGATCAAACAACTTTTTATCCTTTAAAAATTAAAAGTTGACCTTTAATTTATTTTTAGGTATAAACAGCTCAAATTTTCCCTAAATTCTTGCCAATAAATTGGAATTTCTTCTCAATTTTTGATCATTTTGGGAAAAAAGGTAGTGGTTTTAGTAGTTGCAAACCTAATATCAATATTGTCTTATGTGCCCTGTAAAACTCCGTACCTTCATTTCAAGGGGAGACTCTAATTATGAAAACATAAAGAAAGAAGATTGAATTAAATATTAGTCCTTAATAATGTGTTATTAGGACGATATTGAAATTCCAATCGAATATCGATACTATCGATAATATCGATACTATCGATAATATCGATATATCGATATTTTATTTTTTAAATATCGTTTATCGATATATCGATATATCGAATTTTTGCCCAGGCCTAATCATGGCGTCACTTTAGAATAGAAATGGTAATGTTGGTTTTACACTATTTTGTTTAAGTTTATAGACATTAGCATTTACCTTAAAAATTGTGTTAAATACTGATGCCAAAGAGTAAAATACCGCTTTAAGTGCAAATTGCATACTAATGTAGGAAGATAATCCTTATAATATGCATACCAATCCAATTATAGTGCAGTAACTGATGTATAAAAATTTAAATACATATGTTAGTTTTTTCCGAGCTCCCACTAATTTAAAAAAAAATTAAAATAGAATAAAATAAATGACCTATTAAGAAAATTAACATACACATTTATCGGATTCATTCTGTAGATAAAGAAAGTTAAAATTAAGCTTTAAATGAATTAAAATAATTTGAAGAAATAGTACATACTTAAAGTGGAATTGAAAGTATAGAAAGGAAAGAAAAACACAAAGTCTCCCCCCACAAAGTTTAATAGAAAAAATTATTAATTCACGGGTCTCTACATGTTTCGAACGTAGAAACGTTCATCCTCAGGAGACAGAAAATTTTATTTTGTGCTGTTGTTGTTAGCAAAAGAGAAACTTAAAAATAGAACCTTAATGGAGCTTTCATGGACTCAAAAATGGAGGTTTAGAAGAAACACGATATGAAGAAAAATGGTGATGGTCAAACCAAACTGAGTATTTAAAACGTTGTTAAAGTGGGCGTAAACCAACCAAATGAAATGGGGAAGAAGAAACCCTTTCTAAGAAGGTGTCGAAGATTATTTAAAAAATCTTTCTTTAAAAACAAAACGTATCGAACATAACAAGTTTTTAAGACATTGTGAAGGTAAACTTGTGGTATCATAATCTTTAAAAAAATAGAAATCGAAATTAAAATCAAAGAGTATAGAAGTTTTTAAAAAAAATTCTATACTCTTTGATTTTTAATTCGATTTGCAATTGGTTATTATTTTTTGGTTTATTTTAAAACTATCTTAAAATCCCCATGAAAATAAATATTTAAAAAACAAGGTAGGTAATCTAAAAATATGTTTCATTTTAAAAAGTTACATTCTGTCAAATTACAATAATAGAACGTCTTATTAACCAAAAATTTAGAATTAAAAAAAAAATGACAGTAAAACTATGAAATTAAAAAAAAATTGTAATATAAAGGCTCCACCCCGTGCGACGTTACTGGAAAAATATTTTAAAGTAACATCCTTAAATAAATATGCCTTTTCGCTAGTAGATCTTCTAATAAATGTCATGTTTTAATATTAAGTGTTTGCTGAGATATGCAAAAAAAACCTTAGCCTTTTTAACGGATTTCATAAAACAGAAAATTTTAAAATCGATTTTACTGGAAAGTGGTGAATCCTACCGCAATGAAACTAGAGTACCTTTTACCAACAAAAGACTTCAGGGCTTCTAAAAATTTCACCTGAAGTTAAAAAATCCTACAAGTAAAAAACTTAGGGCAATATTATCCCAAGTACCTACCCAGTGGGACGTCACTGGAAGAAATACAGTTAAGCTAATTAAACCGTTTATTGCGCCTTATCATGGGTAAAACATGTATCAAATTTTGTTTTGATACCCTAATAGGTTCTAAGATATTGTAAAAAAACTGCTTCTCATAGCTCCAATTCGGGGGGCTCTAGCCCCATAGCGAAGCGTTTTTGGAGGTATATTAATAGAAGGTTTTAGTCTTATTTTTTAATGTACTTTATCCCCTTAAAATATTGTCAGCTAATTTCGGGACACCCTGTATATGAACATTATTCATCTTTCTCCAAGTTTGAGAAGTATCAAATAGGTCTGGTATTACCAATTATTGCTATCAAATTATTTTTCGCTGCAAACAGAAGTACAAAAGTATCATAAATAGATATAATTTTGTACATTTAAGGGTAACAGAAATATTGACAATCTGACGTTTCGTTTTCTCACAACCACCATCAACTTTTTTTTTTTTTAATAGTAGGACAATTTTATTTTATTATTTTTAAATTTCCTTCATTCCAAATTCAACGACTTATCACACCTAGTATTAATAATACGTTTCGCACTTAAAATCTCATCATCAATATGAATAAGTGCAAATTTATTTTGTGGAGAGATTCTTTTGTTTTCCAAGCAAAATGAGTTGCCTCTGGAAAACATTACATTTTTATTAAATACACGGATTTTAAAACCAAATTTGTATTTTGAATGTATTTTTCCATTAAATGTAAATGCCATGTTATTCGTAGCTACCCATAAAAAAGTTCAACAATTACCACTTATATAACAGATTTACTAAATACCTAACAGTGTTTTCAGCAATCAAATGTTTTTAATTTCATTTTCAAAAAGGCTTCTTTTTCTAAACGTAAGTAGCAACGATATACAATTTCCTCTATTACCTTCTCTAACATACTTGGAGTTATTCTTCTAATGGCGACTTAAGCTTTAGCTTAAACTTGGTTAGTATTTTCATAGATTTTTCAGTAGACTTCGTTTTTAAGATAGCCCCAGAAAAAAAATCCAGGGCTGTTAAATCGGTAGAACGCACATTCCACCATATGGGACTGTTACTGGCAGTTAATCTTTTGGTAAAGCGTTCAGTTCAATATTCCATATTAGAGCGAGAATTATGTGGAGGGGATCCATGTTGTTGAAGTCACATGTTGTTTATTACCGTTAAAGGAATGTTATCAAAAATCTCCTCGATATCAGTATTAAGTAACTCTTAATATATTGTGTTATGTTTGTTCTTTGTTGCCCGATAATGTCGGTTGTGACTATTAAATATTCCATTGTTGGAAAAGTAATTTTCAGCTGATCGAATAATAGTGTGCGGAAAGTTATGATTTTCTTCACACGCATTCTTGTTAACTATTCACAAAAAGTCATTCTCCTTTCGTAGTCACCGAGTGACAAATTATGACAAATTTTATATTTAAATGGATGATATCCTTCTTGACGAACAATTCTTTGTGCATTTGGAACATTATATTTCTTTTCTATTGTTCTCTTGTCATCCTCTTGTACAGCTAGCAAAACGGTCATAACTTGTCAGGGATTATTATCTTTTTGCGATGCAATACTGGTTTTTCAAAAACACCATGCTCCTTGGGATTTCTAAATCTCATAAAAATGTATTTGTTAAGTTGACGTCATTCATGATATTTAATAAAATTTTGTCTTTCGGCCACGTCACAGTTTTTATTACTCTCAGCATAACAACAAATCAATCAAATTTTTCTTCTCTTGAATAATGTTTCATAATTTTTATATAAAAAAACCACAATAGACAACTCAGCAAGTAATTAAAACTTAAAAACTTATTTAAACAAGTGCCTGATACAGCCTACTATTACAGTTGAGACAGTTGAAAGCATTACCGTTTTTTTATTGCGAAACGTGTTCTTAATACTAGGTGTGATAAGTCGTTGAATTTGGAAAAAGGAGGGGAATTTAAAAATAATTTTAAAAAAATTTCGGACTATTTAAAAAAAGTTTAGTGTGGTTCTGAGAAAACGAAACGTCGGATTGAAAATATACCTTCACCAACTTGTAAAGGAGAAGAAATGGCAATAATAATGTAACCTTTATTTTGTCATATCTCTTCAAATATAGTCAGAAATAAATAAAAATGAAATCGCGAATATTCGGTTTTGCTCAAACATCTTCGAAAGGATTATAGGGAGCAAATAGAACCCAAATTTTAATTTGCTGACGTTTCGGAAAATATATTTTCTTCCTCAGGGCTCTCAAACAATAGGATTCTTTCTTAGGTTTTAACAATAACCAATAAAAATATTACATAATTGATTTGTTTGAAAAAATTACAAATCTTATTTTCGATAACATAACATAACAGAAAGTACATAATATATCCTTGACATATTAAAGAGTAACATAGTTACAAGTAGGTGTCATTTTTCTTTTATATTTCATGGTGTTTAAAGAATATTTTAATTTTCTTAAAAAGTAGTCCAAAATTAAAACATATTAAAAAGAGAAAAGTTTTCTCATTAAACGAAAATAAAATAGGGATCAAAAACAACAAAACAACAAACAAAAAGTGGTAAAAACTTACAGTTAAAGTGGGCTCCACGAGTCATAATGGTATAAAACAAATAAAAAAAAATGAAATTAGGACACATAATGGTAAAAGGGACACGTAACAAACGGCACCGTAAACAATTAGTAATTTTTAAAAATTTTGCAGTACAACCTGTTCAAGGCGAGAAACCAACTGATTTATTTGTCAGGTATTAGTGGTGATAATGTAGAAATAAATTATTGTTGTAAATCTATTTTTTTTTCTCCTGTTATCGAAAATAAGATTTGTAATTTTTTCAAACAAATCAATTAGGTGTTATGTAATGTTTTTATCGGTTATTGTTGAAACCTAAGAAATAATCCTATTGTTTGAGAGCCCTGAGGAAGGAAATATATTTTTCGAAACGTCGGCAAATTAAAATTGGGGTTTTATTTGCTTCCTAAGATCCTTAAACCCATGAAACCACCTACATAAAAAGTCTATTTGATTATTAACAATTTAATTTTATAATCTTCGAAAGGATTCGGAATATTTTAAATTTGAAAACACAACCTTGTAGAATTTAGTAGGGCGCCACTTTTATCTAATTTAACTCTCTATATCTTCCACAGTTTACGAGATCCCTGTAAAGTGCATTCTTATCCGGGACACCCGGTATATTTTTAACAACGTCCGGAACGGTAGAAACCTTTTTTAAATAAGTCTTGTTCGGAAAAGGGATTATGGAAAAACATATTTTAAAAATAAATTGCACACGAGATATTTGCATTCGACAACATAACTTTAAGAAATTAAGTCCTAATTAAGTAATGAGGAAGGCTCATTAAATGCTTAAATATTCCTTGAAGCATATAATATTTTAATTTTTAATGAAGCAACCTGGGTACGGATTAGTATAAATACTTTATATTATGTCTTTAGCATTGATTTTTGTTGTCATAACTTACTACACAAACAATAATTTTCATATTTTAGTTGTTTTTAATTTGCCAATTTCAATTATATTGCTCAGATTTATACAGTGTGTTTGTAACTTGAAATAAATTCAGTAAACTCAGTAGTTTTGTAAAAATGCTTGGACAGGATATTAACATTTTAAGGTGTGGTATTTTTTATAAAAAAATATTGATACAGTGTGTCCCAAATTAGAGATATTATTGTGATATCGATACTTTCTTAAAGGGCAACCGTAATTTTTTATTGATACATTTCTTCTCGCATTTCTTTAGTGCATATTAAGTTATACACAAGTATGAAATTTCCAATTTTCGTTTCTTGTCTTTTATAAGATATTGAAAAAACAAAAATTAATTTAACTGAAAAATAAAAAAACCTTCTATAGAACTTTAATGCGTTTCCGTCAAAAATGATCAAAATGTTATCCATTCACTATTTGGCAATATTCTAAACGCTAGTAAAGTCCCTCTTGAGCATTTCTACTTACTTCGGGAGAAATTAACCTACCCACATATTCTTATTCGTGCTTCAACTCCTCAACATACCCTATATAGGACCAGGAATACAAATTTGAATTTTGGTACTTATGAATACTAGGGTTGCTATTTAAAAAAATTAATACAAATTTAAATGTATTGGTTTTATTGTAATTTTAAAAAATTATTAATAAAAAACAAGCGCTACTCCACATATTTAGTCTACAATTCAGACATCCTAAACAATGTTCGGTCACTGTATATATTGTCAGTTACCGTATTAAGGCATAAAATCCCCTTATTAAGTAGTCATCCATAGATATCCGACATCATATGAACAGACAGTTGATAATTAAGTAATAATATTAAAATATATGAATATAAGATTTATTCGTTACTTTGCTCCAAAACATATTGTACCCATAGAAAAAAGGAACGTCAAAAGTTGTAGAAATATGTAAGTTTTGTAAGTAGTATGTTGAAGAAATTTAGTTTACTATTTTAAAATTATTCCTTTGCACAATATATTATAGGTAGCGATTTTAGTATTTTATAGAAATTTTTTTATAGTATATTTAGATATTTATGTTACTTAGTTACTTTTGGCTATATTTAACTTTTACTATTGGAAGGGAAAGAAATAAGACACTCTAAGTCTTCCTCTACTGGTATATTAAAAAACAAGTTTCGAGGTTTAATACAGGATAATTCTCTACATGTTTCGAACGCATAAGCATTCATCATAAGGAAAATAGAATAAGGAATTTAGAAATATAATAGGTGCAAACAGTCCTAACGGAGCTACGAGATGATGGAAAAATAAGCAAAGTGCTGGGAAAAACCTTTCAACGTAATGGTAAACCTACCGAGAGGCCATTCGAGAAATATTGGCAGAGAATAAGTTATGAATTAGTGAATCAGCAACACCAACTAATTGGTGACTTCAGTTACTCTTCATTTTATTAAAACTTCTTACTACTCCACTGTTAAATATTCTTCTTCTCACACTTACGTCACTAATCCACTAATATGTGACCTAGCTACTTCTCATTTTAAATTTTCTTCTCCTCACACCCAAGTTACTATAGTTCACTAATATGTGACCTTTCAGCTACTCCTCATCTGATTTTAATTAAAGTTTTTACATCATCTACCATTCCAATGTCAAATATTCTTCTCACTTATGATGTTATCTCATTAATGACACTTAAGTTACTGCCATGCTACCTTCATAACTTATTATCTGCCAATATTTCATAAATGGCCTCTCGGTAGGTTTACCATTACGTTGAAAGGTTTTTCCCAGCACTTTGCTTATTTTTCCATCATCTCGTAGCTCCGTTAGGACTGTTTGCACCTATTATATTTCTAAATTCCTTATTCTATTCTCCTGATGATAAATGCTTATGCGTTCGAAACATGTAGAGAATTACCCTGTATTAAACCTTAAAACTTATTTTTTAATATACCAGTGGAGGAAGACTTAGACTGTCTTATTTCTTTTCCTTTAAACATACACTTCACTTAAAGTATGGACTATTTCTTCAAGTTTTACTATTAGATTAATGCCTTGCAAATATAGGGATTTAGTTCCCCAGGTGTAAAACGTAATAACTTAAGAAAATGCATTAACTTGCATATCAAATTTAGTAAACTTTGGATACCTCTATTTTCAGCAATACGTAATATTATCGTACCTTGTGCTATTCTATTCTATCTATCGTATCTTATTCTATTAAAAAAGGGAGAACCAGAAATTGGTGGAAAAATAACCAACCTATAACTGTAATAGTTAGTAATATTTTCCAAAGTTTATGAATCTCCGCTTAAAAAACATCTTTATAACTTTTTTGAGACTAATAATTTATTTCACTCTTCTCAGTATGGGTTTAGACACAAAAGAGCGACAATAGGAGCCGTCCTAGAGGTTGTGAGTGTGACATAGTCGAGGGCTTGTAGTCTGGAGAGCTCACGTCAATAACTTTGTGCAATCTAACAAAAGGTTTCGACTGTGTCTATCACGAACTCCTTTTAAAAAAACTATGCCACTATGGCATAAGAGGTGTTCCCCTGAACATTGTTGAGTCCTATTTGTATAGTAAACGGCAGTTTGTGAAGATTGAAGGTGTCAAATCTGATTTAGGATATGCTACAAGGAAACGTCATTGGACCCATTCTATTTATAATTTATATAAACGATCTGTGCTATTACATGCAACGGATGTGCAATTTGACCATATTTACAGACGACACTATACTTTTATTACTTCTGCCACTAGTCTGGAGAATTTGATTGTGGCGTCACAGCTGCTGCTGAGGGATGAAGGAAAATGGTTTTGTTGTAATCTCCTGCAGCTTAATAAAAATAACACTCAAGATCTGGTTGCCTCGAGTAACCGATAATTAAACCAAAAACAATATTATTTGTGGAGATGACTGTGAGTTTCTTTCCCATATCTTCACAGCTCCATTCTGAGACAATGGACTACTTCCGTAAAATTAAAAACAATAAATTTAAGTTACCGGGTATTACTATGGATAGTTCTTTATCCTGGGAAGCCCACATAACTGGGTTGGGACGAAAATGTGCTTAAATGTGTGACTTTTGACGTTTTGAAATATCTTTACTTTGGTCTTTTTCATTCCCATCTTGAGTACTGGGCTATATTGTGGGAAAACTGTCTAAACGCACAAAATACTACTACAAAAAGAGCTGTGAGACCTATGGCTAACGCAGGGTATAAGGCTCACTGTCAGCCTATGTTCATATATTTTTCAAATTGTACTTGAGCTATACTCCCGCCTAGATAAACTCACTAAGCATTCAGATATTCACAGTTACACTCGAGGCTCAGACAGGTTCAGCGATTTAGACTCTCGATGATGTCCGATTCAAAAATATGTTAAATAGTATTTACTAGACCACTGCTTTTACACATTAAATGAGTATCTGTTGGCCTCCTGGTAATCATTGCCTAGGTGCTGTACATTGGGTATGAATTTGCCAGTTTGTTGTTTCTCCTAATTTTTATTTTATTTTAATTGTTTGTGCCTAATTTGTTTTTATACAATGATACCTAGAGCAGGCACTGGCAGCGCCGGCGGGGTTGGTGTTGACCCTTTGGTTAATATAATTGACTAATTATTCTACTTGGTTTGGTCAGTTCCGTGATTCCTTTACTGCTATGAGAGAATACTTGGTTTCTGAAAAACTTAAAAAATGATTTTAATGCTGTTTATGTGTGAAAAATTTCTGACTTACTATTAACTGGAAAAATAATCGAAAAAACCAGCTTGATTTAAACAAGTACATCGAAGGTAGCGCATTGTTTGCCGTATTGGCTTGATGATTTTTTGATTAGGTGGAGCTTTAAAATTCCTATTTCAATTTTATATGATATGATTGCCGTTTTATGATGTTATAATATATATATTGAAAATAAAATGGAAGTCTGGAATATAAGGGTTTATGTACGAGATTGTCATTATGCCTTTGCGTCATGTTTTGTGTTAGGTGTGATTGTTGTGGTTGAGTTTGGTAGAATTTTTTGTGAATAATCGAACTGTACATCAGTTTCGAATATTAATTTTCAATTTAAGTCGTGTTCTTTGTGAATTTTATAATCAGCCAATTTCATTGATTATGAACAATTAAATTTTCTATACCTATTTAATATAGGAAACAATTTAATTTCTTTAAAAAGTATACCAATTAGGAGTTGCTTTTTTATCGTATATAGTTGCTTTTTATATGGTAATTTATTATTATTAAAATAATACAGGTAGGTGTAGTGTTTATATAAAGCCTGTTTTAATGAGGCACCACTATACAATTTAGATAATAAAAATTTAACATATTAACTACTTAATTGTTTGCAGGTTATTAATTATCTAGTTTCAAGTTATGCGAATAAGAATAATGCAAACTTATAATAACAGCAATCATTTCATGGAAACTGTGTTATTTCGAATCAGATAAGGCATATAAAGACCCAAAATAAGTATTCCCTGGCAATAGACACGCCCCCCAAGCTATAAGATTATATAGGATATTTTGTGTCTGAATGGTGATTTTCAATCCGTTTCAACCTAATACTAATATTAATGGATCGTAATATAAATAATTTCGCCTTCGACATTTTTTTTATTGGTGCCTTTACCGAGAGCAGGAGTAAATCGTCAATAAACTTAAATTGATTTTTTTTTATGATCGAGCACAACCACTATAGGAAAAATCCTTTAAGGCGCTCTGGGAGCGGTGCGTGTGCGAAGAAAGCGATTCACGTTTTTCTTGAATCGTTGGAGGTTATATTCGGTTGGAAACACGGTCTCAGAAAGGCCATTCCACAAAGATGACGTCCTCCAAATGAAAGAGTTCTGAAACAATGATGTTCGGGGTGTACTAAGTTGAACCACATAGGGATGGGCGGCAGTGGTCCGTCGTGTGTTTCTGCTATGCATTACTCTAAGTGGAATCGAGCGGGCAATATCTGTCGAACACTTGCCATGAAAATATCTGTAGAAGAGAGTCAAATCACCAACCTGTCTTCGATGTTCTAAGCTGTCGAGGTTCTTAGTCAGCTCGTGGTCGCCGATTAGACGAACGGCTCTCCTTTGGATGGAATCCAACAACCGAAGGGTATGCTTCGGTGCAGAACTCCAGATATGAGATCAGTATTCCAGTGATGGTCGAATCTGGGCTTTATAGAGTGTCAAAAGTTGTTGAGGTGTATACAACTTTTTGGTACGGAAAAGTACACCGAGCTTCTGAGAAGCTGCCCTGGCGATTGCCACAACGTGATTATGTCAAGACATATTTCCTCCCAGGTTGACACCCAGCAAATTAATAGACGAAGTCAGTGATGATTGTTAATTGCACGTTTTAAAAATGAAACCTCGGAGGGTCGATATCCGCACCTGTAAGAGTTACTTTAAACCTCCTAAATCAAAGAGGGCTCTTTTTGACGTCACATTGGAATACTTTTTACTGAAGCATTCTGGGATATAAGGAGTATGAACCGCGAAGATCGAAGAGACGTTTATCCCATTTTTCATAGCTCCCTATGTCTTTCCTTTAATTGTTAACTACACACAAGATATAATAATATGTTTTTCCTACCTTATAAAAACACCGGCCTAGTTTAGCCCACAACGACTGCACCAACCAAAGAAGAAGACTTTGACCACAACATCCTAACCTCTTTCCATTTTGTAGCTTTGTTGGTGTTTTGCGCTTTTCACGAGCAATTTTCTTTTATCACTTATCCACTTGTCCACATACTTTGTGGACGATGAAGAAATGGTTATAAAGAGGCTCATATTCGAATTATTCAGTCGATATTTTTTTGTTAAGAGGCCCGGGAATAAACTAATGTAAAAATATACTGGTTGCCACAAGTATTTTCTTTTGGATGATCCAATAATATAGGTACTATAATGTATATTGTATGTTAATATAGCTTTATTTAAATTACCCCTCAAATCAGAAAATGTATAATGAATCCTATCTTGTCTTTTAATCTTTCATCAGGGTTAAAAATTTGTCTTTAAAGGCCGCTTTACCCATATAAACTATTCATTTACGGACATCTAAATTATTCCTACTTACTTTTCTGTAATTTATATAAATGTTTACTTGTTTTTCAAAAGTTAAAACATAAATATTTTGACCCGAATTTAAAGTTGGACCAGGAACGCAACAGCAATATGGCATTTTCACTTTAAAATTTAAAAAAACGAAACCAGGAATTAATTGTTCAATGAAATAGACAAGGTAGATGTAGTGATTATTTCATATTATGTATCTAAAAGAAAATCCGTGCAAATGCAAAACCAAGATCGAATAAATCCAACTAATTTCGAAAGGTCAGGTTCCACAGAATTCATGGAGACGAGACGGGACATAATATTTTTAGTCAATTGAAAATAAACTAATCACAGAACACAGTTTATCTGTAATTAACTTGCTTAAACCTGGGTAATTTTTTGTTAAAAATAACAGTGTAAACTAGCATAAAATGAAATAGTCAACACTTTTTTCAAATAACTTTTTTCGATATCTCGTCATCCAATTTTCAAAAAAATTTTTTACAATTTTTCCACCAAGCCAGTAGTCACGTGGTAAATATTAAAATGAATTTTTATGGTATTCATTATGCAGAGATATTCGGCATAGTTAAATAGTTTTTTTAATAATTCATTATTAATTTTTTCCCCTTATAATATGGTTAACCTTCCAGCCAGTCACTGTATAAAGATTTAATTAAAGCGATAGAAGTAAACTAAAACACATTGCACGATTGAAAATCGAACGTTTACAAAGTGAGAGAAAATTGCTGTTTCAAGAATAGCGTCTTAAAAAGTTGCCTAATGTATCAGTATACTTCTAAGATAGTGCACTTTTTATATTGGGAGGTGTGGTCCTCTAGAACGAAATTACTAGTCACACTTATTTTTTGACGTTTTAGATTAAGGGAAAGAAAGAAAAACTAAAAGTCTTCCTCCACAAAATTTTACAGAATAAAAAATTATTCAAGGATCTCTACATGTTTCGAACGTAGAAACGTTCATCATCAGAAGACAGAAAAATTTATTTTATGCTGCTGGTGTTAGCAAAAGAGAAACCTTAATGGAGCTTTTATGGACTTAAAAAATTGAAGTATAGAAGATACATGATATGAAGAAAAATGATAGAGGTTAAACCTTACTGAGTATGTGAAAAGGTGTCTATGGGTCTAAGCCAACCAAATAAAATGGGGAAGAAGAAAAACCCTTTCTAAGAAGGTGTCGGAGATTATTTAAAAACTTTTCAAACATATATGTATGTATGACATTATGAGGATAAAATTGAAGGAATCATAATAAGATTACGTTCTAAAAAGAGTTTTTGGAGTACTGAGGATTAAACCTCAGTAACCCCGCGAGAGGTTAATGCTGACTGAGGTTTAATTCTCAGTACCCCAAAAACTCTTTTTAGAGCGTAAACTTATTATGATTCCTTAAATTTGATCCTCATAATATCATACAAACATACATTTGGAAATTTTTTTTAAAGTTTTTAAATAATCTCCGACACCTTCTTAGAAAGGGTTTTTCTCCTTCCCCATTTTATTTGGTTGGCTTAGATCCCCATTAATAACCTTTTCACATACTCAGTATGGTTTAACCTCTATCATTTTCCTTCATATCATGTCTCTTCTACACTTCAATTTTTTAAGTCCATAAAAGGTCCATTTAGGTTCTAATTTTCTCTTTTGCTAACACCATCAGCATAAAATAAATTATTCTGTCTCCTGATGATAAACGTTTTTACGTTCGAGACATGTAGGGACCCTTGAATCATTTTTTATTCTATTTAATTTTGTAGAGGAGGACTTTTCGTTTTTTCTTTCTATCCCATACTTTAACTCCACTTTAAGCATGGACTATTTCTTCAACTTTTAGATTAAAAATATCGACTATTTTTTTTCACCACCTTTGGATTATTAGGATATTTAAATGAATTATAAATAATGATAGAAACATCAAAAATAAATAAGACAAAACCATAAAGTCGATTTTTTTTTAATTTAAATCCTACACTTAGAAAAAGTAAAACCTATTAACCTTTAAAAACCTCCTTCTTGTTAAGGTAAATGTTCAGTTGCCGTTTAAACAAGTTATGAAGTATAGGCCATTTTTGTGAATCACTTTTGTGGTAAGCAGACCGCTTTTTCACCGGTCCATAAAATTCTTGAGAAACGGGTTTTTCTTGACCTATTTCTGCTTTATCACGATAAACCAATCATTTTAACTTATTTACATTAGGTAGTTTTTCTTTAATTGATCTGTAAACTTTTTGAGGTATTTTTTTATATCGAGAGAAAGCTCCTGCCGGTAATAAGTTAGTTTACTTCAATACATTAATTAAATGTAATTATATTTCTTTGATAAGATGTTGTGTTAATATCTAAATGATTGTATTAAGACTATCGGTGGGCATTAATAAAAGTTTAACAATAATTAATACAAAAAAACCTGTAGCCCCTTGAATACAACTTGAAAATTCATTTGTATTTTACCGAGAAGGGATGATATATTTTATTTATTAGAGACTACTAGGCAAGCATTTTTTTGTTAATTTTAAATCTATTTAATACTGAATTAGATATTTACCCAAAGTTTTTGGGGATATAAAAGACCCTACAAGTTTACTCTCTTTCTCTTGAATAATGCAAAAATATTTTCAGTTGACTTTTACTAACTTCGTTTGCTCGAGATTATGTTTAAAAACGAATGAATGTAATACAAACACATGTATTTAATAATTTTAACTGTGACTGATTAAGTAACGAGCAATTATAATAATTGTAATACAGTCATAATTTACCAGTACCAGTAATAACAAGTAATGCTAGTTAAATGGCTTATTGTGGTCAAAAGAAAGGATATTTTTAGTTGCATAAAACAGCATAAAAGTCACATTAGTTATTCTCGTTACCATTAAAACTCATTTATACAAGATATTTATTTATGGTGGGTATATAATATGTAATCTACCGTTTTGGCCAACTCTGCTTTACAGTGGGATTTTATGTGGGTATGAAAGAGTAAATAATATGTTTAGATGCCTGCAATAAGGACAATAGATCAATCAGTGTTGGCTACGTGACCAACGTATGGTGAGTCGATCCCTCGGTTAAAGAGAGGGGAGTATTTGTGCTAGCGAAATTAGCTCGACAGAAATTCAGTTATATTTGGAACTTCGTTTTGGTTGTGTCGCGCATTTAATTATACTAGAATAATTATTATAGTATTATGGAATAACAGTAAAACAAAGTTGAATTTGTCAACTTCCACTATATTACCAAGAAAAATTACATTTTTCGCTAACACTGTAGCTTCGTCAGATGACAATGATTTAATAAGAGGTGAAAATAAAAATAGTGCACTAAAATTATTGAAGATGTAAATAAAACAGTGGAAGGGTTACAATAGCGGGGAAATGCAACAGAGGGTTTAAAAATTAAATTAGATAAGGTACAATATGGGTAATTTACAAAATCTTAAGTAGGTATAAGGTCAACAGAATAAATTTAGCAAAGGTGAATTATTTAAATCTAATTGATCATTAAGTAACAGGTGCGTATTTTTAAGTTTATTTATTTCCATAGATTCTAACAAATTTAATTTTAAGCCTTTGTTTTCTGTGTGTAAGATTTGAAAGGAAGAACCGAAATTATGTTGATAATCAAGTAACGTGGACACTATATTATCTACTAAACATGTTTATGGCTTTTCTTAAACGGGGGGGGCGTCAATTCTAGTGGGCGCCGGCGTTGATCTGTTTCTAGTCTGCAAAACGGCAGATGTTTCGGTGAAAACGCAAATAGCGTTTCCCATAGTACTGTATTGTGCTGCACTTCGTGGTTTATTTAGTTGTCTACCTTTCGATATTACCAGTGTGACTGCCTTTTGTATTGGAGTTAATTCCGCTAGGATGGCGCTACGGTGTATTGATGGCCGCTTTGCTTTTGTAAAAAGGCGTTTAATGCATCTTACCGCTGCGTCGGGATTGCTTGGGTTATGGCTGCCCGTAGGATCCTAACAAGAACGAAACGGCCGTCGTGGTCTACCCACCTCAGGGTATCCATTGTGCTTGGATCACTGTGTATTCCAATATAAAAAAAAAATTACACACTTGTCCGATATGCCACAATATTAGCTTTTAATTATTTTCGCGGACACTATATTATCTTCTAAACATGTTTATGGCTTTTCTTAAAAGGATTGCGTGCATTCTAGTGGGTGCCGGCGTTGATCTGTTTCTAGTCTGCAAAACGGCGGATGTTTCGGTCAAAACACAAATAGCATTCCCTATACTGGATTGTGATGCACTTCGTGGTTTATTTAGTTGTCTACCTTTCGATATTACCAGTGTGACTGCCTTTTATATTGGAGTTAATTCCGCTGGGATTGCGCTACGGTGTATTGATGGCCGCTTTGCTTTTGTAAAAAGACGTTTAATACATCTTACCGCTGTATCGGGATTGCTTGGGTTATGGCTGCCCGTAGAGTCCTAACAAGTCTATCCGCCCCAGGATATCCATTGTGCTTGGATCCCTGTGTATTCCAATATAAAAAAACCAGTTACACACTTTTCTGATATACCATAATATTCGCTTTTAATTATTTTCGCGGACACTATTTAATCTTCTAAATATGTTTACGGCTTTTCTTAAACGGATTGCGTGCATTCTAGTGGGTGCCGGCGTTGATCTGTTTCTATTCTGCAAAACGGCAGATGTTTCGGTGAAAAGGCAAATAGCGTTCCATATACTGGATTGTAATGCACTTCGTGGTTTATTTAGTTGTCTACTTTTCGATATTACCAGTGTGGCTGCCTTTTATTTTGGAGTTAATTCCGCTAGGATGGCGCTACGGTGTATTGAAGGCAGCTTTGCTTTTGTAAAAGGGCGTTTAATACATCTTACCGCTGTGTCGGGATTGCTTGGGTTATGGCTGTCCGTAAAGTCCTAACAAGAACGAAACGGTCGTCGTGGTTTACCCGCCCCAGGGTATCCATTGTGCCTTTATCACTGTGTATTCCAATATAAAAAAACAGTTACACACTTGCCCGATATGCCGCAGTATTCGCTTTTAGTTATTAGTTACTGTATTTTTTAGTAAAAACTGTAAAACAAGTAGAAACTAATAAAAAATAAAACGTCTAATAACATTTCAGATAATTATTACTGGTGGTTTAATTGTATGTATTACAGTCGTATTTTCTTTTGAAGACTTTTACGGTCCGAGGAGTTTTCACTAAATATCTTTTAATTGCCTCATAGTTGGCGAATAGTTTGGTTTTTTTGTAATATATTATTAAGTAAACTATTATATTTAAAATAATTTTTATAATTTTCTTCATGATGTAGGTATTGGTATTTCCCAACTATTTTTATTTCTAGTGTTTAGGTTGTAGGTATTTCTAAGTTTTATATTTTTATATAAATAATCTGGTTGTTTGGTAGAATTTAATTTATGTATAAAACAATTTAATGAATATTTATACTTATTCCTGATAAATTATGGATATAGTTTTTTTGTAATTAAGATTTTGCATATTTCAATACTTATCTAGTGACCTAGGTAAATAGTTTTTATTTTAATTTCTCGAACATGTAGGATCGGTCGACATTAGCACAAATATTAACATACCAATATCATGATTCCAGTTTTACGACGACTTATTTATGAAACTTGCATTCATGTTTAATCTAAATAAATCAATTGATGTGCCCAACATACCGGATTGGATTATGTAGATAACACAGTGAAACACATTTTTAAATGGTTAATTTATTTAAGTGGAATCAATTGCACTTTCACAGAACTAGTGGAAATTTCCGAAGAATAAGAAAATGAATTATCTGTTCAGGGTCATCCAACCAGGACTGAAAAGAGGCCTATTTTTTGAGCCTCTCTCTATGTATTTTTATTAAAACCAAGAATATAGTCATTTGATTTATGTTTTACTGTAGAATCTAAAATTGACATTTAAAAGCAACCTTGGTTTAAAATGAAGGAACTATGGCTTAAAGTTGTTGCCCTGGATTTTTTAATTTTTTATGAAAGGTTTTTCTTTAATTTTATAAATATATAGTTTGTGTATATTAGCTCAAACCATTTTTAATACAGTGTGACCAGTAAAGTCCGCATCATAAGGGATTTTTTTTTTAATTATTAGTTTTATTCGAAATTTGACTGTCATCAAGTTCTGCTTCGATCAAGATGAAAATTAAGCAAAAAACTAGTAGGCACGTGATTCGCATTATATGTCAAATTATATATTTTTTTTTAAAAAATAATTCAAAAGTGGGGTTATTTCTGAAAATATCGAAAAAAGTTATAAGAAAAAGTTTTATTTAATGCAGTTTCTAGCCCACATGCAAAATTTTAGCTGCATAAGATAATTTTGATTTTTTACCCACCACTAAAATTTATTATTATATCCACTGAATGAACACTTTACTGATGACACTGTGTTCTTCAAATTTTAATAGCCCAATTTTGATTTTGTAGAAAAACACACATTTTATATGGCGCTACTTCAAAGAAAATGTATCTGAAATAAAGCATTGTCAAAACTAAGAGGTTTTATGTCGGTTGCGTTGACTCTTATTTTCCAAAAGTGGTGCCATTTACAAAATATGGGTAAAAAATCAACATTATCTTATGCAGCTGAAATTCTGCATATGGGTCAGCAACTGCATTTAAAAAAACTTTTTCTAATAACTTTTTTCGATATTTTGAGAAATAACCCCACTTTTGAATTATTTTTTGGAAAAAATTAAAATATGACAGATCATGCGACTACGTGACTATTATTTTTCTGCATAATTAACATCCCGATCGAAGAAGAACCTGATGCCAAAGTCAAATTTCGAATAAAGCTATTAATAAAAAAAATCCCATATGATGCGGACTTTACTGGTCACACTGTATATTATGTATATGAGCGATTAAATTTTTAAAAAGCTATATTCATTTGAGTTTTATACGCCTAGAATGCCTTGGAAACTAAACCATTTAAAAAATAATAATAATAATAATAATAATAATAATAATAAAATAATAATAATAATAATAATAATAATAATAATAATAATAAAATCAAACTGTAATATGATGGACTCAAAAAAGTGTTCTCCCTAATAGAGAAACCAGAGATACAAATTTATTGAAAATTTTTAACATAATCTTTCACAAGTTTAAGAGTCTTGCAACATCTTATAGGCTTTCGAACGATGGGGACTCACCTTTAGGTTCCGTCCAGAAAATTTTTAAAAAACGAATATCAGGTTTAGAAATATTGTGTCCTTACGAAAATCTGCGCATCATAATTAAATGAGTATTGAAATGAAATGATCATTTGCCGCAACCATACAAAAACATATTGAAATTTTGAATGCATGTAGCAATTATTAATTGTTGTATCTGTATGCGATAGTTTGTGTTAAATACAAGAAATATGTTTGTTTATGACTGGTAATTTTTTATGTCTAGATAGATAATAATAAAACATTACATTTATTGTTATAATCCATTATTTAACATTATTACATTGTTACAATTATATAGGAAAAATTACAAACTGAATAGACAACAACATGCCTTAGTATAGCAGCCAGTCATCAATCCAGATACTGTTCAGGCCCTAATTTATATTGAATAATTTAAAAGCTAACTAAAACTAGTAAAATAATTTAAATTTAAGAAGTAAGGTGTAATTTATATCTATTATACATATTAAGCCATCCTGTCATAGCCAGGTAAAGGGTGATATGATTTTTTTGTGATTTTTTAAAATCCAAAAATGGTCCACAGCATCCAGGCTAGGTAACGGTAACGGGAGAATATCTAAAGTATTATAGAAATTATATGGCTTTACGTCCAACAAATATGAGTTATGGGCGATTTTTTGTGTCTTACTACTACTTACTATAAGCAAGTTGTCGGTATACACAAATTTGGCTCCATTCTTCAGGAAATAGCGTCTTACCTAAAACCGCCGAATGCCAAGGAATGCAGGGGACATTGTTTTCGAAGAACATCGGCCACATTGCTTGTAGATGCGGGAGCAGACATAACTTCCCTAAAACGGCATGGAGGCTGGAAGTCTTCTGGAGTAGCCGAGGGCTACATAGATGATTCCTTAAGCAATAAGTTAGAGCTGACCAAGAAAATATTCAACATTCCACAATCTGAACTGCAATCAGTACCGACTCAGGTATCGCAATCCGTCTTCCAATATTGGAGAATAATATCATAACGGGGAACAAAAATAATAACACATCCTCAAAATCAAATTTACAGCACCCTGTTCTTGTTCAAAAGTGTTCTAATTGTACATTTAACATAATGATTGTAAATAATTGAAAATAAAATAAACAGTTTGTTGAAAAAATGTTAGCGTCCGAAAAATATTTTTCGGCCTGGGACAAGAAGGGTTACCTAGCTACCAGCGCAATAGTCAATACCTTATTGAAAAGGTTACCCTTTCGTACAGATATCTGATCTATAAAACCTCATTTTTTGACACAATCGCATAAAAAAAAGTTTTCCCAAGTTAATGCGCTTAAATTCACATGTCATTGTTTAGTATCACAAAGTTTAAAAAAATTCTTGCAAATAAATTATTTTTTGTCACATGCAAAATCATTTTTAATTTATTCACGCTGCGCCGCATCAAATATTTTTTTCCAAGTAGGGCAAACCTACTGTGGCAGCTTGGCAGAAACCTATATATTTTCTTCCCTCGTTCCTGCTTCAAACAGCCATTGGCCCCTTCAGTGGACTGTATCTTCTTGTTTTCTTTATACTACTTCAATTTAAACACCAGTGTATCAATTTTAGTAGTTTTATTGAGAAAAAGCTTCCTTAAGAAAAAGTACAATTCTTTTCTCTCTGACTTTTGTTAACTTATCAGCTGGGGGGAGGATGTTGAATATTCAATATATTCACGACGCCACTTGTTCTCGACGCATCTTTCCGTTACACAATCAGCGCCGAACCTACCCGCGCGTCATCAGTCGCCGTCGATTTTAATCAAATTGGTTCCCGCGACAACCTCTTCGCCGCGGCATGCCACGATAAGTTTATTTTTTATGGTTACCACAGTAACAGAAATGGTTTGTCTGTGATGTCAACAAAAGTCAGAGAGAAAAGAATTGTAATTTTTCTTAAGGAAGCTTTTTCTCAATAAAACTACTAAAATTGATACACTGGCGTTTAAATTGAAGTAGTAGAAAGAAAACAAGAAGATACAGTCCACTGAAGGGGCCAATGGCTGTTTGAAGCAGGAACGAGGGAAGAAAATATATAGGTTTCTGCCAAGCTGCCACATCACCTACATTTCAACATATCTGTTTAATTGCTTGTCATTTTTTTAATCTCAGCTTCGTGCGTGGGTGCTTTTGCTTACGCCGGTTCAATAATTTTACTTCTATACAAAATAAATTAGCATTTTTTCCTTCTAAATGGCTCTGCTCATCTTCACCTATATTTTTCTTTTGTTTTCTCTTCATTTGTTACATTTTATAATTTATAATGCCTAAACCGTTATTCTGAATTTTTTAGAATAATGAAGAATGCGGAACAATCGGGTTTATAGATGGATGATTGAAATAAGTTCACGCTGTTAACCTCTTTAAAAAAATCTTTGAAATGTGAAATTTAAAATGAATAATTGTTGTTTGGTTTATTAATTATTTCCAGAGATTATCGACAGGGTAGAGAAGAGTAAATCAGAATTGATGATTGTTCAGGTACGAAGTTATTACATTAAGTCAATAAATGATTTATAATCGTGTTGCGGTTTTTTAAGCCATAAAAAAGATGAACTTTGTCTACTTTAATGTCAAAGAGTATCTTGGTTGAAGAATAAAATAAAATAATGATGAACATATGAAACTCATACAAAGTTAAGAGTATTTATAATAAACTTATATTTGACTTTGGCATTAAGTTCTGCTTTGATCGATATGAAAACTAAGCAAAAAAATAGTAGTCACGTGATTCGCATTATCTGTCAAATTTAAATTTTTTCCAAAAAATAATTCAAAAGTGGAGTTTTTTCTAAAAATATCGAAAAAAGTTATTAAAAAAAGTTTTTTTAAATGCAGTTTCTAGCCCACATGAAAAATTTCAGCTGTATAAGATAATTTTGATTTTTTACCCTTATTTAGTCGTTGTTAACGTGTTTTTGGTGTATCGTTGTAATTAATTTTTTGGAAACTGCACTTAAATAAAAAAATACTATTTTTACTTTTTTTGACATAGCTTAATAACAAATTTTAATAAAGGGGTTTTAAATTAAATCGTTGAAAATAGATAAACTTTACGTTAAGTTAAACTCACATTTATTTTCCACTTAATGAACACTTTACTGATGACACTGTGTTCTTTATTGTCTTAATATTAAGGTGTATTACTTTTAAACACAAACTACGTTTTCAAAAATACTGACTTATTTTATGAAGTTACCTTATACATGGTCAAAAACAAATGAACTTTGCATCACATGCGAACAAATTTTAATAGCCCAATTTTGATTTTGTAGAAAAACACACATTTAAAATGGCGCTACTTTAAAGAAAATGTATCTGAAATAAAGCATTGTCAAAACTAAGAAGTATTATGTAGGTTGCGTTGAGACTTATTTTGCAAAAGTGGTGCAATTTACAAAATATGGGTATAAAAAATTCAAAATTATCTTATGCAGCTGAAATTTTGCATGTGGGCTAAAAACTGCATTTAAAAAGACTTTTTCCAATAACTTTTTTCGATATTTTCTGAAAAATCCCCACTTTTGAATTATTTTTTGGAAAAAATTAAAATTTGACAGATAATGCGAATCACGTGACTACTATTTTTTTTGCTTAGTTTTTATCTCGATCGAAGCAGAACTTGATGCCAAAGTCAAATTTTGAATAAAGCTATTAATAAAAAAATTCCATATGATGCGGACTTTACTGGTCACACTTTATAAGGATTTTTGAGATAATCCAGCTTTTTGTTTGGTTACTATAGTTACGCCTTAAACCTAAAAATAAATTCCAGCTGTTTCTCTTAGTCACTTTTGTTATAAATATATTCTTTTGCAAACCGTACTGTAAACGGTTTCCAAGATATAGCCGATGCCCCTATTCGGTTGTACCCCCGGTACAAAGTGTAAACTTGTATTTTTTCGAGTGTTTTGTTTGTGCCTTTCTTATCCTGCATCAATTAGAATGCAAATTTTCTTTGCGGTGTGTGTTAAAAATTTTATTAATTTTAATAAAAAAAACTATTGCTCAGAATATCTACAGCATCATACTTGTTAATAATGTTCAAGCTAACTATGTGTCTGCAGATACTCTAGAGGACGCTTTTATATCTGAACAGGTGTTGATTGCCCACTGTTGACACTCAGTGACCTTAATCATGTTTGCCATCGTTAGAATGACAGTCGAATATTACGAATAAAAAAATCACTATATTGACATGACTCAAACCTATAATAGCAAACATACTCACAGATACTTGTGTACTGTTGGTTATGATTGGTGTCATTTACCATCATTTTGACGATCATTAAAAATTGTTTAATTTAAATACACGTAAAAAAAATTACTTGTTGCCTTAAGTACCGCACTAATAAGACACGTTTTTTTACACCCGTGGGTTTTTCTTGTATCATTATCTGATTTTGTCTATCTACGCTGAATCTACAATCTTGTCAAAATTAAATATGAAAGATATTTTTTTATATGATGTATCGATCAGTGTTTATCTATTAGCTTTGCTATTAGTGATTGGTATATCTACAGATCTTAAAACCCAAAGACATGCTTTTTAATTTAGTAGTTGACAAGGACATCTAGTTTTGGGGTTTAATGGATTTGTTACCGATGGCGATAACAATTTTATACCAATATTAGTATGTTTTTTTTACCCCAATTATTTGTCACCAGGAAATAATTTCTAAATTTAACTAAAAGTACGTTCCGCACAGGCTTTTTAGATTGTAAACAGGGATAAAAAAAATCTGAAAAAATTATTGAAGTATAATCATGATATCCGCAATAGACGCTTTAAAAAATAATTAAAAAATTGTTATTTATTATAGAGAAAGTTAATTATTAAAGAGAAAAAAGTATTAGATTTCAGCTTGAGGTAGTGTTGAGGAGGTGTTTTTGTCTCCCTCCGCTTCGCGTCGGGAGACAAAAACCGAGAGCTAAAATCAAATATTTTTCCCATGTGCAATACACTATTTTTTTCTGTTACGGGAAAAACGAAGATTTAATATTAAAAAACATATTTTTATAATATATTAAATTCAGAAAAGTATCGATGTAAAATTTGAATTTTTAAACTAGTAGGCTATTTTACTTATTGCGACAATTGGACCTACGTTGCTAAGGAGACCTTTAAAATAATCAAATATCTGTCAATTTAATTCTGTGATTTTTAATTTAAAAATTAAGAATTTTTACTGGTTGTTTAGTAGTTGTTTTGAATAATATAAAGTTAAAATGTCTGATTTCGAGTTTTCTCTGACTTCGCCGGAATTAGTAGAAGCAGCGAAAGTAGCGTCACAGAAATTATTGCCAGCTAAGTCGCGCAAAATTTACGAAACCGCGTATTCAAGATTTATGGAATGGAAGATGAAAAAGACATGCAGTTCTTTATCGGAGGCGGTGTTATTAAAGTCGATTCAGCCAGTAAACCTGTAAGATGGCGGCGGATAATCCATGTCAGCGGGCTCCAATCACAAATAAATTAAGGCGAAAAGTTACTAGGATTTCACACCAGAAATTATTAAAATTCAATTCCAAACATAAGTAAAAGCAACTATTAATAAGTCCCTAAATCATATATCTTTCTTGTTTCTTCGTATCGACTTGAATGCATGATAGAGAGAGACACATACCGATGCTAACCAACACGAACCGTTATATGATCACAGGGCAGGCTAGGCATTGCTTTTGTAAAGGGTAACGTAGAGACCGTTTCTGGGGTTTTCAGGAGTAGCAACACACAATACCTCTTGAACGGAATATAATGAGTTAGACAGAGATATAATTATAAAGTAATATTCGAGTCAATGTTTAAGGTTTTAGTTGACATTGTTCAATTTTGGTGTTTTGATTTGTCGTTTTAATTCGTCTTTATCCATTTTTGTGCCTTGAAACTTTATTTAATTCTAAACACAGTTCTTTTCCGGTCCTGACCTATTGCTGCCAATATTATTCTTACTAAAAATTAAATAGCTGGAATATGACTTTTGTCATATGACATGTCGGCCATCTTGCAGGTTTTCTGGCTGAATCGACTTTAGCCTATTTTTCGGAATTGGCACAACAACAAAAGCCATCAACAGTGTGGTCGAATTATTCAATGATTAAAAGTATGTTACAATCCAATAATAATGTAGACATTATTAATTGTGAAAATTAAGCAAACAGGAGATTTGTAGTTACTGAAAAATATATTAAATTTTACCAAATGTACGTATCCCCTCGTCGAACAGCAGCAACGGATCGCCGCCTATTTTATGCCTATCACAATGGAAAATGTATCAATCAGGTCGTGGATAAAGTCAGTTTTATAAGATACCTCAAACAGTTAAAGTCGAATTAATGACAGACCTCGCCGCATCACTTGTCATTTTTGGCAACCTGTTAAAGTCTGGTCTATTTTACGTTATTCGGTTGGCCACAGAAACAGAACCGGACTAAGTTATTTTACCTTCGCCTTCGCCTTCGCCATCTTTTAAATTTTGTAAGGGAAGCTTAATATTTTTTACCAAGATATAGTTATAGACCAGGGCTGAAGCCTTTGAAAATAGTAAAAAGTGAAAAAAAATAATAGTAGGATGAAACCCATTGGAAAAGGACGGGGGGGGGGGGGGGGGGTTTAAGGGTAGAAAACTTTTTATCTCGATTTCCGGAAAAACTACAAGTCTTATGGAAAAACGTTAAATAGCAAAGTTGTAGGTAATAAAAAGATTTACGACTTTTGTATTTGCACTTTTTTTACATAACCTCAAAATTATGTAAAAAATTCAAATAACCAAGTTTTTGGTTTCTTATTTTTATCTTTTACAAAAAATTTTTTTTTATACACAAAATTTGGTGAAAACTTTTCTTTTTATGTCCCAAACACACTGTAATTTTTTTGATTTAAAATATTTATTTTTTAACCTTATTTTGACTTAATATCGAAAAAGCAACCTAATTTTCAATCAAAAATTCTCACGTCAAAATATCTGCTTTTTTAAAAAAGTCGGTGGGCTTTTTGTTCGTTGAAATCTCTACTTTCTGATGGTGTAAAAAAATATATACATACAATTCCCCTTTAAATCCTACCTTTAATTATATTTAGATCAACTATTTACGTATGTTTTTTGCGATCTTTATGTTTTATGGATTTGTAATTTTTTTGCTTATCAACGTAACATGGAATCTTACGTTTTTCGAATAATTAAAGTATAAATTTTAATAAATAGCTCAAAATTGTACATAATGATTAAAAGAAAAAATTCGGATTCGAGTTTTTTTGCATTTTTTGAGAACATTTACAATAGCAATGTATATTTTTTTTACACCATCGGAAAGTAGAGATTTCAACGAACAAAAAGCCCACCGACTTTTTTTAAAAAAGCAGATATTTTGACGTGAGAATTTTCGATTGAAAATTAGGTTGCTTTTTCTATATTAAGTCAAAATAAAGTTAAAAAATAAATATTTTAAATCAAAAAAATTACAATGTATTTGGGACATAAAAAGGAAAGTTTTCACCAAATTTCGTATATTAAAAAAATTTTTTTGTAAAAAATAAAAAACCAAAAACTTCACTTTAACGCTTTTCCATAGAACTTGTAGTTTTGCCGGAAATCGAGATAAATCATTTTCTACCCTTAAAAACTCCCCCCCCCCCCCCCCCCCCCCTTCCGACGCCGGATCACCCGTAATTTATTTTTCCTTTAATTTTTGTTATATTCTCTTCCTTTTCCAATGGGTTTCATCCTACTATTATTTTTTTTTGTTTCAAAAATTATCGACCCTGGTCTATTATTAATCTTATTATTTAAAAAATAAATATTGACAGGCCCGTACTAAATAATTATGTGAAAACATTTTTATTTTTTTTTATTTATATATTATTATTTTTTTTTGTTCTTTTCGCCATACCTATTAGTGAATAACATATGTGATAAATGTTATTATTAGAATAGTTTAAGAAGATAATATAAATATTGTAATTTATGTGACACATACAGGTATGAAAATTTACATAGGTGTCAAAATACAATTAATGCTAGATATAACAACAATTACTGCATTGTTATTGTATTAATGTAATTGTATAAACGTTCGAATTGAAATAAATGAATGAAAATAAATGAAACATAAAATTTTAGTAGCTAATTTTCTTCAACTTGAAAATGTTAAATTATATACGGGTCATTCATTTCGAATATCGTATTCTACACTTTTAGTTGAATCTGGGGGAGACTTGATGACACTAAAGAAACATGGCGGTTGAAAGGCATCAACAGTCGCTGAAGGGTATAATAATGAATCGGTAGCACACAGGACAGAAATAGCTAATAAAGTGTTTAGAACGTGTGGCAGTGCTGAAATAACACCCGATTTGCAACCAGGTACATCAACGGCAGTTCTGTCCATAGCAGAAAAAAATATAATTTCAACACCAGAAAATTCGACTATTGTACCGATTGGTAATATGAACACGTCATTCATGCAATGCATATTTAATAATTGTACTTTTGATATAAAGAAAATGTAACTTTTTGTATAATAAAATGTTCTAAAATTAAATATCTACGTTTACTTATATTATTTATAAATACGTATATTATATCCGGGAAAAAACTAATCATTTTTTTCCCGGGGAAAAATGTCAAATGTTTTTCCCGTCACAGAAAAAACGAATTTTTATTAGAAAAATGTGAAATAAAGTTTAAATCGAATCATTAAGCAAAATTGGCATGAAGGAATTCTTTGCTGTGTTAAACAATTTTCTTTTTTCCTTGGATGAAGTTACTTAACCTCGATGTAGTACTAGGAATTCTACTCTTCACTTTATAGTACATTCATTTGTTAAGTGTTTCTACCACTTTATAAATGGCGATGATATTTATCAACGCGAGACGGTAATAAATACACTTTTTCTATAGTGTCAAGAACGAAGTAAAATGTGTAAAATATTTAAAATTAATGAATCCTAACGCGCAATGTATTTTCCATTAACGGTGACTCTCTAATGAGACAAAAAATCTCGAATAATAGGTCTGGGTTATTCTCCACATTACGGGTATCTTTTTACTGGTAGGTATTTATAGTAGATCTCAAGGTATTACGTCTTGACTTTTGCTACCTGTCATTTATTTTAATAAAACCTTATTGTTGTATACCTGAAAGGTCTACATGGTGACATATTTACAAATTTAATAATGTCACTTGTTTGCCATTATTTTGCATAGAAATGTTATTACTTATAATCTCCCTAGCAGCAGAATTATTACCGATAATTTTTTTTAAGGTCACAGGAATTAATTCTGCTGCGTGGGAGATTCGGTAAGAAGATTTCATAAGTTGGAGTTTTTTCTTATTGTAATTTGTTTGCTAAAATGCTACAAAAACATATTTTCGGCGGCTTTAGTTAATTGTAACTAATTAGAGTTTTAGAAATGAAGTTCGTTTTAGCAGTTTTTTTTTTAAATTTATTTTCAACAAAACAGCATCTATAAGGATGAACATATAAATCTAAAGAAAACACATGAATGAACTTACTGTTAGTTGAAAAAAAAAGGACTACATGTAAGCAAAGGTGTATTTGCATAAACACAGAGCTCACTCTTCCATGTAGCCCTAGTTAGTAACTTACTTTTATAACTAAAATGTGAGAAACATTAAATAACAAATTTGTTATCTGAAATCCAATGTCTTTATAGTTTTAAATTAAAATAATACTTTAGAAACATATTTCCGATGAGTTTAGTTTAACATGACTCACTGTATTTTTACAATAGAAGTTGATTTTACTTGTTAGTAACTAAGGTTCTTTATTAAAATCTCAGGAACATTAAAAATATTAATTCGTTTTCAACCATAATATCTGATATTACATGTCTATATAGTTTCAAATGAAACTAAAAAAACATATTTCCGATGAGTTTAGTTAAATATGACGCACTATATTTTTACAATAGAAGTTGATTTTACTTGTTAGTAACTAAGGTTTAATACTAAAATTTCAGGAACATTAAAAACATTAATTTGTTTTCAACCATAACATCTGAAATTACATGTCTACCTAGTTTTAAATGAAACTTAAAAAAAACATAGTTTTGATGCGTTTATGAATTATCACCTATTAATTTCATTAAGTTAATAGGAACTAACAAAATTATCGCGATAATCTTCCGTTGCTATAAGCAACGTAAACAAAAAGAAGCTTTCTATTTAGTTGAAAATAAATGTATGTAATTTTCATTGTTATCAAGAGCAGGTAGGGACACCCCCTATTTTATTTTATGGCGTTTGCAACTGCTATTTAGGTTAAGCACCCTTGTTGATTGACCCCAGGGCCGGGCCTAATGCATCTAATCAGAAGAAGCCTATATGTATTGTGCGTTTGAGAAATTTGTTAAAGTATTAATTCTGTGGTGCATAGGAGTATTAGTGCTTAACTAGTTTTGTGTGCGGCTCGTGGGAAAATTATCGATCTGCATCTAGTAGAAGAAAACGAAATCACTTGTCATTGAATGCAAAACAAATTGTTTAGAATGTATATGAATCACACACACATGTTACCACAATAGTTTACTATACAGTGAGGACCTAAAGTCCCCCCCCCCCCTCTAACTTCTAAACCGTTCGGTATATTTTAATTTAATTTTGAACGATAATATTTGAGCAAGTCTTGCACTTTTTGACATACAAATGACAGCTTTAAATGTCAAGATGACAGCTGGGTCCGCTTTTGGAATATTTTTTTAAATGTAACACCCTATATATTTTTACATTTTTAAATTCCACATAAAATTATAATTATTTTTTATTAAATGCATTATTAGTCTATACTTCATAGTTTCCGAGATATTGACTCTCGAAAAGTGACATTTTTGAACTTTGACAGCTTATAACCTTCTAACAGTACGTCTTAGAGCAAAACGGCTTACATGTCCCTATCTTCAATTTTTATTATCTTCCCAAAAAAATCAACTTCCAGTTAAACCGGAACAACTATATTTCCTGCTTTCGAGTTACATCCGGTTTAACCGGAAGTTGATTTTTTTTGGGAAGATAATAAAAATTTAAGATAGGGACATGTAAGCCGTTTTGCTTTAAGACGTACTGGTAGAAGGTTATAAGCTGTCAAAGTTCAAAAATGTCACTTTTCGAGAGTCAATATCTCAGAAACTATGAAGTATAGACTAATAATGCATTTAATAAAAAATAATTATAATTTTATGTGGAATTTAAAAATGTAAAAATATACTGGTGTTATATTTAAAAATATAAAATTCGTTCGAATTCCAGACAAACTAAAAAGCTGACAACAACGCCAATATCGTCATTCGGTGCGTTAGATCCTCTTACACAACTCTACCAAATTTGGTTTAAATCGGCCAGTAAATTGTGATGTTATTAAGCCGTTTCCAGACTTTATACACACACTGTATTGTCCGAAAGCTGGAAAATTTCTGTGAAGCATATTTTAAAAGTAAAAGATTCGTATATTTATATTCAAACTAATATACAATAATTTATACTCTGAGTCGTAAAACCGCAATAAACCATAAGCGTAACAATAACAGGTACCTGATCTTAAGTAATTAAATTATCTATTATTCCATAGGTATACTTACAGGTAGGTTGGTAGGTGGCTTATGTCATAGAATATTTCCAACTTCAAGTGACGTAGTTTAGTTTTATTTTTAACGTGTTGTCGAAAGCTTGTGTGTATATTATAAAAATAATAAAAAAAGGCGAATTATTATTCCCTAGTATTTTGTAAAGGTGTTCTTGATCTAAAAGCAAAGACATTAGTTTTAAATGTACACGATGCACTTGTGCACTAAACACCATCTAGTACTGTCAGAAACCTATTATCAGCATGTGCTAATATGACGGGAGTTAGTGAATCAACAATCTATAGGCTTCTTAAGGAAAGAAAATCTGGAACAGTAGCCCCACCTAAACGGTCGCCAGGAAGGACACCTATAAAAATTGATGAAGATGTGAAAAATATCATAAGAAGAAAAGTGCATAATTTTTATTTCAATAGAGAGATCCCAACATTAGATAAAATTAAAACTCTTACGATACACTATTTAATGGTAATGTAGTATTATATTACAGTATGGGCTAGAACTAAATCAGATAAAATGTATAATTTATTTACAACACGGGCAGGAAACAAAACGACCGCCACTGTCCGAAGTTTTATTCTAAATCATCGGCTAACACCATTGTTACAATTTTACGATCCTATTGTGAAAGGTAAAATTAGGGGTGTGCCAATCTATATGGTGTTTAAACTACCTGTATTGTTACTAAAAAGATATACTTTCAGGCGAAAATAGTGCATTGTATACCCAGCAGGAAAAGCTGAACATTCCCGGACGACCGTAAAGATTGCCTGTCGAGGCGCAAGCCGAGACTGGCAATAGGGAGTCCGGGAATGTGCTTTTTCTACGAGGTAAACATACTATTTTTCCGAAAATCGATAGGAACTTATAAGATACAATCAACTTGTTATAATTTTTAAAATAAACATTATTGTAATTATTTTATTCCCAACAAGGAAACAGGTATTGGTTTTGTAACTATGGAAATAAAGTAATATTGAATTGTCAAACTTGACGCAAGAAAGGTTTGTCGTTTAAAATGATGAGTGATGATGACTGTTTCATTTCCGGAACTCCCCCAGAACTTACGGAAGCAGTAAATACTGCCTCATTGGATTTATTGCCAAAAAAATCCAAAGAAAAATATAATTATTCATACAATCGTTTTATGGAATATCGGAAGAATAAAAATGCATGTTCTTTCTCAGAAAATGTTGTTATGGCATACTTTTTGGAGCTTGGTGCCAAGATGAAATCTTCAACTTTATGGTCGAACTATTCAATGTTGAAAGCAACCCTTGCAATTAGACATAATGTGGATATATCGAAATATCCAAAACTTCGTTCATTATTGAAACGGAAGGTTGAAGGCTATAGGCCAAAAAAATCCAAGATTTTAACTAAAGAACAAATCAACACATTTATACAGGATGCTTCAGATAAAGAATATTTAATGATTAAGGTATGTCCCATAACTTCGATTTTTATTCGGGTTATTTTCATATTCCTTTATTGTTTTAGGTTGCTGTAATATTTGGTATTTCCGGAGCTTGTAGAATGGACAAGTTAGTTAAAATGACTTTACAAGATATAGAAGACCTACAATCCAAGCTTTTAGTAAAAATATCAGACTCTAAAACGAATACATCAAGATCATTTTTAGTAAATGAAATGTACTTAAATATTTACCGCAATTATGTGGCTTTAAGACCAGGAGACATGAATAATATCCGATTTTTCTTTAAGCGCCAAAACGGAAAAGGATGTAAACAGGTAGTAGGAATACACCAATTTAGAAAAATGCCTAAAATAGTAGCTGCATATTTGAATTTGTCAAATCCGACCGAATATACCGGCCACTGTTTTCGTCGGTCTTCTGCCACGATCTTGGTTGACTCTGGTGGCGATATAACTAGCTTAAAGAGACTGGGCTAATGGAAATCATCAAACGTCGCTGAGGGATATATAGAGTCTCTTACTAATAAAGTACAGGTGGCAAATAAAATTTTCGCAGCAGATAATAATCAACAAAATAACCCTACTAGATTTGATGTTTCCCCAATACCCAATTCTTGTCAAACAAATAAAATTATTAGTGTTAAAAATATTCAACAAACTAATAGTTCCAATGTTCTTCCAATGTTTAATACTTGTACTAATTGTCAAATAACTGTTAATATATCAAATAATTAATTTTAAAATGTGTGTTATAATGTGTTTAAATTTCGACAACTACGGTTGTATTCATAAAAAAGGCGTACAAAGAGGTTGCGTGCGTTGATAACTTTCAATAAAATTCTTATGGGACAGTGACATTTAGCCTAACCTTCTTGTAAACTTTTTTTTATGAATACAGCTGTAATTCTCAATCATTTTTTTAGTTTGCAAACAACTGTACAAAAATAACATTTCCGTACAGTACAAAAATAAATATTTCCTTACAGTTATTTTCCGTTGCATAGCAACGACGAAGTGCAAGGAAATATTGACTTTTTCTTTCAAAAAAGTTGTCAAAAATGTGAATATTTCCTATCGATTTTCGGAAAATAATATTATGTTCACCCGGCAAGCTAAAATTTGTGTTTTGCATTTTTAATGAGGTTTCTTAGCTGTCAGGCAATAGGGAACAGACTTTACCATTCATACATTCAAGTTGATGAGTAAAAAAAAACCTAAATTTCTCATCAAACATTTTTAAAACGCTTCCATTTTTTACTTATTATTCCTCTATGCAACTGCTTTTAAGAAAAATAATTCAATGAAATTTGCAACATAAAAAGAGTAACGCAATATAATAATTACTATTGCGGCCGAAATAGCCGATTTTTTTTTAATTAAATAGAATTAGAGATAGATGATATAATATGGAATATTAAACTATATAAGAATGACGGATGTCCGAGAAAAGTTGACAACCCATTTTTTGACGTATTGGAGCTGGTTTGGCCGCAATTGTGGAGCTGATCGTAACTCTAACCTTAAATCTGTCGCCTGTCTGTCATTATAATGCAGCGCCGCGGCAACAGAGGTCTCAAATTCACTGATGTGATGTCGTGGTGTTGCCGCATATCGTATTTTATTGGAATTTTTAAGGATTTAAGTATTTTTAACAGACAATAAAATAGGAGATTCTCAACTCCAGCCAAATGTATGTGTTTGATAATATGTAATATATACGCTGATTACTCCGGGGTAATTGGACCGATTTTCACAATGATTTTACCGTTGCATTAGGTGTTAAATGTTAAACAAATAAAAGTAGATAAAAAGCGACAGCAAGTATAACTAAAATAGGTTTTATTTCGTCGAAAAATAGCAAAATACGTAATATACTAATACAAACAAACTGAATGTTTCTTAAGTAAGAAAGTAAAACCTACTTATTTTAACCATTTTGAAAAGTAGTAATAATTGCAAATAAAAACCAAGTTATACAAACCGCACATCATTCATATTTTACCCAATATATACGTTGTAGCCTAGGTAGGTTTTGAATAGTGAGAGTCGTCATTTAGTTCTGTTAGAAATAGAATACATGGCGGTCAATATGTTTTCATGTAATTAACGTTGGGACGTCAAAAGGTTGAAAATATTATATGCTACAAAGCAATTAAAAATAGGTACATTTTTAGGTCTAGACGTGGATAGGTGTAGGTACTTATGTTAAATCAAGTTTAACGATAAGCTATAAATATAAATTTAAAAAACTCATGCAGCAAGTCAAACAGACAGACGGCAACAATGTTTTAATTTAGCAGTGAAAAGGTTAGTCGAGTTCTTGTTGGTGAACTCATTGTGCCATCTATGAATTTGACGTAGCAGATTTAGGAAATCGGCTCATATGGCCTTCTTATAGTTTGATATTCAATTGATGATATAAACAGTTTTACCGTGGAAATAAAATTAGCAATATATTTAACGAAACAGTGTTTGCACGGAAGATTTTAATGGCTAATAATAGAAGAAAAAATTCTAAACTAAACTTAAAAAACAAATTAAAGACCTTTGCTAATTAAGTCAACTGAGGTATCATTGTCGGGAAGCTCAACTCAAAACAGCTTCCTAGTTGTGGGCATTTTCGGAGCAAGGTCTGGCATAATTTTAGATCTCTTATTTATTGATACTCCTACGTAAGTGGTGAAAATAAGATCTTCCAAGTTTACCTTTGAATAAAATTATTTACACTCTATTGTCGTAAATATGAAGGGGATAACTTCTGCCACTGCGCCACTTTGTCAACCGAAATCTTTGAAAAAACCCAACTTCAGACATTTCTTTACTTTCATATAATTTGTCATCTCGTTAAAATTTCTAGGAAAGCCATCTTGTACAATATCTAATACACCTAGGTCGTCGCCATATAAGCCAAGCTCTTCTATGTCCATAACAGTATTAGAAATAATAATAATAAAATATTCAACAAAATATCAAAATAGCAACACCAAAAAAACTACAACTTTAAACAAAATAACGTTTCTTGATATTTTCTAATTGCAATTAAGTAACTAATCGGCCAAATTTGGTTGGGTACAGTTAATTGTCGATTAAGTAAAAAAGCTGATTAGTGATTACCATAGACAATTTACCTTTAGATACGTACAGCTTATCTCCTGCGCAAACAAAAGTTACGTTTTATGGGTGAAAAAATACGTCCGAGCGCATGATTCGCCGGTCAGCTGCCTTCCTTCTGGACACCTTCGTGCATGCGCACAATCGACATGCTCAAGATACTCTACAGACCCGGCTCGGCCGCCATTTTTGTTGTTGTGTTTTAAGGTTTCTCTGTGGATTCCTTGTAGTTTTCTTAGCTATCGCGGATTGTGGGTGTTTAATATTTACGGATTTCTAGTTTTTGTGTAGTTTAGTGAATTGTGTCTGATTGTGAGAAAATAAGTTCTGTCAAAGTTGCTGGTTGGTTAATTTGTTCGTTAAAATCTGTACACCCCGACATTAAGCTTTTAATAAAGCCAGTATTTCACGCGTCATTCTCGGGCAAAAACTTTTCAAATTCTTGAACACGAAATGTTGCTTGAAAATGTCTTACACGTACCCAAGTTTTTGACAAATTGTAAAAATCAATTCAAGTTATATACCAACTAATATTTGACTTGAGGTTAGGTACAAGATAACACCGTAGATTGGTTATTTTGCTGGTTTTGTTTGTTTTTATATTCGATTTTATAAGACTGGTTTAATTCACTTGTTCTTGTTTTCTTCCTTTTCGAACTAAAAACACAACGTCGAATCATTTTTCAACAAATTTTAAAAACAAAACCTTAAAAACAATTTTTTATCCTTAAAATCTGATAAGTTTGCTACTACTAAAAATGCCAGAAATCACTACCTTTTTTTCCCAACTTGATCAAAAATGAGAAGAAATTCCAATTTTTTGGCAAGAATTTAAATGTTAAAGCCCGGACCTGTCTATTTTCCCATTCGTCAAACGATAATGTTGCAGTGCGCATGTCTAATATTGTCTAGCTTTGTTTACATGCGCGAGGCCATAAAGCTGCCACTTTCGTGAATATTGTTTGCTTATCTAAAGGTAAATTGTCTATGGTGGTTACCGACTTAATCAGTTAATCACAATCAAACCTTAATCAGCAAAAATATATGTTGGTCGGTACGGGCTATAATGATTTAAATAATAAAATGCCTAGTGTGCAATACTAAAAACTTTTAAAAGAGGATTATACAGGGTGATTCATGGTGGATGGTACGTTAGACGTATATGACGAACCAGCTAATGAATCGATCTGAAAATTTTGTCTTTTACATAAACGGTCATGCTTCACTTATCTAAAATATTTTTGAATTAACAGGCTTGCCACTTTTACCACAAATTAGTAGGAACTTGGATATTTTAAATAGAGCATCCTGTATTTTATTTCATTTTTGAGCCCCTCAATAATTTACTAACAACTTTGTTTAACGTTATCCATGCCTATCTCTAACTGTTTCTAAAATATTTTGAAGAACCTAAAAAATTTTGACATTTTTTTTATTTTGAAATATTAATGCCAGGAAGCTTTCCACCCTATAGCTAAATCAAAATTTCGGCTTTAAAATACAGGTAATTTGGATGTTTGAAAAGGTGACCATATAAGTATATTTTAGTTAAATTTAACATCCTGTTTATTATCGCTGATTTGAAAAGCTACTGGCTCTTGTCGCATTTTTGACTTATAAACGATTATTTGTAAAATTTTCTCGACAAGCATGGAAGAAAACTATTCAAATGCAGTTCTCAAAAATATATTTATTTTATTTGGACAAGAACAAGGATTGCTATAATAGAACATAATGTATAAAGCTTAATGAAATGTACCCAAATCTACTGCCAATAAACCTCAAATTGTTTACTAAGTTTGGTTCAACTTTAAATTCAATATTTAATTTCAATATGGGGATCTGCTAACTCTATAATAATAAAACCTTTAAAAAATTACAAAATAAACTTATTAAATGTATATACAAGCTTCCCTTTTTGGAAGCCACAAAAAATTTATACAAACCATTTAGAAAATTTATATAAATTAAAAATATGTGTTATTATTCATTCAATAAACATTCATCAAAAAAAATTAAAAATCATATTTAAAAAAATGAATACCTTACATAATCATCATAGCCGGCAAACTGAAACTCTTTTGGCAGTAAATATTGGAAGTATTTTCGGTAAACGATCATTATTATACAATGGGATTATGATCTATAATAACCTACCAAATAAATATAAAAACATTAAAAAATTAGTAAGTACTATTTAAAAATTAAACTAAATTGTATTTTTTTAACAAAATAAATGATTCCATTTGAATTAAATAATATTTGACTTTTTTATTAATTTCGTTAATATATATATTTATGTATTTTTATAAAAATTGTTAACTTTTAAGTTTGTTATAGATTATAATTTATAATCCCTGTAATGGACTTTTAAAGTTCGTTGGGAATTTGTTAATAAAAAGAAGCGCCAAGAAACTTATGGTATTCAGCACCTATATCGGTAACAATTAACACAATAACACCACAAAAATAACGAAAGTGACATATTGACCTTAAATTTCGTTTATCTTATGTGGTGTCTTTAGCTTCGATATTCCTTCCTAAGAATAATGTGTTTTTTTTTTATCTCCAAGTGAAATTCTATTAGAACGTCTCATATATTAATATCTTCGATTTTTACTGCCAATCCAAAATTCTTTGGTTTAACAAAAACTATTAACAAGGTTCTTCGGCTTTCTTCTATGTCTTTTAATAAGACGCGTAAATAGAGAGCATAATACTGTGCATGCAAAAATTATTTGCATCAAAGAGGGCCTTGCATCTAAGGACGTAATGCTTAGCCGTAGAGCTTAATACCTGTTGGGTGTCAGTAACTACCTGAATTAACAATCAATCAGTTATTCCGTCATCTTTGACAGTCGTTACAAGTAATTTGATTCATCGCTAATTTTTCCAATTAATTGAACAATTCACACAATGGGCTTTACGGAACAGCACAAAACATTCACGGTTGAAGCGTATTTTCGAAACGGGGTTAGAGTAAATGGTAAATGGCAATACAATCCGGGTTTGTGCATGGACGATTTTCACGAACATTTTCCTAACGTTGCTTTTATTGCTGGGGATTTTTATCATTGCCTGAAAAGAACCGTGGCTGTGTTTAGGGAAACAGGTTCTATACAACACAAAAAAGGGGCAGGAAGACCATCTGTAAGAACAGAAGAACTTCTTGCAAACGTTCGTGAAATAATGCAAAATACGCCAACAACTTGTATAAGACGCCTGTCCCAAGAAGTGGGAAGATCTTATGGAACATGCAGGACGATTCTTAAGAAGCAGGTAAATTTATTTCCTTATAAAGTATAAGTATTCCAAGAAATACAAGCCGCAGATTTTAAAAAAACGCAGGAATTACTCTCAATGGTTTACCCAAAATTTAGGTGAAATTATGCTTGGAGCATGGCGGTGGCCAATTTCAGCTATTTATGTAATTATTTTTCTTTTTTATTCTGCATATTCTTACTTTGTTAATTTTGTAAACATTTGTCTACTTATTTTATTACTCATTAGTTTGGCATATAATGTCATAATATGAATTTGACAAAATTTTAACCTAGATTTGGTTAGATATATCGTCCCCATATTATCATTGTGATCTAAACCAATCCCTACGTTTTTTAATCCAAGCCCTCTATGATGCAAAACATTTTTGCTCGCACGGTAGTTCTACGTAAGAAAGCATGAGCTCACATACAAAGTTTGAGTTGGTTAACGGATGAAACTTGTAACGTTACTGAATTAACTAACAGACATAGTTAATTTTCTACGTTCTCGTAATGCAGCTTTGTCAAAGACTCCACCTTTTTGTTGGTTTTTATCTTAAGTTATCAATAAATCCCCTTTTGACTTCTAATCTACCAACAGCCTAAAAATGTATGGTGAAATAAAGCGAATTAAAATAGCAAATAATATATTTAATTTTCCTCTAATAATTTAATGATAACTGTTTACTCAACAGTGATATTTTTCCACGATTGCTTGAGAATATGCAAAACATAACAATGCTGGGTAACAGTCGTGGCTCATCTCTCTCGCCAATAATCGCCAACATTTACATGGAATGGTTTGAATCCAAAGCAATGGAACAGGCAAAGAAGAAACAAAAAATGTGGCTGAGATATGTTGATGACACCTTCATTATTTGGAATGGAACCGACGACGAACTAGGAGATTTTTTAAATCACCTCAATAGCTTAACACCAACAATCAAATTCACCATTAAGAAAGAAAAAAACAAGCAATTACCGTTCCTAGATGTCAACGTGAAGAAAAATGGCAACAGCATCGAAACTTCAGTATACAGAAAACCTACGCGTATAGGCCAGTATCTCAATTTTACATCAAATCACTCAAACAGTACGAAACATGGCATAGTTAAAACCCTTGTAGATAGAGCAATTACAATCTGTAACTCGGAAAAAGCACTTAAAAAAGAAACTCACCACATCAAGACCGACCTCAACAAAAATGGCTACCCCACAAGATTAGTTGACACAATATTGGAAAATCGTAAGAATCGACCCAACGCGCAAGAAGCAAACAGAGAGGCACAACCAACACTCAATATTCCGTATGTCAAAGGAGTATCTGAGAAAATAAGAAGACTAGGACAACGATATAACATCAACACCGTATTCAACTCGAGGGACCCCTAAGAAGCCACCTGACGAAGACAAAGCCCACAAGTCAAAAAGATAGGAAAAACTGCGTCTACCAGATCCCCTGCGAATGCGGCCAATCTTATATAGGTGAGACATTGAAAACAAGGATTAAAGAACACAAAAACAATACGTTAAAAGAAGAGACCGAAAAATCAGGTGCAGCTGACCATGCCTGGAAACATGGTCACCCTATCATGTGGTCAGAAGCTGAAATCCTACATAAGGAACCACACTGGAGGAACAGAAAGCTCAAGGAAGCTGCTGCCATTCACCAGAACCCAGGCTGCTTTAGTAAACCATCATTAGACATAAGAAATATCTGGAAACCTTTGTTAGATAGATGTAATCTTCGGATAATATCGCGTGCCAACTGAACGCATGGCTGCACCCACCTCAGTTATGTTTTAGTGCACCTAGCTAGTATAAATAGTCTTGTAGTTATTTTACTTATTTAGTATTCACCTGAAGACGACTGGAGATACTTACCAGTTGAAACGTTGCGATTTAAAACAAATAAAGACAATGGAAGTTCAAAACTCTTTCATCATTCAAGAAACATCATTGTCTCCAACCTTCAAACAGTCAGTCGTGTTCTAGTGCTAGCCATCAAAAATACACATCGTAATTTCTGATATTAGGCTCAAAGAATTGTGAAGCTGTTGTGGTTACAAGAGATGAAAATAAATGTTTAATAACGTGTTGTGTAAAGATTTGAATATTGTAGCAAATTAATATAAAAAAAAATGTCGTCTAATAAACAGGAAGTAGGCGTGGTGTAACAGTAAGTTTATGAATAAATTGATTTGTTACTCTTGCTTGATTATTGGTGATAATTAGCCATATATGCACGTATTAAATGCCCGTGTAGAATTTATTTTAAAACAGGTAACTTAAAAGCTCTCGTTTGGTGGATATCTACTCACATCGTCAAAATATTATCAGCCATAATAAATCAAGTTACAATAGGTTTTGAAGCACCACGGAAATTGTTTTAAAGATTAGAGATGCTCATCATGACCGGTTATTAAAGACATGATTGAGATGGCCGTTTTACTCACACGTTGTAGCGTAGTATGAGAGAGGCACAACACTGCTCCCCTGACCCTGAACCTAGCACCTAAATAAATGTTCTTCTAAGTATTTATTGGCTATTTGATAGATTTTAAGACATGTCAATTGTTAATTTTATACATAGTACGTACCTACCTTCTTTTCTTTTAATAATAAATAATACACTTAATTAACTAGTAGGGAAGGGCAAATAAATTTGACAAAATTTCCAAGTATACTAATAAAATTTGCCCCCTCCAGAAGTAATCCTGGCTGCTACAACAATATTAACAGGAACAGGTATTGCTCTGCAAGACTTTTTTCTGGCTCTGCCACTGCTAACCTAAGCTGTTTTATTGTTTAAGGTTACTGCTAATGGCAACTATAAAATTTATCTTTAACTGAAGATTTATTGGTATATCATTTTGCTGGAGTGATTATATTCAATTTTAACGCGGTTTAAATTGATTTTGCAAAACGGTTTCTCTAGTGTAGTGTTAAAATAATGCATATTTTATTAGGTTCTGTTTAAGCTAATACAATAAAATATACAGGATGGCGGTAAACGGCCCATAAATAAAACTAGGAAACTACAAGACAGCTATTTAACTAAATATATTCCAAGTTTGATATGAATTTTATTATTCATGGTCATTGTTAGCTAATTGTCACATACAATGTGATAGTTATAGGTACTGGCCTCTTGTGGTAAATTTTCAGGACGATGGAAATTTAGTTTTACAGGTACAGAAAAACACAGCTGAAGGCATTAGCTACTTTTGTACTTGGAGGTAGGTAGTTATTAGATTGATGCATATTGCGATACTTTATCATTATCATCAATCAGCTTACACTCGTTTACTGCTGGACATAGGTACTTGTTTACTTCTACATTTTCCTATTTTGTGCCATCTGAATCAAATTGGTGTGGACATGTCTTATGTCGTCCGATCATTAATTATCGCAATGTGTCCCACCCAGTTCCACTAAAGGGTTGTTATTCTCTCTACCGCATCAGTCACTCCAGTTATTCTGCAAAGTTCAATACTAGAAGTTCAAAAATACACAGCCTTAAGGCCGAGACACAATTAAAAAATAAGTAGATTAGAATGCCCGAATATGGGCCCTGCATTTAATATGAGCCCCTCAAAAACTCAGTAGGACCTTAAGCGACATCTGTGTAAAATAGCTTAAAATACACTTATTGGATAGCCAACTGTTTTACCGATAGTCTGTTATAGAATTTTAATTTGGTTGTAAACAGTTAGTGGTGAATGGGTTTATGAAAATTTGAATATATATTTAGTTGCGTGAGGATATTTTGCCAAATATTAGCTGACTAGGTTTAAAATATTCGCATCAGTGTGTTGTATTAAGATTAAGTTTTGTTATATTTTCATATAGATATTGAGTCACTTAACACCAAAAAATAATATGACATTTTATTTGAATGACACACGTTTTGCTGGTAATATGGGCTCTTTGCTGGTCCGAATATGGGCCTAGGCCCATATTTGAACCTGACTTTGAATGTACTGTTTTTCCAGGATACATGATGCCACGTCATCAGCCAAAGTACTTATCAAAGAATCTACGAAAAAAATGGAGATCTGAAGATATGGTAAGGGCTTTGGACAATAATCAAACTATGGACTTAAAAAGAGCCAGTAAGTTTGTTAATGTACCAAGATCAACACTGCAAAGATTTTTAAAAAGGACTTAGAGCAATCTCTCTTTCTACCCCTAAAAAGAACCCCCGAAACGAAGTTTTTTAAAACCAAAACTGACAAAGGAGGCATCTAAGAAACAAAGTAAATGTAATAATGCTGATACCGACCAAGACACCAACGCAGAAAATGAACCATTTGTTCCGGCTGACGATGACATGGATATCGATAAAATCGGCCAAATCGTTCCAGATGATAAAGATGCCACATGCCTGTTTTGTGATGGCAATTTTTCAGAACACCACAGAGGGGAGCTATGGGTTCGTTGCCTCATGTGCAATATGTGGGCACATCAGCAATGTTCTGGAGCAGAGAAAGACAGTTATGTTTGTGATTTTTGCAGATAACTTATTGTTTCCATTTATAATATACTAGCGTGTACCCGGCCTGCGTTGCAATGCCAGGCATTATACGCCTCTGAGATAATAATAAGGCGAGTTCACCATCACGTCAAGATTTGTAAATACAAACCCGAACAAACCTCTAAATTTATCAGTGTTTCTCTACAATATTATGCATTTATTATACATAAAAACCTTCCTCTTGAATCACTCTATCTATTAAAAAAAACGCTTTAAAATCCGTTGCGTAGTTTTAAAGATTAGGGCACATATAGCTGGGGACAGACGCGACAGCGACTTTGTTTTATACTAGGTTAAGATATGTATGTTTATTTCTTGTATGTAAAGTTAATTTCTTACTCTTTAGCTTTATGTATCATTTCTGATTGGGGCTCATATTTCACACAGTCTGCCTTCCTATGTGAAATTGACATTATTTCCTATTTTCTTACAAACCACAGTAATTTTTGCCTGTTTGGAACTTTGTCGCTTCTACAATAATTATAGAAGAGGGTTTAAGCTAGGTGTATGCCGATTTTTAGATTTTTTTTTCAGAAACTTTAAAAATGGTTAATGGGGACCCATATTCGGGCCTTCTCCTCTATTAATCACTCAGCAACAGAAATAAGATTTGATATGAAGTAACAAATCAATCGCGACACAATTAGGTTTTAAGTAACAGGCAACAAGGAACAAAATTTAAAATATCGAAATGGATTTTCTGTTCCAAGTTTTTTATTACTGACCAATGGAAAGCTGTATAGAATATGCCCCGCCCTCAATGAAAACTTTGACGTTTGTCGGTTTGATTTTTATGTTAGAGACGTATTTTTAATTTTATTTTAATAATTTGTTTATGTATTTGTTATAAAACTAATGAGCTTACAAAAATAATCATATATTTTGGGAATCATAAAAAAACAACAAAACACCAAAATAACCTGTTCTATCGACAAAACGAAAAGTTAAAAAAAGATTTATTGACAGTTAGCAATTCAACCATTATGTCACAATACTTTATCGTGCAATCATTAATTTATATTTTTTATTTCTTATTACCTATTAATTATTGCATAGTGCTTATTTTTTAATTGTGTCTTGGCCTTTAGAGACAACACCATCAACAGAACTGAAGTGACTGATGCAGTTGAGAAAGGGTACTTACTTGTACAAAAACATGTTTTTTTACATTAGGGATAATTCGGACACAAACCGGAAAATAAAAATTAAGTTTAAAATATTATTTATTTCAATTTTTAGATTTTATTATTTATTCTTAAATGCTTATATAATTTTTATATTAACTACTTCAACTTTTCATTGAAGTATAAGACTCCAGTTAGGTTAACCCCAGGGACCGTTTTTGATACCAGAAACTTTTCAAACTTGGACAACCAAAATCCTATAATTATTTTTAAATCGACAAATCGTAGGCAGAATGTCCTGTCTGGTAAAATTCTTATTACGTATTATGGCAATAAGCCATTTGGTGAATTCTAATTGCCATTAAAAAAAATTAAAGGTAGTTAAATTGCTATTAAAACCTGCCCAGTTATCCTTTTTAGTCAAACTTGTCTTGATACATTAAACCTTTAATTTAAAAAAAATTACGATTTATAATCTTCTCACCTTTACTTAGAACGTCTATTTAATGTATTTCATGTAATGATAATTACGAACATCCTCCTGAACTACTAACCATCCACTTTAAGGAGGCGAAATATTTTAATTTTAATACTGGTGTTAGCCTAAAAATAAATATTTTCTTTTATAGAAATATTATGTAGAGTTGCTGTTAAGGAAGCGTGAAGTTAAGGAAATTAACATTTCTTTTCAAAGTGTCAAAAAAATAAATAGCCAACACTTACTTGTACATTTCTTTACGGTAAATACAAACTTGACTTCTAGTTGGGTTCTTCTTTGTTTTTTTTTTCTATTGTTTTTAAAATATTATTTTGTTATATTATTAATAAATTTATCCAATGTTTAGATAAAAAGTAAATATTTTTAGTTCGATTTTAGACTAATAAGAGAGCTTATAGCTGACACGTGGGTTATAACCATAACTGACTAGTGGGTTGTGGTAAAATACACAATTATCGCGGCAATCATTCCTACAAATAAAACTCATGAAAATGCATGAGTAACAAAGCTGCAGTACAAGGGAGAGGCTTTTACCTTGAACCGAATTTTTTCAAGACCTTATTTTTTCCTCGTTTTAAATTATTAAGGCAATATTTTTGGGTTAACTTGTAGAAAAAACATAATAGAATATGATGTTAAAGAGCCATTTGGATAAAACAAAAAAATAATAATTTTTTGGGCATTAATTTATTATTACGAATTTGGCCCATGGTACAAACCCATAGTGTACCTTGGATCAAATTTGAACCTTGTGGCACAAATAAAAATTTTAAAAAACATTTATGGCTATTCTACATTGTGCTTCTGAAAATCTAAATTAAAAATATGTATTCCTTTTTGCCTTTCTGACAATCCAGCCTGGCGTATTGGTTCCAGTTTAAGTAAAACTTCATTAATTTTTACTCCTATGTGTTTAGCCTGGTATTACTCTATAAAATCCATTTAGGGCAATTTCTCTTTATACTTGGTTTACTTCTTGGCATCTTAAAAAATAATTCCTAGAATTATTATACATTCAAAAAAGAGGGTTAAAATGTGTATTGTACCTTGGACCATGGCTCAACGTACAATACAAGTCCAAGTCCAAGGAACAAGATTATTTAATTTAAGAGAATGATTTTTCTGACCCATAAAACCAAAAAAAAAAATTAACATTAAGAAAATAATATGTTTACAAATCTAACTTCAACATAAGACATGCAAAATTTTTTTTTTGTACTGTAAAACTGAATAGAAACTATTAAAATCACTTTAAAATACTTACTTTGAGAGACGCACAAAACATACACTCGCTCCCATAGGAAATCGTTTAACTGAGATGCATTTAACACGTGTCAGACGTTCGTAGTGGACATGTTAACTAACAACCAGAATTTGATTGAGATTTACGCGCTAAATTTGAAATTATACAAATAGTTCAAGGTACAAGGTGGTTTAAGGTACAAGCTTCTTTTAGAGTCGTTTTTATCATTAAATATTTCGTCCAGATGCATGAAGGTGCAATTTTCTTTTTGAGATCCAAAAAATATGCCAAGAAAACATTTTGGTTTACCAGCAGGAACTTTTTTATTCACACCAGCCGGGACTGTGGAGAATAATAAATAAAATCGCTTCTTTTTGAATTTCGGCTGGAGTTTCTTCCATATTTTGAAAAATTACCCTCGAAAATCGCAAAAATAATAATTTCAACTATCTTATTTTTGTTATTAATCAATCCCCTAACAACAATAATCACCCTTACCTACGTTTACGTATCAAATTTTTCATTCAAAAATATCTCAATTAAAATAAAATACTGTTTCTGATTACATAATAGACATTTACCTTTAGATAAGCAAACAATAATCACAAAAGTGGCACATTTATGGCCTCGCGCATATAAACAATGCTACAGCGGCTTAAGCATGCAACATTATCGTTTGACGAATGGGAAAATAGACAGGTCCGGGCTTTAAAATTTTAGTTCATGCTTAAGAAATTGTAAAAGTTGACCTTCAATTTATTTTTATGTCTAAACAGCTAAGCTGCCTTGGATTAATATAAACATTCCTAGGCATTTACTTCTTTCTTTTATATAATACTGGCGTGTGTCCGGCATGCGTTGCAACCTGCTGGTATAAATACAAACCCGAACAAACCCGATATATTAGTACCCGGCATGCCACTTTCTGAAATTGCACCCGTGCAAAGCCGGGGCAGGTCGCTAGTTATACATAAAAACCTTCCTCTTGAATCACTCTATCTATTAAAAAAAAAACGCTTCAAAATCCGTTGCGTAGTTTTAAAGATTTAAGCATATACAGTGAGGACCTAAAGTCCGCCCCCCCCCTCTAACTTCTAAACCGTTCGGTATATTTTAATGAAATTTTGAACGGAAATATTTGAGCAAGTCTTGCACTTTTTGACATACCAATGACAGCTTTAAATGTCAAGATGACAGCTGGGTCCGCTTTTAGAATATTTTTTTAAATGGAAAGGGGGTTCAAATGGTACCTCATTTCGAAGGTCTTTTAATGCTTAAAACATTCTCCAATTTAAAAAACATTTGGTTCAGTATTTTCTAAACAGGAATCAATAATATCGGTTTCTACATTATGACTACCACTGTTTATAACACACTTTTTTTTTACCTATAGTTGTCTATTGATTGTTGCTGTCATACTGTTTTTAAATGTCTGATTGACAGAAAATATTTTTACCTCGAAATTGTCTTAAATGGCTCGTTCTTTAGAAGATAAATTTGAAACGATTATTATTTTTGGCGAAGCTAACCGAAATTACCATGCTGCTGTTCGTATGTTCAATGAACAATATCCGGAACGCCAAATATGCAGAAAATTTTTGCGAAAACTAATCTTAAAATTTCAAGAAACTGGTTGGGTTAAAGACGCACCAAGGTCTGGAAGGCCAAAAATCGTGGAAGATGTGAAAGTCCAAGTTTTAGCTGAAATTGTTGTTACTCCCCAACAGCCAACGAAACACGTGGCTGAGGCATGTAATGTTTCTCGTAGTTCTGTCAAAAGAATTTTGAAAAGCCATAAATTTCACCCATATAAAATGAAAATTATACACGAACTAACCGAAGATGATCCAGATAGACGACTAGAATTTTGCGAAATTATGTCAGAAAGAATCGTAAGGAATAATAACTATTTGCGGAATATCTATTTTAGCGACGAAAGTACTTTTTCTTACATGGACGAGTTAATACCCAAAACTGTAGGTAATGGAGTGATGAAAACCCTCATGTTTTTCGAGAGGGACACACACAGTTTCCCCAGAAAATAAATGTTTGGGCAGGCATTTTGGGTAATCACATTATAGGTCCCATTTTTCTGAAATATAATCTTAATGGCCCCAGGTACCTGGATATGTTGCAACATACAATTACTCCACTTATTAATGATGTAGTTGCCCAAAACCCACATGAGTTTCAAGAGGTTGTATTTCAACAAGATGGTGCCCTGCCACACTATTTTAGGCAAGTCAGAAATTACCTAGACGAATCTTATGAAAATAGGTGGATTGGTCGTCGAGGTCCGACAGAATGGCCAGCTAGATCGCCAGACCTAACGCCTCTAGATTTTTTTCTTTGGGGATACGTTAAAACTGAGGTTTATAAAAAGGCTCCAGGCTCATTAGAAGAACTTAGGCAACGAATTACAGATGTTTGTTCAAGGATAACGCCACAGGTCCTTCACAATGTCCGAGAGGAATTTACTAATAGAATATTTATTTGCCAAGAGGTCCATGGCGGTCATTTTCAACAATTGTTGAAGTAACCACTGTTTTGTAGATGTATCCCTTTATCTTTTGTTTAAAATACTTATAGTTAATTAATAAATTTCATTTCATACTGAACCAAATGTTTTTTAAATTGGAGAATGTTTTAAGCATTAAAAGACCTTCGAAATGAGGTACCATTTGAACCCCCTTTCCATTTAAAAAAATATTCCAAAAGCGGACCCAGCTGTCATCTTGACATTTAAAGCTGTCATTGGTATGTCAAAAAGTGCAAGACTTGCTCAAATATTATCGTTCAAAATTTCATTAAAATATACCGAACGGTTTAGAAGTTAGAGGGGGGGGGGACGGACTTTAGGTCCTCACTGTATAGGTAGGGACGGACAGACAGCGACAGCGACTTTGTTTTATACTATGTTAAGGTGGGAGTATCAACATGCTTGCCAACCTATAACCTATTTCGCGTCGATTTATTTATGTTTTCTAGCTTTTATACAAAATTTAAAGAAAATTAGTATCGACTTGATATTCTATAGGTAATAATTGACATATTTAATAAATATCAAGGAATTTCATAACTTATTTTAGGAGAATTGTATAGCGAAAAATATCGGGTAAGATTTTTTTAACATTATTATGTCATTGTCACTCATTGTTCTTTCACTATACAATTCTCCCAAAATTAGCAATGAAATAAATTGATATTTTTGTAATATATCAGATACTACCTAAATAATGTACCGACGATATTGATTTTCTTTAAATGTTAGTTATTAAAATAATAAACTCAAAAAATCAACGCGGAATAGGTTATAGGTTGGCAATAGATTAAATGACGTTGAGAATTCAACCTTAAGATAAGTATAGAGAAAAGTGTCTTTTAAACTTTTTGAAGCTATATAAGTATTGCCGGAAAAATAGTCGTACCTCATTAGATTGCAGGGCGCAAATAAAATATACCAAAACATGCATCGGAATAATCTGTCTTGGTATGTGTTTCTGTTTATTATATTTTCATATCTTGTTGGTGTAGCCTAGGCGTAGTTAGATAAAGAAGAAAAGAGAAGCACGAAGTCTTTTTCCACAAATTTGTGTGTTTCTTTCTATATAATTTAACTCCACTTTGAGTATGGACTACTTCTTCGTAGTTAGATATGTTTAAATTGATCATAATAAAATAAAGTTATATACAGGGTGTCCGGGAAAATGTGGGAAACCTCCCGGATATGAAAAAAACACGTAAAAAGAATACTACAAGTTCATATAACGTTCTTTCGTATCGGTCTCCTCTTCGAAGATATGGGCTCCCAAAGAGCTCCCATGGAATTAAGTTTTTGACACATAATTATTACACCACAGGTATATTTCAATTTTTTTTTTCATATGACCTGTACCAGGTAAGACCCTTCAAATTACTATCCCAGAAAGTGTTGCGAATTACTCCCAGCTGCAGGGACGGACTAACTGTGACACTAATGTGCCCATTTTTTTTACGCCCTGTGTGATAAAATCTTTGGACAACGTTTTTTACATTGACTAAAAATTAAGTACTCTTCATTCATGTCACTAATCCTAACCGTTTTCGGAAAAACGTAATTTTTAACATATTTACGTTATATTATGTATGTTTAGCGTATTTTCCTATAAATTATAAATGTTCACTTTAACTGCTTAATATTAATACATGATCGCAATAAAATGACGTTTTTCCGAAAACGGTTAGGATTAGCGACATGAATAAAGAGTACTTAATTTTTAGTCAATAGTTAAAGGTATGTAAAAAACGTTGTCCAAAGCTTGTATCATACAGGGCGTAAAAAAAATGGGCACATTAGTGTCACAGCTAGTCCGTCCTTGCAGCTGTGAGTAATTCGCAACATTTCTGGGATAGTAATTTGAAGGGTCTTACCTGGATACATCATATGAAAAAAAATTGAAATATAGCTGTTGGTTTAATAATTATGTGTCAAAAATCAAAAACTTAATTCCATAGGAGCTTTTTGGGAGCTCATATCTCCGAAGAGGAGGCCGATACGAAAGAAGTTCATATGAACTTGTAGTATTTTTTTCACGTGTTTTTTTCATATCTGGGAGATTTCCGACATTTTTCTGGATACCATATATATCAAGATACATTACTGCTCCATACTTACTGAAAATACGAAATGCTTTGTGTTTTACCCCTATTTGGGCATAATAAAATAGTACGACAATTTTTACTAGTCATTATTTATATTTCAATCCGAGTATGGGAGTCACTAAAAGCACGAACAAAGTTTACTAAACTACATAAAAACTAGAAATCCGTAAATATTGAAACACCCGCAATCCACAATAGCAAAGAAATCAACAAGGATTCCACAGAGAAAACTTAAAACACAACAACAAAAATGGAGGCCGAGTCTGTTCTGGAGTGTATTTTAAGCATGTCGCTAAAGAAGGAGAGGCCGATAACAAGAGGTTTGTTCGCATGTCCAATGCTGCTGAGAGGAAAGGCATCTGACCGGCGAGCCGTGCGCTCTGACGTATTTTTTCACCGATAAAACTTAACTTTTGTTTACGCACGAGATAATATGTACGTATCTAAAGGTAAATGTCTATCGTTCACATTCAAACACTATAATTTTCTTATTTTTTTATTAATATCTATCAAGTGTTTTTGCATGTCACTCGTGTCAACTGGCCTACTGGCCTACGGCCTCAAGAGCTAAACATTTCCCAGCGTGACTTACATATATGTAACATAACACAACTACCATAAATAACTATTATACGCTTGTGTTATGTTGGTAACCTTCATAATAGTTCAAATCCTTCAATTTTTTATTGACCCGAATAATTCAGTAAATACGATATGAGTAGTAGACATCAATAAGAAAAATAATATTCATGTCAATTATCAGCAAATATCATTAATCAAAATTATAAAAAAGTATTTAAAAGATTTATTAATGCGGCATTTATTTATTTAGAATAAACGTAGACATCTAACATTAACTACTTCTTTTTTAGGACATTTGGCCAGAAGCAATGGCCTGTAGATGATGATTGTAATAATAAATATCGACTAATGCTAAGAAAATTATGATAAATTTTACGGAGGTTTAAAATTAAAAATAACGGATGTAACATGAAAGGTAAAAAGCCGATACCTACTTACTAAATAATAATATTCCGATCTTATCTAACGACAAGTTTTAAATAGAAAATCGGAATTATGAACTAACATCTTCCAGATGACGAAGAAATGCATTTAAATTGGTTATTAAATTAAATTTACTTTATAAAATATTCTTGCTATATTTTACCTAATCCATAAATTTTTCATTTTTAAATACATTCATAGAATATACTCATACCTCAGGAAGCCCAAAGACTGCGGCTGTGCTGGCTGCTTGGCTCGACGAGCCGCTCGACGTTATTATGTTGGAACAAAATCATTTGTGATTATGAAACATATCGCTCAAATTGTCAAAATAACAGCTGTCAAAATATAACCAAAAATTACCCTCATGCATTTAACTAGAGGTGTTGTTTTCGATTGATTACATAGAATATTTCCCTCATATGTTAATGTTCCCATAAGAGAAATGCAATTTTCGCAAAATTACAACGAAAACAGCACTGCCAGAAATCGAAAATTGCATAGCAAGTTTATATTGTTGACGAAACGTCAAAGCGGGATTTTATTGTTAACAAATGTCAAAAAATGTAATATTCTGACAATTAACGTCATCTTATTGAGTGACAGCAGACAAAAAAGTCAATGTCAACGAATGTTTTCCTTTCATTTTGTCAAGAATTGTTAATAACTATCTCTTTGCATTGGGATAAAATATTTAAATTTACTTGATTCGAGTTCTTAATTAATTTGGGAAATATATAAAATTAACAATGTATTTTTGCAAGTCATTACGTTAAGAAACCATTTAGACTCCTGTTCAAGTTTAAAATATGGCGAATTCGATGGTAAAATGACTTAACCCAGTCCTGTGTCTGTCGCCAACATCTTAACGTAAAATAGACCAGACCACAGCCCCCTCTATTAACAAGCCCTGTGTAAGTGACATCGGACAACGCCGCATCAGCTGGGATCATCAGATCCACAAGCTACTATTATGACGCGCGGCAACGGCGAAATTTTTATTCTTTCTGATATTTTTTGTGTTTTTTTGGCTCTGTTGCCAGTATATCGACATTGAAAAATGTACAAAAAAGTAATAAATAGTTTTGGATAACAAGAACAACTTACCTAATTATCAAATAACAGTAATATTGCGTTAAGAAGCTGTTTTTTTTTCTTCGCTTTTGGCGTACTAAACCTCCAGAAATAGTGTTTGGTATTGTCGCCGATATCCCTCGTGTTTTTATTTATGCTGAGAATATTAGCCCCTTGACTTTTATGAATTTTATTAAACAAATTAATGTCTAAGTCCCCGTGATTACATTCTGCTCCAGTGGATCCAGAATCCCCTCCCAGAATATTAATATCGGATGTAGACGCCTGCGGCAGCCAAACATCTATTGAAGCCGGCGGCTCATCGCGAGAAGCGTCGCGACGCCCGGCTTGTTCAGAGTACTGAAGTAATTAATAACTAGAAATGATAATCGTGGCTATGGTTATCCTTTAAAATTCGTTGAACTGTTCTTTCGATTACTTCTACGGCATCAGCGACTGCTTGTTGAGTAATTGAAAGATTTTCTATAACAGATAATAGCACAGCCAATTGATTCTGTTCAGTTCGGACCGGTTTATTTCTTACTGGTTTTGGGTTGTTTACATTTCCCGTTTGTAGAAACCTCTCTAATATGTTTTGCAGGCTCCTTTTGTCTGGATGTTGTCGTTCCGGATAACGCTGTGCGTAAACTCGGCTTGCCAAAAAATATTTCTTTTCACATGCTCCTAATATAAAAATCACATCAACAAGCTCTTCTTGGTTGTAGTCTATCACAAAAACAATATGAAGTAATTATAATAGCTTAAATTTATTACTAACAATTTAATAATTTTTGAAACTTTTAGATTACTAAAGTCAAAATGTTATCTGGTCACTTTAATAAACTTTAATACCAATAAATTGTTTTTCAAAGCCACCTTCGATATTTATTCATAATAATGACTGTGGGAATAGTTGATAAAATGAGTTTTCTGCAAATAAGTCTTGATGCGTTAGAAATTGCGATAGGGTTGCAATTAGGAAAAATATTTGATTTTTAATTCTGCATCGAATGACGTAAAAATATACTGGGGTTCCTATTTGAAATAAGAAAAATAAATTGCTTTAAAGTTTGCAAAGTTTGACACTAAACCCTGTACAATTCGTATTAATCAAACATGGTTGACGAGACTATTATACCTTGTTTAATAAGTACCTTTGTATAATTTTATTAACGAGGCATTATTTTTATTTTTTATTAATTTTTAATACCAGTGGTGCAAAAGTGATATTTTTTAGTTTGGCCTATAAAACTGAATCGATTTCAATAAAATTTTACGGGTATGTAGGTTACTATAGGAGGCACCCAAATGAGTAAGAAAATATATGGCATGTAATTTAAAAAAGTAAACTCTTATGACGTCACACTTTTTTGGAACACCCTGTATGAAAAAAAATATTTTCCTTAAATGCGCCCCAAGATACAGATAAGGTCTGTAAAATATGAAAATTCTAACTTAATTACTAAGTGAGCTATAGAAGACGGGAGGTGAGGTGCAGGACCCTGTATATTGAGTATACATATATTCTGTAGTATTCACTAGTAAGAGCTCCAACCTGCTTTTTTCCAGTTTCAGCAAATACTTTTGGGGGTTTCTTTACAGTGGAAAAGGTGCTTTCATCACATTGTAAATTCTCGGTGAAAGGTCGCTCAAAAAGCTAAATTCAGGGAATGGTTCTAAATACGTTTTGCTACTTTCACTTGACATCTTAAATATTCATATAAGTTTTTGTCTTGTCGTAATTATTTTTTCTTTTAAAATTTCCGGGATTGGTTTTTTGGAGTGGTCCCACCATCCACTTACCCAGCCAACTGGAAACGTCGACAGTCCACTCAGGGCGCAATGATAAATAATGGCTTTTTTGAGAAACAAAAAATTTAAGGGATGTTTTTAATTTGTATGCACGAACAACCGGATCAGAATTTCAGTGAAACCTATTATATACGGCAGAGGCACGTCCGATCTAGAAATAAGTAGCAATTAAAAATACTTATTTCTACCAAGGTGATGGCCAAAAAGTTTTTTGTCAATTACTTTCCGCGTCTGAATTTAATGTTTTCAAGGTTTAGGGTAAAGTCGTTTGTACGTAACCTGGCGCATATAATCTTAAAACATCTAAGAAGTTTTTACAAAATTATGTTTTTTTTGGCCCTAGTTTAACACTTTTGTCTTCGTTAAAGGTGCTTGCAATTTTTACTTCCCAAAATTCAGAAATATTAATTTTTTGTGAAAAATTACTGAGATCGTCAAAACTTTTTATAAAATCTAATTGCTCGAAAGTTTGATTAAGTTGAGATGTGCGCTCTTGTTGTTCCTCGTTTCTCTCCGCTGGGGTTTTCCTAGGAATAAGAACAGTTTTTGACAAGTAAGCAGGCAAATTGGGATAAAAGCACGGAACAGCTGTTAAATTTAATCTGGCTTTAATTGGAATTTTTTTTGTGGTACCCTCAGGCCAAAGATAAATATCCTCGCGGCTTATGTCACTGGGGACAAAATGCTTGGCACAAACTACAGAATACAGTGTGGGCGATCAATTAGCTCTTGGAATAGCTTTTAGCCATAGAATTTTCATATTTTCATCTTTTGGGAAGCGAAATACTGATACACTCTCTTCACCTGCCTTTAAAACACTTTTATAGTTAGAGTTACACCCAGGAATACAGCAAGGGCTTGGCATGTTGATAAATAAACAAACTAAAAGGAAAAAAAATGCACTTACCTGAGTACCAAGGTCTATAATAGAGGTAGCTTATCCTACCTACTTACGTACTATCTCTACTAGTGATATTTTTTTTTCTAATTTTTTTAACTAATTCACACTCGAATTCACATATACCTTCAAGCTAAATGAACACTTCAATATTTAATAAATTAACTGTAGCCACAAAACAATAAAGTTTATCCCAAAGAGCTAACCAGAATATAAAAAACACCACTTTCAAAATAAAACAATTCTGGCGCCATTTTGCAAACAAAACCAAACCGCCGTCCCGACTAGCTGTTCGATTTTTCACTTTATTATTGCTATTTACAGCAAACGCGCACCAAAAATGTTCACTAATATGTTGTAGACGTTCTTAGCAATCATGTCACTTAAATTTTCTATTAGATATCAACCGAAAACCGGATAAAAATACAAATTAATAGGACAACTACACCGGCATCCGGGACAAGTACAGGGTTTTTCCGTATATTTTGGAGCACCCCTGGAGCTTTTATTTAAAGACCTAGAAAAAACTTTAAATTACCAAAGTTGCATGCTTTCTCCTGAACTGTCAGAATTTGTTATCGGACAAAACAAATGAACATCGTAAATTTGTTAAATAATGCCAATGTCGATTTTTTTAAATAGAACACCCTGTATATTAATTTTTTTTTTAACTCCTCGCTCTCTTCTGATTTCAAATATGTATATATGTTATATGTTTACTTTAGTCGTTTAGGCAAAATTTCATTTCAAAATATTGCCGATTAGAAAATCTAGATTGCCCTGAGAAACAATTTGGTTGTTATTAATCGCTTATGGCAACTGACTTATGTCTCAAAAATAATATTTCATACCTTGAATGGTCTTGTCTTGGTATAATGGGTTACTCTAAAGATGAAAAATTCAATAATTATTAATAAATCGCAATATTTTGAAATGAAATTTTGCCTAAATGACTCAAGTAAACATATAACATATATACATATTTGGAATCAGAAAAGAGTGAGGAGTTAAAAAAAAATTAATATACAGGGTGTTCCATTTAAAAAAATCGACATTGGCATTATTAAACAAATTTACGATGTTCATTTGTTTTATCCGATAACAAATTCTGACAGTTCAGGAGAAATCATGCAACTTTGGTAATTTAAAGTTTTTTCTAGGTCTTCAAATAAAAGCTCCAGGGGTGCTCCAAAATATACGGAAAAACCCTGTATATGATAAGCTATGACTAACCCTAAAAAGTTACGTGACACATGAATCTGATTACAGTGTTGTCGATGTTTCTGTAACATCGCTTGGTAAGTTAAGATCGCTGTGACCAGACGTCAACAAGGTGCCGGAAATTACAGGTTACATAGTCATGATGCGGCATGTTCTTAGAAAAATTTGACTATACAATAGATTTCGTAATCCATTCGAAAATAAATTTTAATCCATTTGTTCCCAAAGTGATGATTTACCCAATCATCAAAAGGAATTGATAATTAGAATTGAAAAAAAAACCAAAAACTGTTGTTTTTAATGAACCCTGCATAAAAATCGCGAATCTAGTAGTTAGAATTGTAGTTTCAACACTAGCAAAATTTATTTAGTTAATCAAAGAATTGAAAAACAAAATCCAAAAAACTAAAAATGTTGTTTGTGATGAACACTGTAGTAATGGCAAATCTAATATTCGAAATTGTAATTTCAGCATAAGCAGGCGTATTTATAAAGAATGACTTTTTCTTCTATGTCTACTACTAAAAAAGTGTTTCCTCTTCTAAACTCTATCCGTTGACACACTGTATATCAAAAAAAGGATATTTAAGCTATTCCCATTACGTAGTATAATTTTATTAAAAGTCTTTATTATTTAAAACTAAAAAATTACAGAAATATTTAAAATATTAAAATTAACAGTTTTATATTTTTGTTACCAAATAAGAAATTTAAAAAATATTATAATATTTCAAAAGTTCAAAGCAAATTATAAAAATGATAACTTTACTTGTTTGCGAAATCTTCTGATAGGTCACACACCCAAACCCCCTTCATATCATTTATCTAGTGTTAATGTAAAAAAGCCTCCAAAGTGGGTTCCCCAATCCCCATCCCCACCTTATCGTCTATGCACAAGACAATCTTAGTGCTTGTGCTTTGTCAAGGTAAGTGTACATACTGTAACGTATAAATTTCAGCGATTTCAGGAACAAGGTTCGACGGTCTATAAGTTTTCCTCTGCGTTCTTGCATTCATGAATTACAATATATTTACTTCCAATCCTTGCTAGAGCTTTAAAAATACATTACATTAAATTGTTTACTTTTTGAACGGTTCTACGACACACAGAGGACATAAACGGAAGATTGTAAAGGATATTATCATCAATCATAAGTAAATGAAATGTGCAAAAACCTAATTTGTGGATCCGCGTTCAGCTGAAATTACTGTAGCAAATTGTTTAAACTTTCTACAAATAGAAAAACACAAGGTACAATTTGTTAAAATAATAAATAGTCACTGGCTTTAATAGTATATAGAAATTACAATTATTATTTTTTTAAATAAATCATTTACTTTATTATTTAAACACTTTCACTGGACAGGTAACTTTATTAATTATAGAAATTATGAACTTCCGACAGATATTAATATCATTTTTAACACAAGTCAAGTTTTGCAGAAAAGAACTAAAATTAACCTAAATTATTAACCTATTTCCACTATTTCCTAAATATTGTTAATAATTTTAAGAGTTACTGTACTGTATATGAATGTAATTAATGAAACTGCATAGAGCAAAATAATGATGTACTCGATGCTAGAGCACAAGACAATACTGCTGAATTAGCAACAGGCTTCTTGGCAAAACTGTAAGACAGTTTCACCCACATCACTGCGCAAATCGTAAGTATAAAGATCATCGGTATACATTTCAAAAACATCAGGAATTGATGAAATGCATCTTCAAATATATCTTCACGTTAAACATAAATTATGAACCAAATATTCAAAACTGTAGATGTTGGAGTACAAGAGTAACCATAGATTTATTTGGGCGGAAATGTTTGTACATGGAAATATCGAGCCTTTTGTGGAATAAAATTTGAAAAAGAAAATGTTATTGGACTTTTACAAATTAAAATTGGACCTGTATTAGAAGAAGTTGCTTCTGAGAATATTATGGACGATTGTCGTGTGCTCAGTGCACGAAAAGTAAGGAAATATATCCAAAAGGTTTTTGAAGGATGCATAATAGGATTAAATACACCATAAGTTGTCCAGTTCTTTTGCGATAAACTTTAAAATAAATCCAGTTAGGATGACTCGATAAAAAAGCTTGCGTTATTACCGATATTACAAAAAAACAATAGAAAAAAGGACCAAAAGAAAAATGAACCTTTTTTATTACGTTTATAGTTTTTGTTGAAATGTTTGATTTGATAAACGATAATCATTTTTGCGAATATATGTACAATATTTTATCAAATAACTCTATTTCATTCTGTGGTTTAAAATTTATTTTGTACATTTTTTTTACCATCAATCCCCATTCATTTTCAATTGGATTTAAATCAGGACTTCTTGAGCACCAAGGCAGACATGTTACGTTGTTTTATCTAAACCAGTTTCCTATATTTCTTATAGTATGCACAAGGCAGTTATCCTGCTGAAATATAAAGTTATTTCCTTCAAAAACTTTCGCGGCGGAAGAGAGAAAAACATTTTCCAAAATCTAAAGATATATTATATTATTGTTTAGTGTTTCACTAATATTCCAGCATACACCTGCAACGTAAACACTAATCCATGTCCACACATTAACGGAAAAACGTCCACTGGTTTGCTTTTTTTGAGTATACTTCTCATCATATCGGGAATTTGGTGGTCTATATACTCGAATCCTTCCTTTATAATATGTAGACTGAAAAGAAGTTTTCTCATCGGAAAAGATAACATTTTCCCAAAAAAAAAAAATTTTCTGGTAAATATTGCATAGCAAACCCAATTCTTTGTTCCTTATCACTATTTTTTAAAAAACGATTTGGATGCAGCTGCTCGATTTCTTAATTCAGAACATTGTCTTACTCGGCGTGTCGCAGTTCTAGATGAAGCAGGAAATCCTTTTATGCATAGCGGATACTGCAGTTTCAAATAGATTTTGCCTTAAATACTCCACCAAATTTCGGTCTTCTTCATTTGATGAATTTCTATTATTTAAACCAGACCCAACAGACCTTTTAAGTGTTTGATGATAGCGCCATTCTTTGAAAATTCCTTAAACAGTACTTCTAGGTACTCTAAAATTATCACTATTTTTCCATAAGACCACCCTATTTCTACTAAACATAATATTCTTGCTTTTTCAATAATAATTAAATGAGGCATTTTGAAATTAAGATAATGACAATACCTTGACAAATATCATGATAACAATTAACACGTTACAAAGGTATTAAAGGTAAAAAAGTTGCATTTACTGTGTCACCGTTTAGTGTACGAAATTATCTGTCGTCAACGGTGCAGAATATACTCTTTTTGGTATAATTTAAGGAATTACAATATTTTTTTTTTGTTTCAGGTAAATACTAGATTACTTCCATAACTCTGTCTCCATATGTCCTATATAAGGTAAGAAATATAAACAGGGGGTTATGAAGATGACTTATTGAATTCAAATGGGGACTCTTGTGTGTCCTAGAGATTTTTTTTTAAATCGACTGTCCAAATAGTTTTAAGTAAAAACCCATAATGCCAGACCGAACGCGCTGAACCTCAGTGGAAAATTCGAATCTTAACTTCCGCAGCCATTGAAAAGTTGTTGACGGTGGTTTTGGATTATTTTTAGCTTTTGTAACAATAATTCTTTTGATGCCGAAACAACGAGTATTTTTACAAAAATATGTAGTCAATAAAAGACTGTAAGCAGTTATTTATTTCTCTGAATAAATGTTTAGTTTTGTGTCATGCATGTTTAGAGTATCGAATGCGGAAAATAAATTAAAGATTAAATAGATTAGATTTATATGGATTTGTTTAATTATTAAAATGTACATTTTGTGGCAGGATTGGATTTTTATGTAGCTTTAATTTTTATTTATCACTACACTTACACACTTACTTGTAGTTATGTGATAAGCACCTGTATTTTAGCGAAGGTTCATAAATTTCAAAAGAAGAATGGTGAATTTTCTCACTAATTAAGTAAAAATTCTTTTATTTCAATAATATTTTGCACAAATCTTTGAGTAATCCTTTAAAGCAAATGAAATTTCAATATAATCCCATTAAGATAACCAAACTTAATACCTTAAATAATGTGTTTATGCGACACGGCAACGGCCACATATTCATTAATACGACTCGTCCTGGCGTACCTAATTAATGGCTAATTGTACCTCATGTTAAAGTCTGGGGGGACTCAAATTTACCAGTCTTTGACCGATAATGCCATATACATGTTCGATTGAAGGCAAATCCAGAGATCTTGGAGGCCATGGCAATATATTAATTTCAGCTTATTCAAAATAGTCCAATGTGACTGCCTCCATATAGTGGGGCATTATGTTTCCTCTGATGAAGACTAATGGTGGCGTAGAACCATAAGCGATTGTACCTCACACCATACAGTGCGATGAACATTAGGTTGGGCCGTTTTTATTATTTTTTATTTTTCCGGGGGGCTTATCGCGAAAAAGGTGCAAAACGATTTAAAACTAACGTGTGCAAAATAGTATTCCATTCTGATAAGTCCTTCTGCCTCCGGATTGTAGGCAAACTTTCGAAATTTTTGCGTACCCACTAAACCACCTAACGTTTATGAATTCTGAAATTATGTTTTGTCTTTTTTATTTTTCTAGTACATAAAGAAAACTAATAAAATTGTGTTTTATTTTATAAATATATATTGTTTGTCCGTGGTTGACTTGCTGTTATGTTTTAAAAAAATTCGACATTTTTTATTAAATTCGCTATTTTCAAAGCCAATCCGGAGGCATAAGTTGAAATCCGACCTCAACCATATTTTACGTGTGCTCTAAAGGTATCATGAGGCACTCTTTTCGCGATGAGCCCAAAGGAAATCGGCCAATTTTTTTTTTACATATAAGACGGCCCAGCCTAATGAACATACCTTTCGACACAAAATTGTGGATTACGCCGTTCACACGGCAGGTCATTATGTATGGCTGATCAAAATTCATCGCTGAAGACTACGGTATTCTATTCTTGGTATAATGTATCCAAAGTCAGTGTGATGACATTCCAACCGGCGGTAAACAGTCTCAAAGAGACCGATTATTAATAATATTATTATTAACATTAATAATGCAAAATTTTGTTTTATAAAAATTGTTGGAAATTACCACCTTCACTTAATAGGCATGCTTTCGCCCTTCTTTGCATCGAATAGCGCACTCGTTCAAATATTCCAGGCGAACTCCGTATTGTTTCACAGAAGGCAATTATTCGCTCTCTTAAATTTTCTAAAGTGTTAATGGGAGTTTTATACACTAGAGTTTTAAGATGACCCACAAGAAAAAATCCAAACTATTGAGATCAGGAGATCTTGCTGGTCATTGTTGAGCTTCTCCGCGACCTATCCAACGATTCGGATAAACTGCATCTAAATGGTCGCGAACGTTTACACTGAAATGAGCAGGAGCTCCATCATGCATATACCACATTTGATTCCTTAGCGCATATGGTACATCTTCAATTAACACGGGTAGTTCTTCTTTGAGGAAATGCAGATAAGACTGCCATTAAGGCGTTAGTTAATTATGTTTTTAAGGACGTCACGACCATTGTATGCCGTATGGAATGATTGGAATGTCATCACACTGACTTTGGAAAAACAATAGCACTGCAATCGGTTTTTACACAACTCCAGTCGATTACCTCGATGCTCTCGAGTTTAAGGCATCACCCAATAAGGACGAAATTAAACTAACCCAAAACTTCCTAAGTTACGATAAACACTTCGCATTTGAATAGGTCTTCAGTGTTCTGCAAACCATTGATTTGCAATTGCTTAAACAGCCAATAATAAGAAACTGGTTTTAATAAAAACTTTGTGAAACTGCGATAAGGCTAAAATTTTAATCATTTCCTTACAATGATCTGCTAAATATTTATGCAAAATAATATTCAAATAAAAGCATTTTTTCTTCTATTTAATATAATAAGTGTATGGGTTGCTCGAAATTGGGCTTGCGGCTCGATTCTGGTTCTTTTTGTTTTTCAAATATTTTAAATAAACTAAAATGTTGAATTTCCTTAGATTGGGTGTAACTATAAAATTTCTCAATATTTTTTAAATCTGTAAAAACATTTTCATGGCAACTTTTTACATAGAATATGCCTACTTGGTAATATTTTAGTTACAACATTTTGGTTTCCTGGAACCATTATCAGTTTTCTTTTTCATATGACCTTCATATTAGATTGTTTATTTATCTAAAGTGCTTAATTTTTCCTACAATATGATACTAAACACTATTATAAATTAAAAATTTATAACCTCAAAATAACTAAAAATAACATTTTTAGGGAAAATTCGAACATAATTGGTAACACTGACATATCGGATTATCCTTTTACTTAAGAATAAAGTTAATTTAATAACAATAATCTATTTATACTATTCTTAATTTAACGTAAAAATGATATAGCTATTTTACAAACCCTAAATATCTTAAATATTAAGTATCTAATACGTACTTTGACAATGTTATTGTTATATTTGTGTTTAGAAGGCTTAAAATGTTAAACAAAAATAGTCTAATATTTTTTGTATGTTTGTAATGCTAATTGATAATTATTTTTTGCACACGTGATTTTTGACATAAAAACTTAAATATGTCAAAACGCGTAGACTTTGAAAATATTTTACCCGCGTTGCCATCATCAACATGAGCTTACTCTCAAATTTTCCTACGTATAGTTTCTGATATACAGGGTGTTCCTTAATGACATGCTAATATTTTAGGGTTCGATTCCTCAAGTCATTTTATGAAGAAAAGTTAATATTCATATAGTTCATATAAATATATGTCCTAAACGGCTTAAATTTTTTGCTACAGGGTGTTGAATCTTTTCTTTTTTATTGCGTTTTTGTAATATCTCCGAAAGTTCTTTAGATACTATTTTTAATTTTGGTATGTGCGAATAGGACATAAAACCACATGTTTTAGTTTTAAAAGTTATTTTTTGTCCCACCAGTGGCGTCCCTGCAAACATGTCCTCTGATATTTCTTTAGAAAAAAAGTGGTGCACCACTGCCATTTTTTCATGTGGATATTATTTCAGATTCGCCTGGTCAATTCTACATAAAAATGGTCTCTTAAGTTTTTCTCCTCATGTACACCGTTCTTAATTAAAATAATTAAATTAAATTAGCCCTACTATTTATTATTAATAATATTATTATTAACATTAAAAATGCAAAATTTTGTTTTATAAAAATTGTTGGAAGTTACCACCTTCACTTAATAGGCATGCTTCCGCCCGTCTTTGCATCGAATAGCGCACTCGTTCAAATATTCCAGGCGAATTCCGTATTGTTTCACAGAAGGCAATTATTCGCTCTCTTAAATTTTCTAAAGTGTTAATGGGAGTTTTATACACTAGAGTTTTAGGATGACCCACAAGAAAAAATCCAAACTATTGAGATCAGGAGATCTTGCTGGTCATTGTTGAGCTTCTCCGCGACCTATCCAACGATTCGGATAAACTGCATCTAAATGGTCGCGAACGTTTACACTGAAATGAGCAGGAGCTCCATCATGCATAAACCACATTTGATTCCTTAGCGCATATGGTACATCTTCAATTAACACAGGTAGTTCTTCTTTGAGGAAATGCAGATAAGACTGCCGTTAAGGCGTTAGTTAATTATGTTTTTAAGGACGCCACAGTTCCATGATAACTAGATTTATGTGATAAAAATTATTTGTCAATACTGCAAAATGAAGCTAATTTAATTTAATTATTTTAATGAAGAAAAGTGTGCCTGAGAAGAAAAACGCAAGAGACAATTTTTTTGTAGAATTGATCAGGCTAATCAGAAATAGTATCCACATGAAAAAATGTGAGGGGCGTACCACTTTTTTTCTAAAAAATATCAGAGGACATGTTTGCAGGGACGCCACTGGTGGGACAAAAAAATAACTTTTATAACTAAAACACCCTGTAGAAAAAAATTTAAGCCGTTTACGGCATATGTTTATATGAACTTTTCTTTATAAAATCACTTGAGGAATCACACCCTAAAATATTAGCACGTCATTAAGGAACACTCTGTATATAGGGTGTCCCAAAAGTAATGGGACACAGAGCAACAGCAGAATCCTCAAGGCGAAATAATGCGATTTATTTAATGCTATTATCTCGAAAATGGTTGCTCCTAGCGACTTCAATAGGTTATACCTTTTTGATGTAAAAGAAGTAAAGTAACTTGTTTTTTTAACCCTAGAATAGTCGCGTCATGGTCTCTGAGACCGGGTGGTGCGAAATTGCAAATATTTTTCCAACGTAGCCGGGTGCCGCGGCTGTGCTGCCGTAAGTCTGCTTAAAGTAGGTCAAGCATTTGGCAGTATTAATTGTGTCGTGATACGGAAGTGATCTTGCGCCAGAGATCGTAAAACGGTCCATCACACCAGTGCGACTTATGTATTTTTAAAGTATAGGAGTTTTGTTTGTATGCTTGTAAGAATATTTTTTATTCTATTTTTAAAGCGATTTTTTTTCACCTAAAATACCTCTGTTTTCAAATAAATACAAATTATAATAAGTGTACTGGTTTTCTTATATTTCACAACAACTTGAGTTTTCAAAATTGCTTATCTTGTTAAAATGGCTACCTGGTCTAGGAGACCAGCGCGATCAATCAAGATAGTAAATCAAGCGCGACTACTCTAGGGTTAATAGTCGGATCGATATAAGAAGCCTAAACAAATTTATGCCAGCTATGCCATGCCGTAGGCAGCGACCTCTACTGGTTACACAAAAACTCTGGATAATTTTGAATTTCTCACCTCAAAAAACTCCAAAATCCTTAATTTTGTGCTGCTATGTCATTTCGTTAAGAAATAATCGCAAAGAAACGAAAACAAAATTAAAACTTGGTTGTTATCAATTTTGCGATAAGGCAAGTTTAAATAAATCCCATTATTTCGCCTTAAGGGGTCTGCTGTTGCTCTGTGTCCCATTACTTTTGGGACACCCTATAGATCGAAGCGGTTCCAGTAGAACAATGTATAAAGAAGATTAAAAACTCAAAAAGTTTTTTCATATTAATAAAAAATAAAATAATAAAAACCTTCGTAAATCCAATTTAAATGTATCCAAAACATCCAAAATAATTCCCACTGTCGAGTCTGATTGCTATTCAGGTAACGAAGTCAAAAAGGAAGTCTTCTTTACAGATGTGGCATAAGTTAACAATCGATGTTTATTTAATATTCATAGGAGGTCCAGCGCGACAAATCACTTGTCTGTAGCTGTCTGGTCTATCACTGAGTTTGTATCGTACAATACAAGACGATCCGACGATCGAATTGAACCTATAAAAAAAATAGTTTTTTAATTTTATTTCAGATAATCTATAGCTCAAAAAGAAAATAAAGAAAATTTATACTCCTGATGTAAAGTTCAACAGCAGTACAAATAATTTAGGAATATTGTTATACTTAAAAATGGTTTAGTTGACATTGAAAATTGTATTTTTTTCCTAAATTTAATTAAAATAGCTTAGCGCAAATATTGAATTTTCAAAAAAAAGTCTATGAAATGATTGGGATTTAAAACCACTTCAATAATTTTTTTTTGTTAGCCAAACAATTTGCACAAAACAGAAAGACTAACAACCTGTAGAATCTGTAAGCAATTATGGCCCCTACTTGATAGCAGGAAAACCGCAGAGTTTTTGTTATACAGTAGGAAAGATCTAAGAAATATCACCACAGTAGTCACACAGAACGTATGCAAAAACGAGTTAACGACATCTGCAGAAGTTGCAGAGATCAAGAAGAGGAAGAACGAATCCCATATTTGTTGTGTGAATTATCTTGTCTTATAGTAAGAAGGTTGAATGCCTTGGGCGAACAATTCTTTACTAAAGTAAGCTACTTACAATTGGATCGACTTACTATGCTTATCAACAATAGTGGCTGCTTTAACTGAGCTGCCAGATCTTTCTACGCTATTATACGTTGCACTTACCGTTAAGGATCTGATGCGGATAGGTTCTGCGAAATACGTATTGTATCACTTTTTGGAGTTACCAGAAGTTTGCCACTCTAACCTAACCTAACCAACCGTATCGTAAAACTTTCACCCACTATCTGACTTGGTTTTTATAAACTCATATTTTAAACCTAGCATTTTCTTTAAAAATAAAATATCTAAGTATGGCAAAAAACAATCTCTCATCTCACTCCATTTCTGTGGCAAATTTAATGGTCAGTTCTAGAAAATTAATATATTAGAAAAACGTCCCAAACTATCGTCTACATGTTGGCATATCGTAAGGATATCACCACCAGAATAAACCTGAAAGCTTAGTCGAAAACTTTCTCACAATAATTAGGAAGACGACCCTGACACAAGCGATACAGAATGTCCATTCAATGAGTTCACAAGGAGTCTCGGTCCGGCCTTTAAAACAGGGCTGCATATAATCTTTAGCTAGAAAGTTTATGGTCAGTCTCTTTTTGGAATAAACTGGTTTTACTCTTTTCTCTCTTCTACGGAAAATGAAGTTTGGCTATAGCTTAAAAAGTCCTGGTTGGAGACACAAAAATGTCCTTCAATACAGTAATTTCGCAAAGTAGCCAAAGTCAAACCCGTTAACTATCATTGTCAAATAACCACGATCTTCACATTAATTGAAATGCATCTTTAATCGGTTATATTGGCGCGAAATTCACTATATACACGCCATCTTTCAGTCATTTAAAATTGGGCCATAAAATGCAAAACAGCACCGTCTTGTATGCGATGGACGGAAAAACGAAGACCACTCTCGACTTCTGATTAGTAACGTATGTTTTAGGTGAAAATACTGACTGGGAATCCTTAATTTCAATTTATGATTGGCTTTGGCCCGTAGAAATACACTATACTCCTCAAAGATTGAAGAAAGTTGAACTATGTGAAGTAACTTAAACTGATAAAATCGTATCTTCCTCTAATAATTTTTGGGTCTAATGTGTTGAAGTAATAAAGCATGGTGTTTATCCAAAGGCGTCTGTCTTGATGCTTGTTAAATGTATTGACGACCTGCAGATTCTATTTCATTTTCATTTTACACTCTTTTTATCAAAATATCACAATTCTCAGCTTAACTAGAAATATTTCAATAACTCCATTTAATGCGTTTCAATTAATTGTACTCAAATTATATAAAATCTTTTGTTTTAATCAGTTTTGTAAAATGAAACTTATAAAATTAATGTACTTTTATTAATAATGATAAGAGTGTGTACAAAAAATAACCTTTTTGATAGGAGTATTGTACAAAAGGGAATTTAAAGTAAATATAAACAAAAGTGAGTCTAAGTTTAAATTTTATATTTACACAAATCATCTATACCACGTCAGAAATTATATGGGTTAATATATTTTAAATAAAACTTATAAAATTAATGTATTTTTATTAATAATGTTAACAGTATGTTTAAGTACAAAAATTAACCTTTTTGATAGGAGTATTATACAAAAGGGAATTTAAAGTAAATTCAAACAAAGGTGAGTCTAAGTTTAAATTTGCTATTTACATAAATCATCTATACCACGTCAGAAATTATATAGGTTAATATATTTTACATGAAACTTATAAAATTAATGTATTTTTATTAATAATGTTAACAGTGTGTTTAAGTCCGAAAAATAACCTTTTTGATAGGAGTATTATACAAAAGGGAATTTAAAGTAAATTCAAACAAAAATGAGTCTGTTTAAATTTGCTATTTACACAAATCATCTATACCACGTCAGAAATTATATATTTTAAATAAAACTTATAAAATTAATGTATTTTTATTAATAATGTTAACAGTATTTTTAAGTACAAAAAATAACCTTTTTGATAGGATTATTATACAAAAGGGAATTAAAAGTAAATTCAAACAAAAGTGAGTCTAAGTTTAAATTTGCTATTTACACAAATCATCTATACCACGTCAGAAATTATATAGGTTAATATATTTTAACATGTATACAGGGTGTCTCTAAAAGGTGCGGAAAAATGCCACCACAAATTACCGAGGCTTAAATATGACGATCTAACCCAACGTCAGTCCAAAAGTGGATGATTTTGTACTGAAAGTGTCAAAAGTTCAATGTGGCTTTAGGTTCCAATAATTATTTTTTTAATGATTGGTGTCCCTAAAAACTAAAAAAAAACAATTACATAAATATGTTGTTTATTTTATTCTTTAGTAAAACCAGTCAATACAAGATTTATTAACCACAAAAATTTAATTTAATTAAAAAAAAAATACTTTTAACAAATGTTTAAAATTACCTCCATTTTCGTGTCTGCAAAGATTAATCGGTTTTAAAAATTCTAATTGATTTCTTTGGAGTATTTTGTCATCACTTCTCGAAGCGTTGATTCCAGTTTGAATACATCTCCTTAATTCGTCTTCTGTGTGTGGTTAAAGTAACAAAAATTGTCCATTTGTATCCGTTAACAATAGTATTCATTTTTAAAAGTAAAGACTTATTTTAAAAATGAGACTTGTAATTAAAGCCAAATTGTCTGTTTTGCTTTCTAAATCCTTCGTTTCTTCAAAGTGCTTATTACAGCTTGTAAGAAATAAAAAAAATCATGTTTTTCTGGTGAAGACTTATTATTATATTAAGCATTATATTCTTTAGGAGCTGATAGTACTTGCATACAAACAATACCCTGAAGTATATTAGGTATTTTTGTAATTAAATATTCTCATTCCCAACGATCATTATAGATATTCACTCGGTATTTTTCTTTTCTACAAAGACACACTTCACTCAAAAAAACTTAAATTAAATTGCTGTATACCATGCCGCGCATTAAAACAAGATAGGTAACTACAGCACCTATAAATTGTTATATAAGTTCCTGTTATAAAATAATAATATACGTGTTTCGTCATTTTTCGAAAATCCACCAAGAAGGGAAAAAGGGGTGTAGTCTGTTTTGAGGGGGTATATAAACTTTCTTTCTCTTTCACCCCTTTTTTCAACCCCTAGAGGGATTTTGGAAAAATGACCAAATACGTATATTATTATTTTATTAAAGGAACTGAAATGCGAATTTTTAAATCTCCACCAGTTATACTTTCTGAAATACAGAAATTTCGTCGTAGACTCGTTTTCTTTATATTATGAATCTATTTCACACTAAAGGGCTCCATTCACGTTGAGATCGGTATCGATACGTGCATCGCGACAAAACGGCGATACCGTTGTATCAGTATCGTTAAATGCTCCTACACGTTGAGACCCACTCATGAAACATCAGTTCACTTCACTTTTGTATAAAGTGACCATCCGTCCCGATTTAGGCGGGACAGTCCCGATTTTGAGCCAAGCGTTCGGTAGAAATATTCAATCATTTTGATGAAAATGACATTCCTTCTAATAACATTCTGCAATTAATACAATATATATTATGTTTATCCGGATTCCGGTACTAATGCTTATACGGAAAGGGTTTTTTCAATGATAAATAAAATTTGGACGACGGAAAAAACTAGCTTCACTGTGGAGACTTTAAAAGCTTTAACAATTATAAAATACAATTTACAATGTCCAAGTAACTTCGTTGCAGCCGTCTATCTATCGCCAGTGGCATCACATAGCCTATGTATGTGTTATACAGGGTGTTCATTTGAAAACTTCCCACCACGGATTTTCCTGCTTTCAAATGAAAATGTGGAAAATCGCTCGGACCCGTCGATTTTTATTTCGAGGGGGACATCTTTTGCGTATATTGTCAACCTTGTCACTTCAAGCCCCTAGGAGGGAGGGGGTAAGATCTAAATCTTAAATGGATACACCTATTTTATATATTTTTTTTGGATTCTGCATAAGAGATATTGACTCTTGAAAAATGAGATTTTTGAAATTTGACAGCGTCTAGCTTTCTAACTGTACGGCTTAGAGCAAAACGGCTTACATGTCCCTATCTTCAATTTTTATTTTCTTTCCAATAGTGTCAACTTCCGGTTAAACCGGGAGTACTATATTTCTTACAACCGGTTTAACCGGAAGTTGACGCTATTGGAAAGATAATTAAAATCGACGATAGGGACATGTAAGCCGTTTTGCTCTAAGACGTATTGTTAGAAAGCTAGACGCTGTCAAAGTTCAAAAATCTAATTTTTCAAGAGTCAATATCTCGGAAACTGTTTAGTATAGACGAATAATGCTTTTATTAAAAAATGTTCAGAATTTTATGCAGAATCCAAAAAAATTATATAAAATAGGGGTATCCATTTAAGATTTAGATCTTATCCCCCCCTCCCTCCTAGGGGCTTAAAGTAACAAGATTGACAATATACGCAAAAGATGTCCCCCTCGAAATAAAAGTCAACGGGTCCGAGCGATTTTTCACATTTTTATTTTAAAGCATGAAAATCCGTGGTGGGAAGTTTTCAAATGTAAACCTTAATAGTAAGAATATCCTATCCGCATTCTTTGTAATTTAGGAAACCCTGTAAATATTGTAGTAAAATTATTACTTTTCCTTTTTAAGAAATAAGCTAATGAGTGCATTAGTTAGAAAAAACATTGGGTAAACACACAGTGATCAACAGGTTGATATATTTAAGTGTGTCCAGATTAGCTGTACGGGCAGATTATAAAACAGCGCCAGCTTTTTAATATACCATTAAAAAACATTACTTACAAAATGTAACAATCGACATCTTTAATTTTTATGCATAGTGTTTCTGTTACGCATAGGCGTACTACACTACTAATCTGCAAGAAATAATCGTTCAAACTGTAAAATCTTTGATGTTCTTTCATACCTACATACTTTATGATGAATAGTTTACGTTAATAAATACAAGATGGTGGGTTTTCTGTGTAAATGAAAAATCGTGAAACCGATTAATATTAGGTTTTTTGTAGCGTATATTTCTCTTCTCGATTTACAGGTTTCAAACATGTTTTATACCGATATATTTTTGGTCCTAATCCTTGTGATACTGCTGACATACATAAACTGAACAAGTTGTAGTAATTTAAAAATTCCAATCACTACTAATGAATTTTATATGTCGTCTTATACTATCCAACACACCACAAAAAACAAGAAACAGAAAAACATCTGTTTTTAGTAGAACCGGTAGTGGCTTAAATAAAGGTGACAAAAAATAAGTATCAAACTAAAAGGTATGAAATATGTTTTTCTTTAAATGTCAATGAAATTAACCTTTGCTAACGTAGTTAATTAGCAGTCTTAAGGGGATTGATTCACTTTTTTATTATGTATTAAATTGATGCCTAATTTTACAATTTATATAATTAAAATTTATTTTCAAAAACTGGCTATATGGTAATTATTGTATCCAAGATCCACAAAAAAAATTATTACAAAAGTTAAAATACAATATAAAAAAAAACTCAAGTCTAGAACTTTTCTCGTTAATCTAGTTAATATAGTATAAGTTTGTAACTTGGAATAAATTCAGTCACATTTTTTTTTGAAAAAATGCTTGAGCACATGCATTAACATTTCAAGTTGCGGTCTTTTTTTATAAAAAAGATATAGATACAGTATGTCCCAAATTAGAGATAAGACGATATTGATATTAAATGGCAACCTTAGTTTTTTATTTATTATTTTTAAAGTTATACATAAGTACCAAAATAAAAATAATTATTTCTTGTCAAATGTTCGGCGTGCAGACAAGTTTTTAAAATTAAATCAAATTAGTTACCGGTAGATTATTACCATCAGTATGGTTTTCGTAAGTCCAGATCAACAGGAGACCTTCTAGCCTATGTCACTCATCTTTGGAGCAACGCAATCGAACATCATGGGGAGTCCCGGGCTATTGCACTGGACATCTCTAAAGCCTTTGACCGTGTCTGGCACGAGGGGCTCCTAAGTAAACTGCGTTCTTATGGTATGCCCGGTCGATTTTGTTCATGGTTGTCTAGCATCCTCAAGGACCGTTCTCTGCAAGTGTCGATTGACGGGTTTCTCTCAGACACCTTCACCATCAATGCTGGTGTTCCTCAAGGGTCCATATTATCCCCCACTCTCTTCTTACTGTACATTAACGACCTTCTAGCGAAATCAGAAAATCCAATATATAGCTTTGCTGACGACAGCACGCTTATCTCATCTTTCACTTTGAAATCTCAAACATCGGCTGCTGAAGCACATCTTCGCAGACAACATGAGGTATCACGCCTCAATAAAGACCTGGAAGAAATGTTGTCTTGGGGTGACAGTAACCAAGTCGAATTTAACGCTCACAAAACCCAGGCAGCAGTTTTCTCTAAGAATGTTAACATTGCAGAACCCGATATCGTTATGGCAGGACACGCAATTCCACTGACTTCGTCTATTAATTTGCTGGGTGTCAACCTGGGAGGAAATATGTCTTGGGGCATAATCACGTTGTGGCAATCGCCAGGGCAGCTTCTCAGAAGCTCGGTATACTTTTCCGTACCAAAAAGTTGTATACACCTCAACAACTTTTGACACTCTATAAATCCCAGATTCGACCATCACTGGAATACTGCTCTCATATCTGGAGTTCTGCACCGAAGCATACCCTTCGGTTGTTGGATTCCATCCAAAGGAGAGCCGTTCGTCTAATCGGCGACCACGAGCTGACTAAGAACCTCGACAGCTTAGAACATCGAAGACAGGTTGGTGATTTGACTCTCTCCTACAGATATTTCCATGGCAAGTGTTCGACAGATATTGCCCGCTCGATTCCACCTAGAGTAATGCTTAGCAGAAACACACGACGAACCACTGCCGCCCATCCCTATGTGGTTCAACTTAGTACACCCCGAACATCATTGTTTCAGAACTCTTTCATTTGGAGGACGTCATCTTTGTGGAACGGCCTTTCTGAGACCGTGTTTCCAACCGAATATAACCTCCAACGATTCAAGAAAAACGTGAATCGCTTTCTTCGCACACGCACTGCTCCCAAAGCGCCTTAAAGGATTTTTCCTATAGTGCTTGTGCTCGATCATAAAAAAAAATTAGGAAAAGGGGTTTTCTTCCTTTTTCTGGATGACCGTTCTACGTTTGAGTTATTTATACAACACATATTTTTTCAATAACATCGGATAAATAGATCAGATTCGCTTTTAAATATTCTCCAAACTTATACCCATTTCTTTCTAGTACAATTATTGGGTAATTAAATAACATTTTTAGTCCTTTATCTGAATGGGGAAGATATTAAATTTGGTTAACTCAATAAAATATTTTTAAAAAATTTCGGAAATTTTACTTTTCTGGTTACTAGCTTTAAACAACAAACATGCATTTAAGGGCAAACACTAGTTACACATTCACTGTTTCATTTCCTTATCAGTATTTACTTTAATTTAGGTTTTGTTCAAAAAGCTGCCCCAGTTTCAAGTTAAAGAAAAAATTAATTGATAAATTAATAAAAACAAAAAACCAAATTTTATCAAATTTGCCCAATATTTCTTTTTCTGCTTTTATTAATTTATAAATCCAACATTTTTTTATTAATAAACTGTAAGTAATTATACTCCAAAGATGGTTATTTGGATATTGCTTCAAAAAGAAAAACATTTCCGCATTATGCTGCTTATGTATGGAAGTACTTAAATACAATTTTTCCAAGGTGGTAGACATGTAGACGGAAGTCAATAGAGTGGCCACCCAAATAGCCCGATCTTAACCCACTGGACTTTTTTTTATAGAGTTACGTTAAAAACATAGTTTATAAATTTAAACCCAACTCAATAGGTACGAGAAATTTTTCCACAAGTATTACAAAACCTACAACAGGAATTTTAAGATCGATTGATCTACGGCAGAATAGTTGGTGAAGGATATTTTCTAAAAAAAATAATTTGGCAGGTTCGAGCATTACTTAATTGAGCGGGCGGTATTCTATATAAAAGGATTATCCGTTTCTTTATCATAACCAGTATGGGTTTAGCCTATTTCCGGAAAGTATCCACCTCCCGAACGCTTTTTCTTTGAGAAAATAGCGTTTTCCGGCCTAGTCCCGCAATATCCCAAAAAAACGTTTTTTTGAGATAATCTTGTCTGCTCTACCAAAATAAAAATGGCATGTTTCGCTAACACTGTAGCTTCGTCAGATGACAATGATTTAATAAAGGTGAAAAATAAAAAATTGGTGTGCAATAAAATTAAATTATTGCAGATGTAAATAAAACAGTGGAAGGGTCACAATAGCGGGAAAATCCAACAAAGGGTTTAAAAGTTCATTAAATAAGGTACAATATGGGTTATTTACACGCAGAATTGGCACGAAGAGTTGTGTGTACACAACTCTTCGTGCCAATTCTGCCAACTCTTTACAACACAAATTAGCATTTTTTCACAGTATGATCCATAGTAACTCTTCCTCTAAATAAAATCAATTTTCAAAAAGAACTAAAGATTATTAAACAAATTGCATATAACTCAAATATAATTGACCAAATCCTAAAAAAGAAAACTTACAAAAAGGCTATTGACTTAGTTTTTTCTAGAAGCAAAAACTCTGACCAATTTAAACTTGTCACTTTCTTTGGACAATCTAGCAAAGTAATTGGCAATTTTCTTAACAAACTTGATATAAATGTGTGTTACAAAACTAATAACTCTTTAAGTAAATTTATCAAAAATGATAAAACTAAAAGCGATAAAAACAAAAAATCAGGCTTCTATAAAGTAAAATGCAAATATTGTCCTAAAACATACATTGGCCAAACGGGTAGTCATTTTGACAAAAGAATACAGGACCATTATGACAGTTCAGACAGACTCAAACTATGCTAACCATTTACTTGATTATCAACATAATTTCGATCCTTCCTTTAAAATCTCCCATACAGAAAACAAAGGCTTAAAACAAAATTTGTTAGAATCTATAAATAAACTTAAAAATACGGACCTGTTACTTAATGATCAATTAGAATTAAATAATTCACCTTTGTTAAATTTGTTATGTTGACCATATACTTAAGATTTTGTAAATAATTATTGTTCCCATATTGTACCTAATTTAATTTAATTTTTAAACCCTTTGTTGGATTTTTCCGCTATTGTAACCCTTCCACTCATTTCATCTTCAATAATTTAATTTTATTGCACCACAATTTTTTATTTTTCACCTTTATTAAATCATTGTCATCTGACGAAGCTACAGTGTTAGCGAAACATGTCATTTTTCTAGTTAATATAGTGGAAATTTAAGTTCAACGTTGTTTTACTGTATCCCATAATACTATAATTGTCGCGTATACCTGTCTTGATTATTTTAGGAAGTCCAAAGCGATATTTTTCGGGTAAAAAATTTGCTGAAAGTGCCTATTTTCCGGTTGGCTGTAAAAAAGCCTATTTCCATATAGGAATTCATTTCAAACATTTCTACGACAAAATAGGGTAGAAACACAAATCGCTACCGCAATAACTTTTACAGATTCACACGTTCTTAATCACAGGAACTTTGTAAGAAATTAAAAGTAACTACCTAATTTGGGTTCTAATATGAATGTGATAATATATTTTTATTCGTTTAATAATATTAAGGAGGCTAAGTTAATAAATGAACAAATAAATAAATAAAGTCCGCTTCCGGCCAATTAAAAAAAAAGGCATATTTATGACGCCGAATTTATTTATTACTTTTTGACCTCATTGTATATACGTCAGTCGATTTTTTAGAATATTACCAGCCACCACGACAATCGGAAACGGTTCTCGATAAAATTTACAATTTTTATTGGATGACGACATTTTATCGGATTAAATTTTTGTTCTTTTAATGACAGAGGCTTGGCCTTAATTTTTTGGCTTGATTAAGACTAGCTCAGTGGTTTCCTTGTATTATAGTCTTCTTAGCGAGACGCGTTAGATTTCTAAATTTAAAAACACCTTTTTAATAGTTAATAGTTACTAGTCGAGATGAGCTTAATCGTTATTTCAAAGAACTAGTCCCAAAAAACGAACTAGTCAAAAGAACTAGTTTGGGTTTGTTCGGGTTTCTTTGGGGTTTTTTAGGTTTGTTTGGCTTCTGCGACAATCTGTCTGTATCCGATAGTCATTTAAACTTGTAGTATAGCACTTTCAACAGGTAAAATCTGGGCGGCAATCAAACGGCCGTCGCAGTCGAATTACTTAATTGGTCCCAGAGCAAAACACCAATAAAGAGAAATGCTATTTGCGTGTTGTGAGAATGACGCTGAACCAATCGCCATTTTAGATGGCGGTGCCACAGTGTGACGGATTGGCAATCTAGCGGGACTTAAGTAGGAAATTTTAGGTTCATGGAATTAAGTGTCATTAAGTAATTAGCATAAAAACATTCCATTTAGGTCAAATCGGCACTAATTTTATTGTTAGGTAGAGAGGCATGGTCATAATTGCGTGTAAAACCCAAGGGAAGCAGGTATAGATTACATAGGCCTTTTTGGAAAAGCCCGTCAGTCGTGATAGTTATTTCAAAGTGGATCGTTTATTGGTGTAATATTTTGGCATTTGTGTTTTATTTGGTGTTCTAGTAAATCTTATAGGTAAGTGTTTTTTTGGTGGTAAAATTATTTATATTAAATTTCGGGAAATACTGTAAAGATGTAACAAATTGTGTATACCTTAAATTGTTTGTAGACAAGAAGTTTCTTATATGGGCGAATATGGACTTCTGCGGGTACTTAATCTTTTAGTTAGAATTTCTACTTTATGGTCAAACAAAAAAAAAATGCGTCTGCTTGCGTCTCTCTGAGAAATTTTTATTTTATTTTAGAATGGCTCCTATAATTTCCCGGCAAGAAATTTTTCAAGTTTGGGTGGACCAAAGTCAGGCAGAGCGCTATGATGCAGTGTGTGACTTTGTTATTAACAAATTTGGGCAAGTCACATTTCCCGATGATGTTGTTTTGGACTTAAAGAATTCTTTAAGAAGTGTGTGCCAACAAATGGCGTTGAGGTGGCAAAAAAGTTATCGAAACCGGAACAGATTTTTAAAGAGCAATTTTCAGTGGCTTAATGGAACAATTACTTTTCCTGACAGTATTTATCATTCGCTACCATCTACATCCGCGGATCAACCACCTTCTGTTTTGGGTAGACCACGCAAATTATTTCAAGACAGTTCGGAAAAGACAAAAAAGAGAAAGCTTACTAGCTTGGTGAAATCCACAAGTACCGAAGAACTCGCCATGGCTGCTGAAATGAAGCTGCGTAAAGAGGGGAAAAGAGATTCTGCAGCAATAGTAAAAGAGTTGTCAGCAGCATCTCCCGCTCGTGGCACCCGTATTAAAATAAGTAGGCAGTTAAGAAGAGATAATCCTAAAACATTGTCAGTTGATGAAGCTCTAGCACTAATGATCGACGCCAACCTGTCAACGCACCAATATAATGTGACAAGAGGACAGGTAAACAAAATAAGTCCTAAGCTGTTCCCATCGTATTATGCAATTAAAGAAGCAAAGAAGAACAGCTACCCTACCAATATCAACGTAACTGAAACTTCAGCAGAAATTCCTCTACAGTCGCTAATAGACCACACCATCTTAAGATTATGTGCAGCACAAGAAGAAGTGTTTGAAGTGGTTGAAGAAAGTATTACCGAGTTTAATATTATTTTTAAATGGGGCTGTGATGGAGCCCAGCAAACCCGTTATAAACAAAAATTTGCAGCTGAAGGTCAAACTGATGAAAATTTATTCAGCATATCAATGGTACCGCTTCAAGTTTATTGTATTAAAGATGACTTCAAACAAGTCATCTGGCAGAACCCATCACCTTCTTCAGTGCGGTATTGTCGACCTATACAGTTTATTTTTGCAAAAGAAACAACTGATTTGGTGGTTAGAAAAGTGAACTCTATTGAACAAGAAATTACCTCGTTAGTTCCTACTAACGTGCAAATTGCAAACAAAACTTTTATAGTTAAGCCTTTGTTAGTTTTAAGTATGATAGATGGAAAAATTTGTACCTCACTGTCTTCGTATACATCTTCACAAACTTGCTTTCTGTGTGGTGTCACACCAAAAGACATGAACAAACCGGAAGTAATTGCAACAAAAGAAATTGATTTAAAATTGGCTGCTTTTGGTTTATCACCCTTACATGCGTGGATAAGATTTATGGAGTGCCTGTTACACATTGCATATAGACTAGAAGTAAAAATTTGGCAAGCTCGTGGGCCTGAAATAAAAACAAAAGTTGCCAATCGTAAAAAATATATACAAGATAGGTTTAAAAAAGAAATGGGTATCTTGGTTGACATGCCTACACAGCAAGCAGGTAATACAAATGACGGCAATACAGCTCGAAAATTTTTTAGGAACCCTGAAAAGACGGCTGATATAACGGGTATAAATTTAGAGTTAATTATGCGCTTTCATGTGATTTTAGAAGCAATAAATTGCGGATTTTCACTAAATGCAAATGTATTTGAAGAGTATGCTATAGCCACGCGAACTTTGTATTTAAAAGAATATTCCTGGTATTATATGCCCAGTAGTATACATAAAATTTTGTTTCATAGCAAGATTGTTATTGCCTCTTGTATTCTTCCAATAGGTCAACTTTCCGAAGAAGCACAGGAGGCAAGAAACAAGGATAGCAGAAGGTATAGAGAGCAGTTTACAAGAAAGACTTCCCGTATTGAAACAAACGAAGACCTAATACATAGACTTCTAATATCATCCGATCCTCTATTAGCTACTTTTAGGCATCCTCCTAAGAGATCGCGCGGAAAAATTACAACCGAAGTACTTTCTTTGCTCTCAATACCTCAGCTGTATTCTGGTTCAAGTAGTGACAGTTCTGAACTTGAATCAGATGACTCAGATTAATTTAGTTCATTACAATATCATTATAATACCTAATAGTAGATAAAGATTGTTTTTTTGTTATTTAAACAAAAATAAATGTACTGTTTAATACAAAACGCTTAATTTTATTTACAATATAACTATAAACCACACAAACTTTTTTTGTGCATTCTATCAGAATGCACAAAAAAACTATTTTTTTTTAAACTGAAATATTCACTTTATTCGAACTAAAAAGGGTTTCTTGTCCTCTAAAATTGCACTTGTGATTTTAATACGTAAATAACTATTAAAACATGTTTATACAATACACTATCAATAATATTAGGTAAAAAAAAATAATGAATTATGCAGGAAAACATTTCGTCCCGCTAGATTGCCGATCCGTCACACTGTGCGGTGTAAAAAAAAGTAAATTAATTTTTCTGAAAAAAATAGTACTTATTATATACAGACTAGACTGTCCGCGGATAGGGTTTACAATAGCACAAATGGATAAAAAATTTCATTTTTCGGGAAAAAGTCATTCTTGATAAAAAGTTTTGCTTGTAAAAAAATTCAATTCACGAAGAGAAAATTTTGATTCGTAAAAACTTCAAAAACATGGAAATTTTGTTGCTCAATAAAAATATTAATATAAAATTTTATAAGACTCTATTTTCATAATGGGTTTGTAAAAACAAAGATTTTTCTATCTTTTTATTACTTTGCTTTACGTATGAAACAATTTCCATTGAGTAAATTCGAAGAAGTTTTGACCACATTCGTTTACAGCTGGAAAAATGTGTTGAATATGGAGGGAGAGTGTTTGAGTAGCAAATTATGAAATTATTATTTGTTGTTATTTTAATCTTTTTTTGTGTTATTTTCGGGGTCATTTCATTTGTGAAATAATTAAAAATACATATTTCTGGTAACACCAAAAATCAGTTTTTGAAACTTTTTAATACCCCTCTGTCATTGATAATGTATGTATTTCGATCGCTAATGCTGCTATCAAAAAAAAATTCTTTTACTTAAAAAAACTATAAAAATCGAAGATTTATTTTAAATCTCGGATTTTAATTACAAAACGTTATTCTAAATAAGTTTTCTAATTGGCATTTTGGTCAAAAATTAAAAATAAAGGTAGTTTTCTCTTTGGAGAAAAATCATGTTTTTGAAGGTTTTGCGAACCCTGTATAAAAAAATCAAAATTTTCTCTTCGTGAATTGCAATTTTCTTACAAGCAAAACTTTTTATCAGGAATGACATTTTCCCGAAAAATTAAATTTTTCATCCATTTGTGTTATAAAAACAACATAGTAAACAACATCAAAAAAGTCTTCCTGCACAAGTTTATTAGAATAAAAATATTTAATTGAGGTATCTGCATGTTTCGAACGCAGGAACGTTCATCATCGGGAGACAGAAAACGTCTTCTTGTCTTCAAAAACATAACTTCACCAAGATTTATTCATTAACCTTAACCATTTTTGAATCATCGCCAATTTTCTAAAATACCTTTTTACTTGGATCACCCTATATCTCTTTAACCATGGACATTTTATCATTAAAAATTAAGCATAAATGATCTATTTTAAAGTTTATTATCTTCAGTTGTTGTATGGTCTCCTAGATATGAGATATTCTGTATAATCCTTAAAGTATTTTAAAAAGATATCAACAGGCAAATAAGTCAGTAACCGCAGTTTTCTCTTTTTATCCTGCCTATTAAATTTGCATATGCTGTAGACTTATAATTATTTAGTTTAAATTCAACAAAATAATTAAAACCTAGCTACAGGGTCTTCCAACGAGGACTGAACAGGGGCTCATTTTTGAGCTTCCTTGTATTTAAAGAAAAATCCAAAATAGCCAATCGATGTACTTTTTCCTGCAGAATTCAAAAATGAAACCAAAAATTTATTTGAACCAGAAACAAAAGAGTTACGCTATGGATAAGGTGTTTTTTAAATGGAACATAGCTTTTTTTATACGATTTTTGGAACGAGTGATTTTTTTTGTCCGTTCTGATTAAAATATTTAATATTGTGACAGCTATTTTTATTAAATTTTAATGTTTTATCCAGTATAATTTAACTTTAACCTGTTTGAAACATACACTAGGTAATAAAGGTATAATCACCTTTGAATCCTTCAAAGTCAAAAAATTTGACAAATTTACTATAATATTGCCGAAATGACTTTGAAGGATTCAAAGGTGATTATACCTTTATTACCTAGTGTATGTTTCAAACAGGTTAAAGTTAAATTATACTGGATAAAACATTAAAATTTAATAAAAATAGCTGTCACAATGTTAAATATTTTAATCAGAACGGACAAAAAAAAATCACTTGTTCCAAAAATCGTATAAAAAAAGCGATGTTCCATTTAAAAAACACCTTATCCATATCGTAATTCTTTTGTTTCTGGTTCAAATAAATTTTTGGTTTCATTTTTGAATTCTGCAGGAAAAAGTACATCGATGGGCTATTTTGGATTTTTCTTTAAATACAAGGAAGCTCAAAAATGAGCCCCTGTTCAGTCCTCGTTGGAAGACCCTGTACCTAAGCTCAAAAATAACACAAATGTATTACATACCCATAGATATCTAAAGACCAGCTATTTATTATAGCTGAGTGGTGAGTGCGGCAACTTTGGTAAATATGTCATTAGTATCAGTTTTTTATGGTGGTTTTAAGTAAAAAGAAAATTTTTAAAAATATGACATACAAGGTGTTGAATTTAAAAAACTAGAAATCGCCAACTTTTTTTTAAGTATGAACCTGAATTTCAAAACTTTTCAGATGGCATTTTAATGCGATCAGTGTACAAAATGTTTTCACCGAGTATAAACATTTTATACCAGGTATTAAAAAATGGAGCCAAATTTTATAAAAATAACCTTGTATCTAACTAACGAAAACGAGTCATAATATACCAAGGTGTCCCCTATCTCTTGGTGACGTATACATTTAGATCCAAGTAATCGTCTCCTATGATTTGGTAATTTCCTTAAACCATTATTTTATTACGTACTAAAGTACTTAACTCCAACAATTGGAAGTACTTAAACTAAACATGTTAAGTCAATTTACTTTCAATCATTTGACTTGTTTCACCGATTGATTTTTGGTCAATTGGCCTAAGCCTGATGGTTTTAACGTGTAAATGTGTTTAATTCCAAAGCATTCAATCTTGACAACCCGGAGCAAATCCAATGTCACACATTCCTATTTGATATCTTAATTCGCTAGTTTAGCTTATTTATTGTGCATTTATTTTACACAACCGCTGTTTTGATATTAAGTCTATAAATTATCATCTTCGTTCAAGTGTCCTCGCTCGGTTTTGAAATAGTGACTATTAAGCCATGAATGCACCTCATTCAATTCAAATGATCTTTGTGTAGTCTGAACGTGCATTTTATACTTAAGATTCACTGTTTCGAGCAGATCGGAATTCACGCGTTGTTTTTAAAGGTGGATAATGTTTTAGAAACAATTGTATTCAAAAGTATGGTGCAATGTGACAATCTAAGCATTATTGCCAAACTTCTAGTTTCTTGCTTATTTCCAAAAGAAATTAAAAATATACAGTGTGAGTTTGTAGCTTGTAATAAATTCAGTAAATCCGGTACAGTTTTTATTTTGGGAAAATGCTTGGGCTTTGAATCGTTGAGGCCTTTACTTGACAGAAATAACTCAATGAAAGACAATTTATTTTGCCAAATTTTGAAAGATGATATTTTTACTTGTTTTGTAGGTACAAGTAGACAGCTTGATAGTTTTTTGGAATATTTAAACTCTATTCATAAGAATATTAAATTCACAATGGAATTGGACGAAAATAGCTCTCTGAACTTTTTAGATTTAACAATTACCAAAGTCGCAAATAAACATAATTTTTCCATTTACCACAAACCATCACAATACTGATACAACAATTCACAAAAGCTTCTCTCACCCAATACAGCACAAGCTAGCTGCATATCACAGCATGATTCATAGATTGACTAGTGTTCCTTTATCTGCTAACAACTTAACCACGAATTAAATTTAATTAAACAAACGGCCAATAATAACGGCTATTCATCATCTATGATTGATACCATAATATCGAAAAAACTAAAAAAGAAGGCTATTTTTGAAGCCTACCTTCTTATAAAGGAATACCCAGGTCTCTTTAAAACTCACTCACTTATTTTGGAAACCCATCGGATAAAATTAAAAAAAACACCTTAATCAAAGTAATATCAACGTCGCTTATAAAACTAACAATTCTTTGGGAAAATTTTTAAAAAACTATAAATTAAAAGCAATAAGGATAATAAATCGGGGGTTTACCAATTAAATTGTGGCTCTTGTCCCAAAACTTATATAGGCCGAACAGGTCGATCATTTAAAACGAGAATTTTGGAACCTAGAAGAAGTTTTCTCAGCCAAAAAACCGACTCAACTTATTCTAATCATCTTTTACAAGAACAAAATAATTTTGATAACATGTTTAAAATTTTACATATTGAAAATAAGGGTGAAAAACTTAATCTTTTGGAAAGTTAAGAAATAAATCGATTGAAAATTCCGGTGCATTATTAAACGACCAATTAGAACTAAATAGTTGTCCTTTGCTAAATCTGTGTCAATAATCTAAATAGGGTTCTTTGGATTTCCCATAAGATTAGGATATATTATACCGACAATAATATTTAAGTTTACAATACCTAAATAGTGTTAAGAACATATAATTAAATAATTAAGCTTGTAATGTGTATACCTGAATAATTGTGTAATAAGTATCTAGACCATTTTGTTATTGTACTGAAATAAAATTAGTTAGCACCATACACCCGAAGAAGCTACAATGTAGCGAAACGCGTCGTGTAAAAAAAAAGTTTTTCTTTTGAAGAGTCCATACTCAAAGTGGAGATGAATGATATAGGGAAAAGAAAAGCATAAAGTCTTTCTCCACAATTTTAATTCAATAGCTAGGCGAACCTAGGGTAGAATCGACATGTTTCGAGTGTAGAAACACTCATCATCAGGAAATTAAACACATTTAATGAACAGCTGATGTTGTTAGCAAAAGAGAAAATAAAAATAAATTAAAAGGTGGAACTAATCCATAATGGAGCTTTCAATGGCACGCATGGGGGGTGAAAAAACTTTTTGTAGTCAAACAACAGAAAATATATCAGCACACTGAAAGGTCAAGGACCAGTGAAAAGCCACTGTGGGTGGAAAAAGAAGAGAAAAATTAGGAAGTATCAAATAAAGGACTTTGTAGAAATTATTTTAAGTGTACGTGATAAAAACTTTTTAGTTAGATTCAACTATGTCCAAGAAGTCTGAAAGACGTCAAGTATGAGGGAGAGAGAAAGAAAAAGTATGTATTTTTATTAAAGTGTTGTAGATGCTTTCATTTAGCTTGAAATAAAATGCTGTTGGGGTACCAAGCTTGTTACGGACATTTTCAGAGAAAATTTTTAAAAAAATTTCTCTGAAAATGTCTTAAACTTATTCTTTCTTCTTTAAACTAAATGTGTCAGTTTTGACTCCTGCTGGGGTAACTGGGCCGTAACAAGCTTGGTACCCCAACAGCATTTTATTTCAAGCTAAATGAAAGCATCTACAACACTTTAATAAAAATACATACTTTTTCTTTCTCTCTTCCTCGTACTTGACGTCTTTCACACTTCTTCGACATAGTAACTAAAATGTTTTTATCACGTTCACCTAAAATAATTTCTACCAAGTCCTTTATTTGATACTTCCTAATTTTTCTCTTCTTTTCCCACCCACGGTGGCTTTTCACTGGTCCTTGACCTTTCAGCGTGCTGATATATTTTCTGTTGTTTGACTACAAAAAGTTTTTTCACCCCCCATGCGTGCCATTGAAAGTTCCATTATGGATTAGTTCCACCTTGTAATTTATTTTTATTTTCTCTTTTGCTAACAACATCAGCAGCTGTTCATTATATTTGTTTAATTTCCTGATGATGAGTGTTTCTACACTCGAAACATGTCGATTCTACCCTAGGTTCGCCTAGACTTTATGCTTTTCTTTTCCCTAAAAAGTTTTTCGATAAAAGTGGAAATTAGACAAAATAAATTGTCTTTCATTGAGTTGAAATGCTTGGGCTTTAAAAAATTCAATAAAAACTAGAGTTGCCATTGAAACAAATTATTGATATCGTCATATCTCTAACTTGAGACACACTGTATCAATATTTTTCTTTATAAAAAAGACTACTACTCAAAATGTTAGTACTCGGGCATAAGCATTTTTCCAAAAAAAACTGTACTTACTTAAAACTGAATTTACTGAATTTATTACGAATTGATTATTAAGTTGAGTTCCCTCGAGAATTTTTGTTTCATATTTAAGACAAACCATATTATCATACATTAAACATAAATCATTTAAAAATATTAACTGCTCAGCCAACTGATAAAAATCAAATTCTACAAAACTATACTTTTATCTTTCTATAGCTTTCTTTTGTCTGATTTTAAATGACACTCAAATTAACACTGATAAATTATCAAGATTAAAATATTTTTAATTTCTTGAGTAATTATGCCTAAGCATAGCATAACTACAAGTAGTACAGGGTATAAATAAATTGCTGGACAGTGGCCTTATAACAGTAACTATATTAACGAAAAGTATTTTTAGTATTAAATTTTCGAAACAAATTAAAATTCGGTGTGGGTAGGGAAAAACGGAGCACAATAAGAATTTTGTAGAGATCAGTCAACACCATTTAAACGTGAAACAACTGGCAGGTTTCTTTTAAGGGATAATTATTGTACAAATTTGCTGTTAAATTTATCAGACTTTTTTTGGAGAGAGGGGACCTCTATTTTTAACACGCTTTTTTAAGCTTCACCTGTATGTTTGTTTGTTTGTAACCGACTTCTTTGAACCCGATTTTGACCCACTTTAAACGGTCAGATTTATTTTAAATTTTGTAGGCTTATCAAGAACCGCTGACAACACAATAATTTGATAAGTTTATCTCATTATCCTGATCAGGATCGCCGGAATTAAATCATTTCCTTACATATCCTCTGTATGAGAGTGAGAGAGATAGAGCTCACCGTATGCGCATGCGTACTATCTACCTACTTTCCGGCTCGAGCACTCGGCTTAATAGTGTTGGTACATTCTTTTGCTATCAGTTGGTCCGTTGGCCGAACGGGTTTGTTCGGGTTTGTGGATCCAATGCTTTGAATCTAGCCATTTAAGATAAAATGGATCCACTGCTTTAAATCTAGCCAATTCAAAAAGTAATTGTTAAATTAGTCTTAGTCAAACTCTAGTCGGGACCTCTCTATGACTATCTCTACTCAAAAATAGTAATTTACGTTACAAGACCGGAAAGTAGTGTTTTTCAGGTTGAGATAAGCATTTCCAGGGCGAGCTTGGAGAGCCCTGGAAAACACTAATTTTCGGTTGCGTGACGTACAATATTTTTTTTAAGACCGACACTTCGATATACTTACATTAAATTATTTTATATTATTTTTAAATGCGTCGTATGACTTCTCGTCACGGGCTTTTGATTTTACTGGCAATATATCGTAAGTCGCTTTCCTTGCTGCTTCCAACATTTCTTCTGAAATCTCATTTTCCGTGTCGGATAATTCAAAATCTGAATTCATATTGTTAAATTTGCGCACTCGCGAAACAAGTTTGACATAAACAACAAATTAAAAATCAACGAACTGTCACTCGACAATACATCGAAATGTTGTTGTCATAGTACCGAAATCAAAGAGCGATTGGAAAACAAAAAACAGGGACCGGAAAAATCTTTTCCGGTCTCTAACGTCATTTTTCCGGTCTTGCGATCGGAAAAAGGTTATTTTCTAGACGAAAAATGGTCCAGAGAGTGTATATTTTCTTGTCGGTTTAAAAAAAAAGATCTTAACAATAACTCAAACTAAAAAATGAAAAATAAATATAGTTAAAAAAACTAAAAAACACGCTTTAATAATTAATCAAACTAAAAAACGGAAAATAATTATAGTTTAAAATAATTCTTGAAATTCTTAATATAGTCAGAAAATAATAATAAATGATAAACATGCAACATAAACAGCGTGGGCCGCCTTGTGCTATATTTTGCGTATATCGAGCACCCCACGCTTTTTTCACAATAATACTAATGTTTATCGTTCATTATTATTTTCTGCCTATATCAAAAATAAAAAGGATTAATTTTTAAAAAAATTAATTTATTTACAAAGTATATTAAATTACAATTCCTACTTGTTTTGCATTGGCGCTTGTTATAGCTATCATGTGTTACTTTTGTCTCTGGTCTCCCCTATAGTTCATTACACGTCACAGTCACTGCGCGCTATAAAGTTGTGTCCTCGCAGGTGCAACGACTTCTCAGATTACACAAGGGTAATTCAGTAGTTCCATCCATACACAAGAATATTAAGTGTCATCAAAGAGATTATGCTCCAGTTCCTCCATCTTTAAAATTACGGGTATCAAATTAAAAAAAAATGTATATCTTCTTTACACTTTAATCTTTAAGAGACATCCGCTGCTAATGACAGGACTTGACCTGTTTGAAAGTTTTCAATGTTGGTTTTCGAATAATTGTATAGATTACAATCTTCACAGAATTGATCTACATATCAATCAATCAATCAATCCAAATTTTAATTATCATTTGGAGAAATCTAAAAAAATCAAACAATAACAATAAGCTAGTTATAAATCTATTACAACTAATAAAAGTTATGAAAAAAAAAACAAAGGAAAAGTGTTGTGTGTTATACATCAATAATCATCTAAAGGTCGGATCTCTGCTCACCAATATCTCGTTCTTAACTAATCTAATAAACATATAAATTGTAGTAAAAGGGAATTATAAAGGGTGATTGCATTGTAGGAGAACAATCCCTTAAAGACGAGGTACACGAAAATTGTTCTCTATGTCTCGTATGTACGTTATATGTGTCACTGCCTTAAGTAAAAATGTCAAGTATGTACGATGGAGAGCCATTACCAGTAATTTTAAAAACAGTTTTAGCCATTGTAACTTGAAACGTTCTTCAGCGTTTAATTATAAATAATTAAAAAAAACTAATTTCTAAATATGTAAATTTTAGCTTTATAAAGTATACAATACAAATATACAATGACATGCAGAATGATGTGAATGAAATACAGTCAACAGATATAATAAAATTAATTAAATTATACTAAAAAACCTTAAGCTTGATTACAATAATAATAAAAGCTTTTACAAAGTCTATTTGTAATATTTTGTTTTGGAATAAGTCCTGCAATTTTTGGTTTAAATTATTTTTTTTACCTGATTATTTCTTATTATATATTTTATGTTGTTCAATGCTGTTAATTTTTATATACATATGTATCTAATTGAAAGCCCAAAATAACTCTTGAAGACTGATTAATATTCAGGTGAGGACTATAAAATTATTGATTAAATTCATTATGAAAGGATTTGCAGGTATTTGATATACTACTTAAAGACGATAAGCGTTGCGTCCAAATGAAAGGAGAAAAAGTAGAATCTTGACTTATATAGTTATTAATCAAATAATCGCAAAACTTATCCAGTACATCATATTTCGGTTTAAATTTAAAAAATTTATTGTAAAACAGGCACCGACATCTTCTGGTTTTAAAAACATAATGCAAAAATTTATCTACTTCAGTTTCCTCGCCATTATTTTTCTGGTACTCACCCAAAAGACCCAACTTTTGGATTTTTCTGTACCAGGACTGTGCTAAGTGAAAATGACATCCTACATATAATATATTGGTTTCTGGAAATGCCATGTTGCTTTGTGAATAGCAATTTGAAAATCTACAGTAAATCGTAATGGTTTTAAAGGTACATTGAATAACCGTTGACCTTCTTTGTTTATATACTCGAAGGTAGTAAAATACGTTATTTGAAGTTCATTTAGCAACAAGCAAAAGACTAAAGGAATATAATAGCCGTTTTTAAAACCATGGATGGTAAATATTTGCAGAAACAGTTCAGGACAGTACTCAAAGGATTTATCAGCATATAATTCTTCTAAATTTACAAATTTGTTTTACAGGAAAATATTACTATATTGGTAATAGAATCATTTCTGACAAAAACTTTTCCTGTCTATCAGTAACAATATCAAGATTTTCAACTAGGTTGTGAAATTTCAAAATATCTTTTGGTAATATTGGAAGAACAGTTGAGCTAGCTTGATATACATTTTTTTTCGTTCTTAAAACATCGTTGGTCGTAACTTATTCACTTAGACCGTTCGATTTTATCACAATTCTGATCACTTTTATAGGTTTTTCCGAGAAATTACTAACTGCTACTTTTTTCTGCGGAATTACCTAGTAATTGCCTAGTTATTTCTTCTTGTGAACCTGGTTCGTGATTGTGTTCTAACAATGATTCTTTTATCACAGTATTTTTATCACTGTTACCTTTTTAATATGCTCTACAGTTTCTTCTTGTATACTTCCGCCTTTTACTATTTACTAAACTTTGATGAAAAGTAAATTTTTAACCGCCGGAAACATCGGCTTGCTTTTTTGGCTTAACATTTTAAACACGTCCATTCTGAAAACACTACTATAAGGTTTTTCAGAAGGAATATGGCATTATACATTTGCTAATATATTTATATTTTGTATATTATTTTTTTTTAATTAAAATAACTAGGGTAGGATCCACTCAGATAATAGTTATTTATGGTACTAGTGTATTATGTTGAAAATTAGTCACGCGAGAAAGATATATAAATTCTCAAGTGACTTAGGAAACATAACACACGATTAGCATACAATGTTTTATCCAACAAGTGGAAGAAATCGTTTTTTTATGAGATAATAATTAATAATCAAAATAATCAAAATAAAAATAATCAAAGCTACTTGTGTCTCAGTAGCCTATACATGTCAGAATGACTTGACAGTGACTTTTTTACAGTTTGGTCAAAGTTGGTTAATTGTTTGGTTGCCACAGGCGTGATACATTGGTAGCAAATGTTTAAATAAATTTTGACACTTGTCAGTTTTCCCTGCAGAAAAGGGAAGCTTTTTGAAGAAAAAACCCTATAGAAAATAGAGGAAACCGATGAAAATAACGTTCCTGAGGATATCCTAACGGAAGAGGAAGAAGCAGCGATGCAGATTTTGCCAGAAAAGTCCCGAGATGCTTACGACAAAGAGTTCAAAATGTTTGAGTCTTGGATGAATTCACGGAAGATAAATGGTATCGATGAAAATGTTCTATTGGCTTATTTTTTACATTTGCAAAAAAAATTAGCCCAATCGTCACTATGGACCAAATACTTGATGCTTCGCTCGACTATTCACCTTTATAAAAAAATCCACATTTCAAAATATGGCAAACTAACGAGCTTTTTGAAAAGCAAATCACAGGGATACAAACCAAAGAAGTCCAAGACATTAGAACGACCTGAAATAGAGAAGGTTTTGAACAAAGCTCCCGACGACGAGTACTTGTTGATGACAGTGGCTCTGATAATGGGGATTAGCGGTGCTTGTAGATGCGATGAATTGATCAAACTGAAAATAGAAAATATTCAAGACAAAGGGAAATATTTTTACGTAGTTTTGCCAGACACTAAAACCAAGAAATCGAGAAGTTTCACCATACTTAAAGAAGGATTTCCAGTCAACCCGATCAATTTGTGTAAAAAATACATGTCTTTGAGACTAAAGAATACTAGTTCTAGCCGCTTTTTTGTTTTTTTTTACAAAAATGGGAGGTGTACCAGCCAGCGTATGGGAAGAAATACGTTGTCGAAGATTCCTTCAAAAAAGAAAGAAATAATTGCAATGTTTTTGAAATTGGAGGAACCAGCGCTCTACACCGGTCACCTGTCTGAGAAGGTCTTCGGCGACTCTTTTGGCCAATGCAGGGGCTAACATGACTTCATTGAAGCGTCATGGAGGATGGGAGTCCTCGACGGTAGCAGAAGGATACCTAGAAGAATCGGTGCATAACAAAATACAAATTACAGAAAAAATACAAGGTTCTAATGTGTCGGCGTCTTCTAGCACTATCAGCAGCTGTACCGATATGGGAGCATCTGGTTCCAATGAACCAACGAATTTTACAATGACTCTAAATTCGAATAAAACGTTAGCGTTTTCCTTTAATTTCAATATCAATGTGAATTCTGCTTGTAATTGTAATATAAATAAATAGAATACTACTTTAAATATGAACGTGAGTTATTTGGTAGTTTACTTGTCTAAAATTACATTGATAATGATAGTCATAACGGTCATGTGTTGGATAAAACATGTTCAAAGATTCATTTCATTAGAAATAAAAATTGAGCTAGCAACATTGTTCTAATATTTACCTAAATATTGAAATATATGGAATTAATCATGCGAGCCACCTCGAATTCTAGTGGGAGTCATATCGGACCCTTCAAAATGTACCTAAAAAACAGGAGTCATCTCGACTTTTCCCTATTGGAGGGTAGCAAAATTTAGCTGGGATTTCTAATTTCCAGTTTTACGGTACACAACTCGGTATAGAAGCAAATTAATAATCCCTAGAACAACATAATGAAACACAGTTTGCATTAAATCGTAAAAGCCAACGAATACTTAACGACAATGTCGTGTTCGTGACCATTATCACAACGGTCGCAGCGCGCACTTTAAGCACATTGAGTGCATTTCTCAATATAAAATGAATATTTAAGCATCATTTAATTGCTCGTGTGATTGTTCAGTAGCGGTGCTTAGGTAATCAGTATGTTTTTAATATTAGTGTAGGTGTTTACATGGATTTTAAAAGTAATTGTTGACGTAATGCAGATTCAATTTAATATTCGTATTGTCTTTGTTCTCCAATAATTTAAAAAGACAAAAGAACCGGTCGCTAAATGGTTTGTTTCAACGACGATAAAGCGAGATAGACATCTCATCCTCTTTATTACAACAAGCTGACAAGATCTTAAATTCAAAGGTCCATCAGGTTTCTCAGTATACTCCAAACCCAAAAATATAGGCAGTGACGTAGCTATCATAACCATGGAAACCAATGCAAACCACCAATGACCATACAGTATTTTGGCCGTTTCCATGGTTATGACAGCTACGTCACCGCCTATATTTTTGGGTTTGGGGTATAGTTACACAATAAAACCACGTGAAAATAGCTAATACTAGGTTAGGTTAGGTTAGGTTAGGTTAGGTTAGGTTAGGTTAGGTTAGGTTAGGTTAAAAGTGAGTGGGTTACAGCTAACCCTCTACTGCGACCATTCGATCTATTGTGGATCACACCTTTTTTATATTTCCCCCAATAGGTCTAACTTTTTGATGAAGTTAATTTTTATTGTATTGGGCGAGACTTTCATGTCATCCGGCAGCAGAGTCACCTCGCCAAATAGGGCGAATCTGATTTTTCCTGCAGCGGGGCAAGCGCACAGTACGTGTTCTGCTGTTTCTGCATCTTCCATGCAGAGCCGGCATTCATCAGTTGGGGCTATTCCAATTTTATACATATGGTGTCGCAATCTGTAGTGGCCGGTGTACAATCCCACTAGTGCTTTAAGGCATGATCTGTTGAGCACTAGTAGTTTGTCAGTTAGTTGTTGGTTTACATGGCTGTATATAAATGCTTTTGAGTGTGTTATACCTGGTAAAGTTAACCAGTGTCTTTCCCATTTGCTTTTTGCTTCGGCTCGTATTGTTTTCCTGGCCGTAGCATGAAATATACCTATTACCGGCTCGGGTCCTGTGAATTTTTGTGCTGCATCTCGCTTGGCGAGCTTATCGGCAGCCTCATTACCCTCCAGACCTATGTGTCCCGGTATCCATATTAAGGTTATTTTGTTGTTCACACTTAGTTCGAATTGTGTTTCGTGACAGATCCACACCGTTTTGAGGTACACCATCTAATAATCATAATACTAGGACTGAAACCCCTAGATATACACATTAGAATGGAGGCCAACTGCAGCTCCTCTAGGATGAAAATAAATAGGGAATGGAAACAACGCCCCGAAAGAATAGAGCACACAAGAGCCACGGATCTTATCAACAAAGCTTATAGATGCAAACCAATCGCATCAAAGCGAATAACTTTACAAAACCATTTACTGCCATCAGCTGCGATTCTGATATTTAGTCAAAAGGATAACCTCCGTCATTAGACAAAGGCTTAGTTTGGTACACTGATGGATCGAAAACGGCCAATGGAGTTGGCGCAGGTATATTTGGGAAAGACCCAGAATGGAATTCAGTATCTCCCTGGGAAACTACGCCACAGTATACCAAGCAGAAATTCATGCGATACAATCATGCGTACAAAAGAATCTTGAAAAGGGCTATCACGATCAAAAGATACATATCCTGTCGAACAACCAAGCTGCCCTTAAGGCTCTGAACTCCTAACAATTTACATCAAAGATCACAATGGAGTGCCTTAACGGAGTACATATTTATTTGTTCTGGAATTTTCTTCTTCGAAGGATCAACTGCATTAAAGTTTGCTGTAATGTTTCCCATACCTATACTTTGACAGGCTGCCAATTTGCATTTTGGAAAAAAAACGCTTGCCGATTATTTGCCTTATGTTTTTATTCTTTATTGAAGACTCCAACTGAAATACGATGCGGTCAATTTAAAACAAATTTTAATATTTTTATGTTTTTAATGTTTCTTTAGGTATATCATTTTAGTTTTTACATTATCCTTTATATTTATTAATAATGCAACAATAGTTTACAACAGATTACTTGCACATTGCACAATGTAAAGCTATCATAAAATACCATCTTTTAAAATGGCTGTTAAAGATTTTACCATTTAAAATCAATAGTTAGGTAATTGGTAAATATTAATGGTTTGTTAATTACTTATGTTATTACTTTAAAAAAATTTGTATTCCTTATAAAATTATAAATCTAATATTGATATAATTTATTATTCCCCATTCTAATTATTAAATTTTAAGTAGCTTTAGAAATATTCATATTCATATTTATTTCATAATAATATACATACAGTACTTTTACATGTCAACAAAGAAAAAATATAATATCTATCAGTAAAAATTATAAAATTTACATTAATAAAAATAGAACTTTACACATTAAAAAAAAACGTAGAAACGGCAAGGTAGAGCCCAGATATAGGCGCTAAGATGAAGCCAAGAGGTTAAATGGGAAGGTCGAAGTTTAAGATGAAGCCAAGAGGTTAAGTGGGAAGGTCGAAGTTAAAGTTGCTGCTGAGGTACTCCTCGTGGGAGTAGAAGGCATGCCTCTGTAGGTATTTCCTGGCAACAATTATTTTAAATGATTTTTTATCCCTGATATTGCGCTTCTTTTTTTTCTCGATGAGAATCTTCTAAAGACTAACCCCCTGCGGGATAATAGCAGAGGAGTGTCGGATTCAACCCTGATGGGGCCGCCTACCGACTAAACTCACCGTGTTCCTGCGGTTTCCGCGCTATAGGCGTATAAACCTTCAGACCACTTGATTCGGTATTTCAGCACTGCACGCCTAATGCGTGCTTTGCGTCGTACTCGCCAACGCTTTAGGTACACGGTGTACTTAAGCTGGCTTTGTCCTCTAACTAAGTAGTAGAAGCTTACTGTGTTAGTGTTTGTATTTGCGATGTTTGTGCTCAGATGAGACGGTGCTGATCTGGGCAGTTGAAAGCTATTGCTTGCTGTGTTAGTGTTTATGTTTGTGTTGTTTGTGCCCAGCTGAGATATTTGGTGCAAGTAAGATATTGCGTGCAAGCGCGTTAAAAAAGGTTATTCCAAAGTAATTTGTTCCACTCTTGGATCTCGAAAGTATGTGGAATTCATGTCGTACATCCTGATTATTTCGCGTGTCATAATCGTGGAAAAACCGACGATTATGGTTAAAGTGAATATTTTGTTTTACAAACATGAGGCACTGAAGAATATACCGGCAAGGAAGGGTAAGCACTTTCAGCACAAGAATAAATAACAATATTTATTCTTGTGCTTTCAGTTAAATGTCCGCAGTAGTCATCACGGTAACCAATATTAGTTATTACTCTGATACATTTTCTTTGTAGTGAGAAAACCTTATTGGAATGAGTAGAGTGTCCTCACTCCATTAGAGCACAGGAGGCCCTGGAGCCAAAGCTTGCATGGTAGGTACACATTAGGGTCTCAGTAGAGACACAGCCAGGCTTCTTATTAAATAAATAGTTTTGAATGGATCCTTAGATAGTTTGTATATGTGAGCCTCCGATGTGAGCCTCCCATGTGAGCCCCGCATCCAGTGTCACACTCAGAAAGTTGATCTCATCATTGGTATCGATCTGTAAGTGGTCGTCCCTTTGGCATAGAGAAAAATGTATGTGTTGGGTTTTAGTTACATTGATCAGAAACCATTTCTTTATGTTACCTAGTATATTTCTAATAACTGTATTTTGAAATTGGGAGGAGTGACAGCCACAATTGAAAATTGGGAAGGTCGTTTATGAAAATCAGGAATAGCACAGGACCCAGTACTGATCCCTGTGGACTCCACATCCTATCCTCCTGATGTTAGAGTCTTCCTGTTTATAGTGAACATATTGGAAGCGATCCGATTTCAGGAGGTTTGTCGAACCATCACTAGTTGTAGTAGGACAGTTTTTGAAGAAGGATATTCGTGCCCAATACGTCAGTCAAAAGCCTTGATCAGGTCTAGACAAAAGGCAGATATATCTAGCTCCTTTTCCAAACTATCCTGTATATAGTTGACTAGACAGTTTGTAGCAATCGTTGTTGATTTTTGTTTCAAAAGCCGAATTGTTTTTGGAAAAGGAGGTTGTTCTTTTCAAAGTGACTATTTATTATAGGGGATATTCAATTTTATTTATATATTGTTAATTAGAATATTGCTTATATTTATATATAATTAGTTAGGTTAGATAGAAGGTTAGATTGAGTAGCCTGGCTAGATCTTGTCGCCGTTTTACTTATTATATTATCTATGAAATTTTTGTAAGAATAATAAAAATACATTTTTAATTATTATTTAAAAAATCTGAGCCTATTCAATGTAGGGCGAACAATTAAAAATGTATCTATTAGCGAGGAAAGTTCTGGACGAAGGTATTTGCCGTTTTTTTTTGGATTTTAAACGGTTCTACAAAATTCCTATATTAAACTGTTGCGAACGAACTAAACGATTATTTAACATTTTAAAGGCTGCTAATGCATTTGAAAACTACTTCTTCCTTAATTAGGTAGAATCAGCTGATTTATTACAGCTTTCTACCAAAAATATGCATGACTTGACCTTACATTAGGCCACATACAAATACCATAGCGGTCTGTTTGTGGACAGTGGTGTACGGTGAACGGGATATTGGGGGAGGAACTTTATTATGTATTGAATATGCTTTTTTACCACCCGTTTGGGAATTTGTTTCTTATAAATATGGCAAAAGACAGGTGACGTGTGAAAATTCAAAAGGTACAACGCCGCCGTAAGGTTTGCCACGGCATGAAAAGTAAACACAATTTTCGCTCTTCGCTGTCACCGCTGAAACCGCACAGACGATTTTCTTTAATTTACAAATATTGAATGATCTATCCTTAAACTCGGTTTCTCATGTAGCACATTTTCTGATTACTATTTCGTTTTCCAAATATACTATAGTTAGTATAAAAAGGACAACTTTAAATACTGTATCTCTTAAAGTAAGACCTAAAAAAAATCTGTTATAAGATAAACAACGTTTGAATCTTTAGCTATCTAGTAATACCAAATTTATACCTCTTTAATTAAATTTTACTGGTGATATTTGGTAACAGCCTGCACTATTTTTAAAATATTTATCTTTTCGAGTAAATGGTATAAATATATGTGTGATGCAAATATGTACTAAGAAACTGATACCGTGCTAGCAAAAATTATTTCCATCAAAGAGAGCCTTGCATCTAAGGACGTAATGCTTAGCCGTAAAGCTTAATACCTGTTGGATGTCAGTAACTACCTGAATTAACAATCAATCAGTTATTTCGTTATCTTTGACAGTCGTTACAAGTAATTTGATTCATCGCTATTTTTTCCAATTTCTTGAACAATTCACACAGTGGGCTTTACGGAACAGCACAAAACATTCATGGTTGAAGCGTATTTTCGAAACGGGGTTAGAGTAAATTGTGAGTGGCAATACAATCCGGGTTTGTGCATGGACGATTTTCACGAACATTTTCCTAACGTTGCTCTCATTGCGGGGGATTTTTATCATTGCCGAAAAAGAACCGTGACTGTATTTATGGAAACAGGTTCTATACAATACAAAAAGAAAGCAGGAAGACCATCTGTAAGAACAGAAGAACTGTCCCAAGAAGTGGGAAGATCTAATGGAACATGCAAGACTATTCTTAAGAAACAGCTAAATTTATTTCCTTATAAAGTGCAAGTATTCCAAGAAATACAAGCCGCAGATTTTGAAAGACGCAGGAATTACTCTCAATAGTTGACCCAAAATTTATTGGAATGAAATGATTTATTAGACCTGACATTTTTTTCGGATGAAGCCTGGTTCCACCTCTCCGGTTATTTGAATTCTCAGAATACACGCATATGGAGTAGTGAAAATCCCCACATTGCATCATCAAAAAATTGGTGTCTGGTGAGCTGTTTCCCCGAAGAAGAATTGTTGGTCCTATTTTTTTCCATGACACAGTTACAGCACAGCGGTATAGAGACAATATTTTGAATCTATTTATATAGCAATTTCTTGACAACGAACTACGTTTTGGATATTTTCAACATGAGGGTACAACCGCCCATACAGCCGCCGAATCTATTAACTACTTACGCAATTATTTCGACGACAGATTGATCAGTTTTGGATCAGACATTGAATTTCCACGTAGATCACCTTGTTTAACGGTTATGGATTACTTCGTTTTTTCTTATTTAAAGAACACTATTTTTAAAACACCAGTTGCAAATTTAGAACAATTACAAGAACGGATTATCCAAGAATGTAGTAACATTTCTCCAGAGATGCTGGTCAACACTTTCGAAAATATGAAGAGACGTGTGAATTTATGCTTGAAGCATGGCGGTGGCCAATTCCAGCAATTTATATAATTATTTTTCTTTCTGTATATTATTACTTTGTTAATTTTGTAAACAACAAAAATAAATTTCTATTTGTCTACTTATTTTATTACTTATTAGTTTGGCATATCATGTCATAATATGAATTTGACAATATTTTAACCTAGATTTGATTAGATATATCGTCTCCATATCATTGTGATCTAAACCAAGCCCTACGTTTTTTAATCCAAGCCCTCTTTGATGCAAATTATTTTTGCTCGCACGGTATAAATTTGACGTTGCACTGGGACGATAAAGCGATTTTATCTCACCAAATGGAAGAAGTAGATTGGAAAAAGGCAACTGTGTACCGTAGATGAACATTTTTGGCAAGATTTTTGTAAAATTTAAAAAACCGCTTTTTCTTCCGCTTAAATGTTAAGGTCTATATCATAAAACTCCACAGCGATACGCTCCTGTTGTAGGGTTTGTAATTAATACAAAAATATACAACTAATTACCGGTTTGTTGTAAATCACACCAAATGATCTTTTATTTGGTAGGTAGGTACCAGGTATAATTTGTACTTTGGTTACCTGCTCGATTCACTCTGTAATAATAAATTAGAAACGACACGCCAACACAGTGGCGTACAATCATAGTTACTGGCATAGTGATTTATTTTACAAGCGTCTAGGCACGTTCCTATTAATATCGATTGCAGAGCTTCGCGCACGCGTAAAGTGATTAATTAGTACACCCAAGAAGTTTTAACTATTAGAGCATTCGCAGTAAGTATCGAAAATTTCGAAGTTCTCAGTAAAATAAAATTGGTAAAAGAAATTCCTGCAAAAATAACTACTTTAGTAAATTTGATTACATTGAAATGCTGTTATTTTGGTTTATTTTTATTTTACACAACAATTTTACATTGGTTATTGTTATTAATCACTAGTTTACAGCCAATCTGCGACTGTAATGTAAATGGTTTTTTGTTAATTTTTGGTCTCTTAATGCAAAAATGATCGTAAAAAAACTTCTTAACAAGTAAGATTTTTCATTTATTTCTTTAGCAAGAGCATGCTAAAGTATTACGTTCTAAAAATGGAATTTACTAGCCACTGGAACCAAAGTTACAATATTTTGGAACGGTAACCACGAGCTATCCTCATTTTTTACTATGCAGGATAAAATGTGTGTGTTTGTGTTAATCCAAATAGTGTTATGGAAAAATTAGGGATTGCACAGAACCCGGACAAATGGCACTTATATATGGATTCGTCTAAAAAATATAAAAGCACTTCTGCTTCATGAGGACAACAAAAGACCTACTCTTGCCCATTCAGTTCACGTGGTGGAAACATACGAAAGATTTCACTTATTTTAAATGCAAGAAGCTATGATACGTATCAATGACAAATACGCGGTGACCTAAAAGTCATAGGACTCTTACTAGGGCTTAAGGGTGAATTTACAAAGTATTACTGTTTTCTTTATCTTTGGGATAGTAGAGCAACAGAGAGCCATTAACCAAATTTAAGAATGCCTTCCGAGAGATCAATATATTCCAGGTCAGGCTAACGTAAAAAATATCCCTCTTGTTTATTCCAAAAAAGATCTGTTACCTCCATTACACATTAAACTGGGATTAATGAAAAATTTCGTTAAAGCATTATATGAAAAAGGAGATGCATTTAAATACCTTAAACAAATTTTTCCTAATCTAAGTGATACTAAGCTTAATGAAGGAATATTTGTTGGACCACAGATTAGAAAAAGACTAAGGGATCAACAGTTTGATCAAAAATTAAGTGATGGAATTAGCTGCGTGGACCTTTTTAAAACAAATTGTTTGAGTTTTTAGGAAACAAAAAAGCTGAAAACTATGAAAAACTATTGGACGACTTTCCAAGCAATTTGGTTGTCATAGAATCGACCACTCGTCAATGAGTTTTTATTTTTAAAATAGTTAAAGCGGTAAAAATGTTTTTCCATTATATATTTTCCGTGGACATCCCTAAACGGAAATGAATAAAACAACATCATCATCGCCTCATCCTTGGAGCGGATCTCTTACTGCTGCGTTGCCATATTGCATACTTTTTTTAAGGTTCTTGACAAAGATTTAAATTTCCCACATCATGATAATACTTTTAACAGCGTAAGTTTGGCAAACAAAGTGGAGGAGCTTAATTCGGATCTTGATTCACTTCAGAATGAAATGGATTTTGGCAATAGGTTCATTTATTATTAGTTCATCTGCAGGGGTGCTCAGACATACAGTGCCGGCGATCTACCACAAAATATTTAGGTTGAAAGCGATCAACCAACTTAATGTTACTAAAAAAAATACATTTGCAACACACAAAATGTCAATTACTCTCTGGACGTTGATGCATGGCACTGCACATCGTCGGCGTACTTTTCATAAGACGGAACGTGTGTCAACCGCAAGCATGATGTCAGGTGTTTGTCAGTTAGCCGATTGCGATGTTTTGATTGACTGACTCACACAAATACGTTGATCCGAACAATTCTGTCAATTGAAGGGTATCTTTCTTAAGTTATAAAAGACCAAAATTTGACATCAGATGCACTGGCTTGCAGATGTACATCGGAAATCATCCGCAATACCTCATTTTGAATAAAAGTATTTTCCATGTTAAAAGTAATCGATAGTTCACTAGAAACTTTTTCGACATCTTCGCAAGAGAATTGATAACTTATGAAAGTGCCAATATTTTTCAGTTTGTCGAAATCAGAGAATCGTCTTTAAAACTCATCCAAAAGGTTTCTTAGCTCGGCCTCGTAAATATCGTAATTTGAGTTGGTACGCTTTCTTGCTTTCAATGCTGGAAAGCTATTCAAGTCATTTCGATTCAGTTGTTGGATCAGTAGCTTTAATTTATTTTTGAAAGCATTCACTGAACTTATTAAGTCAATAATGCGACGCCTCGCGATCGACTCTGAAAGTTTCCGCGATCGACTGTTTGAGCACCCCTAATCTATAGGTACCAGATCATTGATCTACAACACGATGACCGAAAACTAACAAGATTTAACAATTAACAAAGTAAGAATATACAGAAAGAAAGAAAAACAATTACATAAATTGCTAAAAATGACCTCCGCCATGCTCCAAGCATAAATTCACACGTCTCTTCATATTTTCGAAACAGCTAACCAGACACCAGTTTTTTGTGGGTGCAATGTGGATTCTTAAAAAAAAATGGGGATTTTCACCACTCCACATGCGTGTATTCTAAAAATTCACATAACCGGAGAGGTGGAACCAGGCTTCATCCGAAAAAAATCTCAGGTCTATTAAATCATTTATTTCCAATAAATTTTGGGTAAACCATTGAGAGTAATTCCTGCGTCTTTCAAAATCTGCGGCTTGTATTTCTTGGAATAGTTGCACTTTATAAGGAAATAAATTTAGCTGCTTCTTAAGAATAGTCCTGCATGTTCCATAAAATCTTCCCAGTTCTTGGGACAGGCGTCTTATACAATTTGTTGGCGTATTTTGCATTATTTCACGATCGTTTGCAACAAGTTCTTCTGTTCTTACAGATGGTCTTCCTGCTTCTATTTGTGTTGTATAGAACTTGTTTCCCTAAACACAGCCTCGGTTCTTTTCAGGCAATGATAAAAATCCCCAGCAATAAAAGCAACGTTAGGAAAATATTCGTGAAAATCGTCCATGCACAAACCCGGATTGTATTGCCACTCACCATTTACTCTAACCCCAATTCGAAAATACGCTTCAACCATGAATGTTTTGTGCTGTTCCGTAAAGCCCATTGTGTGAATTGTTCAAGAAATTGGAAAAATTAGCGATGAATCAAATTACTTGTAACGACTGTCAAAGATGAAGGAATAACTGATTGATTGTTAACTCAGGTAGTTACTGACACCCAACAGGTATTAAGCTCCACTGCTAAGCATTACGTCCTTAGATGCAAGGCCCTCTTTGATGCAAATAATTTTTGCTCGCACAGTAGTAACATTTGACATTATCATAATTATTACTCATGCTTTCCGACAGTAGTAAAAAATGCTGTTTACTATCCTTAGATCTGTGTAAGGCTTTTGACACCGTTAACCATGATATTTTATTAAGAAAATTATAAAATATTGGGATAAGGGGAAATACACACAAACTACTTCAAAGTTATTTAAGCTATCGTAAACAATTTGTTCAAATTGGGGAAAGAAAAAGTTCGGAAAAAGAAATAATATGTGGAGTTCCACAAGGATCAATATTAGGTCCGTTATTATTCTTAATTTACATTAATTCCGTTTCCAAATTGAACTTAAAGGGCAATATAAAGCTATTTGCAGATGATACGACAATAATTTATTTTGCTGAAACTCTTGCAGAAATGTATCTTGATATTAATAATGATTTAAAAATACTTCTTTCTTGGCTTCAATCAAAAAAACTTACGTTAAATTTTAAAAAATCTTATTTTATGTTTATAACATTAACATTTAATATAGTCCGGTCAATCTAGACAATCGAAGGTACATAAATTAACAACAAGCTGAAAATCAGTATAATTGTTCAAAATATAATTATAAATATAATTTATAAGTTCCCCATCATTCCCGTGTTTGGAAAAAATTTTACTCAAGGTCAAAAGTCAAAAAAATTAGTTTTTCGCGATTTTCAACAAAACGGTAAGTTTTATCATAAAAATACCTCAGACAAAAATTATAGAGCATAAAATTATACAAAACAAATGTATCAATACTTTTTTTTTAACGAGCCACCGTTTCTGAGATATAACGATTCAAAAAGTTTTAAAAGTTGTTATCGTCAAAATGGAAAAATGCGTCTTTACCCGGTTGGAATGGTTTTATTGAACGTTTAACAAATAACCATATTATTATGAATTATTCTAAATCTCAAATTTCATTTTTACCATTTATTCACCACCAGCCAGTAACTATAATACTATCTATACGACTTTACTTTGTGCATTAGAATTAGAGAATGCTAAACGGTATGACCACACTGTATGCATCGTGACTTTCGACCAGCCCCTGTTTGCTAAAGCTCAAGAAATGGTATCAGCATCAGCCACACCTGAGGGCTCTGAAGTATCAAAAAGTATCATCAGACTCGGAGGATTTTATCTACTGATGTCTTTTCTGGGAGCAATTGGTCATATTATGCAAGGAAGCAACATGACAGAAGTACTCGCAGAGATCTATGCGGTAAAATCATTAGAAAAAATAACGTGTGCATATTATGACGATAACAACTTTTACAACTTTTTGAATCGTTATATCTCAGAACCGGTGGCTCGTAGGAAAAAAAGTATTGATACATATTTTATAGATAATTTTATGATTTACAATTTTTGCTTGACTATTTTTATGATAAAACGTACCGTTTTGCTGAAAATCGCGAAAAACTAATTTTTTTGACCTTTGACCTTGAGTAAAATTTTTTCCAAACACGGGAATGATGGGGAACTTATAAATTTTATTTATAATTATATTTTGAACAATTTTACTGATTTTCAGCTTGTTGTTAATTTATGTACCTTCAGTATGTTTTTTTTGTCTAGATTGACCGGACTAATATGAAAATATTCAATATTCAAAAACGACAAAATTTTTAGAATTAGTTTTGGACGAAAATTTAAATTGGAAATGCCATATCCAGTATATTATTAACTCGATATCTCCTTTGGTATCTGTTTTGTACAGAGCTAGATATTTCATTCCTTTGAAATACTTAAAAAAATATATATTTTTCATTAATATATCCAAAATTACAATACTTAGCTTCTGTTTGGGGATCTGCTTGTTTATCAAACTTAAAACCATTACAAAAATTGCAAAATAAAGTTATTAAATGTATGTATACACAAATTACCACATTTAGAACCAACTGTTAATCTATATAGACCGAAAGGGTATTTACACGTTCTAAACATTTATAAATTAAAAATTTATGTTCTAATTCACTCTATCATTTTAAAAGAAAAAAAATCAAACGTAACACGTCAGAAGAATAACACCAGACATTGTATAAATTATCAAACTATACCAGTAAAAAGTAATTTCGAAAAAAAATCGCTTTTATATGACGGAATAATAAAATATAACAATCTTCCAAAAAATATCAGAAAAATTAAAAAATTGGCAACTTTTAAAAAACAATTAAAGAGATATTTACTAAATTAGATTATTTATACTGTTTTTTTTTTTAAAATTGATTTTATTAATGAATTAAATTGGATTAACTTCCATTTTTTTTTATTTTGTATTTTTTTTATGGTTATTATTTTCTATATTATGTTGTCACTTTCCATGTAATGAACTGTAAACGTTAGTTTGGAATAAAGACATTTTGAAAGTTAAGTAATTGTGAGAGATGGAATGTCAATTTTTTTCAGCTAACTTCCATCTCATAACTTATCCACTTTTTGTGGTTTTAAAGGGTCATCCTCACTATACGTAACGTCATCGTTCCGTCAGAGTCACCGTCACCCAACGAAATAAGAATACAAAGGAAGTAGGGTATGGTAGATTGACAGTTGTCCGGGATGGGGTCTGATGGCGGCAACATTTAACGCACGCGCGTTTCCGGTTTACCTGTGGCGTATCATTAAAATGGTAATAACAAAATGATTAATGAAATTTTATTTGGACGAAAAAAATAAAAAATATATTTAGATTCATATATAGCTATAAGATACGGTAAGGTTGGTGTAATAAAACAATACAACTATTTCTTTTAATTATTTATTTAAATAAGGTAACGGAGGTGAAAGGGTAATGTAAATATCTGGTTAAATAACTAAAAAACACCTGTTATACATTAAAAAAAAATTGCAAAAAACAAATTGTTTCAGATAATCGGCAAAATTATTGCCAAAACGTCTACGTTAAAAAATAAAATTTTAAAAAAACCTTACTCTTTCTTCATGAACCAAATCACAAGAAAATAATAAAATATAATATAATATAGTCCTGTTTATTATAATATGTACCTAAATAATATTAATGAGATTTCTAGTATACAAGAAAATTGTCAAATGACAAACTATGCAGATAATACAAACATTTTATTTATTTGTAGTATCAACAACTTAACAAGTTAATTATAGATACATAAACCCCATTTCTAAAAGCTATCCTAAGCTATAATAAATATTCAATTAGCATTTGCCCAAGCAGTTCATTCCTTAATTTTAATTTTTGATAGTTTAAATTATATATTTCAATGTCTCCACAATATTTATTAAAATAGAGCACAGTCACAGTGGTGAGTTTTTGTATAGATTTGTCCTCGGTGTAGGAATATAAAATACATGTGCGGATCTAGTATTGACTAAGCCTATTCTAAACGGAAGCAGTCCTAAGAACTCTTTATTATCTATTTTGTCTCTAAATATTTTATATAAGAAAATAATTCTTGCTTCTATACACAATAGTCTTAAAGAAGGGATATTAAACAAATTACACAAAAGCCCTTGATCTGTACCTCTTGGTGGATAAACTGAAAATGACTTGTAGTATAAAAATTTTTAAAATTTACGCTGAATAGATTTTGAAAGAGCAATCTTATTGGCATACTGAGGATCCCAAATAGTGCATGCATACTAAAGTTTTGTAGCTACCAGGGATTTATATAAAGTTATTATGGCGTTAACATTTTTTAAGTATTTACAAGTTCTTATTATAAATCCTAGCATATAAAGACCATGAGCTTCTCGAGCAACATATTTAACAATTTATGATTGAAGTAAATAATAATTGGTTTTCTAAAGATAAACTGATATTAAATAAATCAAAGACCGTTATCACCTTGTTTAAGACTAACCCATACACTTTGGAGAATCCGGAAACAGTAACCATTAATGATTGTCATATAAGATTAAAGGAATATACTAAAATCTTAGGTGTGTTGTTGGATAGTAAAATGTCCTGGAAGAACCATGTCCTGGAAGAGCCATATCCTGGAAGAGCCATGTCCAATATATGTTGTAACCAGACGGTGTTCCAGTTAGATTCACAGTAGGATAATTATCTTCAGGCAGGTTTTGACAGGGTGTCTTATAAGATATTGCATAGGAACGTACCTGCCAAAAAAATATAAGTTTTTTAATTATTTGTTTGGCACCTTTACCAAATGACACAAAAGTAACTATAACGTGATACTAACTCTCTTTGTAAATTTTTTTTTTTATATTTTGATATGAATTTCTTTAAATGATAGAAGGTTTGGGACTTGCTTTGAATTTATTTTTTTAATCAATGGTATCTCCAGTCGTCCTCAGGTGAATATTGAGAAAACGTTTCTATCATTCTAGAAACATCATTGTATTCAGTCTTTAAATATGAATTTCTTTGTTTATCGTACCTACACTTCCATATTTTATTACATTCTTTATCCATGGGTTTAAAATTTTAAAAGTAGATTAAACCAATAAAACATCTAAAAACTTTTATCGATACATAATTTATGAAAAAGTGTCAAAGCAGCTTCCTCAGAAGCATAAATAAGGCAGAATTATTTGTATTCATATTCTTAAGTACCTACCTACATATTTTCCAATATATTATGTAATGACCCGATACAATAGTTTCAAAACTTACATTTTTTAACCTGGCTACTTCAAAAGTAGGCACTACTGCAGTTGGGACCAATCTAACTTTCAATCTTGAGGTTCTGTCAAAGCAATCTTCAGGAAAATGCTTCTAGCAAAGAACTGTATTTCGTGTAGGATCCCAATCACTTCGGTTTACAATTTTCAACCACGCCTTTTTTCTTAGGTAATTATTTGGAAAACTAAAAACCAATAAGTATTTTTAATTTGCTTTTTTGTAGAAATGGGGTAACCCAGTCGATTAATAAATAAATAATATTTTTCTGGTTTTATAAGATGAACGCCCATGAATGACATGCGAGGTTCGGAGGTTATGTGTATTTTGATATTAAATTAAAATATTTTTTTTTCTATACAGATTAAAAAAGTTTATATATCTAAACATAAACTTACCGATGAAATGTAATGCCCAGTTTTTTACTTCATAGCGTTTGGGAGCACCCACAAGCAGCACAACGAACCATATTTAAAGCTTATTAATTAACCCAGAATAACAACTAATTAAAATGTTTTAATCGCTGTCCAGCGCTAAAAGTATACTCCACTGTCACACTAAAGTAATTATAAGTTTACTAGTATTCGTTAAATATGGTTGTTAACTAATTAAAATGCAAAATAACTCAAAAACGGCCAAGAAAGCAGAAATCACAGCTCGACCTGTCAACCACGGTCAAACACCAAAACAAACATTGAGTCATATTGTGGTGTCTCAAAATGGCCGACTTCCGTCGGTCGGTTTGTAAGGCGGTTTATGCAAAATCCTACTTCCTTTGTATTCTTATTTCGTTGCCGTCACCGGATTGAAAACAATCGCTGCGACGGAAAGTGGACGTAAATGATAATATGATTTCATCCATTGCTTGCAATCTAAGCATATTTTCTGTGACAGTAACGAAATGGTGACGTAATTTGACGTATGATGAGAGTCGCACTTAAAGGAAACATACCTCATTGATCATTGGAATCTAATTTATATTTTATGCAGAAAATATTGTCTGAATCCTGCTAAATGTTTTCTAGTTATATTTACCATCAACATCAATCAGGCTAAGATTTTTGTTCTTTACCTGGCTTGTATTTTAATGCATGTCTAACAAGTATCATGCATACTTTTTATTTCTATTATTGTGAAACATATAATTAATCAACTTTTACTTTGTTTCAGGTAAATGCTGCAACAACCTATTCCTGCTGTTCGTAAGGTAAAATAATAGTTAAATTAAAATAATTAAAATTATATTTTATTTGGACTTTAGACATACAACTTTTTGTGTTTAAGAAGGGCAATAAATCTCTGTTTATAATTTATTTTGTGTCTAAAATTATAAGTATTCGTACCGACTTTCTCCAGATTGGTAAATCATACAATTAATAATAATAGAATTAAAAAATTGTTGCTAAAATTGTCAATATACAGTATGAGCACAAGATGTCTCAAGAGATCATATGAATCAAAAATCTCATGAATAAAAAAATCATTTTCAGTAAGCTTTCCAAATAACTACGATCTACGAAGAAAGCTTTGTACTTTTTTCAAAATATCTGCTAAATATTTTGCGTTATAATTGTATTAAATATTAAATACCTATACCCTTTTTAGGTAATTTTACTAACTAAATCAGCAACCTGTTGAAAATAATATGAATATTTAAAAAAATAAAATTTCAGTGTCGTCTAGCTGCAAATAATATCGCCTAATGAAATACAACTTGCAAAACTAAAATATGTAGGATTTAGTAAACACTTGTAAATGGTTTGCAAATTATTTATTAAATAGATCTCAAATTACAAGAATTTCAAATGAATTTCTTGATTACGTTTCAACTGCATCGAAAGTAATTAAAGGAGTTTCTCAAGAATCTCTGTATTGGCTTCTTTATTATTTATAATTTATAGGTATGATTTTTATTATTTTATTTATCCATTAAATCTATTACTGATGATAAACAATTATATAACAAAATAAAAAATGATAAGCTTCTGCATTGGATGTTATTAATAAATGTGGATCTTTCTTATGTTTCCAAAGTATTAAAGGTTCATGGCTTAAAATCTAGTGAAAGCAAAACAAGTTTACTTTTAGTCGGTCCAAAATCAATTCATTCAAAATAATATTCAACACTGATTTCGAAAGTATTATTAATAATTATGCGATACCGTTGGTAAGGTCCGCTAGAAATCTTAATAGCCTTTTTGATCAACATTTGACCTTTGAAGCTCATATAAAAAACATAATAAAAAATGCTCATGCACATTTTATATAATTTTCAATTGTACTTAAAAACTTATGCAAAATTAGGTCTTCTAAATTCTATTATTTTAAATGGATTAAATTATGGTGTTGTTATTTATCATAAAAATATAAATTATAAAAAAAACAAAAGTTACAATTATTACAAAATAATTTTATAAGATTTTCGACTAGCCTTCAAAAATACGACCCTGTTACTCCAACCTATAGACAACGTAATATAAGTTTGGACGTGAAATTCATTTAAATTGTTTTATTCATAAAATAATTTCTACTAAAAAGTCAGATTATTAATATGAAAAAATTCAATTCAGAATTATCCACACCATGAACACTAGAAATGAAAATAATTTGGAAATACCAATACATCATAAAAAGAAAAATAAAACTTGTTTTAAAAAAAATAGTTCAATAATATACAGTGACATTATTTTAGATAGGCTCTGCATGTTCTTAAACCAAAATAACACCCATTAAATCCGGTAAAAGTCTTATGGTATACGAGGTAGGATCAAAAATTTCAAAATCCGCTAAGAGTAAAGTACCTCCCATCTTCCATTTTAGAATATTTTTTACTTTTACTTTTTACTAAGAATTATTGTTTTAATTTCAAAGTTATACCAAGATCCATATCTTGCTTATTTTGGACGAAAAAATTGATTTAATCGTGTTTTCTGAATAACCCTGTATAAAAAATAAATGGAAACCGAGCAGTACGAAAATAAGATTTTCTGCAGACTTTGTTAGAGATAACCGTCGATCATAAGTCCGATTAGTTTGTTTTCATATCATTATGGCTTTTTAACATAAAAACATAAAAATATTAAATATTTTTGCTGCACACCGTATTTTATTTTCTGAGGGAACAAGTTAATTTTATCTAACTGATATTTTTTGATTTACATTGACTTAAACCATCTCCTAAATAGTTTTTTATACATTGAAGTATGCATAGAAAGTTTCCTTTTGATTTATAAAGAAAAAAAATTAAATTAAAAATACATTTTGAACGGATTTTATTCGTCACGCAAAATAAGGAGGAAAATATATTTTTAATTAAAATTTTTTTCTGTATAAATCAAAAGGAACTTTTCTATGCATATTTCAATGTATAAAAAACTATTCATTAGATGCTTTAAGTTAATGTAAATCAAAAAATATCAGTTAGATGAAATTAACTTGTTCCCTCAGAAAATAAAATCTGCAGTGTGCAGCAAAAATATTTAATATTTTTATGTTTTTATTTTAAAAAGCCATATTATTATGAAAACAAAGTAATCGGACTTATGATCGACGGTTATCTCTAATAAAGTCTGCAGAAAATCTTATTTTCGTTGCCATTTATTTTTTATACGGGGTTTCAGAAAACACGATTAAATCCATTTTTTCGTCCAAAATAAGCGAAATATGGAAGTTAGGTATAACTTTGAAATTAAAACAATAATTCTTAGTAAATTATAAAATGAGAGATGGAGGTACTTTACTTTTAGCGGAATTTTAAATTTTTGATCCTACCTCGTATACCATAAGACTTTTACCGGATTTAATGGGAGTTATTTTGGTTTGAGAACATGCAGAACCTATCTAAAATAAAATTAATTTTCTAAACTTAAAGATAAAAAACTTTCCCCTATGCTGCGCACTTTCTGCCGGTCACTGTATAACAATATAGAATCTGATATGAAAATAACTTTTAATTTAATTATTCGGCTTTTAAAAGTAATTAAAAAAAAACATTATCATAGGGTCGGATTGGAACACTGATTAATTATTGTTAATTAAAATCCTATTCTTTTGTGCCAACTAGTATGTTACTGTCACCAATAGTTATTTTTAGTTGTTATATTTTATAATTTTTATATTTTGGCACAAATAAATATCTTTATTAATATTATTATTATTATTATGATTATTATTAAATAAGAAGAACTTATGACGGTACATATGTGTAAAATACTCTGGAGAAGTCTTTAAATAAAAAATAGCGTTTTTCTTTTAAATATTTTAAAAAGTTCATAATATACTAAAGTAAATTAATTTTGTTCTTACAAATTAGGAAATTAATATTTTTGTGTATTTTTTAAGCATTTTGTATAAAAAAGTCCAAAACTTTCTTTTTAGATTGTATTTTTTTTAAAAGCTTACCAAAAATGATTTTTGTCTCTTTTGAGCATTGAAATTTTTTCACCAATGTAAAAAAATGTATAGTATATTAAAGTATAAGTGGATATTAAGGTCTTTAAAACACGCGCGATTTTGCAAGCACGACGGCGCAGCCGGAGTGCTTGAAATAGAGCAAGTGTTTTAAAGACCAGTTATCCACGAATACTTTACATTATTTTTTTTTATTGATACACTTATTGGTATTTATATTACAAAAAATGGAAATAATAACTTAGTAAGTAAGTGAAATTGTCGAATTCGTGATGTGATATACCTGTCGTTGTCATGAAAATGAGGAGAACCAAAAATAACTTTCAATCTGTCACATAAGATTCATTGTTGTCACCGTTGACATTGGTTGTGTATTGCTTAAAAAAATATTTTATTTGACGTTAAAAGTAATTCTGTCAAATCAATAATTAAAAAGTTGACATATTTAGACTTCACGTTTCACGGGTTGTTGATGTTGCCATGGTAACTTTAAAACACGCGCGTTTTTGAAAGTGGGATTTAAACACGCTGAGGCGCACTTTAAATAAGCGAAATAGGGTATCAATAAAAAAAAAAAATTTTTGACACTTTCTTTTTAGAAAGGTTTTTCTTCTTCCCCAGTTTTCTAGTTGGTTTAGACCACATTTGGTTCGTTGTCAAATTTCGCGCAGGTAAACTTGTCCCTCAACTGTGTTATTTTTTTTATTAGTAATAATCACACAATCTCTTACAAATTTTACATTAAATACAAAATACATCACACTAATAAACATTGATTATTAAACTAAAGACTTGATTTTAATTTTTTAATTTTTTTTCTAAAGTAACATTGTGGTTATTTCTGGTAACAGAGTGGTTTTCCATGCAATTCTATATGTCCCTAGTACCGCTCCGCTATAATAAATATCAAATAACTTAATTTTCTATTATATGAACCTAGCTTAAATAAATTATTACCATAAACGGAATATTTTTAATATTTATAAAATATGTCTTAAAAGCAGTAAATATCAAAATTTACTTAATAAATATTTTTGAAAACTTGGTCCCGCGTATGATGTGAAACTGTCTGGACCACTATGTTACCCAGAAAATCGCAACTTAAAATAGAGATGGCGCTGCTTAGACTTTGTACTATAGTCAGATCTGGTCTTAACGTGCGGGTCCAAAGGTCACTGATCATATGCGTCAAATCAGACAACACAGAGGCTATCAAAATGTTGTGAGATTATTTACAAATATACCGAAGGAACGAAAAATAGTTTCATTATTTTAGCTATCGCGAAGATAGCCACATATACCTAATATTATTAGTTTTGTAAAAATTATGTACAGGGGAGTTGAAAAAGTTACAAAAAAATTAAATAATCGTTAATTATATTCCTACTGTAACCTTTAATTAAAAACGACAATAATAAACAGTGCAATTTATTTTAACAATTTTACTACTAAAACCTAAAAATACAATGGCATTTAGTCTGATAAACTATTTCGATAATGAAAGAAAAAGTGGAAATTCGCAAACCAATATGCAGGAAACCGTAATGAAAACACTGGGAATCAGTTTAAGGACTATGCAGAATAATGTGCATGAAAAAAAAGCATAATATAATACCCAAGAATACTAAAAAATGTAAACGAAAAACACCGTTTATAATTATAGCCTAAAAACTCTCATCGTCACTTATAAAATCTAAAAAGTCCTCGTCGTCTGACTCGTCTTCGAATGGAGCAATTATCATTGGCGCTACTTCGACATCTAGTACTTGTTCTCGATCCCACCAATCCCTTATTAATATTTCTGTATGTTCCACCGATTTCTTCCAGTACTCTTGTGTAATATGATCTAACGAATCTTGCCAAACTATTTGTACTTGGTCGGATTTAAGACCATCACCTACATGTTTTTCATAATAAGACTTTGCACCAGCCCATATTAATTCTATTGCGTTAAACTGGCAATGATATGGCGGCAGTCGTAAAACCTCATGACCATATTTACGCAGTATTTCATCTACCGCGTATATTTTGGGTTTTTTAAGAGACTTTGCTATTGATAGGAGTTCCAATTTAAGCATATTTGGTAAAGGATTTTGGTTGTGTTTTTCCAGTCACTCATAAATATCACTTTTCCTCCAAGATGAAGTATGCTGTTTATTTAAAATTCTTGAATGATATGATGCATTATCTAATACAATTAAATACGGAGCATCCAAATTTGGTATCAATTGAACTTTTAACCATTTTTCAAACATTTCGCAATTCATATTATCATGATAGTCAGCACTTTTTGATGTTGAAGAAAAAATTAAACTCGCACCTGCAACATATCCTGTTGCAAAACCGGCATGCAAAATAATTAAACGCTTTCCCGTACCGCACCCCTTTTTCCTTTTAACACTTTTTACAGACTCATCTTGCCAAGATTTTGAACCACTTCCATTCGAAAATATCCACGTTTCGTCTAAAAATACCACTTTTCTAAATTTCGATTTGTAATTGTCCGTATATTTTTTTAAAAACTGAACACACTGACTCACTATCTGTGGCTGCTCACATAAAAATCCTCGGTTACAGTCTTTTTTATAGCGAAAACCTAAATTTTTTATTAATTTTGATAACGCTTCAAGTCCAATTTCCAAAACACCCCGAATTTTTAATGTTTTTTGTAAAACTGGAAGAGTTACATTAGTTTTTGATTTGTATAAATCGTAAATCACATTTCGAACTCCCATTTTAATATTTTCGCTTAAATCCTCAGTCTTTGGCTTTCTTCGTTTACACTTTTTAGTATTCTTGGGTATTATGTTATGTTTTGTTTCATGCACAATTTTCTGCACAGTCCTTAAACTAATTCCCAGTGCTTTGGCTACTGTTTCCTGAATATTGGTTGGCGAATTTCCACTTATTCTTTCATTTTCGAAATAGTTTATCAGATTAAGTACCATTTTTTTTTATTGGGGATGCAAAAACCCAGAAAATTGTTTCATTTTGTCACCAAACTGTCAAAGTCACAAAACTGGCATATTTAAAATAAAACGTAGCTGGTGCTATTACAAGCTTTTTTAGAATCGCTGGAAAGTAAATACATATCCTTTTTTTCATGTCAAAATGGAATAAGTCTGTCTCATTTATCTTACGTATTTTATTTAGAGGGTAAAATTAAACGCAAGTAAAGAAAACAAAAACTGAGAGTATGTCTTTCTTGAATCGTATGACCCGCACGATAAGACCAGATCCGACTATAGCTTGGACGGGATGTTTGTATTAATCGTGGTTGATCGTTAGATCGGCGGGAGGGATATAGGAGGTGTGAGGCGGCCGTGAGGCGTTGTACAGGCAGCGTGTTTTTATTGTGCAACCAATCTGTTACCTATCTATTAGTGAGTATATCAATGAATTTTTAATTATTTTAGGTTCAGTATGTTGTCAAAGAGGTAAATATTCTAAATATGAAAAAAAAAGTGTACTTTACGCTTTACTCTATGATTTATGTTGTATGGAATGTAACATTTACTACTCTGTTACTACACAACTCTGTTACCAACGCGTGGTAACAGGGTTGAATATGCCTATATTTTTTAGCTTTAGACTTAAATTTTATATGTAAAACGATATTAATATAATGTTATTAAGATCTCAAGCGCAACCGAGTGCAACATAGTCAAGTAAGATAAAAAAAAAGAACAACGATGTTACTGTGTTACAACCCTGTTACTTATCTGTCCCCAAGGATTAAAGGACATACTAAAGATTTTTATAAAAAGCTAATTAATATAATATGGTAATATAACAATATGTTAATTTGTTAGATATTTATACGATCATATGTTATAGTTTGCAGTTAATATATTAATATTTAGAGTAATTAGGGAAAATTTAATGTCTTTTAAAATTCAAGAAGTAACAGAGTTGTTCGGAATTTAAATAAATTATTGTTAAACTTTAATAAAATGTTGTGATTATAAGATAAAAGACTTTAATTAACATTAAGGCCAAAATATTTGGAACTGAATTGTTTAATTTCGTAATAAATATGATAACAGAGTTGTATATTTTTTACACCCTAACCCACAAAATCTGGAATAAATCATAAATTATTAGTTAAACATTGCGGCCGACTGTAACAGACAAAAGTCAGTTATTTTAACAGGCATGGATACAAAGATAAGTCATGTTTAATTATTTTTATTTTTTTATAATTTTATCATTTTTAGTCACGGTTACTTGCGCGAAATTTGACAACGACCCATTTACTGTCTTCTCACATACTGAGTATGTTTTAACTTTTATTAATTTTCTCCAGTTTATGGCTCTTTTACACATTATTTTTAATTCCATGAAAGCTCCATTAAGGTCCTTCACCATTTTCTCTTTTGCTAAAACCATCAGCATTACTTAAATAGATTTTCTGTCTCCTGATGAACGTTTCTACGTTCGAAACATGTAGAGACCCTTGAGAATTATATTCTATTAAATTTTGTGGAGGAAGACTTTTAGTTTTTTCTTTCTTTCCCATACTTTCAACTCCACTTTAAGCATGGACTACTTCTAAAAATTATTTAGACTGTATTCGCTTCAACTATAGCATTGATAATACAGTCATCAAGCAGTGTGCAGTATTAGATTACCTTGGTGTGGTTTTCGACCCAAAGCTTTCCTTTACTTTTCGCCTCAGTAATACTTACAGCAGTGCAATGAAGATGCTTGGATACATTATAAGAAATTCGGCTGATTTTACAAATACTCCAACATTGAAAACCCTTTATTATAGTTTCGTGCGGTTCAATCTAGAGTATTGCACCCCATTTTCCACAAGTACATTAATCTCCTAGAAAACGTCCAAAGAAAGTTTGTCAAATACCATTCCTTTAAGGAAGATGGCACATATCCCCCTAGAGGCGTTGATCAAAATGCTCTATTGTTAAGATTCCAGATACCATCACTTCTCAATCGCAGATATTACTTGTTCATACACTTCTTGTTCAAAGTGTGCAGATCGCTTATCGATTGCCCTATGCTACTATTCTCTATAAACTTCCATGTTCCCTCATGTACTGTCAGATCCTCTCCCGTCTTCCATCTGCCTACTTCCTCAACAAACTTTTTAATTAAAACACCAATTTATCAATCAATGTTTATTTTCAATAATACTGGCAATGACATTGATGTATTCGGCCTGTCCTCCACTCAGTTTACAAATGCAACAAAACTGAAACTATTACAAAAACGTTAAATTACTGAATTTCACCATTTTCTATTTCAGAATTATTTATAAATCTTTTTTGAAACTGTTGTTGCTGTTCTGTTGGAAAATAAAGATTATTATTATTATTATTTCCATAAAGGTTACTATTAAAGTGCAAACTTAAAATGTGTAAAATAAGAATGTATGTTTCACATACGATTAATTAAATGTCAATACCGGTCAGTATTTGAATAAACGTCTAAATTTTCTAACAATTATTTGTAGAATTAATACTTCTCTCAACACCTTCATCTTCATCGTGATGACCGATTAATTGTTAAATATTACTTAAGGCTTATTAATAAGAAGAAGAAATTGTTTTCTCACAATTAAAGTGACCCGATTAGACCAAATCTGATTCTACTAACTAGACAATATTGATTGTATGATTCTGACAATGTCATTGATGATATGACAATCAATGAAGTCATTTAAAATCATTAAGTAATACTGCAACCTGATACCGTGCGAACAAAAATTATTTGCATTAAAGAGGGCTTGGATTAAAAAACGTAGGGCTTGGTTTAGATCACAATAATATATGGGGACGATATATTATCTAACCAAATCTAGATTTAAATGTTGTCAAATTCATATTATGACATGATATGCCAAACTAATGAGTAATAAAATAAGTAGACAAATACAAATTTATTTTTGTTGTTTACAAAATTAACAAAGTACAAATATACAGAAAGAAAAAAAAATTACATAAATTGCTGAAATTGGCCACCGCCATGCTCCAAGCATAAATTCACACGTCGTTTCATATTTTCGAAAGTGTTGATCAGCATCTCTGGAGAAATGTTACCAGTTACCACATTCTTGGATAATCCTTTCTTGTAATTGTTCTAAATTTGCGACTGGTGTTTTAAAAATAGTGTTCTTTAAATGAGGAAAAGCAAAGTAATCCATAACCGTTAATCAAGGTGAACTCTACAAAAAAATGGGAATTTTCACTACTCCGCATGCGGGTATTCTGAGAATTCACATAACCGAAGAGGTGGAACCAGGCTTCATTCGATAAAAAGTCATGTCTAATAAATCATTTCTTTCCAATAAATTTTGGGTAAACCATTGAAAGTAATTCCTGCGTCTTTTAAAATCTGCGGCTTGTATATCTTGGAATACTTGCACTTTATAAGGAAATAAATTTAGCTGTTTCTTAAGAATAGTCCTGCATGTTCCATAAGATCTTCCCACTTTTTGGGACAGGCTTCTTATACAAATTGTTGGCGTATTTTGCATTATTTCACGAACGTTTGCAACAAGTCCTTCTGTTCTTACAGATGGTCTTCCTGCTCCTTTTTTGTGTTGAATAGAAACTGTTTCCCTAAACATTTTTGTGTTGTATAGAACCTGTTTCCCTAAACAGAGCCACGGTTCTTTTCAGGCAATGATAAAAATACCCAGCAATAAAAGCAACGTTAGGAAAATGTTCGTGAAAATCGTCCATGCACAAAGCCGGATTGTATTGCCACTCACCATTTACTCTAACCCCGTTTCGAAAATACGCTTCAACCATGAATGTTTTGTGCTGTTCCTTAAAGCCCATTGTATGAATTCTTCAAGAAATTGGAAAAATTAGCGATGAATCAAATTACTTTAAACGACTGCCATGAAGGAATAACTGATTGATTGTTAATTCAGGTAGTTACTGACACCCAACAGGTATTAAGCTCTACGGCTAAGCATGCATTACGTCCTTAGAAGCAAGGCCCTCTTTGATGCAAATAATTTTTGCTCGCACGGTATAAGAGAGCATTAAAAAACTTAATTTCTGACCTACATTGTATTGCAGTTATTAGTAGAAATTAAGGACTTTGTATAATAGCATAACGACTACGCACCCAAGCGGTAAAATTAGGAACTTAAAAATATTTTTCAGTGATTTTTTTTTGTTCATATTTTTTATAAATTTTTAACCCCAAAATCGTAGCATGGTTTTGGAGATACAGCCGCTCGCCACCCGTCGTGTATCACCATGTATATAAATAATCTACTTGTCAGATAGTGGTAACAAATATTATGCAAAAAAATATTTTTCTAGCCACCTGAAAAATCCTTATAAAATAATAAATAAAAATTGTATTTCATTTAACACAGTTAGATATTAAAATACAATATTTTAAGTTAGTTTCCATAATCACATGCTGAACAAGCCTTAATGTTCAATTTAATGAATATTAAACGCCGCGCCGGTTTCTAAACACCCTGCAATTTGGTTTTCTTAAATAAGTATGGCGTATATAATTTCATAAACTCGAATGTATTCGGCTGTTTTTAATTAAAATAACGTGTTTCAGACATTTTAGTAATCACTGCGTTCTAACAGGCATAAATTTTATATTATGGAAGTTCAGTTATAAAATTCCATGTTATTTGTAAAATGCCGTTTCTATAGTATTAATTTTCACTAAGCATATTTAATATAAATAAAAGTGGTTAGAAAATTAGCAGTAACTTCTGGTCGGTACCATATACCTCAATTTTATGGCCATATGTTGTGTAATATAAGAAATATTCAAAATTCTTCGTTGGTCATTAGTTTTACCTACTTCTTGATATAATATGAAATAGACAATTTGGTTGTAGTTATATCGAGTCAAATTTAATTACACAGTAATAGGTACACAAATTTATTTTATAAAAATATGAAACTGGTTAGCTGTAAGAAATATTTTAGATAATGAGCTGTCTTTTATTCACTTACTTCCATAAGTTTACATATTATTCGTATAAAACACAAAAGCGTAAGGAATTTAGGGAAGGTGCATGATAAAATACGAGGACTTGTTTGAGTGTTTTGAGGTTATGGAAAGAGTAAGTAACGATAGGAAATACACACGCAAAGTTTGTTTTACCAACGAATATACCTTCAAATGAAACAATAAACCAAATTATCAAAACTGTAGATATTGGAGTACAGAAAATGAAAACAGATAATAATATGTTCAAACAAGACCTCAACATTATCTTCAAAAGGTAAATGTTTGGGCTAGCATAATAATTAGACATTAAATAATTTTTACTAAAATGAAATTGGACCTGCACTAGAAGAAGTTGCTCCTTAGAATGAAGGTATTTGGTTTCAAATGGACGGTTTTTCTGCGCACAATGCATGAGAAGTAAAGGAATTTGTCCGAGATGTCATCGATGGACGCCATAGACAATTTACCTTTAGATACGTACAGCTTATCTCCTGCGCAAACAAAAATTACGTTTTATGGGTGAAAAAATACGTCCTAGTGTATGACTCGCCGGTCAGCTGCCTTCCCTCTACTTTATCGACATGCGCAAAATACACTCCAGAACCGGCTCGGCCGCCATTTTTGTTGTTGTGTTTTAAGGTCTTTCTGTGGACTCCTTGTAGTTTTCTTAGCTATTGTGGATTGTGGGTGTTTAATATTTACGGATTTCTAGTTTTTGTGTAGTTTAGTGAATTGTGTCTGATTGTGAGAAAATTAATTCTGTCAAAGTTACTGGTTGGTTAATTTTTTGGTTAAAATCTATAAATCCCGACATTAAGCTTGTAATAAAGCCAGTATTTCACGGGTCAAGTTCTCGGGCAAACACTTTTAAAATTCTTGAACAAGAAATTTTGCTTGAAAATGTTTTACACGTACCCAAGTTTTTGCCAAATTGTAAAAATCAATACAAGTTATATACCAACTAATATTTGACTTGAAGTTAGGTACGCGATAACACCGTTGATTGGTTATTTTGCTGGTTATGTTTGTTTTTATATTCGATTAGTTTAATTCACTTGTTCTTGTTCTTGTTCTCTTCGTGTTCGAACTAAAAACACGACGACGAATCATTTTTAAACAAATTTTAAAAACAAACCCTTAAAACAATTTTCTATCCTTAAAATCTCATAGGTTTTTCCCAACTTGATAAAAAATTGAGAGAAGAAAGTCCAATTTTTTGGCAAGAATTTAAATTTTAAAGCCCGGACCTGTCTATTTTCCCATTTGTCAAACGATAATGTTGCAGTGCGCAAGTTTAATAGTGTCTAGCTTTGTTTACATGCGCGAGGCCATAAATCTGTCACTTTCGTGATTATTGTTTGCTTATCTAAAGGTAAATTGTCTATGATGGACGCACAATAAGAATAAATTAAACCATAAATTTGCCAGCTACGTCTCATAATCTTTCATTAAAAGACTTTTTCCTAAGTGTTATTTATACAAATGTGCGTTATTTTGGAAGAACTAAAGATTACTATTTCAGGGGAATAATCAAATTTATACATATCAACTTAATAATGTAAGAACTGAATTTTATTACCGTTTAGGATATTGCCTGACAGTAAACGGAGGATTGTTTAAGTATCTGATTAAAAAACATTATTTCTATTTAAATAACTTGTTGTCTTAAGGCATTTTTTTAATAGTGTTGTTTTTCCACTTGTCGCCAAATGTGAAAATAAATAAAATTCTCATAATATCGTTTTAAGTAATTGCGTTTATTAAATTAGTAAAATAATTATCATTTCTTGAATACTGTAAAACATGTTGAAATTAATAAAAAATAAAACGTTTAGTTACATTTGACATTATCATAATTATTACTGGTTTCTAAATAATAAAATTGGGTGTGCGAGTCCACGTACAGGGTGTCCAGAAAAAGAAGGTCAATTAGTTAACCATATAATATTCCTTGAGCAAAAATAATATGACTTTTATAATGCCATTTTACATTTTTGACCCCAATGTTCGATTCGACAAAGTTTGAAGTTAAAAAGTGATTTTTTAAATAATTTAAGTATTTAATAAGATATTAATGTGACATTTGGTACATTGCTATAACATAAAGAGAAAAACAAAACAAAAACAATTGTCAAATATTCAAAATAGTGGGGGTCCAGTAGGGTAGAGTGGGGCAGGTTCGGACATGGGGCACCTCCGGACGATTTGAATTTACCGCCTTCCAAACCGAAACGTGATTCGGTATTTTAACAGTTGGTAGCAGTGATTATTTCACGCCGTGTCGTGAAATTGTAAGCCGGTAGCTACCGTAATTTAAAACTTATTATTAAAAATAATAAACAGTGGCCTCAAGTAAGTAATATGTTCATCTATTCGTAAGCTTTTGCACTATTTGGTGTTGCAATTTTTTGATTTTAAAGTGGCATACGTAAAAAGTATATTTTTACAGCACATAACCTATATTTCAAGCATCGGCAACGGCAGTATAGTGTGGGGTACATTCGGACTGTCCGGAGGTGCCCCAGAGAAGTCTGGAACCAAGAAAACGTTAGTAATAAATAGAACAAGCACTCAAAAACTGAAAAATAAAAAACCCACAACAAAACAGAATGCCCAAGAGCAACAAAATAAGAAAAATATGAGAAAGACAATAAAAAGAGCCCTAGAAGGTGACACGTCTTCAGATTTTGATTCAGAATTTATTAAATTGATAGAAAAAAAGAACAAATTTCTCGGCTCTTCATCTGACTCAGATATTGACATGGAATCCGATTGCGATGAAATCGCTAAGCTTTTAGGTAAAATATTAAATTTTTTAAAATTGGTTTTCAGTAACGAATTATGTTGATGTTTTGTTCTAGTAAAATTTTCCATGAAAAAACAGTTGTTTATTACGTTGGGCAAGTGATACAGCTTGAAGAATACGGCGAGTTTGTTGTAAAATATTTAAAACATTCGCACAACCGTTTCCACTTTCCCACTGTGGATGATATTTCAACCATCGCAAGATGTGACATAGAGGCAAAACTGCCCAGACGAACTTCTATTGCTGGGAATGCTCGCCTGGCTAGTTTCCTAAAATTTAATGTGAATTTTAATTCTTTAAATTTAAAATAAGTTGCCATTTTTGATGGCTTTATTAACAAAAACTTTTCAAATATTATGTTAATTTTACTAGGTTAGGATAACAAAGTTCATTTAATCATACGTTTTCTGTTAAGTTTAACGTTAAAATATTAAAAATATACTTTTGAAAAGAAAAACTATTTATAAAGTATATGTCCGAACCTACCCCATGCGTGTCCCAAAACTGCCCCACCATGGGCACCTTCGGACAAATGCAACTTTTTTATTTGACCTTTTTTACAAAAAACTGTGAACGTTTTTTTATTAAACTGCTATGTTATTAGTTTAAAAACATATAAAAAAATATATTAGAATCCTTAGAAAAATTCATGTGGCTAAAATAAACGTAAAAAATCGCCTTAAAAAAAGTGTCCGAACCTGCCCCACTCTACCCTACTCGCTGCCAGTGACTTCCGAACTATATTTTTTTAATTTGTAAAAATAGTCCATGCTTAAAGTGGAGCGAAGACTTTTGTCCCAACACGTGGACGTGAACAACCTTTTGACTTCTAATTTTTTTTAAATGTGCAACTTATTAATTAATTTTATTGGTTTTAAATTAACCGCTTGCGGGGTAACTGAGCTTTAATCCTCAGTACCCCACAAAACACTTTGTGCAATGTAATTTTCTTGTGATATCTTCATAACATGACAATTTTATCCTTATAATGTCTTACTGACATACACTTGAAAAGTTTTATAAAAAATTTTAAATAATCTTCGACACCTTCTTTTTAGGAAGGTTTTTTCTTCTTCCCCAGTTTATTTGGTTGGTTTAGACTCCCTTTAATAACTTTTTTAACATACTCAGTATGGTTTAACCTTTATCAATTTTCTTCATATTATGTCTCTTCTACACATCAATTTTTTAATTCCATAAAAGCTCCATTAAGGTTCTACACCATTTCCTCTTTTGCTAAAACCATCAGCACTAAATAAATTTTCTGTCTCTTGATGATGAACGTTTCTACGTTCGAAGCCTGTAGAGACCCCTGGAGAATTTTTATTCTATTAAATTTTGTGGAGGAAGACTTTAGGTTTTTTCTTTCTTTCCCATATATTTTTTTAGGTGATCATTTGCTTTTGATTATTTCTTGTCTTCTATAAAGTTACGATAAAATTATGTGTTTTAGAAATAATTTGAAAAGTATGGGTCCTTAAGTGATGACAACGGTAATTTTTAAATGCTAAACCAAGTCAGCCGTTGTGGCATTACCATGAATACAAGATATAATTAAGTAAAATTAGTATTGAAAATACTACTGGGTGCGTATATACGGGTCTATTTCATGAAAAATGAACGCGGCATGCGACATGCACATAAATAACACGGCGGTGAAGTCTAAACAAACATCCGAGCAGCACAGGATCGATTACATCATCTGCTGAGTATTAGTATTGTTTTGTTTTGGGTTTCGGCATTTATTATTATATTTGTTGATATTAAGACAATATGGCCGGGAGAGAGAACAGTTAGTAGATAGTTATTAATGATACTAGTTCGATGAACACTATAATGAAACGTGTGCAACGTTAAACCACGAGGCGTCAGCCGAGTGGTTTAATTGCACAAGTCTCGTTAACAAAGTTCATATCGAACGTGTATCATTCAAAATTTAATCTACGACAGTGCAAATAGATTATATTCGTCTAAATTTCATTGATATCAGATAACGTTTTCGTAATTTTAAAAATTTTCAGGTGTCCATATTAGTCGATATCATGGTAAACGCACTTTTGATTGTTTCAATTTCGATAAAATTGGAAAAAAATAAACAGTGAATGTCGCTGAAACAAAGCGAAATAGCGCGGCGGTCTTGGCGTATTACACAGAAAGTCGGGGGAGAATGGATATACCAATCCAAAACATTTCATAGCCGACTTAAGATTTAGACATTTCATGAACAAAGAGTACAAGGACCAGCAGGTAAATGGCTGTGTATAGCTAAAGAAATAATTTTGTCGCTATTTTTGAAAAGGTGGTTTTGAGCTCTCTTCAATATGTACTAATATACAGATTATCCTATATTTTTTATTTTAACAAAACAGTCAAATTTACACATTTCTAAGTATAATTTACACATTTCTAAGTATAATAATTTAATTATTATTTCAAACTGAATCGGAGCATCCATGTCGTCATAATAACGCGTGATAGCGGCACGTTACATACTCACAGATAGGAGTAATCTGTGCTGTGACATAATGGTTTCCTTCTCGCCACTGTATGTGGTAGGTATTTTCAATACGCCTATGATACTTGCGTAAGATGCAAGATCTGTGAATTTTTTACAATAAGTGACAATACCGAAAGCAAAGAACTAGCAGTTGTGTTTCCTTAGATCAATAGGTATGCCGAATCGTCCGTATATCGTAAACCTTTTATGTAGTTCATTTATGTTTGTGTTTTTGACTTGTACTTGTGACTTGTATTAAAATTAAAGAACAGTGTCATCAATCTTCAACAGTCAAAGAAATATTCCAGTTTTATTATTCGTTGGCTAAGCTATGCACTGAACTGCATTTTGATTGTTTGCTTGTTGCCATAAAAATTTGCCCTATCTAACATTAATGTTTTAAATATTTTTGATGGTCTAAATACTCTAAATTCTGAGATAAATATATTATTAAATTGGCTAAAAGTAAATAAATTAGAATTAAATATTTCAAAAACTAAATGTATGGTTATGGGTAATAATTTAAATCGTCTAAATATAAATGTTGTATTGATGGTGAAAAATCGGAATTAGTAAACAGTTTTAAATATTTAGGGATAATCATTGAATCAAAATTAAAATTTTTTAATTATTTTGAAATTATTATATCGAAGATTGCCGGAAAAGTAGGTTATTTTAAAAGAATCAGTTCTAATAATTTAAGTTTGTTTTCTAAAAAAACTGTATTTAATACTATTATATTACCACATTTTCTTTATTGTTCTTTCATTTTATATTGTGCTAGTGAGGAAATATTTGATAAATTACAAATTTTACAAAATAAGGCAATGCGGATTATTTTAAATTGTGACAATTATACAAAAGATAATTTTATGTTGAAAAATTTCGATGGTTGAATGTCAGAAATTTAATTTTTTATTTAGTATGTATCTTTATACATAAAATTAAAATTAATTTATTGCCTGATTGTTTAAAAAAAATTTTGTTCTTTTAATTATGACCATCATAATTATAAAACAAGAACTAATCAAAATTTTTATGTGGATAGAGTGACTAAAACATTAGCATATAAATCTATTTTTTATAAAGGTTTGATAGAATATAATAATTTGAAAAATTCTATTAAATCTCAAAAATCATTAAAACTGTTTAAAAAAACTATAAATATACATTTGTAATTTATAATATAATTGTAATATTTGATACAATTTGCAAAATGTTTAACTTTTCTGTCTGTTTTTGTTAAAAGTTGTGTTTTAAAGTTTAAATATAATTCTATAAAAATTTGTTAAAAAAAATGTATTAACAATATTTAATTGTAGCTTTTTGCTAAATAAAACATGTTACTCCTTCTACTATCTGAAAAAATTCACAGGCCGCGTCTGGAGGATACTACTATTATCTGTAATAATTTCTTATTTAACTGGAAATTCTTAAGGTTAATTAACATATTGGAAAGCAATTAAACTAAATGCTTGCAGATAAATAAGCCTAGTACTTAGAATGATGGATTAATAAAATACTTTCCCGCTTCTGCCATACCAACAAATAAGAAAAAAAAAGATAAGGACTAATTTCAAATTCCTGTTTTGTCACATTTTAATATCTTATAAACTATTGCTTGCTTGGTAGATTCCTAAAATTTATGCATAAATTATCTTCTCAATCAATTAAATTTTGTTATAGTTTCTGACAGATCTTTGTAGGCGAACCGTAATTAGCCCGATATGAAAAAAAAGCTTTTAGATTTCGGTTATCATTGGCCTAGAAAAACAGTTTTAATGATATGCGTACAATTTAAACAAGGCATTTTTTTATGCGTCAGGTGTTAAAATTGTGTCATGTGACGATGACATTCAATAACGTTAACATCCACATCCCAGTGGGTATATTTATTTTTTAATTCAGAAAATAATTTTATAATCATTTCATTATCAAGGTCATTATCAGATATTTAGGGTTCATAGTTTCCGAGATATTGACTCTCGAAAAGTGACATTTTTGAAATTTGACAGCTTATAACTTTCTAACAGTACGTCTTAGAGCAAAACGGCTTACATGTCCCTATCTTCAATTTTTAGTATCTTCCCAAAAAAATCAACTTCCAGTTAAACCAAAACAACTATATTTCCTGCTTTCAAGTTACATCCGGTTTAACCGGAAGTTGATTTTTTTGGGAAGATAATAAAAATTGAAAATAGGGACATGTACGCCGTTTTGCTCTAAGACGGACTGTTAGAAAGTTATAAGCTGTCAAAGTTCAAAAATGTCACTTTTCGAGAGTCAATATCTCGGAAACTATGAAGTATAGACTAATAGTGCAAAATTTTAGTCCTATAGATTGCCCAAAACCCGGATCCGATATCACTTTTCGTTCGCCTGTAATAAAGCCGTTCCGGAACATTTGCCTAACCTTGTATATGTTAAGATTGGTAATATTTATAGTAAAAGTACAATAATTGTGAAGATTTGCATATTTAAGAATTCTCCACTTCTTGCATTATCAGTACTGCTCATAACAATTTTTCCATGGTAAACTGCTTTTTAAAATCCATTAGAGGGTTCATTAAATGGAGGTTGTTCAATATTTTCCGCAGAGCTAGGTTGAAGAATGCTCTTAGCAATTTTGGTTTTACTTTGCACAGAATCTTCAATGTACCCTTCGACAACTGCATCAAATTTCCAACCCCCATGCCTTTTCAGCATAGTAACATCCCCCCCCCCCCACTATCAACAAGCATTGTTGTTATCAACAAGCATTGTTGCGGAAATTCGTCTTAAACAATGCCCTGTATATTCTTTCCAATTTGAAATCATCAGATGCAATGCCACATCTTTTGCTCTACCAATTTTATGGATACCCATAACAGCTTTATAACATTTCCCATTTTGATATTTAAAAAAAAAACGTCGTTCCGGCAGGACGCAAATTAACGTAGTTTCTATATTTGCTTAACTATTTATCCCCCAGAACGTTGAAAGTTCTACTCTTATTAGTCTTAGTGTTGGGAATTTTTAGTAGCAGCAAAGAACCCATATCTTCAAGATTATCAACTTTCATATTCACTAATTCGTCGCAACGACATGCCCCAGATATTCGAAATATCAAAACTACCTAAAAAATTAAGGGTTGGTTAGCACAATGTGAAACAAACAAAATGTAATTTTATTACCCTCATCGCCAAATACTTTTCATCTGGGGCGTCAGACAAAAATTTGCTGAGCTGTTCCCATGACAAGACTCTCGATTTCTTTGGCTTATAACCTCCTCCTTGCTTTTTTAAAGAAGCACGCAAATTGCTGTATTTTTCAATGTTCAAATTATGCTTCAAATTTAACACGGACCTTATCATTAAATAATGAGCCCACAAACTAGAACTCTTAATTTTCAGTGCCATTTCGGTAAAATATGCCAATAAAACGTTCTCAGAGTATTGCCTTACTTTTTTTCCAGTGCACCATTTGTTGAACTGGAAAAAGGCAGCTTCATATACTGCACCAGATTTCGTCGGCAGCAAGTTTTGTATAGCTATAATTCTAGCTGCCTCTACTACCTCGGGAGGATCATCAGGCATTTCTAAACTTATTTTCTGTAGATTTATTTGCATGGATTTTCTTTGTCTTTCCACGCTCAGCACAGAAAGTAAAGTCAAATCAGACTTTATGAAAACTTGAGGTAATCAGGGTGGTGATGCTGGTAGTGAAACCGATTTGATGTTTATAGGTTATTCTCGAAGATTTATAAGTATACTTAAGTATACACAACTCCGGGCAGACCCGGCCCCAGGGAGTCCATTGTTTTTGGCTTTTCTGTGTAATTCAATACACACCTTTTAAGTCCGCTAGCCGAGATTATTTTTCGTTTTTTTGATAATTATTCGCGCGATTCCTCAATTTTTTTATATATACAGTGTCACCAGTAAAGTCTGCATCATATAGGATTTTTTTTTAATAGCTTTATTCGAAATTTAACTTTTGCTTCGATCGAGATGAAAATTAAGCAAAAAAATAGTAGTCACGTGATTCGCATTTACGCAGTATCTGTCAAATTTTAATTTTTTCCAAAAAATAAATTAAAACTTGGGTTATTTCTAAAAATATCGAAAAAGTTATTAGAAAAAGTTTTTATTAAATGCATTTTCTAGCCCACATGCAAAATTTCAGCTGCATAAGATAATTTTGATTTTTACCCACCACTAAAATTTATTTTCCACTTAATGAACACTTTACTGATGACACTGTGTTCTTTTTTGTCTTAATATTAAGGTGTATTACTTTCAGACACAAACTACGTTTTCAAAAATATTTAGTTTATGAAGTAGGTAACCTTATACAGGGTCAAAAACAAATAAACTTTGCTTCACATGCGACCAAATTTTAATAGCCCAAGTTTTTTAGAAAAACTCACATTTAATATGGGCGCTACTTTAAAGAAAATATATTTGAAATAATGCATTGTCAAAACTAAGAAGTTTTATGTAGGTTGCGTTGAGTCTTATTTTGCAAAAGTGGTGCAATTTACAAAATATGGTTATAAAATTAAAATTATCTTATGCAGCTAAAATTTTGCATGTGGGCTAGAAACTGCATTCAAAAAAACTTTTTCTACTAACTTTTTTCGATACTTTCAGAAATAACCCTACTTTTCAATTATTTTTTGGAAAAAAATAAAATTTGACAGATAATGCGAATCACGTGACAACTATTTTTTTGCTTAATTTTTATCTCCATCGAAACATAACTTGATGCCAAAGTCAAATTTCGAATAGTTATTAATAAAAAAAAAATCCCATAGGATGTGGACTTTTCTGGTCACACCGTAGATAGTTAGGTTTTAAAACTTGTTCAAAGCGGTGCTAAATTTTGAAGCTGACCATACAGCGCCCAAGGCGAAGAATGCAATAGGAAACTGTAGGTCTTAAATTTGACTGGACTAGGATAATAAATGAATTTTTAGGTTATATTATTTGTATTATAAATAAAAACGATTGTCGGCAATAAAATATTAAATAAAATTGATTATTAATAATAGTGTAGGTTTGTTTAGCTGTGGTTTAATTTGTAAAACCACGAAAGACACACCCAAAATTAATAAATGCAGTCATTTCCTCAGGCTATTTACAACATTGACCGATTAACGTCAATAACTAAGATACATATTGCGAAAAATAGATTTATCTCCATTCAAGACATAGGAACCAAAATAATAACACATAATAAGCAACGCATTATTTAACGATATTTGGCTATTAACATGTTTTGACACAGAAAATTAATTTTTTATATGTTTATATTATGTGTAAACTGTCATTTTAAAAGCGATAAGGTTTATGAAATTTCCATCTGGGGCCTGGCATTACCTACGACTTTTATTTGAACAATGTAGATTATTATAAAATAATTATTGTACTTGAAAAACTGTATAAAAAAATTGCAATGTTTATACGATTTTCTGGCGCTCACGTAGGTGATAATGTTTTAAATAAAACACAACACCGATTATATAGATATTTAAAGTTTATTTACAAGATTATTTACAACTACTTACAACGATTATATAGGACATGATATTACAAAAATTATATTGACTGTATCTACATGGAACATACAAGTCCCAAAGGGTTCTATATAACGACTACAAAGTCTTAATGTATGACCGTTACATGACCACTAAAATCTCAATAAAAGAGACCCCTGGAAGGTCTAAATACATGACCACGAAGCTCTAAATATAATATGATCAATGATGTCAAATTCATTAGTGACCACAGAAATATAACTTCTGTAAATTATGATTTGACAATGACATGTTAATTTTTAAATTAAGTGAGCAATAATTGAAAAGAATTTATTGAGATCAGTATTTAGGCATTTCTGCAACTAGCCAAAACAAAAATATTGCTAAGCCTATGCAGGGTGTCCCGAAATTAGCTGACAATATTTTAAAGGGATAAAGTACATTCAAAAATAAGACTAAAATCCTCTATTAATATACTCAAAAACGCTTTGCTATGGGGCTAGAGCCCCCCGAATTGGAGCAATGACAAGCAGTTTTTTTACAATATCTCAGAAACCGATTAGGGTACCAAAACAAAATTTGATACATGTTTTACCCATAGCTAGATGCAATAAATGGTTTAATTAGCTTAACTGTATTTCTTCCAGTGGCGCCCCACTGGGTAGGTAGTTGGGAGAATATTGCCCTAAGTTTTTTATTTGTACGATTTTTTAACTTTAGGTGAATTTTTTAAAAGCCTTGAAGTCTTTTGTTAAAAAAGGTACTCTTGTTTCATTGCGGTAGGATTCCCCATTTTCCAGTAAAATCGATTTTAAAATTTTCGGTTTTTTGAAATCCGGTGAAAAGGCTAAGGTTTTTTTGCATATCTCAGCAAACACTTAATATTAAAACATGTAATTTATTAGAAGTTCTACTAGCGACAAGTAATAATACATAATCAACTTGGAAATTTATTAGACAATGTGCCACTGGATTTACGTTTAGGGCACTTCTTTCAACATGATGGGGCACCAGCCCACTACGGACGTCAAGTGAGGAATTGGCTTAAAGAAGATTACCAGGTGGATTGGTAGCCATAGCCTGGCCACCAAGATCACTTGATAAATCAAGAATCCCCTTGATTATTATTTTTGGGGACACATGACTGGTACTTGCCTAAGAATTAGTTTCCCGTGCCAATCAAATTTGATTTGCAATTTGTTATTCTTTTTTTGTTTTATTTTAAAACTCTCTTAAAATCTCCATGAAAATAAATATTTAAAAAACAAAGGAATCTAAAAATATGTTTAATTTAAAAACGTTACATTCTGTCAAATTACAATAATAGAAGGTTTTATTAACAAAAAATTTAAAATTAAAAAAAATACATTAAAACTATGAAATTAAAAAAAAATAATAGTAATATTTACTTAAGGCTCCACCCCGTGCGACGTCACTGAAAAAATATTTTAAAATAACATCCTTTAATACATATGCCTTGTCGCTAGTAGATCTTCTAATAAATTTCATGTTTTAATATTAAGTGTTTGCTGAGATATCCAAAAAAAACCTTAGCTTTTTCACCGGATTTCTAAAAACCGAAAATTTTAAAATCGATTTTACTGGAAAATGGTGAATCTTACTCAAGGAAAAAGAGTACGTTTTTTCAACAAAAGACTTCAAGGCTTCTAAAAATTTCACCAAAAGTTAAAAAGTCCTGCAAATAAAAAACTTAGGGCAATATTCTCCCAACTACCTACCCAGTGGGGCGCCACTGGAAGAAATACACTTAAGCTAATTAAACCATTTATTGCGTCTAGCTATGGGTAAAACATGTATCAAATTTAGTTTTGATACCCTAATCGGTTTTTGAGATATTGTGAAAAAACTGCTTATCATAGCTCCAATTCGGGGGGCTCTAGCCCCATAACGAAGCGTTTCTGAAGGTATATTAATGGAGGGTATTAGTCTTATTTTTAGATGTACTTTATCTCCTTAAAATATTGTCAGCTAATTTCGTATACAAATTTACACACAATTAACATAAAAACTGCAATTTAAATTTCAGTTGGTAATATGGCAATTTTTGAGTTTTTCCTGCTTTAACGTTATAATCTTTACTCCCATTCCAGCATTTAACCTTCTAAGACTTCTAGTAGTGGAAGAACATTTCGGAAAAAACATTGCCTTTTATAATAACGCGAAAAATGTGCAGGCGCACTGCTTGTATGTCGTCAGGGTTATTCGTAGCATTTTCCATTGGTAAGTTTAGTGCATGTCAAATGTATTTCTATGTTGTACCAATAAATAATGCCGTACCTTTTAATCCATTGCACGTTGAGTTCGATGTTTCAATTGTAAATAAAATTAATCCTGTATTTTTGCGGTAAAGCCATTATTCTAGTAAACCATAAAGACCCCCGTACAAATTTAAAAGATGCTGAAATGTGCCCTACGATATTGGTAAATTCTGCAAAATATCAAAATCCTAACTTAATTACTACGTGAGCTATAGAAGACGGTAGGTGAGGTGTCGGTTTTTATATGTATATATTATTATGTAGATATTAAATTATGAATAAACTAAAAAGTCTCCTATCGCGAACGTATTAGTTGCTTTCTTATATTACTAACTATCTTAGACGAGGTAAAGGAGGGGACGCGGCATGCGCATCTACCGCGACAGAAGCAAAGTGTGACCAAAAATTCGATAGGCGGCCATTATTCTGGTACCAAACATCCAAGCGGGATTTTGTGTTTTTGATTGCAAAGTGAATGAAACATAATAGTATTTATCGTTGAATAAAATGGTAGTTTGTTCATCTTACGGGTGCAAAAGTCGTAGCTATCGAAAGGAGCCAGGAATAAGCTTCACAAATAATAATATATTTTTGCAGACCGCCATTTTCTTGGTGCCAAACAGTAAATTCTGGTCACAATCGCTGTTTATGATGCCGCGTCCCCTCCTTTACCTCGTCTACGCTAACTATATACAGGGTCACCGGAATAAGGAGGTGAAACCGTCAACCATATAATATGCTCTGAGCAAAAATAATATACAGAAAAAGAAAGGCACGAAGTCTTTCTCCACAATATTTATTAATCGAAAAACTAGGCGAACCTAGGATCACATCGACGACATGTTTCGAGTGTAGAAACACTCATCATCAGGAAAACAAAGTGAAAAGTAAAATGCTGATGTTTTTAGCAAAAGAGAAAATAATTGTGAGAATGAGCTGTAATGGAGCTTTTAATGGTGTACAAGAGGTGTAAAATTGAATAGTCAGAAGGTCGACAATCAAGACTCCAGCATACTAAAGAGTCGAGGGTTAAGTGCAGAAGCACACTGTGCCGTGCAGAAAATTAGGGTAGTAAAAATTAGGGAGTTTTGAAAAAGCCTGGTACCCAAACAGTTTTTTACTTTTAACCAAAAGATGCTTTAACCCCTAAAAAACAACTTTTTTCTTTTTCTTTACATCTCTCTCCAACACTTTTACATGTTTCTGACTAGGCTTAATAAAACTCAAGATGTTTTAGTAATTTAATAATGATTTTTACATATAAGGTTTTCAAAACTCCCTAATTTTTACTACCCTAATTTTCTGCACTTAACCCTCGACTCTTCAGTATGCACCATTGTACACCATTAAAAGCTCCATTACGGCTCATTCTCACCATTATTTTCTCTTTTGCTAAAAACATTAGCATTTTACTTTTCACTTTGTTTTCCTGATGATGAGTGTTTCTACACTCGAAACATGTCGTCGATGTAATCCTAGGTTCGTCTAGTTTTTCGATTCGACTTCGTGCTTTTCTTTTTCTTTATCATTTAACTCCACTTTGAGTATGGACTACTTTGGGCAGTTTGGGCCTCCATAGATTGATATTTAAAACTGATTTTTTTGAATAAATCAAATTCTAATTAGGAACACTGCCTTAATAAAATGATCCTATCAAGGGTGTTGAGGTCCTAGACAAAGCAATAAGAAGCAAGCATAAAACAAAGCAAATCCAGATTATTAAAACTAAATTTTGTTTTTTTCTTACAGAAAACGGAAGATTTTTCTTTTAAATCGGAAGGTGTGTCGAACGAGAAAAAATCTCTTAAAGACCGAATTATAAGTACCAAGAATAACGGTGTTAATCACGTATAGATAATTTAATTCTTCACGCAGAATTAAAATAAGTATAAGGCGGTTACTTCCGTTGATAATACGTATTTCGTTATTATTTCTTGATGTCTTAAGAAGTAGGGAAGAACACAAAAATGATTCTAAAGTACTTAATAATGGTTATGTGTATAAATTAGAGGTTTATTTTCCGTTCAATTAAGGTAGTCATTTGCTTATATTTCTAATATTTTGACATACTTTTCCCTACAAACTATAGCTTCAAAGTATCACTTTAAAGCCAGCCAAGCTCAGAAAAATCTAAAACTACTATCCTTACCATCACATTAATATTAGGTATGTATACTCGGAGCCCCAAAATGGGTTTCTCCCTGACAGTGTCTATTTTTTTATTCTAAGGAAGTTCATAATATCTCGTATTTTGTGCCTTTGGCACATATTCCTCGAAAGCTTAAAGATCAAACAAGACCTCTCCAGGTTCTGCCAGCCATGACATCTACAAAAATCAATGCTGACGATGCTCTAGCACTTTTTAGAGTTGTAATCGCTTTGGATAAGTAAAAACGGAAAGTGTGGTATAAAGCATGGCTAAAAAAAGAAATAGATATTCTCATGTAAATTTGCTGAGTGAATTAAAACTGGCTCCACAAGACTGGCACAATTATTCACATATTGATGAAGATGATACTTTTTCATCAAGAAAGAAAGAAAGAAAGAAAGAAAGAAAGAAAGAAAGAAAGAAAGAAAGAAAGAAAGAAAGAAAGAAAGAAAGAAAGAAAGAAAGAAAGAAAGAAAGAAAGAAAGAAAGAAAGAAAGAAAAAAGAAAGAAAGAAAGAAAGAAAGAAAGAAAGAAATACAGTAGTGAGAAAACAAGATACCTGTCCTAATGCGATACTGATAATCAATGAAAAATACCAACTGGCCAACTCGTTAATTCTAATAGAAATGCGAGGTTCATTGGTACTAAACTATTGGGCAATTGTCAACGAGAATCCGTCGCAGCTAATTGCATCGCACACTATTTCAGGCAGAAAGAGCTATAATATCTTCTTAAGTTTCTTAAGCTGAACCGCTCGCCACTTGTTCCAGATTTGGCCTTATCTGACTTCTTTTATAGCCTGTTTTGAGGGCAAATGGAAACATTCTTTTGCATGCAAATTTTTTAAATCAGTGTCAAGTTTACTGTTTTTCCTGTAACCCAGTTTTTTGGAAAACTATTAATTGAATTTACATAACAATTTAAACAATTAATTTCACTAGTTGCTGTGATAAAGCATAACATTTGTTTTGCCTAATATACAATCAGGAAATTAAATTTTAGCTTTTTGTCTTAATAAAAATATATTAAATTTTGTTAAGTCAATGCAGTATTAAAAAAATTCTCCCGTATATAGCCGATACCCTGAAGAATTGCAGAATACACCTATAATTTTTTTCGTAGCACGACCTTACTCACATGTCACATAAACAAAGTATATTTATTATAAAGAATACTTGCCGCCTCTATGTCTCGTTGATAAAGAAAAGGACAGCACTAAATCCTATACAATTATTCCACAGCCACTCCTGATGAAAAAAAACAACAAAACATCAAATAACTAACGACATATAAATACACAATCGTTTATATACCACTTGACATTTGGAGGTGAAGTATATGATTGATATTCAGTTTATTGATTATGAGAATATTTTCTGCATTTTTCTTGCGTTACGAAGTGGGCAAATTCAGTGGGTTGGTCGACCTTTCCGACGCAATTCCGGAAATATATTGGTGTACAAGGGAATTCCAAGTAATTATTTTTGCAAATTTATTCATGCGCAGTCGATAGTAGTGTATCTTTTATGGGAAAATAGTATACATCATAATATGTCTATGTCGTCCTAAGGAGATCCTTATAATAATTTTTCTATACAAGCTGTTATGGAAATTACACATTTTATTTAAATGGGTGACTCTTTGGGTGGCGTGGAGAACTACATCATAACTATCTTTCTTTTTAAATTCATCGTCTAAAAAGTTGGGTAAGGACTCCTAAAAATTGACCAGATGCACCGAACGCAAGCGGGAATTTTCCACTTATTGCACTTGGAGGCATGACCCCATATCATTCCACCATAAATCACCCTGGGTCTTACAGCTTGTTTAAAAGAAGAAGTTTGTTCTTAATAGTAACTTTTCCTTCCGAGCAATTAATAACTTGACTATTTTGTTGCGTCTTTTATTAAAGCATTCTGTCCAAGGTGACTCCCAAATACTTAAGAGTATTCTCTCAAGGTATGGGAGTGCCGCCAAGGACAACCGGTTTTATTTCAAACTTTCTTTTACTGGTTATTATTATTATTATTATTATTGTCTGAGATTTTGAGCATTAATTTTGATTATCCACATTTTAAGCCAGTCACATAAAGCATCGCCTTTGCAAAGCTATCCTAATGACATCTGAGTGTAGGTATCGCTGATAAATCCATCCGGGTGTCATCAGCATAGACAGACAATTGCGCATCAGGCGTTTTGGGTGGGTCTGCAGTATAAAGAATGTAGAGGATGAAGGAAAGTGCGGATTATTGGGTAACCCCTGCCTCAATAGAAAGTAGGATGGACGTTGCTTGATTTGCCTTAACTAGAAAAAAGAAAAAAAATACGTCAAAACCTTTTTGAGTACCTACATTTACCAGACCCATGGATGCCTCGCTATGAAATCCATTCTCTATATCTTCGACAAGTCTAACAAGTTGAAGCTCAGTGGAATGGGCAGATCTAAATCCGAACTGTTCATTAGCTTTAAGATTTTGTTCTCCAATTATATCTAATAGTCTGCCTGAAATTTTGTGGAAAAGTAAGATTTTGGCCGGTTTTGGGAATCATCACTGTTTATGTTTTTTCCATCTGTTGGGATAAATTTGAAGTCTTAGTATGGAGTTAATGCAATTGGTGACACTTTTGAAATAGTAATCGATTCAAAAATTCAAATGTTAACGTCTGCACCCGGTCAACAATAGTTTCTTTCAACTATTCATTGTTTCAAATAAACATTAAGTTATCGTAAATATCGCAGTTACTAGGCAATTTAACTGGAAAGTGACTTTGAAAAACACTTTTTTTTTGTTCTCGTTGCTAAGGAAACGATACCAAAAGAACAACAAAATCTGTAACATTAAAGAATCTATTAGATCAGATCATAGCCTCAATTTTAAAGAAGTTTGTGAGACAGCATATTATACTACCCCCTTCATAAAGGCACTATGACGGATCCAGGGGAAGGGGTGCCTCCGAGGGGTTCAACTAAATAATTTGTGAATCGTTTTATTTGTCAAATTATGACAAGGCGCCAAGATGTTGATATCCGTTAAGTTTGTTTATTAATTTAATATTTTGGGGTTATCTTTATGACAGGACCTTGACATCGGTATATTTTCAGGTTAGTTTTGCTTGTGAAATCATGACAGGATGTTGACATCGGTATATTTTCAGGTTAGTTTTGTTTGTCAAATCATGACAGGATGTTGACATCGGTATATTTTCAGGTTAATTTTGTTTGTCAAATCATGACACGATGTTGACATCGGTATATTTTCAGGTTAGTTTGTTTGTCAAATCATGACAAAAAATCATAATACCAAAAAAATCAACTGCCATTTTGGTTTATTTCTCGACTATACAATTTGGTTTGTATCTTTGCTCCACGAGTTAAATTTACAGGCCTATATTATATTTATGGAGGACTTGAGGTAGGAGGCCAATCGCAATGCATTGGATTCGGTCCCAAATTAGCATCGGTAATTCAGCTTTACGAGTCGCCGTAGGATGGCGCTCGTGTTCGAAGTGGACTATCAAATAAATGGGTTCTTATGGACGCGATAACTATTTTTATTTAAATTAGTTCTTTAAGGAACAAATAAAGACTTTTATATGAATTTACACTTACTTTGTTATACTTATTAGTAAACTCGGCCTGTATAAAGTTCCAACGATGCTTGGCTTTTAAAATACAGGGTATTAAACATTCTAGCTATACCTTTGGAGCTAGAAAGAAACCTATTTGGCTGCGTTTTCTCTCTGAAAAATATCCTGTCTTACACCCTGACACAAAGCAAATTCTACTTTTATAAATTGTACCATTATTCATTATAAATATGGAAATCAATTACAATACAACGTTATTTGTCTCGTCTTGTCTTCAAACGTCATTTGTCAAAAGTAAAAGTCAAAAACGAAGAAGACGAAGACGACACCAGCCTACATGCGACGCGAGAGCATCTATCGGCCAATAGCGAACTAACCAAAAAACCTGGACAAAATTTGAAAATGCTGCCATTGTCGATCGGCCTCCTACCCTCTAGTTCTCCATAATTCTATTCCACTTACTCCTTAAATCCCAGAAGGTCTTGGATCTGAACAATTTGTTTTTATGACATCACACAAACTGGTCACTAGCTAACATAGTTCTCGAACTATGACGTTTACCTAATATAGAGTACTTGTAAATGAATTTTGCATTTAGAATAACGTTAAAAGAAAATGGTAACTTAAATACATTTTTAAATGTTTTTTCTCATAAGTGTCCGAATTACTTGTTGATTCAGAAATTTTGTGTCCAAAAAATTACTCTATGGATAGTATTTAAAAATATTTAGAATATTGTCCGTTGGTTTTAAAATTAATGTCGGAAGAATAGCCAGATTAAGTTCAAATTTCGATGGCATGTTATTCCAATTATGTATTCTAAATAGGTATAAACTAATAAATACAAAAACTAATTTTACTTTTTATGATGAAACCTAGGTATACAGACCATAAAAGATCGGACAACTTTTTTATTTTTAATAATAATTGAAGAATGGATTAAATACAATTTCTAAGAATTCAATTGATGTATAGCCATTACTAGGTAAAGATCCATTATAGAAACTAGGTAAATAACACAGACTGTTAAAAAAAATTGGAGATTTTGATACGGTCTAGTTTTAATTCCCGAAAATATTAAGTCAAATATCTTTTTGCTTGTAGAGGTACCTCCAATTAGGTATTACCGAAAAAAAGATGAAAACATTACTACTGTTATAACTTTCAGTGAAACACTGCATTGAGCTCGCGGCAAAAATGTAAAATAATTATTTTTAACTTGCCAAAGCTAGAGAAAAAAATTAAATGTAGGTTAGTGGCAGGAGATGATTTTTATGAGTCAATGTTATCCAAAATCCAATTTTTTAAGTATTATATTATAATAATGTATCTATATAATCTGCATGCAGCAATTTTATTAGGTTCTCCTAAGATGCTTTTTGGCATGGCATGGGTAAAAAAAGTGGGTTTACTAAACTATGTCAATGTTTATGATAGGTTATTAAATTACTAAATTATCTAGACATAAACAACCGTTATAATTAATTTATAAAAACGCAGATTATCTTTTCATTTTTGGCAATATAATTGGTGTTTTAATGATTATTAGGATTTAAGATTTCCATTACACATGGCAATTTAAAGGCAAATTAAATATCTGAAGAAGAGAATTATAACTCTTAATTTCAGTAAAAATAGATGAAGTTTATTATACAGTGTGTCCCAAATTAGAGGATAAGACGTTAATTTTTTTAAATGGCAACCATAGTTTTTCTCGTCTATTTTTAAAGTGCATATTAAGTTATATACAGTGAGGACATAAAGTCTGGAAAACTACCTTTTGCAAGTAAACGAAGCACCTGAATAAAAAACGCTCGGACACGTCGATTTTATTTAATTGTCTTTTATCTTCTAAGATTTCTGAAATATACAGGGTGATTCAAAAGTACTTTGACAAACTTCGGGAGGTAATTGCTGGCAATATTTTAACATGAAAAGTTCTTATAAATAGTGGTCCTTGGCGACTTCGTTACGGAGATACAGGGTGTTGAAATGTTGAAAGGAATAGTAATAATTTGTAAATAACTCCTTAACGAGTTATTTTTTTTAATCATATTTAGTGAATATAATAAGCATCAAAAGACACTTATTTTCAAAGTACAGCACGTTCGTAAATTTAACCAGTGGCGTCGGTACAAAATGTTACTATCCTATTTTTTGTGAAAACTATTTTACGCCACTGACTTATTTTATTTTAACTTTCTTCTTATGAATCCCCCCTTCATTTACAACAAAAAAGATCACTTGTGTTTTTTTGATACGATGGACGGTTTAAAAGTAAATGATTATTTTATTTGACTATACACAAATATTAAAAAATGTGTTTTAAACTGATCAACCACTCAAATATTTATTAAAGTATTTTAACGAATACCTACATACATACTTACTAATAAATAAATATGTATATGCCCAAGGAAAGTATCTGAGGATGCCTATTTTTTAACTATAACACATTTTCTGTGGCATACATATTTATTTATTAGTATGTTATTTTTTAATATCTTGTATTTTGACAAGGCGGCTTTTTAAAATCATTTGTCGATAAATTAAAACATATTTGACAGTTAGTTACCATTGAGTTTTATTTCTTCAGTTTTGTTACTTTCAATGGTAACTAAGTGTCAAATATGTTTTAATTTATCGACAAATGAATTTAAAAAGCCGCCTAGTCAAAATACAAAATATTAAAAAATAACATACTAATAAATAAATATGTAAACCACTGAAAACGTGTTATACTTAGAAAATAGGCATCCTTAGATACCTTCCTTAGGCATAAACATATTTGTTTATTAGTAAGTATGTATGTAGGTATTCGTTAAAATACCTACTTTAATAAATATTTGAGGGGTTGATCAGTTTAAAACACATTTTTTAATATTTGTGTATAGTCAAATAAAATAATCATTTACCCTTAAACCGTCCATCGTATCAAAAAAACACAGGTGATCTTTTTTGTTGCAAATGAAGGGGGGATTCATAAGAGGGAAGTTAAAATAAAATAAGTCAGTGGTGTAACATAGTTTTCACAAAAAATATGATAGTAACATTTTGTTCCGACGCCACTGGTTAAATTTACGAACGTGTTGTACTTTGAAAATAAGTGTCCTTAGATGCTTATTAAATTCACCAAATTTCATTAAAAAAAAATAACTCGTTAAGGAGTTATTTACAAATTATTACTATTCCTTTCAACATTTCAACACCCTGTATCTCCGTAACGAAGTCGCCAAGGACCACTGTTTATAAGAACTTTTCATGTTAAAATATTGCCAGCAATTACCTCCCGAAGTTTGTCAAAGTACTTTTGAATCACCCTGTATACAGGGTGCTTTAAGAAAGCTGGGCAGCTATTAACTTCTTTTTTTTAATGGAATACCCTGTATATTATTGCATTTTACAATAACTTAAATGACACATTTTAACGTTACAAATGCTGAAACTGTTATCCGTTAACTTCCTGGCAATATCCTAACCGATCGATGAACTCTTGTTGCACGTTTCGAATGAAAAAAGGTGGGATTTGTCGAATTTCATCTCTTATACGATTTTTCAGCGCATCGATATTAGGAGGTCTGTTGAAATAAACTTTGGTTTTTAAATATCCCCACAGAAAATAATCTAGGGGAGTCAAATCCGGAGACCCGGCCGGCCATTCTACGGGGCCACGACGTCCTATCCACCTGTTAGGAAATATCTCATTGAGATACTGCCGAACAGTAAGCGCGTGGTGAGGTGGTGCTCCATCGTGTTGAAACCACATAGTTGGAGTTGGTATATCAGTCTTATTACCTGGAAACAGTTGAGCTAAGGCAGAAATCAACTCCAGTTGCAGAAAGTCAAGATAAATTTCGCCGTTTAAGTTAATGTCGAAAAAAACGGACCTATAATCCTGTCTTGAAATATTCCAGCCTAAACATTGATTCTTTCGGGATGTTGCGTATGAGCCACTTGAGCCCAATGAGTATTCTCTGTCGACCAGTATCTACAGTTTTGTCAGTTTGTCAGGCAGCTTCATCGGAAAATAAAATATTTCTACAAAAAAATGGATCTACAGCGTGTGCGTGGATTTGCTTGCCAAATGGAAAACTTCTTTATTATCAATTTTTCAAAAAAAAGTTATTCTTTATAAAAAGTTTTGCTTTTAGAATTATTAAGATTGGCATAAGAATTTATTTTTAATGTTGTACAGGGTTATCCAACCAAGACTAGACAAGGCGATTTTTTGACTTTTCCTGTACTTTTATAAAAAAACTGAAATAGCCATCTTAAGTCATTTTCTCCCGCGAATTCGAATATCTTCAGCAAAAAACAATTGAACATCAAACAAAAGTACTAGGGGTCACTTTGATATTTTTTTAAATGGAACACCCTGTATATTTTTACATTTTTAAATTCCACATAGAATTATAATTATTTTTTATTAAATGCACTATTAGTCTATACTTCATAGTTTCCGAGATATTGACTCTCGAAAAGTGACATTTTTGAACTTTGACAGCTTATAACTTTCTAACAGTACGTCTTAGAGCAAAACGGCTTACATGTTCCTATCTTTAAATTTTATTATCTTCCAAAAAAACCAACTTCCGGTTAAACCGGATGTAACTCGAAAGAAGGAAATATAGTTGTTCCGGTTTAACTGGAAGTTGATTTTTTTGGGAAGATAATAAAAATTGAAGATAGGGACATGTAAGCCGTTTTGCTCTAAGACGTACTGTTAGAAAGTTATAAGCTGTCAAAGTTCAAAAATGTCACTTTTCGACAGTCAATATCTCGGAAACTATGAAGTATAGACTAATAGTGCATTTAATAAAAAGTAATTATAATTTTATGTGGAATTTAAAAATGTAAAAATATACGGGGTGTTTCATTTAAAAAAATATCAAAGTGACCCCTAGTACTTTTGTTTGATGTTCAATTGTTTTTTGCTGAAGATATTCGAATTCGCGGGAGAAAATGACTTAAGATGGCTATTTCAGTTTTTTTATAAAAGTACAGGAAAAGTCAAAAAATCGCCTTGTCTAGTCTTGGTTGGATAACCCTGTACATGATGTCTCAAAAAACGAAAAACTTTAATTCTAAATGTGAAAACACTTTATACCAATATTTATTAGCCGGCAAATTGGAAACCGCGAAAAGCGCATTAAATCGTCAACTAATTTGTAGTATTATACAGGGCAATGATAAAGTTTTTTTTGAATAGTTACTTAACATTTTTGATAAAAATTATTAGGTGTATGATGAACAAGCTTATTGAAATTTAATCTTCTATGTACTTATATTAGTTCGTGTTTACTGTGTAATTACTAGTAATTAAAAAACGTGTTATATGTAAATATGTTTATATGATTGTTTAATAATTTTTCAATTAGGTTGTAAATTATCTAACTATCTATCTTACTCTGTATACTAAATTAACCTGCAAAAAGTACATTGATGGCTTAATAATAAATATTGCGATGGTATTTATCCATATTGTTGATCAAAAATATTAAGTAACTATTCAAAAAAAACTTTATCATTGCCCTGTATAATACTACAAATTAGTTGATGATTTATTGCGCTCTTCGCGCCTTCCAATTTGGCGGTTAATAAATGTTAGTATAAAGTTTTTTCACATTTAGAATTAAAGTTTTTCGTTTTTTGAGACACCATGTACAACATTAAAAAGAAATTCTTATGCCAATCTTAATAATTTTAAAAGCAAAACTTTTTATAAATAATAACTTTTTTTCGAAAAATTGATAATAAAGAAGTTTTTCATTTGGCAAGCAAATCCACGCACACGCTGTATATTGCACCGCTCTTGCATATTTTCGCAAAACTGAATTCGGCGGTAATAGTCGTCTTCATTTAATTCATGTATTAATCTTCTTTTGTATGGATGATACTTTGCCTTTTTTTAAATATTTTTTACCAATGTTTGGCCAATGGACCAATCTGATGCTACTTGACTTTTAGGTAAATGTGGATTTTCGTTATAACTGAGTAAAACATCTAATTTCTTATTATCATCTAGTTTCGGCCTACCTGGAAGATCTTTTACACAACCATGTTCAAGGAATTTATTGACAATTTTGCTGACTGCAGATATCGTAATTTCTTGTCCGCGCTCTGGATATGTGTTATTAAAAAGTTCACAAACTTCGCCCAAATGTCTTTGGCGATCTCCCCAGCCATACATCATCAGAATTTCAATTGTTTCTCGCTCTGCGGGAGCATTTTTACTAACTTGAGAGTAACAGAACTGTCCTACAGTATGTTAAAAATTGGCACAGTTGTCATAGTGACAACGAGTCAAAGTGACATCAAGTTACTAGATTTCTCCTAGATTTTACGTTGTACCATATAATTTCAACTGGCAATATTTTAAAAACAATTGAATTTAGTTATAGGACATCCTATATGAAATATACTTAGAATTGTCTGTAGAAAAATGCAATAATATACAGGGTATTCTATTAAAAAAAAAAAGAAGTTAATAGCTGCCCTGCTTTCTTGAAGCACCCTGTATATATTTCAGAAATCTTAGAAAATAAAAGACAATTAAATAAAATCGATGTGTCCGAGCGTTTTTTATTCAGGTGGTTCGTTTACTTGCAAAAGGTAGTTTTCCAGACTTGATGTCCTCACTGTATACGTAAGATAATAAACAAACAAAAAATAATTTAATTGAAAAATAAAACGATCCATCTTTAATACTTTTTCGTCAATAGATGCTCAAAATGTAGTACATTCACTATTTGGCAATATTATCCTAAACGAAAGTAAAACTCTTTTTGAACATTTCTTATTGCTTCGGGAGAAAATAACCTACACTCGTGTTTATTCGTGGTTTTAACTCCTCAACATTTGCCGGTTTCGTACAAGGAATAAAAGTTTGAAATTTGGTACCTACTGTATAACCATAAACTAAGTAAACCTAGACATCCCACGTAAATCGTCGATAGAGAGACGCGAGGCCGTGATGTAAATTTCAAGAAGAGAAGTGCCTTCAGACGGATATTTCCGTTTGCAAAGTATTTATCACAGGCAACGTTCGGCGTAACTTGCTGGAGATTTGTACGTCGTACATATGGAGAACTAGAGGGTAGGAGGCCGATCGACAATGGCAGCATTTTCAATTTCTGTCCCGGTTTTTTGGTTAGTTCACTATTGGCCGATAGATGGCTCTCGCGTCCGAAGTGGGCTGATGTTGTCTTCTTCTTCTTCGTTTTTGTCGGGGTTTGTGTCGGGTTGTAAGACAGGATCTTCTTCAGAGATGAAACGCAGCCAATAAGTCTCTTTCTAGCTCCAAAGGGAAAACCCTCTAGCTAGAATGTTCCTGTATTTTAAAACGAAGCATCGTTGGAACTTTATACAGGCCGAGTTTACTAATAAGTATAACAAAGTAAGTGTAAATTCATATAAAAGTCCTTATTTGTTCCTTAAAGAACTAATTTAAATAAAAATAGTTATCGCGTCCATAAGAAACCATTTATTTGATAGCCCACTTCGAACACGAGCGTCATCTTAGGGCGGCTCGTAAAGCTGAATTACCGATGCTAATTTGGGACCGAATCCAATGCATTGCGATCGGCCTCCTACCTCAAGTCCTCCATAGTCGTACAGAATTATGAGCGGTAAAATATTTTCATTGCATGGTTTCTCTTCGAACAAACCCGAACAAACCCGAACAAACCCAAAGTACAGGATGGATAGAACTTATTTTTACATCATAATAGCGCTGACATTCCGACCAAACCATTTCAATAGGATTAAAGTGGCAATGATATGGAGAGACCGGATGTCTATGTTGCAATGCTAGTTGGTCCAACGGGAAATCCATTTCCCTTCTGACACGTGCTGCTTGCAGTTGAACTTCTTTAACAAAGAAAAGGTTACTTTTCTAAGATGTTCTAGTAAAACTAAAAAAATTTAAAAAATCTTTTAAATCTATTAATTTTGCACACAATATGTATGTTTTGACTCCTGCCGGGGTAACTGGGCCGTAGCACGCGTGGTACCCCAACGGCATTTTACTTCAAGCTAAATGATGCTTTGACTTTTACGAAAACCAATTTTTTCTTTTTTCTTTCCCTTTTTTCACTACTTATACCTAAATGATTTTCACAAAGTCTGTTAAAATTCTCTAATTTTTCTTTTGTTGTCTTCCTTTTTCTGCCCAAGACAGGGCCTTTGCACTTAGCCCTTGACTTTCCAGTGTTTTGAAGTCTTGTCGCTCTTTTGACTATTCATTTTGTATACCTCGTGTACACCATTGAAAGCTCCATTACGGCTCAATCCCACTTATTATTTTCTCTATTGCTAACAACATCAGCATTGTACTTTGTTTTCCTGATAATGAGTGTTTTTACACTTGAAACATGTCGAATTATTATGAATTATTCTAGGTTCGCCTAGTTATTCTAATAAACTTGTGGAGAAAGACCTGAAAAATTCAAAATAATTTTGAATTGTAGACCTAATGCCTCTTGAAAATGATTAAAAAGCGAAGTAGTTTAGCTATGGGATCATCCGACAAGATCTGAGTGTATTTAAAACCCGAAAAGTTGTATCTTTTAATTATTTTCTTGAGCAGCATAAAAATTGTCATAAGAAAAGGCTGTTACAATTTAGTGACAAGTGTGATGCAAACAATTTAAATTTTACGGAAGTAGTCAATTATCTCAAAGTGGAGCTGTTGAGCTATAGGGAAAAAAACTCACAGTCGTCTCCACAAATATATTAAAAAGTCAAATTAATGGGGTGTACACCTAGTTTCACGACCAACTTCCAGGTGAAATATTGAAAATATGATGGATTGTTCATATAAAACGCACCATATACTGCCGAGTATAACCGAATACCGAATATTAATTCTTGGAAGATCAGAACGGAATGCAGCGAGCAGTGTTGCCAAAATGTTCTAAGATAAATCGTAAGACTCGGACACCTACTTAAAATCGTGAGATTCCTAATATTTTAAAAAATTCTTTAAAAGGGGTCAAAGTAGTGTAAAGAAAAGAATGAGTTATAAACAACAAATATATATTTATTTTCTGTATTTAAAAACCAAACACGTTTCTATTCTAACAACTTAAAAATTTAAAAAAACTTGCGTTATAATGTAGTATTGAAAAATGTAGTAGGAGTAGGTAGTTAATCAGAATACGAATTGCTAGAATCATGTTTTCTATGCAAATATGACTCTAGTAGCGGCAGTAATAGTAGCGAAAGTCGTAACACAGAAAATCATACGAGGATTTTTATGTAAATGCAATACATTTGTGACGCTTGTTATGAATAAAAATGATTTTTAGTTACTTATGTTTGACATACAATAAAAAATCGTGAGAAACGCGACGTGATTCGTGAAATAGTGCGATACTTCCCAAAATCGTGTAAGCTCACGATTAATCGTGAGTTTTGGCAACACTGGCAGCGAGTCAACGATGTTTTTAATATTGATAATGTGCAATGTTGCCAGGTATATCGTTTTTACGGTTAATCCACTATTTTGATGGATGAACTACCATTCTATCGCTATGCTAACAATTTCTTCCGCTTAACATTGCACTCGATTTAGTTTACGCTTTTAAAATAAGCAATATTTTCTCTCTCTTGTCCATTCTCTGATTAAAATTGGCATTTTGGTTTCGGTATTGCCCCCAGTTCGAGACGACGCGTACTCTTTTTTCAATATTTCTGGTCGCCTTGCTGTATTATATATATGTCTAATTAACATCCGTTTAAAGTGAATATTATTGGCCATTGGTTGAACATATGTATACTTTTTAAACTAATAAAATAATTTATTAATTTTTTTCAATATAATATATTAGCTTAATATATTTTTAAATCTATCGCTTTTTTATGTCAGACTGCTTTCCTTATTTTTGACCTGGCAATACCTAGGTACTGATAATATAATAATTTACCTCGATTCAGTATTGCCAGAACAGCAATCTTCTCTGCATTTAGCAAAATTTTGAAAGCGTATTTTTTGCAAAGTTGCAGAATGATTTTGTAATTTGCAGATTTTTAAAGAATTTTTAATAAATAAGGAATTAGGTATTTACCAAATAGATTTAAAAAATACAATATTCAATGAAAATATAAAAAAAATAACAAACCAAAAATAAAGGTTAAAAGAGTGTTTTTTTACAAAAATGTTGAGATTGAAGGTCGAAGTAGGGGCAACAGGTAAATACAAATATTTCTGATACTAAGACCTTGGTGCAGTATTCAGCAGATTCTTTGACACACTCCTTAGAATAATTCGTTGGCCAGTCTGGCAACACTGCCTCGATGTTTGCGCTGGCCGACAAATTGTCTCGGCTTGCCTAGACGTTCTTGCGCGATCGTCTGCGGCCTTGGTTAAGACCTTGTCTTTTCCACTTGTGATTTTTTCACCCTAACCGAATTTTGTACCTGCGCGAAAAGACCTTTCCATGTTTGTAGCAAATTTTAATTTTTTTTAGAAGTGTTTAATACTATAGAAAAATAGCAATATTTTACAGATAGCAGCATTTTAAGCATTATAATACCAAGCGGGGTGCAGAGTGCATCTGCAAAACTGTCGAAATAACCTTTGATGCACAAAGGCCATTTCGACAGTTTTTTTGTGACGTAAATAATTTTCTGTGTAGCTGTAGATTTGTATTTTCGTGACATGTTCTGCATATATCTTTTTCAAAAATGTTTTTTTTTAATTAAACGATGATTACACAAAGTCCTCCCCCCCCCCCCCTTGCTTAAACGGCTTGAGATATATTGTTCAAATTCGGTAGGCGTAAATAATAAGTAAAATACTTACTTTTGAGGAGAATTGTTTTGTTATTCAATGTGACGGAAAAATTGGAACATATTTTTAACTGGAAAGGTGATACTTCATTTTAAAAGTATTTTCACACCCAATTTAACCTTACAATTTTTAATGTTCCAACATGTCCCGCTTTAACATGGCGAATAGGAAATTATGCAAGAAAACATACTACCTATATTCGGCGATCTCCGCCACGTTGAATAACAAAACAACGTCATTAATTGGAAATAACTGTTCATGCTTAAAATGGAGTTGCAAGTATGGGAATGAAAGAAAAACAAAAATAAAATTGTGGAGAAGACTTCCTGTTTTTCCTTCCCCCCAAAACAACAATATTTTTAAAAAGTAGCTTACTTAATTATAATTTACACTGATAAAATTATTGTTCTGTTTTTCAAGATGATAGAGATCCTCCAAAAATACCTACTGTTGTTTTCTCATATTTTTCGGAATCGTCATTTTTAAACGGCACATTTTAGAACATTAAAAATGACAAGATTACCTATATCAAGCATAAAAATACCTTTAAAATGAAGTATTACTTGACCCCCTTCCCATTTAAAAGATGGCGCATTTCCGCCATTTTAAATAACAAAACAACAAAATTTTCCTCAAAAGTAAATATTTTACCTATCATTTACGCATACCGACTTTAAATAAGTATATCTAAATCTTCCCAAATTACCAAGGGAGAGGGGGGGGGGGGGGGGCTTTATGCAAGCACTGTATGTGTAAAAATATACTCTGCACCCCATTTGCTATAAGATGATTGTTATTATTATCATGTTTATTGACAAATCGACATAAAATATTTACAAAATTTGATATTGAGCTCCAGAATATTTCGTGTTTCTTTCTTCTAACTTTTCCGGTCACAGTCTATTGACATTGACAGCACTTGTCAAATTTTGATAACAGAAGTTTTTACTAAAGTAACTTATTCACCGTATTTGATTCCATAGTTCATTGTATCAATATCGCTTATAATTAAAATTTGACCACAGCACCTCTCAAACTTTTACATTGTATTTTTTTGCGCATGTTTCCCAAAATCATCTGGTCACAGTCTATGCTTCCATATAGTTTGTCTTTATTTCATCAACATCACTTACACGTTAAATTTTTGACATTAAAGTTTTTGGGTACTTCTCTCAAAAACTCCCAGTCCTCCTCTCATGCGTCTATATTTTTATCAATAACTCTTATCCTTACAATTTGATATTCATATTGCACCTAGCAAATTTTACCAATCGATTATCTGAATATTATTTTAATTGGTTTAAATATTTTTAATCACAATGTAGGAAAAGTTTGATCGGACGCCCATGCAATAGTGCGCCACCCCCTGTATATTACTAAAAGGACAAGCAATAGAAATGTTTTTTTATGCGTGACGTCGCCCAATCAAAATAAATTAATTTAATACTTTCATAGTTGAACCCCCCCCCCCCTCCTACTACCCGTTTCTCGTGTCCTCGAGTCTATTTAAGTCATTGCAAAGCATTAAATCGAACTAACTTGTTCGATATTAATAAAAGGAGTTTCTTTCTTTGTCTTATGCACGGTAAAGACGCTAAAAGACGAAGTTTCCCGACGTAAAAATATATAAGCCGTTGCTGCTAGAAATTGCAGCGATTTTAATTCACCTGGAAGTTGGTCGTGAAACTAGGTGTACATGTTCGGAAAAAACCCACAGTCGTATCCACAAATATATTAAAAAGTTGTTGATGAAATGTTTCGGTACTTTTTAATACCTTTTTAATATGTTTGTGGAGACGACTGTGGATTTTTCCCTATAAACAATTTAAATCCCACTTTGATATCATTTCGTCGTATTTAAATCGAAATTTAAAAAATTTATTTTTAACAAAATATTCAGCATTAAAATATGCAACTTTTCCTCCATTTAACCAACTCTCTATCTCTTATAGTTACCGAGATAACACCCTGTATATATCTGTATATTTATTGATGCTCCTATTAATCTTTTTTCTTATTATTTGACCCTGGCCAACGACCATTGAAATGTCAAACATGCAATGTTTAATAAATCATGAACGAAATATTCTTGATGATAAATGAGATATCTGTAAATATTGCTTTTAATTTATAAGCACGTTAAAGGATTACTAGGATATTCAATTAAGTATATGTATAATATGTTTAATATAATACGTATATCCTATTTGAAATTCAGTTAGTTTCCAACGAAATAGGAAGTCGGTGGGAAACGAATTTACATGACTGTTTCAAAAGGAATATTATAATAGAATCAACAACTCACGTAGCAGTGGTGACGTTCGAGTTGACGCTAGCGATGGTTATTTTTAACATGCTTTTATTAGCTTCACCTGTATGTTTGTTTGTTTAAACCCGATTTTGACCCACTTTAAACGGTCAGATTTAATTTAAATTTTGTAGACTTATCAAGAACCGTTGACAATACAATAATCTACACGCAAAAAATTCTCCTGTCAAATTTTGACAGCTGTCAGGTATGAAACGAAGAATCGATTTTGACGAAACAAATTATGGGGTCGTATAGCATTCGATGCGGAGACTTCGGGAAAAATAAGCAAAAAATTCTCCTGTCAAAATTTGACAGCTATCAATATGTCAAATCGTTTAAAAAAAATGATATTAATGAAAAAACTATAAGGTCGTATGTATATTGACGGTGGAAAATTGAAAAAAATACGCAAAAAATTATCTTGTCGAAATTTGACACCTGTCAATATATCAGAATTATTACAATAACCGATAGTAACGAAACAAACGTGGGGTCGTATATCTAGATATTGTCGCTAAGAATAGAGAAAAATTTTAAAATAATTCTACCTGTCAAAATAAAATGTTGACAATTTTATTTTTTTTAATTTTAAAAATTTTTGTCGTTTGTTCGAGTTTGTATGTATGTTTGTTTGCAACTGACTTCTTTGAACCCGATTTTGACCCCCTTTAAACGGTTCGATTTAATTAAAATTTTGTAGACTTATCAAGAACCGCTGACAATACAATAATCTACTAATCTAGGTCAATCTACTAAAAAAAATTCTTAACAATAACTTAAACTAAAAAATGAAAAATAAACATAGTTTATAAAAACTAAAAACACACGTTTTAATAATTAATCAAACTAAAAAGCGGAAAACAAATATAGTTTAAAATAATTCTTGAAATTCTTAATATAGGCAGAAAATAATAATGAACGATAAACATTAGTATTATAGTGAAAAAAAAGCGTGGGGGCGCGTTGTGCTAAATTTTTCGTATATCGAGCACCTCACGCTTTTTTCACAATAATACTAAAGTTTATCGTTCATTAATATTTTCTGCCTATATTAAGAATTTCAAGAATTATTTTGAACTATATTTATTTTTCACTTTTTAGTTTGATTAATTATTAAAGCGTGTTTTTTAGTTTTTTTAAACTATATTTATTAACAGTTGTATTGAAAGCAGTAACACATTTTTGGTGGTTTAAGGCCTTACCTCGTGTCGAAATAATGACCTAATCGGTGAAATAAATTTCTATTAATTATATTTTAACTTATACCTGTAAAAAGACAAACACAATATCTTCCTCTAGAAGGTTTTTCGTTTTTACATAACCACGGAAAAAAAAATTATGTGTGGTAAAGGGGCAAGAATCCATAGTAATTTTAGACATAAAAAAATAACAATCATGTACGATTATAACTGCATATTATTTAAAATTAGTAGACCTTTAAACGGTATCTATCATATCGATACAAACATTCTATTTACCAAGCAAATTAACTTCCCGTATTGAAAAATCATTCACGCGTTCGAATCACAATCATTTATTAATTAGGCGACAAATTTTCATTAGTTACTATTGCCAACAACGGTAACAGTAACAAGTATAAATAATTACATTGATAAAAACTTTGGGCTGGCCAAATATCAGTAGCGGGTGACGGTCATGGACAAGTTCATTATTTAATTCAGTAAACTTCAATTGGGTGGTCAAAATAATATATATATTTTTTTTAACGTTTGTACAAACAGTACGCTATCGAAATTTTCTGCATACATAGGGATCTCAAAAACCATAGATACAGTGTGGCCATCAGTAAAGTCAGCATCATATGGGATTTTTTTTTACTAAAAGCTTTATTCGAAATTTGACTTTGGCATCAAGTTTTGCTTCGATCGAGATGAAAATTAAGCAAAAAAAATAGTAGTCACGCGATTCGAATGTCAAATTTTAATTTTTTTCCAAAAAATAATTCAAAAGTGGGGTTATTTCTGAAAATACGGAAAAAAGTTATAGGAAGAAGTTTTTTTAAATGCAGTTTCTAGCCCACATGCAAAATTTCAGCTGCATAAGATAATTTTGATTTTTTACACATATTTTGTAAATTGCACCACTTTAGCAAAATAAGACTCAACGCAACCTACCTAAAACTTCTAAGTTTTGACAATGCTTCATTTCAGATATATTTTCTTTAAAGTAGCGCCATATTAAATGTGTGTTTTTCTACATAATCAAAATTGGGCTATTAAATTTTGGTCGAGAACGAAAAAATTGAAGGGAAAGTCGCGGAAGCATATTATAAATTTTCCTGAGATCTCCAAGAAAGTTCGAAATTTCAACCTAGGTTCTGGTGTATAGCAGCAGATTCCTTGAATGTTCTCTTCCTCCCATGTTCTTTATGCAGGATTTCTGCTTCTGACCACATGATAGAATGGCAATCTGCCTAACTTTTCGGTCTCTCCTTTTAGCGTATTGTTTCTATGCTTTTTAATCCTTGACTCGAGTGGTCTTAGTGTCTCGCCAATATAAGATTGGCCGCACTCACAGGGGATTCGGTAGACACATTTTTTCCAGTCTTTTAGGCTTCTTGGTTTTACCTACGTCAGATAGCCTTTTAGAGTGTCTCTCGAGCTGAAATGATGTTATATCGTTGTCGTTGGTCGATTAAGACATTTTTCCAATATTTTGTTAACTAATCTTATGGGGTAGGGGAGATTGGGGAGGGATAATATGCGGGGAGGCATGATACACGTTCAAATTTCCCGCCTCGGTCCCTTACAGATGACGGAACCCCGCGTATTGCCAACTGCGGGTGTTAAGACAGTGCCTACTAAAATGTAGCAACGATAGCGTGGCGTTTACAAGTTTTGTGGGTTAAACTGTGTTTTCTACATGTTCGATGTAAGTTTTTGCATAACAAACTTAAGGGTTTATCAATTTAACAATAAAAATTAACGAAATTTATTAAATTATACTTCAAGCGCATTTAGTTTATTGCATAAAGGACAGTAAAATATATCTTCAATCTAATGCCATAGGACCTTTACGTCATATATTCCATAAATTTGTCGTCCCGGGAGGTTTGATACAGTTAACATCGGGAGGGTTGATACGCGTATCAAGGCTCCCTATATGAAGTAAATGTATGTTGTATTTATTTATTTTATAATTTATAACAAATTATGACATTTTCTCGGCAAATGCAATTGGCTAATTGAGTAACATTGTTATAGATGCCATTTCAATGGAAATCCAAGGATTCCTTGCCAGCACTGTCTACAATGGTGCCATGCAGCTTGTGCGGATGTCAACTATAACATAAAAATGTTTACTTGCGAATTATGTACCAATTAAGTAGTGTTCTAATAATAAAGGATTACGTTTCTATTGCTTACCTATGCCTAATTTCGTATTGTATCAAACCTCCCATTTATTGTATCAAGCCTCCCATGCATAAGGAGGTTTGAGATACTTTGCATTGACAATTTTAAAAATTTATAACCGAGGTTTATATTTTAATTTTCAATAATTTAATATTGCCAACTTCCTAAGCGAAGTCCTTAAACTGCACTTTGACATAAATGGATCTGTAATGTTAATCACATAATTTTAATTGCCATTTTTGTAGAAAACGTATCAGCCCTCCCCAGGCTCCCCTATACATTTTTGTTGAAGTTAGTCTTGATGTAGTTAGTTTCTTGTTTGAGGGCTTCTTTCGAGTTACAGATTGTAATAGCAGCAATATTTCAAATAATTTTCTCGCCATAGATATCGCTAGTAAGGTAAATTACTCAAATAGCTACCCCATCAATATTGATGAAAATATTGAGGGCCGCGTTCACGCATCGAAAGAAGGTACCTGATTGATCCTGGATAGGTTTGGCGGACTTATTTAGTAGTTTCTTTGACCAGATGACCGTGCAAATGCAACACACGCTGGCATTTTCAATGGTAAAGAGACTGCAGTTGAAAGGCGACCTCGATACGATCAAGCTGGTCTCTCCAGCTCCTTCAGTACCATTTCGATATTCCTTTGGCATGTTGTCGAGAAGTAAGCAACCCTCCTGAACCAAGTGAAGGATTTAGTGCGAACTGTGACCCACGAAAGGGATGCAGTCTTGTCTAGTACCGATCCGGATGGATTATGCTACGCCCCAAATCAGACAGTTCGATAATACGGATGGTGTCCCGTGAAGTAAGATTTCTGATACTACTCCCGATGAATTGGGGGGGGGGGAGGTCGCGACAACATCTTTCGAGTCAAAACATGGTGAAGTAATAGGCTTGCACGTGGAGGCTGGGTTATAACAAGACACGTAAATACTATTACTACTACTAAATTTCTTTGAAGTTATATTTCTGCTGCATCTTTTAGAAACTTAATTATTTCTGTGGTTAAGAATCGCTAGCACTATTGTTAAAGGCTTGTTAATCGCTAAACAACCATTTTGCGGATATCGACATTTTTTTAATTCTACCTATAAATATTTGATTTTGTACATCGCCGCCACTGACAATGTAATGCGTTAGACTATACGTCCTTGGAGAAACCGTTCCTGCGTTTTTGATTTTATTTCCTCTATCCAAACAAATTTAAACCGTTTACTTAATTCTTAATGTTTAACTGTTCACTTAATTACCTATTGATATCGATTTGGTATTAAATAAACCGAGTCTACCTACCTTGGAATTAAATAATTATGACATTGACTGGTATTTTTATGATCCATCTGTATTGAACATGTTATTTCCGTCCTAGATCAGCAATTACAAAATTGTCAGAACTAGCTGCTTCTAAAAAAATAAAGGTCGGTTGAGTCGGAACACCATAAGAACTTAAAGGTACCCCAATACTATAGCCTAGAATAAAAAGAAAAATAAACTAATAAAGAGGAGGATTCGTTTGCATACCAAATTTTTTTACTTAAAAATATTACTTTTTTCTTGCAATTACAAGCTATTTATGTCACGTTAATCTAATTTTAACATACTTTCTCCAAAAACATGCGCTTGGGACTTGACCGGAACGAAACTATAACTAATTTGAAACATAAGTTTTACTTGCCATTAGTTACAGTCCATGTTTGTGGTATGCATGGATTGACTTTTAATGTACTGTGCTTTTATAACACAAAATAAATTAAATAAAAATAACCCAGAAACGTAGCAACATCAGAAACCCTCCAAAGTCATTGTATTTTTTCAAATTCGTACATACGATCAACTTGATCAAGAAACATTAAGGAACCCCACTCCTAGCAATTTTCATATTTTACGTTTGTATAACTAATTTGGGTTGGGCTCCATTCTTGATGAAAAAGAATAACTTTTATGCGGGAAATAAAAATATCTACTTGTTACGTTGCACACTGGGGAGTCGCGAAGTCCCCACTTATACATCATGGCATTGCATTTTGCATGGCCTGTCCTAATTCTATTGAGTCTGCTCCAGGTGCTTCTCTTCAAATCAAATCCTGGTAGAGCAAGTGTGGAGTCTACTATGCCATATTTGTGAATTTGTGCCACGCTCCATTTATGGCGCCAGTCTTCTTTGATGTGGGAGTTATGTTCCGCCTCAGCCCATAGGGGGTTCTGGGATTTGAGTCGGTTTGGTGGCGGGTTGTTTAGGGTCTCGTGGATTGGGAGGTCCTGTGTGTTAAAGGTAATGTCATAAGTGGTCGTCTTGGTATACCCGAGGAGAAAAAATAAACATGATATTATCACTAAATGTAGAGTCCCATAGCTTAAGCACACAACAAGTTTCAATTCAACAAATAAGTAATTGTGCAAGAACTTTGACGGGTTTGTGCGATTCTTGATTAAGTGGGCGGTATTTTATGTACGGGCGAGCAAAAATTATTTGCATCAAAGAGGGCGTTGCATCTAAGGACGTAATGCTTAGCCGTAGAGCTTAATACCTGTTGGGTGTCAGTTACTACCTGAATTAACAATCAATCAAGCTATTCCGTCATCTTTGACAGTCGTAACAAGTTATTTGATTTATCGCTAATTTTTCCAATTTCTTGAACAATTCACACAATTGGCTTTGCGGAACAGCACAAAACATTCATGTTTAAAGCGTATTTTCGAAACTGAGTTAGAGTAAATGGTGAGTGGTAATACAATCCGGGCTTGTGCATGGACGATTTTCACGAACATTTTCCTAACGTTGCTTTTATTGCTGGGGATTTTTATCAATGCTCGAAAAGAACCGTGGCTGCGTTTAGGGAAACAGGTTCTATACAACATAAAAAAGAAGCAGGAAGACCATCTGTAAGAACAGAAGAACTTGTTGCAAACGTTCGTGAAATAATATAAAATACGCTAACAAATTGTATAAGACGCCTGTTCCAAGAAGAAGTGGGAAGATCTTATGGAACATGCAGGACTATTCTTAAGAAGCAGCTAAATTTATTTCCTTATAACGTGCAAGTATACTTTGTTAATTTTGTAAACAACAAAAATAAATTTTTATTTGTCTACTTATTTTATTACCCATTAGTTTGGCATATCATGTCATAATATGAATTTGACAAAATTTTAACTTAGATTTGGTTAGATATATCGTCCCCATATCATTGTGATCTAAACCAAGCCCTCTTTGATGCAAATAATTTTTGCTCGTACGGTAAAATGCTGATCAGTTTCTTTATCATATTATTATAATAATATATTTCATTCAAGAACCTAAAGTTGACGACCCCTTCCAGTATTCAACCTGTTTATTTTTGTGAACGTGAGGTTCCAAATACTCTCTTGGCAAAATGGTGTCGCATTCATAAAAAAAAATGAAAACCTATCCTTAAATAGCACGTTGTGACACTAGAAAACAAAGGAAAAATAAATGTGGTGAGATCAAATTTCGAGATCTGTTTTGTGTATAGTGAATAAACAAAAGAGAGAAATAAAAACAGCCACAATGGCAACAAAACATGCGGCTAATGTTGGTTACGCCCGTCACGATTTTTGCCGACAGAAAAGTACGAGACACGATGGATTTTTTTGTTGTTGTTTCGTTTAGTCTTAAAAACAGAAAGCGATAATTTTAAATCAATTGTTTGCACGACCGCAACCATTCTAGAACATCAATTTTGTTTTGTCTATAGTATATGAACTAAATTGTTTGACGCCATTATTGTTTTTACAATATAAGCTCAAAGCATAATAATAATTATTTATTATATTTTTTAAAAGCAGTAGGGGAAGTAGGGAAAGACGGGGACGCTAAGCATTTTTATCAATAAAATATGTATTTTTATATACCGGTAAGTATAGGGGAGGTCAAAATAACTCTACTTTGTCACATAAAAAATCTAAAGTGCCCCCTAACGGAGATACAGGGCCCCAAAGAGGACCCAACGACTTACCTTTTCGGCTCTAACTTTTGAACCGACACGTATAATTTAATAAAATTATAATATTTTATGTAAGCAATAGAGACTCATAAAACCGTACTACATTAAATGTTTTTTTACATCGTCAGTGAAGTCAGGAACGGACTTGCACCACACTCATTTTGCCAAAATTTTGACAAGTGTCATTTTACAGAGCTGAAAACTGATTTTTTAACTACTTTAGTTATTTTTATTTAAAAAAGGTACTCTACATTTGTCTCGATGGAATTAGCGATTTTCGAGAAAAATAAGGTTATTGTATATCACGTTTGAGCATTGATTCGAAATTTATTTAATAATCAAGTTTATTAACATAAGCTATTTGACCACAATAACTAATCAAATAACTTTAAGATTACGCACTAAAATAATTAAATAAATTATTACATCTCATTAATGCTCACATTCATCTGCTAACTTATAGACAAGCACTCGGTAATTTTGTGGAGGCAAGAAGAATTTATTTTGATACATTTCTAAATCGGCATTTACCACATCGAAAATTTTTTGAAATGGTCGATCGTAGCTTAAGAGAAACAGGTAAAAGTTAAATTATGAAAAGCACTTAAAACTTAGCTTTCTGACATTTTGGAAATCACTTAAACGCCAGAATGTTAAAAATGTAAAAGCTTTACTTCTTATTTACTTGAGCAGATTTTCGAAATGGGCTAAACATTTTCTTATCCGACGGATGTTTTCTTGTTGTACTCTAAAAAAGCTTCCTAAAATGGATTGGTAGAAGATTAGTCACTTTTAACATTGTTTTAAAATTTACTTGACTTTTTACCTGTTTTTCTTAAGCTACTTAAGGTTTTTTTATATGACAAAGTATAGTTATTTTATCCTCCCCTATACGCTCCCAAGAGTATTCCATATACTTACCGGACACCCTGTATAATATACTTCTTTTAAAATTCCATCTTGCCCCAGATGCGGATGTGTGGGTTATACCTACGGGTTTACCTTCGTCTACGCCAGCACAAGGATTGTGTGGCCATTTTTGACAGATTTGACAGACAATCCATCCTCCCATGGACTCCGAGTATGTGTCACCGCAATATATTCCGTTTTATATTTTCTTTGGACGATCGAACCATTTTTCTGAAAATAAAAAAATCTATTTTAATTATGCATTTATTAATTTTTTAGTAGGAAATTTAACAAAACCGGTGTGCTTTGAATGTTCCACGAAGACTGAGCGATGTTGTTGTCAAGCAAATCCAAGGTTATGCAATAAAGCCGTACGCCATCTTAACCCATGACGCCGTCTTGCCCTGGTTCCCCTACCTACTTTTTCTATGCAGTTATAGGTACAATCAAGCCCAATAAAAATGGTTCCCTCTTCCATAAGAAAACCTACTGTAACTTTGACTGTGACATAAATGACGCAGAATTTCTTTCACAATCCGATCCGGTTTGCTTAATTCTTGATTTACTCTGCCAATATTATGTATATCACAGTAAAAGTTTCCTGATTGGTTAATTATTGTTAAAAACCTTCTTGAAACCCAACATAAATTAATTATGATAAGGATATAAATTTTGCACACAACATACCGCATTATATGATTTGTATTAGAGTTAACTCCTTATTAAACCTGACAAAAGTTAAACACATGTTTGAAATTTTTAATTGATAAACGGTAAGTTTTTGTTCCTTAAATGCTCACTATATCCTAATAAGTGCACTTACATAAAGGTTTCTACTTAATAAAATGTGTTTCAACTTAATTATGAACTATAATTATTAATAATATTATTATAGTGTTAGTAATTTTAAACCAAAAGGTCAAGTACGATTCTTTAACCAGCATTAATCAACAAAGGTGTTACACTTCACAGATCCTTTAAAATCCTTGAGAAAACGTGTTTGGTACAGCCTTATTACTTATTATTATAAGCAGATACCAACTTATATTATAACGAAAGTAATTTCTTTCTATTTGTTATCCATCTTGTATGTTAAGTATATACCAGTTTCATCATCAGTAGTCATTAGAGGGGAACTGTTTTTTCCTGTAAGATTAACATTACCGGCAAGACCAAGACCTTATGCAGTTATATTATTAATACCTAATAATGATAATGAAAATAACCAAGAACACGCCTGATTTACTGAACGCACATCCTACTATAAAATCCAACCCTCGACAGACCTAAAACCTATTGGGATACAACTCTATACACCGAATGATCTCTTGCACATTACAGACATACATGGAAATAAAAAAAAGTGCATAGACTAAACTTTGTAATGTCTCCAACCAAAGTCACATCGTTACAACCCTTACATAATAGACTTACCCTAAATTACTAAAGATATGCAACTATAGTACTGATAGACTTGACTTAGGTCTACTCGGTATAAACCCGTAGGCCTAAGAGTATTCACAGAAAATAATTAAAATTATAATGTTAATTGTGAAGGAGGTATTGAACCATGGTTTTTCGTACAATCACCCAACTCATAAAATATGATAATAAAATTATATAACCAAATAACACATACAAGTAAAGAACTGTCAAGTTGGCATGTAAGACACGACTGTTTAATCGGCGTAGGCATAGACAAGCGAGTTGCGCGCTCTCAAGGATAGATAGGCAACTTAACATACTAAATTGGTTCCCTGATAGCGCCACATGCGACCGGTGGAAAAACTAAATATAGTCGTGGTGGGGGTAGGCGCCAAGCATAAAAATTTAAATTTTATTATTACTTTGAATTCAAATTTTCGCGCTTCCAACTTAACGGAAAAGTTTGAAGCGCGAAACATCTGATTCAAGTTAAAATAATTTGGGAGAACGAAAGGAAATTATAACAACGTTTCTTTGATATGGCGACAAGATTTATTAATATTAGATATTTACATAATTATGGTTTACATAAAAAAAAACAGCTTACATTATTATATTATTATTTTCTGTAGATTTTTCTAACAATTCCGTGTTATTTTCAAAGTTTTTATTTAATAAACTAGGTATTGTACCTTGTAGTTCATTAAGTTGTGAAGTAAAGTTTCTTTCTATATCTTTAATAGCTTTCGCTGTACTTTCCAATCGTTGGGCGACATTAATGAAGTCTTCAGGAGGTTCCACGCTTTTGTTAATTGCCTTGGTTTTTCTTCCCGATTTCTTTGGTCGCGACATATTAAATATATACCTATTTACGATTCTCAAACTACCGACTGCGCCATGTTAAGTTTATAAATTATATATGAATAATTATTTAATAATAACTTTATTTTTTATATATTTGACAAATCAATCATAAAATGACAATGACTCAATGACAATCTTTCACCAGTCCAGGTAAGACTTCAGGATCTGTCACAACAAGCCATATTTTTATCTTTCTCGCACATATTATGCAGGTACAGAGAGAGAGAGAGAGAGGTACAGAATGTTGGCCATGCTCATTCTAAATGAATATTCTGTTCCTACCAACGTTAGGAGATGAACAACCTTATAAAACAAAATTCCTACAATAGCGCCACTAGCGACCGGGGGGCTAAATTAAACGAACAGGGGACGACCTTCACCATTTAAGTTATCCTAGCCTGGGCGTAGGTAAAACCATAACCTTCTCATTTTTAAAGGAGTTAAGAGAGGCAACATTTACTAGCCATTTCGCAATGCCACTTTGACGGATCCAATTATTGGGAAATATTTAACTAAATTATTTGAGGTTAATTTCTTCTCAAATCATGTCATAACGTTGATGTCCGTGACGGACTTGACAAGTGTCATTTTACAGAGCTGAAAACTGATTTTTTAACTACTTTAGTTATTTTTATTTAAAAAAGGTACTCTACATTTGTCTCGATGGAATTAGCGATTTTCGAAAAAAATTAGGTTTTTGTATATCACGTTTGAGCATTGATTCGAAATTTATTTAATAATAAAGTTTATTAACATAAGATATTTGACCACAATAACTAATCAAATAACTTTAAGATTACGCACTAAAATAATTAAATAAATTATTACATCTCATTAATGCTCACATTCATCTGCTAACTTATAGACAAGCACTCTTTGTAGAGGCAAGAAGAATTGATTTTGATACATTTCTAAATGGGCATTTACCACATCGAAATTTTTTTGAAATGGTAGATCGTAGCTTAAGAGGTAAGAGTCCGTCGTTTACTTGTTAGTTTAATATGGTCAGCTGTACCATGAAGAGACCGACGAGTCTGGTGGAACTGACCTTGCCTGGACATATGGTCATTATATCAATTGGTAAGAAGCTGAAATTCTGCATAAAGAGCCACACCGAAGAAACAGGAATTTCACGCAAGCTGGTGCTATATATCAGAACCAAGGTTATTTTAGTAAGCCATCATTAGATATAAGAAATAAAAGCTACCATAAATTCCTGAGGCTTAAATATGAAGATCTAATCCGCGCTAGGTCCAAAAGTGGATGATTTCGAAGATGAGAGTGTCAAAAGATCAATTTGGTTTTACTTTTTCGTAAATATTGGTGTATTGTCACAATATTCGGTTTTGTGGCGTAAAAAATTAAAATAACTGTCACTGAAAACCAAAAAAAAAAAACAATTACATAAATGGGTTAAAAAGTAAGTGAAAATTGGACAATTTATTTTTTTCATCGAAACCAGATTCTTTTTTTTTGCTCTAATTTTCATAAACGGTTCTTCAAACTATACAAAAATTACACTCCATAGTAGAATGTGCTGTTATAAAAGGAACGGCCTAATATTTTCACGCTCATATAATATAAATTTTACTCTTTTATTTCCAATCGATATCCATCAAACAAAGTGTATAGCAAGAAAGAAAAGCGCCCTGAAATCTCTTATTAAATCTTTTAATAATGCTTATCATAGTTTAACGACAACTGTAAAAAATGGTGATCCAATTTTGTAAAACAATACGTGACGAGGAGATCTCATCGAACTGATATTGCTGAGGTAGCTCTTCTAATCATTGTAATTACTAGTGGCTCTTATAATCACAAGAAAGTAGTTAGAACATTGTATTATTTTAATTATATTTGTTCTAATCGAAAAAATCTTTTCACCCATTAACTTGCCCAGATTGTTGGGTCACGCGCAGTTAACTCTTATCGTAAAAGTTTATTATTCTGGTTGTTGGGTGTCTCGCACTGTATCCAATCATAGTTAATTTTGTATCAGTTCAATCATAGGTACGACTGTACGATGTAAAAATTTCACCTTTAATTTCAAAATACAATATAAATATTCTCTTGAAAAAATAGTTGCGTTATGCAAGAATTAACGGCTTTACCCAGGCATAAGTAGGACCGTGTATAATAATAGTACAATAGCTTTTACCAAATAATAATTTAAAAAAAAATGTTGACTAAAATCATTTAAAATTTCAAAAAGGAGTAAGGAGTAAAGAGTAAGGAGTAAAGAGTAAAGAGTAAGGAGTAAGAAGTAAGGAGTAAGAAGTAAGGAGTAAGGAGTAAGGAGTAAGGAGTAAGGAGTAAGGAGTAAGGAGTAAGGAGTAAGGAGTAAGGAGTAAGGAGTAAGGAGTAAGGAGTAAGGAGTAAGGAGTAAGGAGTAAGGAGTAAGGAGTAAGGAGTAAGGAGTAAGGAGTAAGGAGTAAGGAGTAAGGAGTAAGGAGTAAGGAGTAAGGAGTAAGGAGTAAGGAGTAAGGAGTAAGGAGTAAGGAGTAAGGAGTAAGGAGTAAGGAGTAAGGAGTAAGGAGTAAGGAGTAAGGAGTAAGGAGTAAGGAGTAATAAGATCTCCAAAATATAGGGGACGAGGCTAACGTTTTAAATTTTTTAGCTGTGAATTTAAGATAATTAGTTTATAATACAAGAATTAATATTCCAGATTTAACCTTTTGTAGTTTTATAAAGATAAAAGTTCCAAATTTTAAAGAACGGAGCAATGATGATTATTTTAGAATAAAACGAATATGCCAGAATTATAAACTTTATGATTGACTCATTTTTTAATTCACAGAATAAAACTATAGTATACTAATTGCTTTATATTACATTTTTCCCCTCTAATTCTAATTTACACAGTCGCAACACAAGAGGAATAAATGCTTTTATTTTAGACAATGCTATTTAAAGACTGACCGAAGATTCGGTTTCGGTTTCGGCTAGTTTCGGCCAAAAAATCTAGTTTCGGGGCCAGTTTCGGTTTCATCCAAAAATCGGCGGAAACTTCGTGTTCGTGAATTGTCGCGCACCGTTCGGCTAAGTTTGGGTGAGTTCATAGGCAGCGTTGTCTGTATAAATAGCTATCTTAGTTACATATTTCAATTATTGTTTTTTATTTCATTTTACACGAGTTCACTGTCCGTATATGTGTAAAAATAACATACAGTAGGTATACAATAGAATACAATAGAATTTTTAACATGTATAAATAAGTTTCGGTTTCCGCCGAAACTGAGACCAAGGTCCAAGATTCGGTTTCGACCGAAACTAAGACCAAGGACCAAGCTCCAAGATTCGGTTTCGGTTTTGGCTTAAAATCTTGTTTCGGTCGGACACTAGGTAAAACCCAATTTTCGCGATTTCGTTTATCTATTTTTTCTGACTTTATTTGAAGAGATAATATTTCAAAGTAAAGGTTACATGCTCAGTTTTTTTTTCTTCTTTGCATGATTTTCAATCCGACGTTTCATTTTCTCACAACCACCATCAACTTTGTTTTTTCAATAGTAGGAAAATTTTATTTTATTATTTTTAAATTTTCCTTCCCATTCCAAATTCAACGACTTATCACACCTATTATTAATAATACGTTCCGCAATTGAAAACTCAAACTCAAAATCATCAATAAGAGTAAATGCAAATTTATCTTGCATAAACATTCCTTTGTTTTTAAAGCCCACTAAAAATGAGTTGCCAAGTGCCATTTTATTCGTAGTTACCTACCCAGAAAAAAGTTTAACAATTACCACTCAAACAACAGATTTACTAAATACCTAACAGTATTTTTAGCAAACAACATTATTTAATTTCATTTTCAAAAAGGCCACCTTCTTTTTCTAAACATAAGTAGCAACGATATAAAATTTCATAGGTTATTGATTAATGTTCTTGGAGTTATTCTTCCAACTTCAGCTTGAAGTTGGTCAGTATTTTCATAGATTTTTCAATAGTCTTCATTTTTAAAATAGCCCCAGAAAAAAAATCCAAGAGTGTGAGGTCGGGAGAACGCGCAGGCCACCGTATGAAGACGGTAGTGGCAATTAATCTATTGGTAAAGCGTTCCGCTAAATATTTCATATTATAGCGAGAATTACGGGGCGGGGTAATGTTTATAAAAAAAAACTACAAAAGGCAAATCGTCAAATACAAAAAAATTTCACTTTATAGAAATTAGATAAAAGTTAATTTGCACTTAACCTAAATGAATACATTAACCTAATCTGTCATTTAGCAAGTATTTATCAACATCAAACATCGGCTGCTGACGCACATCTTCGCAGACAACATGAGGTATCACGCCTCAATAAAGACCTGGAAGAAATTTTGTCTTGGGGTGACAGTAACCAAGTCGAATTTAACGCTCAAAAAACCCAGGCAGCAGTTTTCTCTAAGAAGGTTAACATTGCAGAACCCGATATCGTTATGGCAGGACACGCAATTCCACTGACTTCGTCTATTAATTTGCTGCGTGTCAACCTGGGAGGAAATATGTCTTGGCATAATCACGGTGTGGCAATCGCCAGGGCAGCTTCTCAGAACCTCGTTTTACTTTTCCGTACCAGAAAGTTGTATACACCGCAACAACTTTTGACACTCTATAAAGCCCAGATTCGACCATTACTGGAATACTGCTCTCATATCTGGAGTTCTGCACCGAAGCATACCCTTCGGTTGTTGGATTCCATCCAAAGGAGAGCCGTTCGTCTAATCGGCGACCACGAGCTGACTAAGAATCTCGACAGCTTAAACCATCGAAGACGGGTTGGTGATTTGACTCTCTTCTACAGATATTTCCATGGCAAGTGTTCGACAGATATTGCCCGCTCGATTCCACCTAGAGTAATGCATAGCAGAAACACACGACGAACCACTGCCGCCCATCCCTATTTGGTTCAACTTAGTACACCCCGAACATCATTGTTTCAGAACTCTTTCATTTGGAGGACGTCATCTTTGTGGAACGGCCTTTCTGAGACCGTGTTTCCAACCGAATATAACCTCCAACGATTCAAGAAAAACGTGAATCGCTTTCTTCGCACACGCACCGCTCCCAGAGCGCCTTAAAGGATTTTTCCTATAGTGCTTGTGCTCCATCATAAAAAAAAAAATTATACATTATTGAAATAAGTGCCTGACACAGCCTACTATTACAGTTGAGACAGCTTAAAATTAGCTTAGGTTACGGACATTACAAATAACATAGTTTTAAATGACATTAATTTGATGTTGAGTTTTTAATTGCGAAACGTCTTTTTAATACTAGGTGTGATACGTCGTTGAATTTGGAATGAGGAGGGGAATTTAAAAATAATGAAATAAAATTTTCTTACTTTTTAAGAAAGAAAGTTGATGGTGGTTGGGAAAAAACGAACCGTCGGATTGAAAATGTAATAACACCATCTGGTAAAAGAGAAAAAAATGGCAATGAGAATATAACTTTTATTTTGACATATATCTTCAAATAGATTAAAAAAAAAATAAAAACGAATTTACGGAAATTCGGTTTTGCCAAATATAGTTAAATCAAAACAATTTCCGTTGCGCGTTATCAATCAGCTGATAATTGTAAATCGGTCAGGAAACATAAGAAAATTAAATTTGGGCAAAAAATATATAAATTTCATGCGATATTGAATTTAAAAGAAACTTAATGTATTCTTCTTTGATACTAAGCCGCTTAAAGGGAATGTTTTTTTTAAATATAACCTTTTAAAAATTAATATCATTTGAATTTTTTGGGCTAACAGTTGGTAACAGAAATGTCAACGCATCGGTGATGCCAGTTTATTCCTTGGCGAATTTTGATTGACGTTTATTGTTTTCATTTCGTGTTTTCGTGAGTTTATTTAAGTCGTTTTTAACTAAAACTGCAAATCCTTTTATAAATAGGATTAAAAACTGTTCTTTTAAGAACAACAAAGGGATACATACACATTTCTGTTGCTTACGTCGTGTACCTTTATTGAAGCCGGTGCAAAGAGCCAATAGCTTCTCTAATAAGCTATTTTGATGATGAACGTAAAAACAAAGGTCCATTATTACCCTTGACAGCAGTTAGAGAAGTAAGTCTAAAGTTAAATGTTAAGGTCTACATATTTGATTTCTACTTTACTAATTTCACAGGCCTGCATGAAATTTGAGATGACGTGATTTTTGTTTCTTGAGCTCAGTTTTTATATAGAAATAACTAATTAAAATACAATTGGTCTCTATCACCCACAGATTTTTTTTGCAAAAAAAAAGAAAAAATATAAAAAAAACTTATAATAGGCGTTTTAATACATTTTAAAATGAATGTAGTACTTCAAATTCTAAATGATTGATGAATAAAAAATGATTTTCTGTGGTGCTACACACCTTCCGACTGGAGACTTTTTATCGACTTCAAAACGGAGCTTTAAAGCTGTTCTTTTACATAATGACAATATTTTTGCTGCTGTTTCGGTCGGCCATACAGTTAAGTTAAAGGGAAACTGTGAAAATTTACAGGAAAGGAGAGGAAATTACTTTTAAGAATACAATATGAAAATCACAACTGGGAAGTGTGTGAAGATTTAAAAATTTTTGGTCTTCTCTTAGGTCAGCAGTCGGGATTTACTAAATTTCCATGTTTCCTGTGCGAGTGGGCTAGCAGGAATCAAGAACAGCATTGGATAAAAAGAGACTGGTCACAAAGAGAGACGTTAACACCTGAAAAAAAAATGTAATTCGCGAAAGTCTTATTGACCCTCAAAATGTTTTAGTTCCACCACTTCACATAAAACTTGGACGTATGAAACAATTTGTTAAGGCATTAAACAAAGAAGAAAATTGTTTTAAATATTTGTGTAAAACATTTCCGGCTCTGTCACAGGCAAAATTAAAGGAGGGAATCTTTGTAGGGCCGCAGATTAGCAGCTTGATGAAATATACAGAATTTGAAAAGGTAATGGAAGATAAGGAAAAACATGCATGGAATGCTTTTAAAGAAGTTGAACACAAATTACTACTATGTTGAGATCGTTGAAAATATGCTGGAAAATTTCAGGAATTTCAGAATATAAGCATAAAAATTCACTTTTTACATTCCCATTTGGACTAATTCCCGGAAAATCTTGGGGACGTGGGTGAAGAGCAAGGTGAAAGATTTCATCAATATATTAAAGAGATGGAAAAAAGATGCCAGGGGCGCTGGGACACAAAAATGATTCGAATTCTGTTGGACATTGAGAAACAGAAAAACAACCAAATGAAGCTTTTCTGTAAAAAGAAAACGTTTTTTGAAGAAGCGTAACGAATAAATAACCATTTATAATAGTTTATATGTGTATATTTTGTATCTTTTTGTATTTTTTTCCTTAATATATTAAAAAACTAGCTTAGAAATGAAATAAATCGTGTTTTTCTATATTTTTGGATTTTACCGGTTTGAAAAATAACCTTACGTGATATAAAAAAACTGAAAGCAGATTTGAAATCAGCGCTATCCAATTACTAGAAAACAGTTAAAATTTTTAAATCAACTTTCAAAGTGTTAAAAAATGCAGGCCTGTGTTTTTAGCGAGTAGCAGCTGCTTTAAATTTGAATATCTCTGCTCTAACCCAATCTCTCGGGCGGCCAATAATAAAATAAATAAATTGTTTAGGTAAATTTGGCTTGTTTTTATTTAAAAAAAATACTTTGCAATTCCCTTAGTGGGGTATTTTGATTACAAACTGGCAACACTGCTGATACTCGAAGGTATGACGTGCAACGGACATGGATGGATTCGGAATTTAAAAAAAAATTGTAAACACAACTTTGCAAAATTTAGTAGGGCGAAACTTTTTTCTAATTTAATCATCTCTGTATCTTCCACGGTTTACGAGATCCATGTAGAGTGCATTCTTATCCGGGATACCCGGAATACGTTTAATTTAAATTAATTAAGTAGTACTAGTATGTAGGTACAACCAGTTATTTCTATCATGGCTAGGTGAATATTTTTTCTTCTTCAACTTCCCTCGTAAACTAATTTGGTCCCGTAGAAAAACAATGGCATTTCATTTTTAATTGCCGTAATTAAGTTTTACGTGGATTAATTGTTTTTAACGAGGGTCATTTCTTTTATTTGCAAATTTAAAAAAAACTTTCTTGCATTTGTTTCTATAGTTACTCACGAAATCGGATAATTTTAATGTATTAATTGTTCTTAGTTTTCATTTGCGTAAGAATACAATGAAAAATTATTTTAATCGGTTAGTTGATTAAATTTATAATTACATTTTTGTTGCCTGGAAAAAGTGTTGAATATGGCAGACAAGAATGATTCTCACCAGAAAATTAAGCACAGAAAATATTTTCGTTCTAAATTCGACCATATTATAGAAGTTTACGAGCTAATTAAATAAGCAATGAGAATTTAAATAAAACTATTATTATAATTTATAGGTTAATTTTATTACTTGCCCAATTTCGGGTTTTCTTATTTTGGTTTTGGGAGTTACATATCCTAGTAGTAATTAAACGGAGGCTTAAAGCTAGGCAAGTAGGCCAATGCGACCCTTTTTGCGAATTTGGGTAATGTCAGCCAGAGGGGACCTACCGTTTTACGTGGTTTCCTAACCACAATTTTACCGGAAGATTTAATTTTGGTTATAGTTTTCACGGCCTTATGGTAACACCTTTTATCCACCACAGATTTTGACGGAGGCAACCTATTTCGTCTCCGTGGTGGTACCTACTAGATATGAGTCTGTTTCGCCACTGAATCCTTCACTTGGTTCAGGTGTCGCTCACTTATTGACAACATGCAGAAAAAACATCCGAATGATACCTTTGAGGCGCCAAAAGAGCCCACAGCTCTCCCGTGAAAAGGAAAAACCTAGTAAAGTGACTTACTAGGTTCTTGCTTAGCATCAATTTTATAAAAGCCTTTGGCGCCCTCTTTCGACTGGTATAAATATTTTTTTTTTAAATGTAACATTTAAAGAGTATATACGTGGAAAAACCTAGTAAAATAAAAATTTAAGCATGTTTCGTCGGAAAAACCTAGCAACTCGATATTCTGAAGGGGAAATCTAGCATATTTTTTTTGTTAGTAAATTGTTAGCTCATTTTTAATTTTTTTTTTAGGAAAAACCTTGCAAAGTTTCGTACTAGTCCTTTCCTTTGAGAATTTTATACAAATTAAAATTTTTTTAAATTGGAAGTTTCTGGCATACAACTTTACTACACTCCCGTGCAGAGAAAACGGGCACTCTAAAATTTTGATTAGGTTTCAGCCGAGATAACTTTTTTATTTTTAATTCGATTTTAGTAATTTTTTTATAGAATTGCAGATACAACTGTCAGCTTTAACATGTATTATACTAATCTTAAGTAACTTTGGTTATTTTACATATTATACAAGGATAGTCGAAATGCTGTTTTTTTCTCTAATTTCAAAACGCCCTGTGGAATAATTAAGTAACAAAATTGTTTTAAATTACCAATTTTAATGTAGAGTCATCTATTCTTTACATTTTATTTTTTGGTTTATGTCAATACATGCATTCAGTCTCACACAGTTTAAATTTAAATAAAATAATTTAAATTTTTACATAATTTCTTTATTGTTAAAACGAAAACAAACTTAACAACTACAAATTAATTAAGTATGCGTCAATACTTTGTATTGCCTTCTCTAGCGCTAATTACTGCCTGTACACGTCGGTTCATACCATCAATAAGCCCGCGAATATCGTCTTGCGGAATACTCCCCCATTCCTCCTCAAGTGCCGCACGAAGCTCGTTTAATGTCGTTGGTACCACTACCGACTTCTAACGCGTCTTCCGAGCATGTCCCACACATGCTCTTTAGGTTTAAATCTGGAGGACATGCTGGCCACTTCATTTTCTCAATCCCAACTTCTACCAAATGTTGAGTGACGCACATTGCGGAATGTGGTCGGGCATTATCTTGCATCAAGATAAAATCATCGCCGATAAATGGAGCAAAAGGAACTACATGATTCTCGATAATCCTCTCAATATACCTCTGTGCGGTCAGCGATCCTCTATCAATAAATACTAACTCAGTACAGGCCTCCCGTGATATTCCTGCCCAAACCATCACTGAACCTCCTCCATAACTAAGCCGGGGGCTGAACGAACATTCAGCAAATCTTTCGTTCATTCGTCTTCACACTCGCTCTCGTCCATCTGGTGAGTTTAGGCAAAATCTAGACTCATCGGTAAAAAGTACACTGTTACATTGTGCCAAATTCCAATTTACATGTTCACGAGCAAATTGTAATCTTGCTACTCTATGACGTGGGAGTAATCTAGGGCCTGTTGCTGGTCGGCAAGAATTCAAACCTACATCCTTTAATCTTCGACGAACGGTCCAAGAACTGATACTTTTACCTCGAACTTCTCTAAGATAATTTTTCACCTGTACTGAAGTCAATCGGCGATTTCGAAGGGTTTTAAGAACAAGAAACCGGTCATCAACTGCTGTAGTCTTGCGTTGCGTAGCACTACCTGCCCTTCGTGAATTGCTGCCTGTATCCCTAAAGCGTTTAATTACTCTTTCGATGGTAGAGCGGCTGGTATTAAGTACTCTGGCTACATACCCATAATTTCGCCCGTCCTTCACTAAAGCTACAGCTTTTGCACAATTTTCAGCACTTAAGACCATTGCCAATACACAGATTTACTGCCAAACTGACAATAAAGTGTCAAACAACAAAGGACATGGCCACCTAGTAAAAAAAATTCTGAATTTATATTGGAATAGAAATTATGTAAAAATTTAAATTATTTTATTTAAATTTAAATTGTGTGATACTGAATGCATGTATCGACATAAACCAAAAAATAAAATGTAAAGAATAGATGACTCTACATTAAAATTGGTAATTTAAAATAATTTTGTTACTTAATTATTTCACAGGGCGTTTTGAAATTAGAGAAAAAAACAGCATTTCGATTATCCTTGTATAATATGTGAAATAACCAAAGTTACTTAAGATTAGTCAAATACACGTTAAAGCTGAGAATTGTATGCGCAATTCTATAAAAAAATCACTAAAATCGGATGAAAAATAAAAAAGTTATCAAGGCTAAAACCTAATCAAAATTTTGGAGTGCCCGTTTTCTCTGCACGGGAGTGTATTTTCATACCTAAAAAAAAAACACCATTTTTTGTAACAGAAAGCTAGCAAAGTGCTTTATTAGGTATTTCCACTTTATTACTGCACCCTTTTAACTGATTATTTTAATTTTAAGATACTTTGCTAGGGTTTTCCAGTTTAAATCTGCACAACGGCACCGTTGCAGAATATTTGGCGGGAAAAGTAACAAGGGTTTACTAGGATATTGTTTCGTCAATGCCAAATCAAATAAGGTTGTTTTGGGAAAAGTTACCTGTTTCTGAGACATCCAATGGTTTACTAAATAATCGAATGTAGTAAATCATTCGATTTTTATAATTTGTTGTTAATAATTAAGTTCATGTATTTTTAATAATTATATTTGAACCTATAAAAACCTTTAATCTGTTTACTTTTTTGTTTCCCAAAAAAGCAAAACCCACTTTGTTAGATTTTACCAGAGTTTATAAAGCCAATATCGTCGGCCTAAGAAGCAAATGGCCTAACTCCACTTTTTGTCTAAATTGACATTTTGTATTGGTTGTGTTCGCAAAAATTAACCACACCGACTGGAAAACGCTTTACGACCAGAACATCAACCTTCGCGCCAAAAACAGTAAGTCGAAACTGGCCTATCTCCGGTCCATTCTATGAAATTGGCCTAACTCCCAATAATTGCGTGCAAGTAACGTGTAATAATAGACTGTCGCTTGTTTCAAGTAAGTCGTTTTTCGTGTCTCCTAAACAATTTGCCTTTTGCGAGTTAGGCAATTTGCTTCTTAGGCCGACGATATGAAACATACATTTTCTAGCAACATACAATAGGTAGGTACTAGCTTTTTCCGTGGTAAAATGGTGTCTATTATTTTATTAACTAAACATACTGGTTTTTTCCAAAGTAAAATTAATACTTATTTGCAATGAAAACCTATTAAGTCACATAGAACTAACACAAAACTAAATTTATTGAAAAAAAGGTGTCACATTAACAAGGACTTACCTTGGAAACACATTGCACCAAAAATAAAAAATATATGTATTGTCCTAACAGAACGGCATAATATTTTTTTTATTTTGTGTTTCCGGAAAACTCATTATAAATCAGTTACTAGGTTTTTCCTTTTCACGGGAGAGCTGTATCCTATCGAGGTCGATATCAACTGCATAGTTTTTGCTAGTCGGGTGCGGGATCGGGAATTTTCAAGAATGGGATACTTGAGAATCGAGTACTTTTATGAATCGATTTCTTTTTTATTTATTACTGGGTAGTGACGGGATAATGGGATGATTTTCAGAATCAAATACTCGAATACAAAGAGTCGAATAATTCTTCTAAAACCTTTTCTTACTTCTAAAAAGAAAGAAACAAAAGGTGGACCGCTAGAAGAGAAATGTGAAAGTGTGTGGGATGTTAATAGTATTAAAATACACATTGGAGATTTTAATATAAATTTTTTAAATGATGATAACTACGTTAAGAAATTTAAACAAATTATTAATATAACTGGAATGAAACAATTAATAACAGATTTTACAAGGACTACAAACAGAAGTAAAACAATTATAGACCTTATTATCACCAATGAACATTCTCTAAATTCTGGGATAATGAATGTTCCGAAACTAAGCGATCATGACTGGACATTTGTTCAAATTGAAAATATTACTGGAAATGAAAAACAAGTAACAAAAATGACATTTATTGACTATGAAAAATTATCAAAGGAACTTATTTTGTACAATTGGAACTATACTATTACAGATGTCAATATTATATTTGAAAACCTGATAACCAATGTACAGATTGCAATTAATAAAGTAAAAGAAGAAAAAACTATATTTCTAAGAAGACATCCAACACCTTGGTTTAATAAAAAGATTATGGACATTAGAAAAAAAAAGAGATAATGCATACAAGAAATTTTCAATTTCAAAAAGTGAAGAGGATTGGAATGTTTATAAGAAAAATAGCAACATTTGTGTTTCAGTATTAAGAGAAGAAAAAACAAATTATTATGAAAAACAAATAGATAATAATAAAAAAAACATTAAGAAAATGTGGAAAACCTTAAGGAATTTAGTTAAACCAACTACAAAAATAGATATTAAAGAAATAATATTTGAAGAAGGTAAAATATCAAACAAGAATATCATTGCTGAAAAATTAAACTCATATTATGTTCAGAGCGTTGAAGATATTATTGCCTCAATAAATGTTGGAAACCATTCTATATGTCCTAAAATTTCTAGAAATAAAAACATTATGGAAAATTTTTCTAAAGTATCTCTTAATCATTTAAGAAGAATTATAAATGATTTAAATTCAAATGAAAATTACAACGAGGTTTTAACTAAGAAATTGATGAAAGAAACATTTACAGTTATTGGATATTATCTTCTTTACTTTATTGAAGTTTGTTTAAACAAAGGAGAAATTCCAGTCGAACTTAAATGTTCATATATTACTCCGGTTCCAAAGATTAAAAATTCAAAACAATGGAATGAAATGAGACCAATAAATGTATTATGGGATATAGAAAAATTAATAGAAGAAGTAGTTTATGAACAAGTTATGGATTTTTTGAATAAAAACAAAATTTTTATTTATTCTCAAGCTGGGTTTCGAAAAGGATATTCTAGTGAAACAGCCATACAATATGAAGTAGAAAATTGGAAAAGAGCCTTGGAAAGAGAAGAATATGTAATAGCAGTATTTCTTGATTTTAAGCGAGCTTTTGAAACGATTAATAGAGATATATTATTAAAAAAATTATTTGAATATGGTATAAGGGGTAAAGTTTATCAATGGTTTCAAAATTATTTAAATAATAGATCACAGAAAACTAAATTTGGTAATTTTTTTTCAACAAAGAAATTTAATAACATAGGAGTACCTCAAGGAAGTATTTTGGGGCCTTTACTTTTTATTTTATATATTAATGACATGCCATTAGTCCTAAAATTTCTTAAAATACAAATGTTTGCTGATGATACTCTTATCTATATAAGCGGTAAAAATCTTTTGGAAATTTTGGAAATTTTAAATTCAGAACTGATTCTATTGTCAAACTGGTTAAAAGTTAACAAATTAAAATTAAATGTTTCTAAAACAAAATGTATGGTTATGGGTGTAAATTTAAATAATTATACAAATATAAATATTTTAATTGATGGTGATAAACTAGAAATAGTCAATTCTTTTAAATATTTAGGTATATTGATTGATTCAAAATTAAAATTTAATAACCAATTCGAAAATTTAATTTCCAAAATTGCGGGAAAAATTAGTTATTTTAAAAGAATAGGTTCAAATTTATAATTTTATTCAAAAAAAATTGTATACAATACTTTAATTTTACCACATTTTCTTTATTGTTCTACAATTTTGTTTATGGCGGATGAAGGTGTAATAAATAGATTACAAATTTTACAAAATAAAGCAATGCGAATTTTACTTAATATGGATAGATATACAAAAATTAATGTGATGAAAAAAAAATTAGAATGGTTAAATGTAAAAAATTTAGTATTATTTTTGGTTCTAATATTTATTTTTAAAATTCAAAATGATTTGTTACCGCCACATTTAAAGCAATTGACTGTTCTTAATAGTGATCAACATAATTATTTAACACGAAATACCAATAATTTTTTTCTTAATAATTTTTCAAAAAATATTGCATATAAATCAGTTTTTCATAAGGGTCTTATTGAATTTAATAAATTAAACAAGTCAATTAAAAATCAAAAAAGTTTAAAATCTTTTAAAAAAAGTTTAAAATCTTTCTTATTAACTCAACAGGACAAATAAAGTTTCAAAAGGTCATTTAATTCAAAAAATAAATAAAAAAAGGGTATAAAATTGTTAAAATGTATCATGTAGCCACGTGCTAAATAAATCTTTTTACTACTACTACTACTACTACAATTTAAGTCCTGTAGTACTGTTGCTGGGAAAGAGTCGATTTTTCTTAGTATTTGAATACAGGAGGGAATAATCACAAAAATCAAGCACAAAATGGTAGTATGTTAATTTGTTATAAATATTCGCCTTCATAATTTTTATCCTGGCCATGTGAGGGGTTCTAACAACCCCCTCAGGGGCGCCACTGCAATACTACATAAGCGATGTCAAATTTAATATCAGGTAGTCATATTCCTAAGAATAGTTTTATTCCGTTCTCTTTTATAGGGTACATTAGGAACATATTATTATGTTCCCTGTTGTTGTTTTAATTTTAACTAGATACCCTGATACCCCAACCCCAGTCGCTAATATATCGGACTAAAATTTTTAGTGCAAACCAACATACAACGAACAATAAATAAATTACAGCATATAAAGCCAGAAATTCTTATTTAAAAACAATAATTGATCACTTTATTAAAATGAATAAAATAATGTCAAATAATGTCGTATAAAAAACAAAATAAGAATGTTAAATTGGATAGTAACGAAGACGCTGATAAATAAAGGGCAGGTTACGTTCCCTTAAATTCAGCCAAAATATGCGCATATATATGCCTTGCTTGCCTTGAAAATATGCAGTTATTTGCATTTATTTACCAAATATGCATACTGGTATGCATTATTTCTTAATTTATCATAGTAAAATGAGATAAAGAAACAGATTGGGTTCAAAAAAAATGTTTATTTTTTTAAAAATGCAAAGAAAAATAACCTAACCTAAAATTGTATAAAAGGCATTTAGTTATTACTAAATACTTTTCAAAATTTTCAACTAAAAAGGAGTGTCTTCTATTAGTAAAAATATGCTTATACTAAGAGAAGCATCCTTTAACATCTAATGATGTAATCGGACAATACAGCAACTTAGGTAGTAAAATGTAAGGACAAGATACAATTTCGTTGGATGGTTTACCTCATCAATGAAAATGCTCTGCGTAGAATATTGCGGCATTAATCCATGTTCCCCACCGGGTAATTACAAGTTCTGGAGGTAAACTAACTCCTGGTAATCTCTCCTTCTACAACTGCACCCTTAGAGGTGCTTTTAGAAAAAGTTTTTTACACATGAAATTAATTTATTTAGCAAAGGATATTCAGTTCGGACGGTTTCTGCGACTCGGTTTATTCCATGACATGTACCATATTGGGGTAAAATACACTACAGAAGACTTTTTCTCCACTAAACTCTAACTCTGGGAAATTTTTAATCCACGAAGACATTTTCGCCAACACACATTCTGAACACAAATTTGAAATTACTAGGTTCACACTGAAAATATTGAAATGTTTCGACAAACTAAAACAGAAGTATGTATTACAAATCGATATAAATACAGTTTGTTAAGCAGGTAATATTAACGCATTAATAAGTGACAATAAACTATCCCTTACAATATTCCTGCAAACCCCGGAAACCCCCAATAAATACCTTGTGTATAACCAAAATGTAATATAATTATTATTTATTATAATCATCAGATTAGAAAATCCCTGAAATAAGTACCGGAGACAAGAAATGCATATATATTATGCATTGCATATATTCCCCTCTTTACTAATTAATTTTAATGTTTATCATGAACATTGAACAAGGAAGAATACGTTAAAAATAAGACTTCTAAAGTTAAAAATTTAAATTACATAAGAGGTTTCATATTTCTTATTCCGCGACATTGGCCAACCGGAGAAAAAAAATAGATTCAAGACAAAGAAATTAATAACAAAATGTGCTAATAGTATGATACTTATTTATAATTTTTTATGTAACGCTTTATTTAAGTTTAATAAAACATGAATATACAAAATAAAGTTTATACCGCAAAAAATAAATAACCTTGCTATTGGTATTATAAATTCCACCAAAGCAAGACTAATTAGAAAATGGGTTTACTCAAGGCAAAGAAACCAGGCGAAATAATTACAATGTCAATGAAATTTACAGCAATTTGTTTCAGAAAAAATTCGCCAATAAAAATGTGCGAAATGTGCGAATTAAGTTATTTTCCCAGAATTATCTTTTGATAATGTCATTCAATACCCTGCCCGTAGAGTCCTAACAAGGACGAAACGCCGTCGTGGTCTACCCGCCGCAGTGTATCCATTGTGCTTGGATCCCTGTGTATTCCAATATAAAAAACAGTTATACACTTGTCCGATATGCCACAATAGGGAACTTTCCAATTTTTGTTTTTTCAATAATATGATTTAGTTATGCATGAAAAAAGTATTCCCCAATTATTACTCCTTAAAAATCAAAAATAACTTGGTAAAAATTCTTTAGTCTCGCGCGTGTCGAAAGCATTTCAAACAATCCCTAAAGCGCGCGAAGCCCGATGACGTCAGGGGGTATGACTTTTGGTCATCCGTCATCCTGACACTCCTGACAGGTGCCGAGCGACCCAATTTGCATTTGGATTGCCGTGTGTTATTGTTATTGTATTGTAGTTTTAAGGTCGTGTCGCAGGGTTGGACAAACTTTTTGAAGTGGCCCGGGAAATTCCAGTCTAGCGGCCCACACATTGATGGATTATGGGGGGCTATAGCTCCCCTCCCCCCCCCCACATGCAGTGGCGGCTTGTGACTGATTTAGATGGGGAGGCTAAGTTTCAGAAATGAAGTACCGTAGTTAGGCGCGGAATTGCGCCGCAGGCGAAAAATTTTCGCGACCACGCCCAAAATCAAAAATTCACTCTGAAAAAAAATATTAAAAATAAGTTAAACTAAAAACTGAAATATCTACCTACCTACAAAGAGACGAGCAGAATAGTGTCGGGAGAAAAATTTTCGGGACCACGCTCAAAATTTCTCAAAAATTTACTATAAAAAAAACTGTTAAAAATAAGTTAAACTAAAAACTCAAATACCTACCTACCTACAAAGAGACGAGCAGGATAGTGTCGGATTCAACCCCGAAGGGGCTGCCTACCGACTAAACTCCCGTGTTTCTTCAGTTTCTACGCCTTTGGCCTATAAAACCTCCAGACATCTTATTTTGCAATTTCTGCTCCGTACGTTTGGCGCGTGCGTTACTTCGTACCTTCTTTGTACCTTAGTTAGGAGGTTAAGTGTTTGGAGAGACTCCTATTATGTCACAATAGGGAGGGTAATTTGTCGCAAATCGGGTTTTATTTAGTTATAGAAAATAACTATTTTATGTCATAATCGGATTATTTGTCGCTTTTCGGGTTTTAATTATTATGAAAAATTACCATTTAGGTATTAACAGTAATTAGGTTTTTGGCGCTGGATTGGCTGTTTTTTACCATGCACACACTGAAAATAAAAATCGTTTAAAAATATATCCATAAAGTTAAGTTTAAACTCTATTTTACATAGGTACCTATGCCGCTTGAAAAAGAACCAAATTTCAGAAACAAAATATTAAATGAAAATATTAAACTTAACAGTTTTATTCTCTAGAGTCTAGACAACTATTTTCAGTATTAAATAAGCAGGAATATTTTAGAATTTTTTGAAGTATCGTACAGACGTAAAAAAAAATCGTATCGAAATCGGTAGGTCGGAATCGGCCTACAAACCAACGGGCCGATCGGCCCACCGGGAATTTCCCGGTGTCCCGGTGGGTTCATCCAACCCTGTATGTGCCGCTTGACGCGTGGATGTCAAATCTGACAAATCATCAAATTTATTGAAAACCTATAACCTATTTCGTGGATGTCATACACAAATCTGACAAATGATACCTCTTGACGTCACGACTACTAGCAGCGCGTTTTTACCCGCTTGGAATAATTTGAATTTTGGGGCATTTTTAAATCTTTCTAGCGGTCTTTTGGGACGAAATATGTTGTTTTTTTTGCTGCCATATGTGTTATGACAATATGTACTTATGATTTATAGAATTTTTTCCCCATTTAAAATTTTTGTCAAGTTCCCTATTATTCTCATCAGTGCATATTTAAAAGAGGGTGGTTTTAAAATGTAGATTATCATTTTTGTTAGTGGGCGATATGAACATAAACATTCTTGATGAAAATGATACAAAAACGTTTGATTTTATAAACGATATAAAGGATCCACATTCGGATTTTACACCCAAATTCCTTAAAAAAATATTTAGCGCGGCAATGGAATGCATACTGAATAATTGATAAGAAAAATTTCCTTACTACAGAAATAAAATATAAGACTCCATGCCCCCCCCCCCCCCTCTTCTAAAGAACAGTTGTTCCAGAGCCACAAGCGACAATTTAATTCAAGATGTGCGGTGGCCATATGTTTCCCGGACAGGTGTACAACAAAATCCCAATAAAGGAAAAACCTGGCCTTTGGACGTGGATATCTGTCAGTTGCGCGCAGCGATTAATTATTTTACACAGGTTTTAATCTTGTTAATTAATTTAATTCTAAGTCGTGTTTTGCCTAGGCCTTCAGAATGTGTGAATTTTTTATCTAGAACCCTTTTACCCTTTTACGAACTTTCAGAAGACGAAGTTTGGATTTTGTGACTCTTACGCCATAACCACTTCTCTATGCTGCCACAAAGGATACTTGGTGCGGTCTAACTTTTCTGTGTCGTTTCACGACACACTCTCTTTACTCTGTGCCGTATCGTTTCAGCCCTCTTATCATTGAATAAAAAATAGGAAGGAAGGAGCTTTGGTCGATTCGACAGTTGAACGGGATGGTTGTTGCATATGGCGGCTTCAATTACCGCATAACTAACCATTTCTAATAATTCTTTCTCTTTCAGCAATTTTAAAGCTAATTAAACACCAATAACTTAAATAGTCAATAATATAAATGTTCGTAACTATTAATACTATACAAAACTTAGTGTTAAGGCACAAAAAACTGCAATTAAACACAAAAAAGGCTCCCAAGGGTGACGCAAATCTTACAAGAACCAAAACAAATGAGTCATACTTGGTTGATCAATATGGCCGACTTGTTCTTGCGTATAACTTGTCAAACGAACCAAATGCTCCTTCCTTCCTATTCTTTATTCTGTGCCTCTTATACTATCACTTGTCACTCCCAAATCTTCAGCTGTCTGGCTCACCTGTTGAAAATTATTTGATTTTTTAAACTTTTCTTTCAATTATGTTGAACCTAAGGCTTCAGGACTACTACTATTTTTATTCCTAAGAATTTTAGAGAGTAAGTTACATATACACATATTATATTTTCGCTAACCCGAATTTTTCTTTTACAGTGAACCTGTGGCTCACTTTATGACGACCCAATTTTAAGTCTTAACTTTTTTTTTAATCTTAATTTTACTGTTTTATTCATTACTTTTTCCTCCCTACTTGACCACATTTTCTTTCCTTTTCATCAGCATGTTTAAACCCAATTTATTCTTTCTTCTACTGCTTTACTAATCGTTTTGCTTCACGCATGGGCCTTGCTTCCTTTAATTTTTACCATCATTACCCTAGACCTGGTAAACTAATACTTCGGTAACTTGTTCTTTGGTGCTTTTATGACTTAGAATGCTAATATGTCCCTCTCACTATCTTAAAGCCTAGTCTAAAGCGTTAACACTAGTTATTTTTCTTTTATAACATCTTAATTCTCCTAAAGATGAACATTTCTTTGTTCGAAACATGTAGAGTTATCTTTTAACTAAAGTTATTTTGAATATATCAGTGGAGGAAGACTTAGAGTTTTTCTTTTCCCTTTCGATTAATTATTTCATGTAGTCTCTCGATTCATCTTTTTTCTACCTATGGTTAGGTTAGGTTAGGTTAGGTTAGAGTGGCAGACCTCTAGCATTGTCAGTCACACGTAGTCCTATAAGGACCGTTGTGGTACCACACATGTTTCGCGGAACCTATTTGCATCAGCTTCCTGATGGTTAACGCGATTGTAAAAGAATCTTGACAGCTCATTCAAACCAGCCACTGCTGTTAATAAACTTAGTAAGTCGACACAGTTACATGCTGCTTACTTCCTCCAGATCATTAAAAAATAATTCGCCCAGGGCATTGAACCTTCTTCTCGCGAGGCCGGGGCATTCACACAAGAAATGCTGAATACTTTCCTCCTCTTCTTCATCTCTGCAACTTCTACAGAAGTGGTTAGTTGGTATTTGCATACGTTCAGCGTGTCTACCGAACAGGCAATGTCCGGTGCCTACGGCAGTGATGTTTCTTAGGTCCTTCCGACTGTGCTGTAATAGCTCTGCGGTTCTCCTGTTATCAAGTAGAGGCCACAATTGCCTGGAGATGCTACAAGTTGTAAGCCCTGTCCCCATCTGCTTTGGGCAAGTTGTTTAGCTGTTCGATCTATCTCTTTTTTGACTGATCCCAGTGGTCCAGCCACTTCTACCTATGGAATGTAATATGCATTTTTGGATATTATTGACTGCAATCGGGGTCATTTTAATTGAAACGTGGTAAAAACGTTAAATTTTCTATTAATTTATTTAAAATAAGAAGGAAGATATGGCGTTGTTTCTCAACCCCTAAGTTACAATATCCCATCTTAAGAGTAGTTACGACTTCGTTTGTGATAACATGTTTCGATTTGTTACTTTTTAACTAATTTTTAATTAATTACATGATTATTTTGGAAAATTTTGTAATAAAAAATAGCTTGGGGCCCTAAAAGATGCACACTCTGTCAATATCTGTTTTTAAATTGCCTCAAAACTGCCAACTTTTTGCATAGACCATACGCGCGCGAGCCTGTGCAACAAATTATTTTGATTGAGGACGCATAAATTGTGAATATAACTAATTTTCGGATTTCATTTTCATTTTCATTTTGGAGATATACAGGATTATTCACATAGTATACCAAAATTATACCAAACTTGTTAATTGTTGTTAATCAGTTACCTAGTAGAATCCAGTATTAATTTGGTTTGAAAAATAAAATACATGTTCAGAATTTAATTATTAAATCTGTTACTACATTTTCACAAAATACATTTTACATTTCAAAAAGCGTTTAATTACGGTAAACCTAATAAAATTAATTTTTATTTTGATTCTAGAACCCGAAAATAAAATAATATGGACATACCCTTTAAAAAATACAACTTTTATACGTTTCCTGTGGATAATACCATAAAGCGATGGATTTTTCTATCTATTAGGACTAAAGCAGAAAATCCTTTCGGTATGGCTTTTGGTAATATCTACTATATTATTGCTGCTAACTGATTATAATCCAAACCCTATGTCGAAAAGTTGTATAATAATTTAGGTAAAAATATACAGTTATAATTGTACAGCTTACCGTAATTCCTTCTGTGAAATCTGAGAGATAACCGCCAAGAAATATAATTGCCGCGCACCAGCGAAATTTCCCGGAGTTTAATAAGCATAATGAGTATAATTTTATTACAAAAATAAATTGTCATTTAATTTAGCATATAAATTTTGTACGCTGGCTATATCATATTGTATCATTATAATTATCAAAATATGATTAATAATTTAAATAAATAAATTACAAGCAGTTTTTAGCTAAGACTAATAAATATTATCAGATCTGTCTAAAGAAATTTATTCTTGTTTAAAACTAATAAGTTCCTATTTTATAGCTAAAATTGCCATTTAAATCTAAAAAATTTGACTTGCAAATTAAGTATCAGTATTTCAACTAGTACGATAGTACCATATAGATACTTATTGGTCTGGAAAATTACATTTTTAAAATTTTAATATAAATTCTTTGCCGTTTGCTTTTGGGATTAAGGCACGCCCAGATTTAACTCA